>CANTUR010000238.1:0-1200000 GCA_947683625.1 Mallotus nudiflorus
AGAACTATATTGCCAACAACATATGAAATATAGCATGAGGGAAATTATAAGTGGTTGATGACTGCAGAAGATTATGTAGAGAAGAGTGGAAGAGAGGGAAATTAAAATGAGAAAGAAAAAAGAGAGAAGGGATCAGTGACAATTAATAGTAACAATAAAAAAAGAAAAAGCTTTCAAAAAGGAAGAAATAAAAAGGGGCTTGTAAAGGACAGTAAAGAAAGACAACAGAGAAAGAATGGCTTGAGGGCTTTCAAGTTGAGGGCTGAAATGAGACAAGACTGAAAAAGGATTTATTGCATCTTAGCTATTATAAATTTTAGAAGCAAAAGTTGTCTCTACGGTGCTTCATGTATAGTAACCCCATTTTCCTCATCTTTTCTTTTATTTTAATTTCACTTTAAGTAGAGATATAGTTGTTTAAAAGTATTAGCAGGTTGTTTGTATGCATGATTCTTGTGATTATTTGACTTGAGAATCATCCTTTTTATAAATAATCTTTATTTTACTTCTAAAAATCAAATTTAAAACAAAGGCTTTCCCTAGGAGTAAAATAAAGTGGCACTTATATGATAAGGCAACGCCTGATTGAGATAAGGTGTCACAATAGTATTTTCTACACAAAATGATCATTTAATTTTTTTTCTTTGCCTTATTTCTTTTATGTTTTTTTTTGGTCCACCATAATAACTTAGTTTTCATTTGATAAAATTAGAAGCTCCATTGTTCATTTATTCATTTATGTTTACATAAATCTCATTTTATAATATGGTGATATACATATATTTTATTTATTTTTTTTCAATTTCATGTTACCATTTTTGTTAATATTTATTTAGGTTTAACTTTTCATGATCTACTTTAAGATTCCTTATATTTTTAATTATTATTTATTGATTTCATGAATAAGGCATGTAACTCTTTTCTCCTCCCTCCATTTCTTTTTAAGAGCTTTATATTTAATTTTAATTTAATTTTTTTATTTTTTATTTTATTATATGAAAAATGATGGACTAAATAGCATGAAATTGGAATTCAATAATCACATGTGCTAAATTAGGAAATGTGGAACTTAGTTGAGGCAATGGCAATTTTTCATGTAAATAAGGAAATAATTAAATAACTAAGAGAAATAAACATAAAACATAAACGGAGGGTAGCCGCAAGGTTAGGTAGGCTTCTAAAAGCTCATACCCAATTTTCAAATCCAGTCTCTAAAGACAGCTTCTGGGGAAGCTTTACAGAATCCAGATGCTATAAAAGGATTTTTGGTCTCATCCAAGTGGCAACTCCCATCTCCAAGTTGGCCTATAAGCCCTTGTGTATTTCTATAGTGTCGTGGTTGCCGAAAACTTAAACACGCACTAAACTCTGCCACTTATACTAAATTATGCATATGATACTTACCATTAATGTTTTTATAACTCTCTCTCAAGCAATTATAAAATGATTTAATTAATTTAATTGATAGCCTAAACTCATGAACTCTCACCTCACTTAGTCAAACTAACAAATCTTTAACTAAATTTAAGCATAAAGTAATTCATGGAATATTAAGTATTCAAAAGGTCTCTCATCTCAATTGAACTTAATAAACTTTAAAATAAATCCTAAGTTGTAAATCTCCTCTCGGTCTCAAAACACCTCATGTGAATATTCAAATTAAGTTTTTAACACAAAGCATGCATCACCTCTTAGTCTCAATATAACTTAACCCTTACCACCTCTTGGTCTCAACATAACTTAATGCTAACCATACATTAGATATAATTAAGCATAAATTTAGAATCTATATGTAAGAAATTAGACTTCTATTAAGCAAAACATCTATAAAGGTACTAAGATCATTACTCATACATAATAAAAATTTAGCCTAATATGTTTATGAAAATAAGAATGTAAATAAAAGAAATTCTAAGAAATATAATGATAAAATTAAAATAAGAATTGAGAAACAGATATTAAGGTCTTCAATTCTTTAATGTGTGTAACTCCTTCGAATGCTAAAAATCTCTTTGCTCAAATCCTTGCAAAATATGAATTATAATGCCAAAGTTTATGAATGATGATGATGTGTATCTTCCCTTTCAGTTTATTAACTCCATTTATATAGCTTGAATTCTTCCATCATAGTATTGGAATAGAATTACACTTCAAAGAAACCAAAACATAATGAAACTGGGACACTCATGATGCTCTTTGTCAGTAACATAACTTCAATTAAAAAATTAGTCCTAGAAAATTATTGAATTAGCTCTTGATGTCCTTATAAAAGTTGTACCCTATCTCTTAGCTTTTGAAAACACTTTGAATCGTAGCATTCAATGAATTCATATTAATATGATAAAATTTTAATTGATGGATGTCAAGTACATAAATCGCATTGGTATGATGCCACTTACAAAATTAAATACATGCCAATATGATAAATTATAATCAGCGTAGTGCCAAATACATAAGTTGTATTAGCACAATAACAATTAGTAAAATTGAGTCCAAATTAATATGATGAATCTTAACTAATATAGCATTAATTATAGATTTTGAATTGGAATAGTGTTAATTTTAAGTCTATATATAGTGTTAATGTTAAAAATAAACATTTATTATTAAAATAAAAACACAATAAGTTAACAATATATATATTAATTTAATAAAAAATGGATGAATTTAAAACTATATTATGTTTAAGGATCAAATATAACTTTGAGATTTTTCAAATGGGTCCATTTAATGATAAATTAAACATTAAGGATATAATTTTTTAACGTAGCAAAATATTAAGGATGTTATAGTAATTATTGAAAATATAAAGACTTTGTAGTATAATTGGTAAAACCTCAGGATGTTATAGTAATTAATGTAATTAACCCTTTTATAAAATATAGGAGACTAAATTTTTTTTTATATAAGTGGTTCACCAAAAAATTTATTGAAAAGACCAATGTTGGAGGAATAAAAATTGAAGGATAAAAAAGTTTAATTTTTAAATAAGAGAGAAAAAAGTGTAAGTGAGGTCAAATTCTTGGGAAAAAGTAATTTGCTAAAAGAGGATAGGCATTAGAGTAGAAAACAAGGAGTGACATGCCACAAAGTTATTTTTACTCATGGCACTCAAATATTTAGTTACATCTCTTTATAATGCCTAACTTTTATTTAGTCGTTTGAAACTCTCTAACTTTTAATTTTGGTTCCATAATAATATCTGAAATTATTTTCTAGTACAAAAGAATGACATGGAACTTACGCAGAAGTATGTGTATCACAATTTTTTTTTAACTTTTCCACATAAGTTTAAGAGAGATATATGACACCATATTAGCACCATATTTTTCACTAATTCTTTTCCTTTAAAAAAAATCAGAAGCAAATGCTTTTTATTAAATTTTCATCTTTTCCATTTTATTCACTTTTCTTCATTTTATCATCAATCAAAAACTCCTTTGTTTTTAAAAAAAATATCAATTCTTAGAACTAATTTAAATCAACTCTACAATTCTTTCAAAAAAAATAAATAGTTCTATAAGAATTTGTTGATTCTTTCAGGAAAAAAAAATCAGTTCAAGAATTTTTTTATTTAAAATGTTCTTTTGCCTTTAGGAATTCAACTAAACAATAACCAAAACAAATAATAACACTTAATTTCCTCTCTTTTTTGTTCCCTTATTGAAGCATCAAAATATATCATTCATTTTTAAGTTGTTATTACATAAAAATCCAACACCAAAACAAAAGCTAAAAATAACAAAGATAAGGCCTTATACTGCATATTTTTGGTGTGAAAAACGCTTTCATAATTAAAGACATTAAATAGTGTCTCAGGAAATAACATCTTCTCCATAAAATGGTGTTGCAGCATGAATTTTAATTGCCTACATCATTGCTCATTGTTGTTAGGTTGCTTGAGCATGTTATTGTTGTTTGGATCTGTGATAGCGATCATGGCAGTAGTTTTTAGCCGATGAAGAACATTGAAATTTGGATTGTGTTAGTGAGTGATTCAGGTTTGTGAAGGTAGTGGTGGATTACTGGATTGTTGTTATTGGGTTGTGGTTACTGGGTTATTTTTCTTTCGCAAATCTATAATCTTCATGCCAAATCTATGAACTCCATATATAACAGATGTTGTTGTTAGATTACTGGATGGCTATGATCTATGTTGCTCGTGTTGTTGTAGATTTAAACAACAAAACATTTAAGGGAAAAAATGTCATCGTGAACGTCGGTGGCGGTAGTTTTATAGTTGTTATTTGTCGTGGTGGTATTATTAGTGTTGTTGCTTCTATGGGCAGGTGGTTTGACGATGCTACTTGAAATGGCGACTCTATTGTATAGAGAAGGGCAATGGTAGTTAGGGGTGAGAAACGGTATATTTTGGTTCAAAACCAAACCAAACCCACAAAAATAGATAATTGAAAATGTTGAAAATAGGAACCAAATTGGATTCAATCAAACCATTTTGGTTCGGTTTGATTCTATTAATAGGTTTATTAATTTTATTTTAAAATACTTTTTTAAATTGTTATTTATTAATTTCTTATTTTTTAAAATCTATTAATTAAGAATATAACTAAAAAATATTTTTTACTTGTAATTTTAATATTTTTACGCATAATTTTTTTTTAAAATTAACATCTTTTATATAATATTTTATAAATATACAAAAGTATTCAGTCGGTTCAATTAAACCAATTTTTTTAATAAAAACAAAAAAAATGAACTAAATTTAAATTGATTCCAAAAGTTGAAATCAAACCATATTAATTTTAATTGGGTTCAATTCGATGTGGATTCTATTTAGTTATTTTTAAAATTTTTCAGTCTTAACTTAACTTTTGCACACCCCTAATAGTGGTGCAGCATTCAATAGATGGGCAAACCTTAAAAAAATAAATAAAATAAAAAATAAAAAATTAGATTTTCTAAATTTTACTATTTTTGTGTTTCAACTTTTTTTTTAATGATTCAATGTCCAAACTCATTATTTTTTATCAAATAGGTGTTTATGACTAATTGATCGTGGCTGGAGTGATAAGTCAGCTATTAGTGGGATCCATAATTTGCTGTGTCAGATGGCACCTGAAAGAAAAAAATGAAATGACAAAATTAACCTAAATAAAAGTAGTTAGAAAGACAAGAATGATCCCAATTAATGAAACACAAAATAACCCAACACTTTTAGCTCAACCATTCCATTTACTTAGAAAATTGATAGAAAACAAAATCCATTCTTTGGCTTATTCAAAAACATCGCCGGCTTCTCTGTACATACAACATTTCTTCTTTTCTTGATTTCTTGATTTTTCTTTTCTTTTATTGATGTCTTTCTTGATTTTTCGATCAAACATAACATATTGCAGCCATTAAAGAACAATAAAGCTCTCAAAATGCAAGAAAATAGTACACTTGTATCCTTATCTTCAAGGTCTCCTAGCTTCCACTCTTACTCTTCTGGAAAACTTGGTGAAATTGCAGCAAGAGTTGTTCAAGAATTCTCCAATGATTTTCATTCCCAAGATCAAGCTCAAGTCAACATCAGGAAAAAGGAAAGTGAAGATATTGATTTTCTCAGCTCATATTTATACCACATTTTATGCAAATTGCACTAAACTTTTAATTGGAATTTTCTTTTGATAGTGAAAAATAATGAGTTCATTCAATCAACACTTAACCTACTCATAAACTTCAATTGCAATTTGCTTTTGATAGTGCAAAATAATGAGTTCATTCATTCTAAACTTTAATAACACAGAAAGTTCTTGAAGTTTATGCAATTAATCAAGCACTGAAGCTACTCCTGCATAAATTTACTACATAATCTAGGCAATATTAACCAAACACCAATGGAGCAAAAATTAAACAAATTCACACCAACAAAGTATCTATTTTAAAAATTCCTAACATATTTCATTGATAATTATCAGTACCTTACATAAAACATGCTTCCAATTTCAAGTAACCCATAACAATCTAAGTCCCCAAATTGCTTTCAATTTCAAGTTGCCCATTCAAACCACTTTCATTTATGGGGTTTTTTAAGAAATGCCCTATAAGGCAAGCAAAATAATAAAAATATCTCAAATTTTTCAAAACTACAAGCATATCACATAAACCTAAAAATATTACGTGCCTACCCCATTATTTATAGATGACCTCCTTCATCACTTTTCTATCCTCTCTTGTCATTTTGGGCTTTTGTATCTAATCTAATGGACATTTTTGTCACTTACTGTCAAGTCAAATCTTTTTTTTTTTTTGAAAAAAATCAAATCTAATATCTTAGGCATATTAATAAATAAATAATGATAAGATTTATAGGAATGCCCACAAGAGGCATATGTCATTTTAGTTTGGTTAATTTACTTATGTATAAGCGACATGTATCCCTATCACTAGTGGGGGCTGTTATAGAATGTATTTCAGGCTGTATACTGACATACTGAATTCAGTCAGTATGGTAGTTAGAATGACGAAGAAGTAGGTAGGCTATTAGTGACTTATAGGGATTATTGTCTCCTAAGTTTATATATATATATATATATATATATATATATATGTATGTATGTATGTATACCTATACATTGAATGAAATAAGGAAGAAATTAAGAGCCTTTTATTACTCTGATTACATGGTATCAGAGCAACGGGTGTATGGGTGAAAAAAAAATTCAGGTCTGGTTGCACCTATAGTTGCACATGTGTTGCACTGTTATATTCGTTCCTCTCATGGACAACAACATCTCTTTCAGCCATGATGGCCATGATCTATTTCATTGAAGGTTAAGTTTGCATCAACCACTAACCCTGAGTTGTTTTATATTGGTCTGCCTTGTGCCTTCCATTTTCACGATGCCCACTATCATCCATTGTAGCCCTAAAAGTGGCAAACAATTACAAAAGCAAGTGCAACACGTGGTTAATAGAACTTAGAGAGTTAGGTTGTATATCCTCTATCTCAAATCAAGGGTGACTTAGTTATACAAGTATCTCTACTAGCCTTTTCCATCATATACCCATTTAAACATTCTTTATACAACAAGTATTTACCGCCAATTTTTATTCACTCATTGGCTGGTTTGACCGTTCTATTAATTTTATTATTTTTAATTTGGCAGGCTAAACCTCATTTATATTATTATATTATTGGCAGGCTAAGCCTCATGTATCTTGTGGCTTTGTGTCTTGTGTAGAAATATGACTGAACAAAAGATTGTAGTTGTTCCTTATATGGTTCCAATAGTGTGTAAAATTATGAAACATAAACTCAATAGTACAAACTACTTTGATTGGAGTCAAACCATCGAGTTATATTTGTTTAGTATTTCTATGGATAGTCATTTGACCGATGGCCCTCTTATAGATAAATCTAAACTGTCTTGGATGAGAAATAATGCTCTATTATTTTTATAGATTCGTAATTCTATTGATAGTGCAATGGTTGGCTTAATAACTCACTATAGGACAATCAAAGAATTAATGAACTACATAGAATTTTTATACTCTGGAAAAAGGGAATATCTCTCATATATATGATGTGTGCACAACATTTTACGAAGCAAACAAAGGTGATAGATCACTCACCAATTACTTCATGGATTTCAAGAGAACATATGAAGAACTTAATATGTTGCTTCCTCTTAGCATTGATGTAACTGTACAATTAGTTCACTGGGAGAAATTGGTATTATGAGTTTTTTAGCTAGTCTTCCATCTGAATTTGAGCCCACTAAATCTCAAATTCTTTCTAATCTAGAGATTTTCTCTCCACAAGATATTTTTAACAAGGTTTTTCATATAGAAAGTTCATCAACTGTTCAATCGACTCAACTTAATAGTGCTTTTATTAGCCATCATAACCCATTTAAGGTAGGGAAATAACAATACAGGAGTGGTAGTGGTAATAAGGGTATGAGATCCAACAACTATACTAAAAATATTGGTACTCTTGAACAAGAGTCAAGAGAAGTAGTTTCTCACTATTATCATAAGCCCAATCATCTCAAGTGAGATTGTTGAAGGCTTTAATATAAGAAAGCTCAGTATGCCCATGTTGCATCTACTCTTGAGACCTCTTAAAAGTCTATTTTAGTATCTGCAGATGAATATGCTAGACTGACTTAGCTTCAAGAAGCAATGAAATTCTAGTCTTATACACCATCATTCCAGTCTAGTTCTAGGTCAGGTAAACCTAATACATGTCTGGTTTCCTCTACTTCCAAATGGGTCATTGACTCTAGTGCTACAGATCACATGATAGGTAATTCTAATTTATTCTCTAATTTTCAGTCACATAAATCCATTTCTCTTGCTACTTTAGCTTATGGTTCCACATCTTATCCTATTGGATCTAAAATAATTAAACCTACATCATCACTCACTTTATCATTTATTCTTAATCTACCTCAGTTATCCTTTAATTTGATTTGTATTAGTAAACTTACTCGAAGTCTCAATTGTTATGTATCATTTTTTCCTGATTATTGTTTATTTCAGGATCTTATGACGAAAAAATTATTGGTAAAGGACATGAGATAGGAGGACTTTACATCTTTGATATACAAATACTAGACTCTATTGCATGTATCGGAATTGTCACTCCTTTTGAAGCACATTGTTGATTGGGTCATCCTTCTTTTCCTATTCTAAAAAAAATTATGTCCTTAATTTTCTAGCATGTCCTTAGAAGCACCCAATTTCGGAGCCCCTATAATGAAAATTTAATTAAGAATTGATCTCTCGTGTCAAGTTTCATAATTTAAAGAACTAAATTACTATGTTTTATGGATTTAATTGAAAAATTAGTTCTTTTTAGGGATATGATTACAAAAATTAGAAACTTTTGAGGATTTTTTTGTAATTTTAGAAAAAAATAAAAAAAAAAGGGTGATCGGCCAACATTATGTAATGCCAATTAGCATTAAGCAATGCCAATCAACATTACGGACATTAGTTGGCAATCCAAAGTGTCGATTTTCACTAAAAATTGATTTTTTACACTGAAAATTGATTTTTTCTATCATTTCTTAATTTTTCATTAGTCCAAGACACCACATGTCCCTATGCGTGTGAGTCTTTGATTTCTTTTAATCTCTATCATCATCTTATTATCTCAATTTTAAAAATTCAAAAAATAAAAATGCATACTCCTGAGGGACTCGTGATCTCACTCCCAATATCACACAACTTCCCTACATGATCACAAGAGCTAAGGTTGCTAGGCCAGAGTTTAAAAGCCGAGAGGCAGAGTTTATGAAGGGGGATGAAAAAAAGAGCTATGAAAAAACCCTAGTTATTTTCTATACTGTGCACAAAGCCACACACCTTAGCTCTTTATTTTTTTTAAACCTTCAGGAAATCAGTTATTTGCTTTAAAAGTCTAGAAAATCAAGAAAAAAACCAACAGGGTCAATCTCAAAACGATGACAATCCCAATCTCAGGGGCATTCAAACAACATTTGCACATCATCCCTTACTTTTTTTCTTTTTTATTTTGATTTGATTTCTTTGTTTTATTTATTGTTTAAGTCGTTACTGATTAAATCTTTTACTATTTTTTCATTTTTTTTATTAGTGCTCTGTGATTCTCTGGATGTAAGTTTGGTGACGTGAGATTTTGGCAGTGGCTACATTAAAGAATCCATGGGATGCCATGGACTAAATTTTGTGAAATCCCCATAGAATTTAAGGTTTATTATTTTTTGTGATATTTTGTTCATTGCTTTTACTAGGTTGTAATTAATTTTTTGTACTTTCCTACACTGTAGTTTGTAATAGCGCCAATAGAGGGAAATTAGTGGAATTTTAATTCTCTGCACTAAAAATTGATTAATAATCTAGGCTCAATTTGGTAAAATTCAATTAAAATCAATGGAGGTAGTATATTAATTTATATTGCATATTAATTAAAACTAGGTTTTATAAGAAATTAATTTCATGCTTGATCTTTTTTTATTTGATTATTTTTATGTTTTTGAGCTTGTATGTTGATTTTTGTATGTTTTGGGCCCCAAGCCCATGTTAAGTTATAACTCATTTAATAAATAGGCTTAAAAATGGTTTTTAGGTTTTAATTTTAAAATCAATTTAGGCCCATTTAGGTTAATTAGATCTTAGGCCCATTTTTATTTAATTAAAATTAATTTAGATTTAGCTCAGCCCATTAATTTTATTTCTTTTAAATTAAATAAGACTTTGGCTCCATTTTTATTTAAGTTAAAATTAAGTTAGACTTAGGCCTACTTAATAATCTAATTTCTTCTTTAAAAATTAGTAGACAATAGGTCCATTTGCTTAGTTAATTAAAATAAGTAGATTTAGGATTAATAATTCAATTAAAATGTAGGCCCTTCTTTAGTCCATTTTACTTATAAATAAAATATGTAGAATTAGCTAACTTTAATTAATAAAATTAATCTAGTTTAGACATAGAGACGCTGCCTTTTATATGCATTTTTACATGTAATTTTATGACTTGTTGCCTTTATGTTAAATGGATGTTTTATTAGGGTTTAAATAAAATTGCACGTAATTAAAGAATAAGATAGTAATTCATAAAGTAATTCTAAATGAACACAAGACTGAAAGAAGTTAGTATTCCATTTCCATAATCTCTTGGTTATGGTGCTAGCTTTCTTTTAGAGAATTGAGTACCACCAAAATGATTTGTCCCGGTTATTACCCTAGGTGGCAACTCCTCATCTCCATGCCATGTCTTTGTGACAATGGTTAGTGTGTTCCCTAAGGCCTTAAGCCTAAATAATGTCGCAGTTGCTAAAATCTTGGGTGTGCACTAAACCCCATTATCTATAGTGGCGACTCTGAGGATAAGAGATACTGATTTTTCTTGTGTTCTTTAGAATTGTTTTATTAATTATTATTTTATTCTTGCATTCATTCCTCATTTCCTTATTAACCTATGGCATTGGTTTATGATTCCATGATTCCACTAGCTTTATGTAGTTGCAAATCGGCTAACCATCACTCTTAGCCTTAACTCGGTACAAGAGAGATTACCGTGCTTATTTGACTAGAGTCTATAACCCAAGTCTTAAAAGGGGGTAATCTTCTCTCGAGTTTGTAAGGGATGTTGGGCCCCTCTAACCTTGGCCTATAACTCAAGTCTTAAAGGAGAGCATCTTGCTAAGGGAACCTTAACATTTCATCGAACCCTAACTAGATATAATGGCTTAGTAATTTCCCTTAAGATTTACCCAAATTTCTTGTGTATGTTGCCATTAGGTATTTGTATCTATAAAAGCCTAAGCCCATGCTTTAAAGACGCCATCTAGGCTATTAAAGATTGGGCTAAACCTTTATACCTAGAAATACTATTTTCATGCTTTTATTGCTTTAATAGAGATTTAGCATGCATGTCAGTTCTTGATATCTCTTATTGATATTAGAGCCAAGACCATAAATCCTAGGAAAAAAGACTTACCATTGAACACATGTGTGGGAGGAATAAGGTTGGAAGGATGAATATTGTACACGTGATTGATACTTGTTATTTACTACTTGTTGCATAGCATGTGCATCATGCATACATGCATTTCATCCATCGCACTAACACTTTGTTTTGTAGCCATCATAGATTCATCTAGGTCTTCTCGTGTTTGGAGATAGAAAGGTGGCAGACTAAGAAGAACAAATTTAACTCCCGAAGCCATAACAAAAGAGATCTTGCACAGACTGGAGAAGAGTCCTATCAATCTGCTTTACTTAGAAGTTGAACCAACTACACCTAAACCTATAAAGATGGAATAACAACAAGGAGGGAATTGGACCTTAGAAGATATCAAGGGAGTTTTGATGGATGACATGAGGGTTATGACTAGATGAACTAAGATGAGAATTATCTAGACTGATACAACCTATTGCTATTTTTATACCACTATCTGCAATTAAGCAACCACCTGTTGTTATAGCTATCCCACTTACTACAGATGCTCCACCTATTGCCAATAATGTTAGGGTGCAACCTGTTATTAGAAATCTACCTGCTATTGATGTGAAGCTAAAGGATGTTGAGAACTACATGGTAGAGAAAGCAAAGAAGGAGTCACTCAAACTGGTGTAAGACCATGAGTCTAAGCATATGCGAGAGCTAACCCAAAAGATGTCCAAGATGGAGGAGCTAATTAAGGGAAAAGGCATGGGATATTCATTTGAATTCGATGACATGCTGTAAATGGAAGATGATAGGCTACCTGATAAGTTTAAAATGCCACAGCTATAGAAATTTGATGGAAGAAGAAACCTAAGGATTCATCTTAATCAGTACACAACCACTATGAGTACCATTAAAACCCCATTAGCAGTAATCACTAGGTTATTTGTGTTGTCTCTAGAGGGGATCGCTATAAACTAGTATCATGGGCTGGAAAAATCTGCCAGGGCTGACTGGAAAGAATTATGTACCACCTTTTTAAAGTAGTATAATTATAACACTAAATTCGAAGTTTCCATCAAAGATTTAGAATTGACAAAGGAAAAATCAAATGAATCCTTCTCTGATTTTCTTACTAGGTTCATGAACAAAGCAAGACTGATGAAGAATAAGCTGGTTGAGAAAGATCATGTTAGGATGATAGTCTGCAATGTATCACCTAGTATAGTTGAGAGATTACAAATGATGAACCCCAAAACATTTATAGACCTGTATAATGATGGTCTATAAGCTAAAGAGATTGAGAATGAAAAAAAGAAAAGCTCTAGAGGCATCGAAACTCAAAATTACTCAACTGGGAGCACACAACAAGGAAGCACTAGCCGAGCTGTGAAGGTGTGCGTAATTCAGCCACCCAGGAGATTCTCCAACTTCAATAAACCATTCTCAAAAGTCCTGTACTAATTAATCCAAAAAGGTCTACTATGACCCTTAACCTTTTCTAAACCACCTAACCCAAATGTCCCAGGATATGACCCTAACAACTATTGTAAGTTTTACCAAGTAGCTGGTCATTCCACAGATACCTATATTCGCCTCAAACATGAAATCCAAAATCTGATAGACACCGAAATCATAAACCTCAAAAAATCCAATCCTATCCTAAACACTAGAAATAATGCTTTCCTAGACTACCGAAATGTCCCACCACTAGCCACTATGATGATCAACTCAGGAGTTAGTGAGGAGAAAGTGCTAGACTGCATTGAAAACCTAAACCCTATAAATAGTAAGGAATCTCCTAATGCCTCTAGTGGAGTTGACGATTTATTGGGATAACCCTTAGGCAAATTTAATAAAAAAGTGTTCTACTCTAAGACACCCTCTACTGATATTCCATTTAAGTCAACTGTGCCCTCGGGATGGGGTGATAAGCTTGATAATGAGCGAGAAGAAGATGAAGAATCCAAAACTCTAGAACAGCCACAAAGAGGAGTTGAGGATTTGTTGGGGCAGCCTTCAGTCAAATTCGATTACAGAGTATTATATTCAAAAAAAACTTCTAGTGACATACCCCTTGAAGAGGTTATGCCTACAGGATGGGGTTATTAGTTCAAAGAGGAGAGTAAAAGGTCCTTAACTCCTGATCAAGGGATTGAAGAGCTACTAAGTGAGTATTTAAAAAATTTTAACATAGAGTGAAAAGAAACATGCACAATGGAAGTGTAGAAAAATGGAAAATGGGATCGGATTATTAGGGTTGTAAACATTTGGTACAACTCTAATGAGGAAATTCCTACTGGTATCGACATATGGAGCGATATCCCTCAATGGGAATCTTGTCACTAGGAGTGGGAGGAATTACAAAGTAGTAGAAAAGCAAACTGAGAGAGTCACAGAACAAAAAGAAATAGAGGATGTAGAAACAGAAGGAAGAGAAAAAGAAGATATAATTTTGGAACAACTAAAGAAGGCTAAGGCAAATGTCAGCATTTGGGAACTACTGATGCATTCAGATAGTTATAGAAGAGCTCTTATCAAAGCTCTATCAAACATAAACATTAAAACATTAGCTACACTTGAGGTTATGGTAGCAAAGGTTATAGAAAAGAAACACGAGCTAATTATGTTCTCAAATGATGATTTGCCTTTGGAAGGAAGAAATCATAATAAAGTATTGTTTATCCCAGCTAAAGTAAAAAGGAAGTAAACCAACTTTATAATAGTTTATGATGGTTTTATTATTAATATGTGTCTGTTGAAGATCCTACCTAATTTTGGTTTGAAAGCTTATGACTTAATATGTTCAAACCTGATAATCAGAGCCCATGATGACAGCACTAAGAATATGGAGGGGACATTCCAAGTTCTAGTTAAAACAAGACCTATAGAATCTATCGTTGAGTTCACTATGCTAGATATCCTTGTCACCTATGTGTGCTAGATATCCCTATCACCTATGCCTTATTGCTAGGAAGGCCATGGTTCCATGCTCTAGGAAGGGTACCCTCAATTTTACACCAAAAGATAAAATTCCCTCATGAAGGAGAGGTTATAACTATAGAAGCAGAAATCGATGCAACAGTCACTGCCATACTAGAGAAATAGAAGCAAGTCTGTGTTCCTTCTAGTTTCCAAGTTGTTGGGATATTTGATGGAAATGAAATGGACCCAAGGGTTGTAAAGATGATGAAGAGGATGAATTATCGACCTAGACAAAGGCTAGGAAAGAATGAGCAAGGAAGCCCTTACACCCCAAAATTCAGAAGTCAGGGTGACACCAAGGATTAGAGTACACTAAGATAGAACCTGGTAGCCAAGGAGGAAGGAATAAGGTAGAGGATAACAAAGAGGAAGTGATGAAGCAAATAGTTAAGAAGATGGGTGATACTGTTGTCGAAGAGCTACTGTTTCTGCCACCTGATGAGGAACCACCCCAAGATTTAGCTACTTTCATTAGTAATAGTTTTAGCGATGTTTTTTTATGAAGGAACCAATGTAATAACATTTGATCTCTATGAGGATGAAAACTATGTTTTTTCTATGGTCAATGATATGAATGCTAGTTTTGCTTACTTGTGTGATGTGCATCCTGATAGTTCTATGCATTATAATTTTGATCATTCATGCATGTTTAACATTAATTCAATTCAATTTGGCTCATTTAACATGGGCACGAATGATAATCCAAAGAATATTTCTATACCATATGATGTAACTCCTGAAGAGAGAAAAAAATTTAAGAGAATATTAATAAAAAGGAAGGTATTATTTGCTTGGACTTATGAAGATATGTCAAGTTTAGACAGGGAAATTATATAGCATCATATTCTAACTAATCCAAAAATAAAACTGGTTAAATAAAAATTACACAGGTTGAGACCAGAGTGGACTGAGAAAATAAAAGAGGAGATTACTAAACAAATTTAGGCTAACTTCTTGGAAGTAGTAGATTACCCCTAATGGCTTGCAAATATAGTCCCAGTACCTAAGAAATATGGTAAGGTGCATATGTATGTCAATTTTGGAGATTTAAATAAAGCATGTTTGAAAGATGACTTTCCTTTACCGCATATCAATGTCCTAGTGGATAGTGCAACATTAAGTGTAATGTATTCTTTCATGGATGGGTTCTCTGGGTATAATAAGATAATGATGGCAGTTATGGATAAGATTAAGATAGCTTTCATTATAGAATAGGGGACCTATTGTTATAAGGTTATGCCTTTTGGGTTGAAAAATGTAGGTGCAACTTACGAAAGGGTAGCTACTGCTCTTTTCCATGACATGATGCATAAAGAAGTTGAGGTGTATGTAGATGACATGATGGTCAAGTCGAAAATAAGAGAGGGACACTTTGAAGCATTGGACAAGTTCTTAGTATGCATTAAGAGGTATAATCTAAGACTCAACCTGAAGAAATGCATTTTTGGAGTTACTTCAAGGAAGCTGCTGGGGAATATAGTTAGTAGTAGAGGAATCAAAGTAGATCCGGATAAAGTGAAAGCTATTCAGGAAATGTTAGCACCAAAGATAGAGAAAGAAGTAAGAGGGTTTATTGGTAAGTTACAATATATTAGCAGGTTCATTATAAAGCTTACTAATATTTATGACCCAATCTTTAAGCTGTTGAGAAAAGATCAACCTGTAGAATGGAATGGTGATTGTCAGAAGGCCTTTAATAAGATCAAACAATATCTCACCAATCCCCTTGTACTGAGACCACTGAGGCAAGGTAAACCGTTAATCCTATATTTGGCTCTAAAGGAAAGGGTAATGGGGGAAATGTTAGCTCAAGAAGGATTGGATGGATAGAGCATGCAGTGCATTACCTCAGCAAAAAGTTCTTTCAATATGAAGAAAAGTATGATTTAGTGGAAAAGACATGTTTGATAATAATCTGGGCAACAAGAAAATTGAGGCATTACTTTCAGTCTTATAGGGTTCAGGCTATTTCAAAGATAGATCCCTTAAGATACTTACTGAGACACCTACTTTCACTGGAAGGATGCCTCAATGGCTCATACTCCTAACTGAATTTGATATAGAGTACATTACCATGAAGGTTATCAAAGGAAGGGCAGTAGCATAATTCATAGCACGGAATGCAGTAGAAAGTGATAAACCTTGGAACCTGGAATTTCCAAATATGAATCTAGAAATTGTAAAGCATTGGGAATGGAAGCTTTATTTTAATGGGGTTGTAAACAACAAAGAAGCTGGATTAGGAGTGATCTTTGTTACGTAAAAAGGAGAAACCATACCGATGGCCAAGAAACTAGATTTTAAAGTAACTAATAATATGGCTGAGTATGAGGCATGCATTTATGGAGTAGAAGTAGCAATGGCAACTAGAGCAAAGGAGTTGTTAATATATAGGGATTCAATGTTGGTTATTAATCAGGCTAACGAAGAATAGGAAGTAAAGGAGGAAAAGCTAAAACCCTACATCTGCTATTTGAGGACTTGAATAAAAAACTTCATCAAATGTCTTTTTATTTATTTATTAAGACATGATAATTAAATGGCAAATACTCTAGAAACACTCTATTCAATGTGGGATAGTGCAACTGGATTGACTAAGAAGCCATTAGTGATTATGAAATTAAGAGCTCTATGTTATAGGGGTAAGCAGATTATGGGAATTCAAGTAAGTCCCGAAGAGAAGCCATGGTTTTATGATGTTCACTTGTTTATCAAGGAAGGAAAATATCCAGATGAAGCCACTTAAAAAAAAAGATATGCCCTGTGTGTTCTTACACGTAATTTTGCAAGTTATGATGGGTTTTATATAAGAGAATGCTGAATGGGATATAGCTCAAATGTCTTAAGAAAGATGAAGCATAAGAGGTGCTGAAGGAGATTCATGCAAGAGCTTATGGTTCTCATATGAATGGAATAATCCTAATGAAGAAGATAATCAGACAAGGGTACTACTAAGTGAGCATGGAAAGAGATTGCATTAAGATAGTAAGGCAATGCCATCAGTGTCATATCTATAGGAATCTTAACCACCTTCCTCCAGTGGTGATAAATAATTTATCATCTCCATGGCCTTTTGCAGCATGGGGGATTAATATCATAGGAGAAATAAAGTCGATAGCATAAAATGGACATAAGTATATAATTGTGGCAATTGATTACTTCTATATATGGGTAGAGGCTGAATCTTTTAATACGCTGAAGGCAAAGTAGATGGCCTAATTTATTAAGAAGAATATTATTTGTAGATATGGGGTTCCACATCACATTGTGATGGATAATGGGGTTTAGTTTCAAGCAGAGACAATAGAGTTACTACAGAAATATGGGATTGAGCATCATAAGTCTTCACTATATCGACCTTGGGATAATGGAGCAGTGGAAGCAGTGAATAAGAATATCAAAAAAATCCTCTCTAAGATGATTAAAACTTACAATGACTAGTATGAGTACCTTCCCTTTGCCCTATGGGGATACAGAACTACAGTCAAAACTGCCACAGGCCAAACTCTGTTCTCTTTGGTGTATGGCTATGAAGCAGTTTTGCTTATAGAAACTGAGATCAAGTCTCTAAGAGTGGTTATGGAGGTCAAAACACCTTAAGTGAATAGGAATAAAAGAGATATGATCATCTGGTATCTCTAAATGAGAAGAGGATGGATGCTTTGTTTCATACTCAGATATATCAAAGGAGGATAGCAAGGTCATTCAATAAGAAAGTAAGGCTAAGGAAAATAAGAGCTGGGGACATAGTGTTAAAATAGTCTAGAGCAATGGTGTTTGATCCAAGAGGGAAATTCATACCAAATTGGGAAGGACCATACTTAGTCAAGACAGTTATACTAAAAGGAGCTACTAAGATATCTGATCTTGAAGGGAATGAGTTCATAGAGCATGTCAATCTGGATAGCCTCAAGAAATAATCCTTGTAAAAATGAATAAAAGTAGTATAAAGAAAATAAAGTCTGTTGACTAGAAAACTTGAAAATACTAGTTCGGCAAACATTAGGACATTCCCGATGTTCAAAAAACTCATAAAGGGCTGGCAGGAAAAAATTAGGGAATAAATAAAAGAAAAAGGTCCTGCTGATTAGAAAACCCGTAAAGGGCTAATTAGGCAAAAGTTAGGGAAATAAAATGTGAACAAAAAATATTCAATTAGAAAATTTGAAAGGACTAGTTAGTAATAGGAGTTATGTCATGTTATGTAGTAAATGTACTCATTTTAGCCCTAATTAATGAATCTTATTGAAATTGAATTTTGTTATAACACTGCATATTCTATCTTATTTATAATGCATAGGAAAACAAAACATAAAAGCTTAAAATCAGTTATATAAGACCATTTTGCTTTAGTGGTGCCTCTGTTTCTTCTTCTTTTTAGATTCGTCATGAAAATCTTGAGTCCTCTTGTATCTAGAAAATTCTAGTGGCTCTATAGCTTGTATCACGACCCAAGTCTTGTAGTTATCATTAGTAACTTTATCAACATTCAAGGATGTGTTGTGCTCAAAGGTTCTGCAAGGCCATAAGTCCCTGACCTTATCCTAAAAAAAATGCACATACAAGATGTGCCAAAAGCCATACATTGTGACAACACCTCTACAGACGATATCCAATCTATAGTAAAGATAGGCTAACACAGTAGATCCCCAATCAAGGGTATCAACTTGATCTAAGTCATGTAGGGGGCAGAGTAAATCAATGTTGACCTCATTACCAGTCTCATAAAAAAAGTCATGCCTAGCAGTATGAAAATGAGACACGTCGCCTTTTGAGCAATCTGATGGGGAGTAGTAGTAGGCAGACATTTGAATCCCTCAACTAGTGATGAAAGAAAAACATTCTTCCAATTCTTCCATCTGGAATGAACTTAATCAAATCTCACACATACTAACTCTATGCATGCTTAAGGAGACTGCAGTAGCTGATATCGAAGGAAATAGGAGTCCCTCTGAAAGCAATCTCGATGATCGCAGAAAAACTCATAGGTGAAATAGTTAACTCACCAACATAAGTATAGAACATGTGGATGGTTTCCATCCACTACTCAATTAGTATGAATAAAGAATAGCGACCATACCTCCCTCTAGTTGTCAAAAACCCAACAATAAATCGTCTAAACCAAAAGGCCTATACCAGCTATGCCACATTCTCTAGCAGCTCGTGAATTATTTCACAAGCTATGTAAAAATAGCCCATGAATTTCATCTATCGCTGGAAGGATTTTGAGGATAGAAATAATAATAATAATAATTCATTCATTCATAAAAAATAAAATAAATAAATAAATGAAGGAATAAATAATAATTTTGGATTGGAAAAGTAAAATGTCAATTGGTATTCCAAAAATGCCAATCGAATTTTAGACTTCCGACTCAATTTTTCAAACCTTCGATTGGCTATTCAACTAAAATCCTATGTTATCAAGTTAAATTTGAATTGTTCATGCATTTTTTGAGTAATTTTTAATCTAATTTAAATACTATACACACTATTTTTCATTTTGAAACTAAATCTGATTACTAACTGTATGAATAATTTTTTGCAAAAATAAACATAAATGAGGAAGTGTTACCTCATTGCCCACATCTATGCACCTATGAAGGTGAAGGCAAGTCAAAGGAAGTATAGTAGAATCCTCTTGAAGTTCAAGGTTGTTCTGAGAAAATGAAGAGGCATAATTATTGGGTCAGCTGGAATCTCTACTCCTCTATGTAGCTTATATTGTGGGTCAGCCATAGGATCTGACAGATCGTGAATCGGACTTAGAATGAGCAAGAAATCAAAAGAATAAAATCAAAGCAAAAAAAAAGAAATGGATAAGGAAATGAAAGAATAGCATCAAAAAAATAAGGAGGGAAACTTCTTATAAATAAAAAATATCCATTTTGGTCCCTTAACTATGCACGCATTCAAAATCAATTTTTTCTTTGCAATTTCATATATAATTGCATCTTTATTAGGATTTAATTCCTAATTAATTCATTTAACTCATGTCATCAATTGATGAATTATTATTTGCATCTGTATATAAAATATTATTGCAGAATTTGATTTTTGCATTTTACATACATCATCATTTTTGTCAAGGATTTTAAATTTGTTATGTTACATGCTACATGGTAGTTGCAACAGAAATTTCAAATTATTTCATTATAAACTGCCTATTAGTCATAACTTGAATTTCAAATTCAATATGTTATATGCTACAAAGCAGTTATAACATGAATTTTCAAATATTTTAATCTACCAAGACACTACACAGTAGTTATGGTATTATTTCTAGATGTTCCATATGAACTATAACACATTTCTCAAATCATAAATCGCTAAACATCCCATAGGGAATATAGTGAGAATCATTACATATATTTCGTTAAAACGTCTCACAGGGAATATAATGAAATCCATTGTCACTAGACGTCCTAAAGGGAATATAGTGCAGTTCACCAAACACTACACAATAGTTATGGTATTATTTCTAGACTCTGCAAGGAGTTATAGCATGTTATCAAATCATGAAATGCTAAACATCCCACAGGGCATATAGCAAAACACATTTGCACATATCTCGCTAGACATCCCAAATGGGAATATAGTTTTCAATTTACTAGACACTACACAGTAGTTATAGTATTATTGCTAAACGGTCCATAAGAACTATATCAAGTTTTCAATCACGAGTCGCTAGACATTCCATATAAAATATAGTGAAACATATTAAACATAGCATCTTGCTTAAAATTGCTCAATAATTTAAGCAGCAACATGTCAATTAAGATACAATGAAGTACCCTAATTCTTTCTTTTGAAATTGTGTGTTGCTATTGCTTTGTAGCAATTTGTCAAGCAAACAGTGATAAAGGGAGGCAACTATAAGCACCCAATTTGGGATGCAATTATGCACGAATGTGACAAAAGTCCCTATAATGAAAATCTTATTGAGAATTGATCTATGTGTTAAGTTTCATGATTTATGCTACATTTTTATGGATTTAATTACAAATTTGGTTTTTTTAAGGATTTTATTACAAAAATTAGAAACTTTAGGATCTTTTTTGTAATTTTAGAAAAAATAAAATAAATAAATAAAAATGGGGGTGATCAACTGGAATTTAATGTCGATCAGCATTACGTAAATTGGCACTCTAGAATGCTGACCAACGTCCATAATGCCGATTGGCATTGCTTAATGCCGACTGGCATTATGTAATTGATTTTTTATGTTGAAAATTGATATTTTCCATCATTTCTTAATTTTTCATTGGTCCAAGACACCATGTGTCCTGGCGTGTGTGAGTCTTTGATTTTTTTAAACTCTATCATCATCTTATTATCTAGATTTTGAAAATTCAAAAAAAAAAAATGCAAACTCTTGAGAGACTCCTGATCTCACTCCCAATATTGCCTAACTTCCCTGCATGACCATAGGAGCTAGGGTTACTGGCCCAGGATTTAAAAGCTGAAAGGTAGAGTCTGTGAAGGGGGATGAAAAAAAAAAGCTACGAAAAAACCCTAGTTATTTTCTTTACTATGCAGAAAGCCACACACCTTAGCTCTTCATTTTTTTTTGTTTTCAAACCCTTGAGAAATTGATTCTTTGCTTTAAAATTCCAAAAAATAAAGAAAAAAACAACAGAGTCAATCTCAAAATGGTGATAATCCCAATCTGAGGGGCATTCAAACAGCATTTGCACAACATCCTTTACTTTTATTCTATTTATTTTGATTTGATTTCTTTGTTTTATTTATTGATTGAGTCGTTACTGATTAAATATTTTGTTGTTTTTTCATTTTTTTATTGGTGCTCTATGATGCTCAAGGTGTGAGGTTAGTGACATAAGATTTTGATAATGGCTACATTGAGGAATCCATGGAATGCCATGGACTGAATTTTGTGAAATCCCTATAGAATTTAGGGATTATTATTTTCTGTGATATTTCATTCATTGCTTTTATTGGGTTGTAATTAATTTGCTTTAATTTCCTGCACTATAGTTTGTAATAGCCTTAATAGAGGGAAATTAGTGAAATTTCAATTCTCTGCACCAAAAATTGATTAGTAATCTAGGCTCAATTTGGTAAAATTCAATTAAAATTAATTAAGGGAATAGATTAATTTAGGTTGCATATTAATTAAAATTAGGTTTTAGAAGAAATTAATTTCATGTTTGATTTTTTTTATTTGATTGTTTTGATTGTTTTTATGTTTTTGGGCTTGTATGTTGATTTTTGTATGTTTTGGGCCCCAAACCGACGTTAGGTTCTAACCCATTTAATAAATAGGCTTAAAAATGGTTTTTAGGTTTTAATTTTAAAATCAATTTAGGCCCATTTAGGTTAATTAAATCTTAGGCCCACTTTTAGTTAATTAAAATTAATTTAGATTTAGCTCAGCCCATTAATTTCATTTCTTTTAAAATAAATAAGACATAGGCTCCATTTTTATTTGAGTTAAAATTAAGTTAGACTTAGGCCCATTTAATAATCTACTTTCTTCTTTAAAAATTAGTAGAAAATAGGCCCATTTCCTTAGTTAATTAAAATAAGTAGATTTAGGATCACTAATTCAATTAAAATGTAGGCCCATCTTTTAGTCCATTTTACTTGTAAATAAAATATGTGGAATTAGCTAACTTTAATTAATAAAATTAATCTAGTTTAGACATAGGGAGGCTATCTTTTGTAGGCATTTTTACATGTAATTTTATGACTTATTGCCTTTAGGTTAAATGGATTTTTTTATTAGGGTTTAAATAAAATTTCATGTAATTAGAGAATAAGATAGTAATTCATAAAGTAATTCTAAATGAACACAAGATTGAAAGAAGTTAGTATTTTGTTTCCAGAATCTTCTGGTTGTGGTGCTAGCTTTCTTTTAGAGAATCGAGTACCACCAAACTGATTTGTCCCAGTTATTACCCTTGGTGACAACTCCTTATCTCCATGCCATATCTTTGTGACAATGGTTAATATGTTCCCTAAGGACCTGAGCCTAAATAGTGTTACGACTGCTAAAATCTTGGACGTGTGCTAAACCCCACTATCTACAGTCCTCTTTAGATTATGAGTCTTGTCAATTTTTCAAACACCATTATCTCAATTCCAGTCCAAGAGTCAATAAATGAGCTACTGCTCCTTTTGAGTTAGTACATTCTGATGTCTAGGGTCCTTGTCTAATTACATCTAAAATTGGGTTTTGATGCTCTGTTACTTTTGTTGATGATTATTCTAAAATGACATGGTTATTATATTTAATGAAAAATCGATCATAATTGTTTTCTAATTTCTTTGCTTTTTATGTTGAGATTCAAACTCAATTTAGTGTGCCTATAAAAATTTTGAGAAGTGATAATGCTAAGGAATACCTTTCAAAAAATTTTCAAGATTACATAATAAAAAATTGTATTCTTCATCAAACATTTTATGTGGACACACCTCAAAATGGTGTTGCTGAAAGAAAGAATAGACATCTTCTTGAAACTGCTAGAACATTATTATTTCAAATGCAAGTTCCAAAACATTTTTGGGTCGATGCTATTTCAATAACTTATTTTATGATCAATTAAATGCCTTCATCAATCCTATCTTGTGAGACTCCTTTTCATGTTCTCTTTCCTAGTAAGACATTATTTCCCATCGAACCTAGGATATTTGGTTGTACTTGCTTTATTCGAGATGTCTGCTCTCTGGTTACAAAACTTGATCCAAAATCTTTGAAGTGTATTTTTCTTGGCTATTCTCGTGTGAAAAAGGGATATAAGTGTTATTCTCCTTATTTATATAGTTATCTTGTGTAAGTTAATGTCACATTTTTAGAACATACACAATTTTTTTCATCTTCAGATCCTACTAGTCAAGGGGAGGAAGATGATTTGCTAGATTATACTATTACTCCTCCTCCTTCAGCTTATGTTAAGCCTCCTATCATACAAATATATTCCTGTTGAACATAACTTCACTATTACTACACATGTTCAAGATACTAATGCTCCACATCTTGATGAACCAAAATGTTCGTTATCAGATCCGATTTCGAGTGATGATCTTCCTATCACTCTCTATAAAGGTAAATGCACATGAACCTATACTGTTTCTTTTTTTGTTTCCTATAACCATTTTTCATCTTTTTCTTGTTCCTTTATTGCCGCTCTCAATTCTGTTTCTATCCCTACAATTGTTCATGAAGCTTTAACACATTTTGGCTGGCATAATGCAATAATTAAAGAGATGAATGCATTAGATGTCAATAGTACTTAGACCTTAGAGAATCTACCTGCAAGAAAAAAGGCTATTGGATGTAAATGGGTGCAGCAAAAGTTAATCTTGATGGATCTATTGCTAGATTGAAAACCTTGACTTGTTGCTAATGACTATGCTTAGACATATGGAGTAGATTATTCTAACACATTTTCTCTTGTTGCTAAACTTACTTCTGGTAGGCTCTTTCTTTCTATGGTAGCTACTTATCATTATCATTTGCATTAGTTAGACATAAAAAATGCCTTTCTTCATGGGGACCTTCAGGAGGAAGTCTATAGAGAGCAACCACCTAGTTTTATTGTTCAAGGAGAGTATAGGAAAGTATGTCAGCTTCGTAAGTCCTTGTATGGTTTAAAACAAAGTCCTCATGCCTAGTTTGGCAAGTTTAGTCAGGCTATTAAAAAGTTTGGCATGTAGAAGAGTAAGTATGATCATTTTATGTTTTATAAAAAATTTAATGGTGGCATCATTTTATTAGTTGTCTATGTGCACGACATCATGATCACTGGTAATGACACTAAAGGAATCTCATCTCTTAAATCCTTTCTTCATACTCAGTTTTATACTAAAGATTTGGGAATGCTGAGATATTTTTTAAGAATTAAAATAACCAAGAGCAAGAAATGAATCTTCTTATCTCAAAGGAAGTTTGTATTGGACTTACTTTCTGAAACAAGAAAATTAGGGACCAAACCATTCATTAGTCTAATGGTTCCTAATTTACAACTTGCAAAAGATGGTGAATTGTTTAAAGACCTTGAGAGATATAGAATATTGGTTGGGAAGTTAAATTATCTTACTATGACCCATCTAGATATTGTATATTCAGTTAGTATGATTAGCCAGTATATGTCATTTCCAATTGTGTATCACTGGAAGACAATAGAATAAATTTTAGGCTATTTAAAAGGAGCTCTTGGATGTTGCATTCTATATGGAAATCATGGACATACTAGAATTGAGTATTTTTTTAGATGCTGATTGGGCAGGATGTAAGGAAGATTGAAGATCCACTTATAGATATTGTGTTTTTGTTAGAGGAAATTTAGTTTCATGGAAAAGTAAGAAAAAAAATGTAGTTTCTCGATCAAGTGCAAAAT
The DNA here is from genome assembly GCA_947683625.1 of Mallotus nudiflorus. Classification (NCBI taxonomy): domain Eukaryota; kingdom Viridiplantae; phylum Streptophyta; class Magnoliopsida; order Malpighiales; family Euphorbiaceae; genus Mallotus; species Mallotus nudiflorus. Next base: position 25,732 of record CANTUR010000238.1, read on the forward strand.
CTAAATACAGGGCTATAGCCTAGTTTGTGTGTGAACTAATATGGGTACACCATCTCTTTAGTGAATTAGGTCTCAAGGTCTTAAAGCTAGCCAAATTGTGGTGCAACAATCAAACTGCAATTCATATTATGTCTAATCTAGTCTTTCATGAATGAACCAAACATATTGAAATTGATTGTTACTTTGTCCATGAAAAGATTCATCAAGGCTTGATTTCTATAAGGTTTGTAAAGACCAGAGAATAATTAAAGGATATCTTTATAAAGGCTCTTAATAGGATTCGAATTAATTATCTTTGTAACAAGATGGGCATGATTAATATATATGCTCCAGCTTGAGGGGGATTGTTATAGAATGTATTATATTTTGTATACTAATATACTGAATTTAGTTAGTATGGTAGATAGAATGTCAGAGAAGTAGGTAGGCTAATAGTGACTTGTGAGGATTATTGTCTCCTAAGTTTGTAATATGTATATATATATATATATATATATATATATATATATATATATATATATATTGTGAATCTAAAACCTAAGTAGCATACTAGTCGATAACTTGCTTTTCGAAACTCTTGAGCTAGAACCCTGTAAGTAGTCAACAAAGGGCAACATAAGAAGTGGGAAGGATCCCAACAAACCCTCTGATGCCTAAGTCAGAGTGTATAGAGAGAGAATATAGATAGAGAAGGAGAACAATAAGAATACAAGAGAATATAATTAATAAGGAGGAGGAATATGGGGTCCTATTTATAAGGAAAGTGATGCTCAAACCTAAACGGAGTAGCATTCCTCTTCGAATAAGAGTCCTAAACCAATTGGGAGAGTGTTCCTTCTTTTTTGGGAGTCTCCTATTTTAGGAACCTTTTCTTGAATGTTTTTTGTCATTTTTCCTTTCCGAGTAACCTATATAGGAAATAAAAATCTTAATTAAATGGGAATATATATGTGGGGTATCAAGAGTCCCCCCCCCCCTGCAAGTCTATTCGAATATTTATATCTGATATATCTAGGTCTATAAGGTGATGGAAATGTCATTCTCCCATCCAGAGAGATTTCTTAAATCACTATATTTGATATGGAAGCGTCAGCCTCAATCACAGGAAAAGATAATGCTCTGTACTAACTCTTGAAATCATTGTATAAGAACATCATTGAAGTGCCAACTAGACATGAGTGCGCAAAACCTATAATAAAAAAGGATATTTAATGGATTAACCCACCAGTATAGAGACAACATAACAAATTCAATTGTCACTAGAGTTTTTGATTCTTGGTGCATTAAAAGCACGAAATGAGTGCCAAACCTCAATACTATAGAAGCAACTGAGGGTGCCAACTTCAGTCATTAGACTTAGATTCTTAGTGCAAGGACACGAGGCTTATATGCTCAGAACCTCAATACTGTAGAAGCAACCTAAGGGTACCAGCTTCAATCACTGGACTTATTCTTGGTGCATCAGAAGTGTGGTCCAAGTGCCGTATAGTCTAGGTGTATTAAAAGTGTGGCCCAAGTGTCAAACCTTAGTACTATAAAAGTGACATGATGGTGCCAGTTTTCAGTTACTGGACATTGATATTGGAGCTTTAGATGCTCAGTATGGAGGGACAACTCATAGTGATGTGCACGGGGTTGATAACCGCTTATGTCATTTTGATGCCTTTTTTGAAATTTGAATTGCATAACTATCGTCTGTTCATGTGTCAAAAAATGAGACATTTGTACTACCATAATGATGACTACATGATTAATGGATCTTTTTTATTTCCCAGACTGCCCTTAATGATGTTAGAGAAACCAAAGTATTTATGAGGGTAGTAATGGCTTATTCTAGAGCCTTCTATTATCCTATAAGTGCTTTTGTTTCTTTGATTTGTTACATTTTTGTTGTTTGCTATCTTGCTTATTTCTTCTTCCCTGTGCGTTTTGTCATCAAGCTTTTCCTGTCGCAACCCTTGCGTTCTATAACCAGGTGAACCTTTTCTTCCTTCATAGATTTCTTTTTATTTTCTTATTAGATAAGTCCATGGCACTGAGGGAACAAGTTAGCTCTGATCTATTCATTTTTAAGATAAACGAGGAGTTATTATGGTGGTATCAGAAGTGTTTTAGTATTCCTGCCAATTTCACCCTGCACACCATCAATAGGAAATTTATAACTGATACTCCAATGCCAGACTTTAATAGGTTAGTTATGTATTTTGACCAACTAAAGGGGGGGGGTCTGAAGTTCCCTCTGGATCCCTTTGTAAAAATGTTCTTGAATAGGTATAACATAGCACCCAGTTAGCTTCATCCCAACAGTTACCAAATTCTAACTGAGTTTATAGAGTTAATGCATGAGGAGGGTAGGGAGTTAGACTTAGATGTCCTGTGATACTTGTATAGCCTGAATAAGAAGAAAATGGAGCTAGTGTTCTCATTATTGGCCATCCCGAACCATAACCTTTTTGTGAAGCTTTCGGACCTTCACAAGAAGTGGAGGCATAAATTCTTCATTATCGAGCATGACTTGAACTTCATAGATGTCTAGTGAATGTGGTCCGATGAGTGCCATAAGGTGAAGCAGCCTTTAAAGTTGTTTGACTATGATACAAAGATGGTCTTGAGTTTTAATCTCAATGGCCTGGTCGATGCTCGGTCAGTCAAAGATGTATAAAGAAGATATCTGTGGAGAGTCTGCCTAGATCGTGTATAATCCACTGATATGTTTTAAACTTCGGGAGGTATTGTTTTGACTTCCATAGTTTTCCTTCTTTTTATTTTGTAAATGGCTGACTTTTTTTCCTTTATGGATGGGATTCAACTTGTAGTTGACGAGCTAGAGGTGCAAAGAGATGCTCAGGTATCCTCCCAATCACTCGAGCCTGTAGCGCCAGTAGTCTCATATGAGGCCATTATCAGTCTGAAGGGGAAATTGGTAGTTAGGTCCTCTTAGACTGAGAGGGAAGGAAGGCGGAAGAGATGAATCATAGATAGAGATTTGAATGTGAAAGAACTTGATAAAGAAATCTTTATCTAACATCCAAAGCTCTTCGGGTGTTTGGACATTAGAGGTTGGATCTTAAACGGGATAAAACCTTCATATGTTCCGAGGTCAGGGATCAGTATGTAAAGTCTTTGAGGCTACCGACTGACATGCATCATTGGATTAAGGAAGGCCGCAAGGAGCTATATAGCTCTATAATTTGGACACTCACTAGAGATAAGTATTTAATGCCATTTAACCTTTTTTATTTTTAAGTTTCAAGGAAATGACATCAATTCCTTTTCTAATATGACTCAGGCTTTGCTATTGGTGAAGGATGAATACTTCTTCCTGAAGAGCCAATATAGCTTGAAGGAGAATGAGGTGGAGATAATAGTGATCGACTTTGAGAAGAAGTTGGATAAAGTGAAAGTGGTTCTGGAACTCTGCCAAACCAAATATGTAGAGGCAAAGTCGGAGGTGGAGGCGAACCAAAAGAAAGTGGTTGAGTTGGAGCACAGTCAAGCTCAACTGACTAGAAAAATTGAGGAGCAAGACTCCTGGATTGTGAATTTGGATAGGAAGCCAGGCAAGGCCAAGAGATCTTAAGAAGATGATAAGAGAGCTTACTAGAGCATGATCAGAGGATTTCTCAAGGCCTACAGGTTTGAGTGTTGGAGAGTCCTACTTTCTTAGAATCTGGATCTGGACTTAACTGACCTGGACAAGATAACATCGGTTGACCTAGCTAGAATGGCTTCTAAAGAGGATGCTCAGAGCAAAGCCTCTTCCATTAATGCCAAAAAAGCTTCCAAATCATTTAGGGAATCATCTTTTGAACCTTCTACATCTGTTAGTGCCATTAGTACTACTCCCCCTATTTCCGAGTCTGAGTCATCCAATGCTCAATTAATAGACTAGAGATTTTTTTTACTTTTGTAATATTATTTTTCCATCAGTGAATGAAAATACTTTATTTAATAGTGTTTTGAGTACATCTATTAGTAATATTTTTTAAGACAATTTGATTTCCAATATCATTGTAATTCCTTCCCTTGTTTGTCTCTTATTCTGTATACCCCTTTGGATGTTCGCTTTATAATCTGATAGGGGCCTTCCTAGTTGGGTGCAAGTTTTTCGGTACCAAAGTTGCCTTTATCGATGTTTTCCTATTAAGCTCCCAGTCTCCTATCTTATATTATCTTGGTTAGATACGTCAGAGATGATATTGAGCTATCTTCTGCCTATGTGCCTCTACTACAGCGGATGCCCATTCTCTTCTTTCTTCTAATAGATCCAGGCATATCCTAGTGTCAATGTTATTGATGTCCTGATCTAATTCCTTGCTGACCCTGTAACTTAGTGTCATGATTCTACTGGTATCACTGCATCCATACTATAGGTTAGTCTGAATTGTGTTTCTTCCATGGATGATATGGGTGTAGTCTTGTAAGCCCAAATAACATTGTTATGTTCTTTTACCTAATTTCCTTTCTTTTCATCAAGCCTCTTCCTCAATCCTTGCATGATAATCCTATTAGTTACCTACTTTTGCTCATTTGTCTGTGGGTGAGCTACTGATGTGAAATGGAACTTTATTCTGAGGTCAGAGCAGAACCTTTTAAACTTCTCATTATTGAACTTCTTTTTGTTGTTTGTGATCAGGGTATATGGTATTTTGAACCTGTAGATGATTTCTCTCCAGAAGAAGTGTTGAATTCAAGTTTCTATGATGGTCGGTAAAGCTTCAACTTTTACCTACTTAGTGAAATGGTCTATGGCAACAATTAAGAATTTTTTCTATGATGTGGAGGTGGAAAGGGACCTAGGACGTCCATTCCCCACATGGCGAAGGGCTAATGGCTATTGATCGAATGTTGAGGGTTGGAGGGTTTGTGATTGAGACTGGCAAACTGATGGCACTTATGACATTCTTCAGTTAGCTTCTGAGCATCCTTAGACATGGTAGGCCAGTAGCATCCTTGCAGTAGTGCTTTCCTGATTAATGTGTAATATGATTCGTATGCTCCATAAATTCCTTTATTGATTTCCCTAAGTACATAATTCCCTTCTTATGGGGATACACATTTAGACCATGGGTGTGAGAGGGATCTCCTGTAGAGCTCTCTATGGTGGATATAGTAGTGGGCTACCTTCATCTTCAATTTTGAGCTTTCAATTTATCTTCTAGAAGTGTCACATTTTCTAGATATTGGATGATCAATTTCATCCATTTCAGGACTTCCCATACCTCCATGATATCTGGATCCTTGGTGCTCGGTTTTGTCAATGCTTCAATGAGCTCCATACCTCTAAACACCTAATTGTCTTCAATTGATGACTTGACCAAGAGGTTAGCCTTAGAGTTCTCATTTCAGGGTATATGGACTATTTCCCACTATCCCCTATCTTGCTCGATCTTTTTCAAGAGCTATATGACTTTCCCAATATATTTGGTGATGCATGGATCTTTAATTTGGAATGTCCCTTTAACCTGGTTTACTACCAATTGAGAGTTCGAGTGTATCATGAGATTCTCAGCTTTGAGTTCTGTATCCAACTTTAGGCCTGTGATGAGTGCCTCATATTTCGCAGCATTGTTGGTTGCATTATACTCTATTCAAACTGCATATCTGATATGAACTTTATACGGTCCTTTAAGGATAGTCCCAGTGTCGAATCCTTGAGTGAAGGATGCCCCATCCACATAGAGCCTCCATTCTAGTGCCTTGGAGGTGGTGAGATCTTCTAGCATCATTTCCTATACAAAGTATGCTAATGCTTGAGCCTTCACCTACTACCGGGAATCATAGTCAATGTCAAATTATACTAGTAATACCAACCATTAGACCAATTTGCCTAATATCTTGAGTCTTTGTAGAATTTTTCTCAAAGGGAAGTTGGATATTACAATAATGGGATGAGCTTGGAAGTAGTGTATGAGCTTTTAGGATGTGTGGACAACCACCATGGCCAATTTATTTAGTGTTGGGTACCGAATCTCAAATCCCCAGAATACTTTGCTAACATAGTATACTGAACTTTGCTGGCTCTCTTCCTCCCTCACCTGTACTGAGGCTATGGATTCTTAGCCCACAAAGAGGTATAAGTATAGCATTTCGTCTAGGATTGGCCTACTGAGCAGAGGTTGTGAGGGTATGAATTTTTTAATATCTTCAAAGGCTGCCTAGCAATCTTCAGTCCAAATAAATTTCTTAGAATTTTTCAAGCCTTAAAATAGTGGTACGCACCATTTGTCTGAGCAAGAGATGAAACGCCTTAAAGTCGTGATTCTACCATTCAGTTTCTGTAGCTCGTGGATAGTCTTAAGAGCTTTCATGTTAAGAATGGCCTCCATCTTTTTCGAGTTAGCTTCAATACCTTTATGGAATATCATGAATCCCAAGAACTTTCCTGCCTTGACTCCAAAGATGCACTTTTCTAGATTCAACTTGATCTAGGATTGGCTTAGCAATTAGAGGATTTGATCAAGGTCTGTGAGGTGCTACTATGCATGCTTACTTTTGATAATAATGTCATCCATGTATACTTCCACATTTCTCCTGATCTAGTTCTGGAATACATGGTTCATCATCCTTTGATAGGTTGCTCCAACATTCTTTAATCTGAAGGGCATTACTTTGTAGTAATAAAGACCATCATAGGTGATAAAGGATATTTTATATTGGTCTTCCTCCTTCATCGGTATCTGGTGATATCATTGTGCTACGTCTACAAAACTGTACAAACTATGGCCAGCAATGGAGTCTACTAGTTGATCAATTATTGGCAGTGGGTAGCTATCCTTGGGGCATGCCTTGTTGAGGTCAATATAGTCTACACATATTCTATATTTGTTGTTTGATTTCTTTCCTAGCACCACATTGGCTGCCCATTTTGGGTGGGTAACTTCTTTAATGAATCTGGCTTCTAACAACTTCTTTTTTCTTCAACAATTATTTTCTGCCTCTCATATGTGAAAGTTCTCTTCTTTTGGATCACTGGCTTTACCCCTAGTTTGATGTTCAAGCTGTGTGATGTAATCTGAGGATCCACCCCAGTAATCTTATATGCCTGAGAGGCAAAACCTCCAGAATGCTTAGTGAGGACTTCACTTATTCCTCGCTTAATTTCACAGACAATCTCATTGCCGATCTTTATCATTTTCCCATTAGCAATCTATAATGTCTGAGTGTCATCAACTGGTTCAAGTCTGGCTCCTTATTTTTCTACATCCCAAGTTTCTAAGGGGAATGCTTCTATGTGAGGTTTGATTGTCATTTGGTAGCACTGCCTGGCCATGTGCTAATCTCCATAAATTATAAGAGTTCTGCCTTTGATTGGAATATTCATGGTTAGGTGTCAAATACTTGTGACTACATCAATTTTGTAAAGCACTGGCTGTCCTATAATACCGTTATATGCCAGTGGGAGATCTACCACATTAAACTGAGCTTTGATGACTTTCATTTCTTCAATGTCATGATTTCCAAATACTAGAATCAGCTCTATAATTCCCATCGACTGTATGGTTCCTCCATAGAAGCTTATAATGGGATTTTGGATAACTTTCAGGTTAGTGACAAAGCCTCTCATCGCTTTATAAGCATTCCAAGATAGTGCGTTGATGGTGCTTCCATCATCGACTAGTAATCTCTTCCCTAGATAATTGTTAATGTATGCACTTATAACCAAGGTGTCATTGTGGGGGTGTTGAACATGGTCCTTATCTTCATAATCAAACATGATGATCTCTTCCCTTTTTAGGGCAGGTCCTTCTCCATGGCTCCTTTTAGGTCTTTTCTTAGTGTTCTCTCCTCTGATAATCATGTTAATGACATCGACTGGCTCATTCTAGGCCTTCTTTGGTTTTAGCCTATCTCACCCTTACTCATCTTGATTCCTGGTTCCTCTGGATGTGTCAATGAAGTTGTTGAGTTTTCCATTTTACACCAATCTTTTTACGGCATTCTTCAATTCTCTACAGGCCTCAATTTTATGCTCATACTCCTGGTGATATTGGCAATAATGCCCTCTATCTTATGTGGCTCTCCAGTTTTGGCTTATTCTTCTGGCTAGGGTAATTCCCATTCCATTCTGTCTGACCAACATGAGGATCTTAGATTTAGAGGTATTTAAAGGTGTGTATCTTTTGGATTCCTTTTCAAACCTTTCTACTAGATTTTTGATATTTGTTCGTGGAAAGCTTGCTCTTCTAGGTCTTGACCTTTCTTCTTTAGCTAGTGCTTTCTCTTTGTCCCTTCGCATCCTTTTGTCTTCATCCATTTTTATCATTTTGATCACCATGACCATCACCTCTGCGAAAGTCCCAAGTTCTTTTGTCATTATCTTGTCTTTGAGTTTTTTAAGTCTAGTACCATTCTTGAGGGCTTCAATAGCAACTTTGTCCATAAGATTTTTGATTTGCATGGCCACCTTATTGAACCGATCCAAGTAGCTTTATAGTGGTTCATCAATCTCTTATCTGCACATTTGGAGGTCATTGATGTTTTTAGCTGGGGGAATGTTAATGACAAACCTAGTTTGAAATTTCTCTGCTAAGTCTTTAAAAGAGGTAATGGAGTTATCAGGAAGCCGGTGAAACCATTTTTGAGAGTTATTTGTGAGCGTGCTTAGGAAAACCCTGCACGTGATTCCATCATTCACATTCTAGAGCAACATTCTTGTTCTGAATGAGAATATATGGTTGACAAAATCTTCGATTCCATCATATTGATCCAGCTGTGGCATTCTGAATTTAGTTGGGATCTTTATCTAGATTATCCTTCATATGAAGGCCGTTCTCCCTTCCATAATGCATTCATCTTCCTTCCTCAGCCTTGTGTAGACTTTGTGTATAACCACTTCAACCTTTTGGGTCAATTTTGAGTCATCGAGAGCTGGAACCATTGAGCTAGATTCCCCTTCTGGAACTTTACACTTCATTTTGCTCCCTCCGAGTAACTCTAGAGATGTGATGTTATTTTCTATGTGATTGGATTCAGGGTTGCCGCTTTAAATCAAGGTATTTAATTATTGTTGCATCAGGGCTATCTATGCTTAGATGTTTTGTATCATTGCTTCTTTCTTTATTAGGATGAGGTTGAGTGTTTGGGTTATAGTGTTTAGGTTATGTATAGTTATGGCTTGTGTATCTATTAGATTTGGAAAAGGTATGGAAGGTATTGGTCGGTGATGGAGTTGCAACGGCGCATAATATGGGAAGTCGGTGCTAAAAGCTGGCCACCCTTGGGTGTTTCCAAGGGGAACATGCATACCACAAGATGAAGGTTCGGCATACTGGAAAAGGGCTAGGGGTACTGCCGTTGGGAGAGGTGCTGATAAATTGATTAGAGGAATGGGGGCGGAGAGGTTGATGTGAATGTCAAGAGTTAAGATTGGCAGCGGGCTGGAAGTCATGGTGTCAACGTCTTAATTTGGCAGATGCATGAATGGCTTTTATCCAAAAGTCCCCATAGACAATGCCACTTGATAACTTGCTTTCCGGAACTCTTGAGCTCGAACCCTGCAAGTGGTCAACAAAGGGCAATGTGAGAGATGGGGAGGATCCCCACAACCCCTCCAATGCCTTAGTCAGAGTGTATAAAGAGAGATGGAGAACAATAAGAATACAAAAGAATAAAAGGAATAAGGAGGAGGAATATAGGTCCTATTTATAAGGATAATGATGCTCAAACCCAAAAGGAGTAGAACTCCTCTTTGAATAAGAGTCCTAAACTAATTGGGAGAATGTTCCTTCTTTTTGGGGAGTCTCCTATTTCAAGAACCTTTTCCTAAATTTTTTTGTCATTTTTCCTTTCCGAGTAACCTATATAGGAAATAAAGATCTTAATTAAACATAAATATATATGTGGGGGTATCACTGGTGAACCCATTGTGTAAGGATTTAAACACTTGTAACTTGTAAAAAAAAATTAATAGTCAAATGGAAAAAAAAAAGCAAAAGGGGGTATTTTTTTGGTAATTATGTTGTTGGTAGCAACATAATTGATTATACTTTACCCATGATGTAGTTTTTATCATCTTAGACCCACAATCATTTTTCTTCTTTATTTTACCCTATCTTTCTTATTGCTATATCAGATGACTCATGCTTTTTATCATTTTGTTCATGTCAGTCATTGATAACTTCACTTGAAAATTTCTTGTGATTGGAATTTGGTTTTTAGATTTTGTAAATTTCTAAAATATTTTTAGTAATTGTGAACTTGACTCATTTTATCTTCAAGAATGGGAAATGATTCAGTTTTTCCACAAAAAAAAAAAGAATAAAAGAGAGTGCATTTTCTTAATTACTCCACATTTTCTCATACCCAATCTTTAGTTCATATTTAAAAAAAAAAAAGCAATTGGAGTTGAACAATATAAAATTAATCATCAACTCTCAAATTTTTTTATATTGAAAAAACATTAATCTAATATATTTTTAAAAGTTCAACAAATACAATTATAGTTTTTCATTATCTTTGATTAAATTTATTATTATGATGATTATTATTATTATCATCATCTTCTTCTTCATCATCTAAATATATAAAACATTATCAAAAACCAAACGTAAACCAAAAAGCAACATAAATAAATCACACATAAAAGATCTAAAAAATATACCATATAAGCATGCATAAAACTCTATCAACCAATAACACTAAATTAGTTATAAAGAGATACAAAATCACCATTTTCAATAGTCTATTCAAACAAAAAAAAGTCAACCATAAACAAAACACAAAAAAAAATAAAAAAACACAAATCTCCACTCAAACCACAAGCAACTTTTATAGTAGAATAAATAACACTGAAAGGATGATCAACATCATTAAGTACAGTCTCTTCACCCTAAAACTAAAACAACACATCAAAAGCAAAATTAGAAACCAAAAAGATACTAAATTAGTGTATATGTGTGTGTGTGTGTGTGTGTGTGTTAAAGAACACTCCAAATTAGAATCCTTTAACATTCCATGACCATCAACACCATCTTTAATATAACTATCTTTAATATTGTAATTAAAACCAACATTCTAAGACAATTTCTTATCACCCTTAAAACAAAAACACAAAATAAAGTATTAAAAACTAAACATAAACTAAAAAGATACAAAAATAATAAACAAAACATACTATAACAAAATCCTTTAACTCATCCCTACAACTAATAATTTCAACAAATTGTAAATTATAAGCACTATTTTCACAACTAGCAACATCTCCTAAATTAGAATTAGAAGCACCAAAGCATATCTGCCTTTCCCTACACTTTTAAAATAAGATTAAAAACTAAAAGTAAACCAAAAAGCAACAAAATTAAATACATACTGCAAAATAAAAAGAAATCCTTTAACTCATCACCACCACCAATAGTTTCAACAAACTTTGAATCATAAACATCCTTTTCACAACTAGCAACATCTCCTAAATCATAACTAGAAGCACCAAAAGCAAATCTTAATTTCATTGCTCTTTTAAAAGAAGATCAGAAACTAAAAGTAAACCAAAAAGTAACAAAATTAAATACATGCTACCTATTGAAAGAAATCCTTTAACTCATCACCACCACTAATATTTTTAACAAACTTTAAATCATAACAACCCTTTCACAACATCCCCTAAATCTTAACTACAAGTACCAAAAGCATATCCACATTTCCTTGCATTTTAAAATAAAATCAGAAACTAAAAGTAAACTAAAAAGTAATAAAATTAAATACATGCTATCTAATAAAAGAAATCCTTTAACTCATTTCCACCACCAATAGTTTCAACAAACTATAAATCATAAGCACCCTTTTCATAACCAACAACATCTCTTGAATCATAATTAGAAACACCAAAAGCACATTCACATTTCCTTGCACTTTTAAAACAAGATCAGAAACTAAAAGTAAAATAAAAGGCAGCAAAATTAAATACATGCTACCTAATAAAAAGACAGAGATGTGGGGTATCAATCCTTACACCTCTTGTATACTAAGCAAGTGTTCTACCATCTGAGCTACACCCATTTTCATCTTTCATTTACCTAAAAATTATTAGATTAGGTTATTGTAATACCCTATATAGTATTTAAATAAAGAGGGGTATTTTTTTATTTTATTTTATTTATCAAATCATATTATGAATAAGAGTTTCTTCTTTACCATATTATATTTTATTTATGCTTATATTATTTAAGGGTAGTTAATATATGTGAGAATTAGTTAATCATTGTTTAAAATTTCATTGCCTATTTTTTTATTATTATTATTATTAGTATATTATATTAAATATTATGTCTATTTGGGTGCTTATAAATGAATGTATGTATATATATATATATATATGTATGTATGTATGTATAAGTGTATATATATGTATATAATATATATATATATGTGTATACCTATTTTTATGTAAGTGTATGTATATACATATAAATATATATATAATATAGTATATGTATATAGATATGTACATATCTACTAATATTTGTCTATATACATACATGTATAAATAAATATTAATATATAGTTATATATTAAGTATAATATATCAATGGTTATTAATATGTATATGTACATATAATATAATGTTATGTAGTATATGTACATATATATATATATATATATATATATATATATATATATATATATATATATATATATATACATGTGTATATTTAAGCTTTGGCCGAGAAAAAAAAAACACCCACCAAACCCCTCTTCACCGTCTGTCACCCTGTCATCCCCTTCCCTCACTATGCCGCCCTCGCCCTTGCCGGAGGACTCCATTTCCGCCGTGCTTCAGGAGCTCCCAAGCCTGGCAGCTGTTGCTGCACTTCTTCTTCTTCTTCTTCTTCTTCTTCTTCCCTCGTCAGGCAGCTTCCTCTCTCCCTGCGCGCGACAGCACCCTGCTGCCAGCTTGCTCCTCCGCTTGCCATTGCTGTCCATTCTGCCTGAGCAGCTCCACCTTCCCCATTTTTCGATGGCAGCAGGTCTCCTTCCCCTCCCTCTGCTTTGTCCAGCTGCTAGGTGGTGAGTAGTGCTCACCCAAATCCTTCCATTTCCTCCTTTGATCTTGGTAAACCTAGGTCAATTAGGGTTGTTTAGCATGCATTTGAAGTTGTTTTTAATTTTCTTGAATTTTTGGTAATTAAATTGAATTTCCAGAATTTATTTAATGTTTATTTCGTTTATTTAGATATTTATTTAGGTATAATTAGCAATTAGGGTGATGGTTATTAATTATTTTGAGTAAAATGAATTTTATTGAATTTTTGGTATTTATTTTGATTTTTTTTAGTAAATTTTGAAAATTTTGATACTATTTTAGGAATTTTTATACTTTATGTCAAAAATTAAATAATTAGGCTAATTTTGAAGATTTTGGTTAAATAGGTTATGAAATTTGATAAATGAGGTTATTAGTGAATAATATGAATTTTAGGACTCAAATTATAATTGTTGAGATTTTTATACTATTTTTATAAATATATTTGGGTTTATGCCAAAAAATTGATTTTAGTTAAATAATACTTTTGGGAAAAATATTGTTGGTTGATTAAATTTTTATAATATTGGAAGGAATTATCTTGAGAAAAAAATAAGTTTTAAATGATTAGATAATTTTAAGGAAAATTTTTGTATATATATAACACATTATGTAATTCATATATATACTAGGGGTAAAAATGTAATTTTACACTAAATATGACATATATATATATTTTAATTAGTTTTATTAGTATTTAAAAGGGTTTAGGTAAATTTTATAAATTAATTGATATAATTTCCTAAGTAGCGTAAAATTTTAAATGTCCAATTTCCAATATATATATATATATATATATATATATATATATATATTCATATAATATATTACAAAGGTTTTCATTTGGATAATAATTATAATTATACTATTAGTAATGGAAAACAAATTTAATTGTTTAATTTTGAATAATTGAGATTTTACACAATTTTATTTATTTTAGTATGTGTGTAAATGGAGAAATAAATATTATTAATTTTGATACTTTTTGAGTTGTGATCTCGGTCGGGGTAAATTATAGTTTTGGGAGCCCGACTCGAGTGTGAATGGTTGTGTATATTGGAAGTGCATTTTCTATGCAGGTCTGGCTCTACCTTTGGTAAAGAGATGTCCGTTTTACAGAGGAGACTCTGCCAAAATTTCGATAGATTTTCTCGTAAAACGTGATATCCATAAAAAATTCCTACCGTTAGTTAGGTTAAATCCTGTCTGTCAAGTCTCGTCCGGTTTTCATCGAGTCAGTTTGGAATTTTATTATTTTGTTGATTCCTGATTTCGATTCCTTAGTCATGTTTTAAAAAGTCGATTCATTATTTTTCTTTTAGAGCATATCGGAGCAGAAGCTGTGAGACCGAGGCAGACGCGTGGTCGTCAGCCTTCACATTCATCCTGTAAGTCGATAAAATGATCTGTGCGTGTGTTTATTTAAAGAATGCATGCGCTCGTATTTCTATTATGTTGATTATATGATTTATTCAATTTAATGCTATCATTTACGATTTAAATGCAATTTATTTATTTAAAATCGATTTGAGAAATTTTGGTAGAACGAGCTACCTGGTGGGCCTCACCAGGACTATGTGCACATGGTAGAGATTGAGAGATGGATCCAAAAATTGTATGATTGATGAATGTTAAACTGGGACGGGTGCCTCGGTAGAAGCCTTTGCTCTCGGGGACCGCCAGTGATTAGAAAGTCAATAATGGACTGGGATGGGTGCCTCAGTTGATGCCTTAGCTCTCAGGGACCAGCAGAGCCATATATTTGGGTTAAGTGAATGACTACGGCTTGGTGCCTTGATTGATGCCCTTGCTCTTGGGAACCGGTAGTCTAGTTGGAATAAGTGGGCCCGGTTGGCCATTTAGATTTTGGGTTTAGGGTTCTACCGAGATTTTTCAAAAGCTATACATATATATTATAAATTATTTTCACTATGAACATATATAGTTTTCAAAAAGGTTTTCAAACCGTACAACTCTTTTTATTGACTTACTCAGTGAGGTCTGATTCCCCTCAATTTTTTTTTAGGAGCTTGGGAGTTCGACCTCAGACTACCTCCACGCCGGGTTTCTTCTTCACCAGCTATTTTATGTAGGTCATTGTAAGCTGTACTGTGTGTTAATCTAGGTTGATGCAGTAGTATATGTATTAAAGATTTGTATGGTTTAAACATAATTATGTAACCTATTTGTGTAAACCACGCTTATGTATAAGATTAAATTTGATTTATAATATGAGATGTTGAAACACATTACTATTTAAGCGATTGAATTTGTGTATTCTGAGAAAAATCAGTTTGATAATGTGTTCTGTTTTCAAGTAAAGTTTAATATATGAATGGTTTTATTTTCTTTTTCCTTTAGGCTTACTACGGGTTTCGGGGGCCTTATGCTTACCCATTCCCTAGTGCCGGTCACGTGCCCTCGGGTTCGGGTCGTGACAAAATTGGTATCAGAGTATAAGTTCGATTAATTGTTTATGTCTGTCTTTCTATGTAACTACTGCAGCTTTAGGATTGATAATTGTCTTTGAGATGTTCTTGTATCTAATTCTGCGTTGCTTTAAATATTCTTACCCCGTTTTAAATTCAATTTTCCTTGTCTTCCTTTCAGAATGAGGTGTGTGCGTACCGACCCAGATGCTGATCCGACCCTTAGGCTAGATGAGCAGTCTGTGCACGATGAGGCTCCCCTTCCTGCTCCATGTCGTAGGGGCTGAGGTAGAGGTCGAGCCAGGGTAGCTGCAGCTGAGATTCCTGATCAGCAACCAGTCGAGCCTGAAGCCCTAGCTGTTGACCCTACAGCCTTTACAGCTGGACTGGCAGGGATTAATTAGGGTCTAGCAGCATTGAATCAGGCGATGCCCCTTGTACAGTAGATGCTTCAGCAAAGGAACCAGGGGATGTCAAACACTGAAGCAGCCCTCCTTTACTCTCGGATTGGTAGAGTTTCTTTTGACGGTACGGGCGATGCCGTAGACTTCATTAATGCGATTGAGGCATGCACCAGGACTGGACATACGGATTATCAGAGGATTATGATTGTGGAGTTGTCAGTTCAGGCAACAGCTCAGGATTGGTTTATGCAGTCGATTCAGCCATCGATGCACGAGCTGACTTGGCCAGAGTTTAAGGACCGCTTTTTGAGATTTTTCTATCCTCCAGCCACCAGAGATGCCTACAGGTGGCAGCTACTCCACATCACTAAAGGCGATAGGTCAGTGGAGGATTATACTAGAGAGTTTAATAGGCTGTCCCAACATGCAGAAGATATCAGGAGGGACCCTTACAGAGCAATGGAGCTGTATGTTACTGGATTAGGACCCGTTTTTGTTGGTATGCATACTGAGGACCGCACCCAAGAGAGTGTGATTGAGGAGGCCCGTTTGATTGAGAGGCGACATATCCGCCAGGGCACCATGATAGATCCTTATATGATCGGGGGCAGTGGTCATGGTGTAGCTCCCGGGTACCAGCAGCCAGCATTTCACATCGGCAATTTGAGTCAGTAGGTTGCGGGTAGTTCTCAGCAGAGTGGTAGGAGGTCCAGGACTCACAGAGTGGGCCGACATGGATATGCCTCAAACAGGAGAATCGACAGGAGTCACAGATTCGGTGTAGGAGTTAGTAGCAGTAGTAGTGGGCAGAGTTCCGGGCAGAGTAGTTCTAGGTCTGGAGCTAGTGCTTGTGTGAGTTGTGGATGATTTCATCAGGGCCCGTGTCATATGTTGACGGGCTCTTTCTTTAGGTGTGGGCAGGTTGGACACCTTGCCAGAGCTTGTCCCTACTCCGGATACCAGCCACAGTACGTTTAGGGTTCATCTTCCTCAGTGGCTCAGCCCTACTATCTGATGCCTCAGCAGTATCGAGCACCCATACAGCCACAGCAGAGACCGCCTTAGCCTATGAGTCAGCAGGGTCGAGGTTCAATTGGTAGACCTAACGGACGTGGTTTTGCGCAGCCTTCGACTTCTCAGCAGGCAGGTCATGGTCAGGCTCGAGTGTTCACTTTGACACCACAGGATGCTCAGACTTCGAATTCAGTGGTAGCAGGTATTCTCTCAGTCTGTGCATGTGATGCTAGAGTGTTGTTTGATCCCGGTGCTTCACATTCCTTCATTTCTCCTGTGTTCACTTCGAGAATCGAGTGGCAGCCTTCTAGGTTGTCCTTTCCTTTATCTGTTTTGACTCCTCTTAGTGATGAGTTGGAGACAGATGTTTTCTTTCCTTCATGTCCGGTGACAGTTGATGGTAGACAACTATTGGCGGACCTAGTATTGCTCGACGTACTGGAATTCGATGTCATTCTGGGCATGGATTGGTTGTCGAGGTATTATGCATTTGTGAATTGTAGAGAGAAAGAAGTGGTGTTCAGAATTCCAGGTGAAGAAGAATTTTATTTCAAAGGTGAAAGGAGCTCTATGCCTCATAATCTTATTTCTATCATTACAGCTCAGAAGATGCTTAGAAGGGGTTGTCAGGGATACTTGGCAGTGGTAAGAGATGTTGAGAAGGAGAATGTGGCAATTGAACAGGTGCCAGTGGTGTGTGAATTTTTGGATGTCTTTCCTGAAGAATTACCAGGATTACCACCAGACAGAGAGATAAAGTTCTGTATCGATGTCATACATGGTACGGATCCTATTTCTATGCCACCTTACAGAATGGCACCAGCTGAAAGAGCAGTTGCAGGAGTTGCTTGATAAGGGTTTCATCAGACCCAGTACATCGCCTTAGGGTGCTCCGGTGTTGTTCGTGAAGAAGAAAGATGGTAGCCTTCGACTTTGTATCAACTACAGGCAGTTGAATAAAGTCACCATCAAGAACAAGTACCCACTTCCGAGGATCGATGATCTGTTTGATCAACTTCAAGGTGCTACATGCTTCTCTAAAATAGATTTGAGATCTGGGTATCATCAGTTGAGAATTAGAAGAGGTAATGAGTCCAAGATAGCTTTTCGAACAAGATATGGCCATTATGAGTTTTTAGTAATGTCCTTTGGGTTGACTAATGCTCCAACAGCCTTTATGGACTTGATGAATCGGGTATTCAGGCCATACTTGGACCAGTTTGTGATAGTTTTCATTGATGATATCTTGGTTTATTCCTAGAGTAAGGCTGAGCATGTGATGCATCTGAGAAGGGTACTTCAGACTTTAAGGGAGCACAGGTTGTATGCCAAATTCTCAAAGTGCGAGTTCTGGTTGCATCAAGTGGCATTTCTAGGCCACATGGTTTCTCGAGATGGCATACAGGTGGACCCTAAGAAGATAGAGGCTATTACAGAGTGGTCAAGGCCGACTACAGTTAAGGAAGTATGGAGTTTCCTGGGTCTAGCAGGTTATTACAGAAGATTTGTGAAGGACTTCTCTAGAATTGCTGCACCTTTGACAAGGTTGACCCAGAAGAATGTTAAGTTTGTATGGACGGACAAATGCGAAGAGCATTTTCAATTATTGAAGAACTTGTTGACGTCGGCACCAATTCTAACTTTACCCTCTGGGAATGAAGGTTATACAGTGTATTGTGATGCTTCCAGAGTAGGATTGGGCTGTGTGTTGATGCAACATGGCCAAGTGATTGCTTATGCTTCGAGGCAGTTGAAGAAGCACGAGTAGAACTATCCTACTCACGACTTAGAGATGGCAGCCGTGGTGTTTGCTTTGAAAATATGGAGGCATTACTTGTATGGAGTGACGTGTGAGATATACATAGATCATAAGAGCTTGAAATATATTTTCCAGCAGAGGGACTTGAATCTGAGGCAGAGGAGATGGATGGAACTCCTTAAGGATTATGATTGCTCCATTTTATACCATCCAGGCAAGGCGAATGTTGTTGCGGATGCCTTGAGTAGAAAATCTGCAGGCAGCCTTGCCCATATTAGCACAGAGAGAAAGCCCATTATTAAAGAGTTACATGGATTGATTGACCAGGGGTTGCAAATGGAAGTTACCCGAAAGTGCCTTTTAGCTCAATTCAGTGTACGATCAGTATACTTGGATCGGGTTAAGGCAGCTCAGAGCAAAGACCCCCAGTTGCAGAGAATCATGTATGAAGTGCAACAAGGGCAGTCACGGGACTTTGTGATTGACAGGGAAGGTATATTGCAGTTGGGCACTAGGATTTGTGTGCCAGATGTTGATGACTTGAGGAAGGAGATTATGGAAGAAGCACATTTTTCTACATATAGTGGTCATCCGGGTTCTACCAAGATGTATCATAACTTGAAGGATACATGCTGGTGGAATGGAATGAAGAAGGATATTGCAGATTTTGTATCCAGGTGCTTGACTTGCCAGCAAGTAAAGCTTGAACATCAGAGACCCTCGAGACTGTTGCAACCTATGCCAATTCCTGAATGGAAATGGGATATGATAGCCATGGATTTCGTGACTGGACTACCTCGAACTACTGGAGGTTATGACGCTATTTGGGTGATTGTTGACAGGTTGACTAAGTTAGCACACTTTCTACCTATAAAGAAGATGTACTCTACTGATAGACTGGCAAGACTTTATGTCAATAGGATTGTTTGTCTACATGGAGTACCTGTGAGCATAGTGTCGGATAGAGGAGCCACCTTTACCTCAATCTTTTGGCAAGAATTACACAAGGCCTTGGGTACCAGATTGGATTTCAGTACGACCTTCCATCCTCAGACAGATGGTTAGTCAAAGAGGACCATCCAGATGTTAGAAGATATGTTGAGGATGTGTGTAATGGATTTTGGAGGACAATGGGATTTCCACTTGCCACTGATTGAGTTTGCTTATAATAATAGCTATCATACTAGCATAGAGATGGCTATGTACGAGGCACTATATGGTAGGAAGTGTAGATCACCTTTGTGTTGGGAGATTGGTGAGAGGCAGTTAACGGGACCAGAGTTAGTGCAGATCACTTCAGAGAAAGTCCCCATTATACAGCAGCGATTGAAGACAGCCTTTAGTAGACAGAAGAGCTACGCTGACCCTAGGAGAAAGGATGTATCCTTCATGGTTGGAGACATGGTGTTCCTGAAGGTGTCTCCAATGAAAGGAGTTATGAGATTTGGCAAGAAGGGTAAGCTAGCTCCTAGGTACATTGGACCATTTAAGATTCGGTCTAGAGTGGGTAAAGTGGCATATAGGCTAGTGTTACCACCAGAGCTATCGAGAATCCATCCCGTGTTTCATGTGTCCATATTGAGGAAATACGTCCCTGATCCGTCTCACATGTTGCGACCTCAAGCCGTAGAGCTTAGCGATGATTTAACTTATGAGGAGTACCCGATGGCGATTGTGGATCGCCAAATCCGACAGCTGCGGACTAAGGAGATACTGATGGTGAAGGTGTTATGGAGTAACCATTCTGCAGAGGATTGCACCTGGGAAACTGAAGCCGAGATGCGAGTTTCGTTCCCGTATCTCTTTCCTTCTTAGCCTTGTAATTCCTCTTTTCCTTCTTTTCTAAAATTCGAGGACGAATTCGTAAAAGGAGGGGAGACTGTAATACCCTATATAGTATTTAAATAAAGAGGGGTATTTTTTTTATTTATCAAATCATATTATGAATGAGAGTTTCTTCTTTACCATATTATATTTTATTTATGCTTATATTATTTAAGGGTAGTTAATATATGTGAGAATTAGTTAATTATTGTTTAAAATTTCATTGCCTATTTTATTATTATTATTATTATTATTAGTATATTATATTAAATATTATGTCTATTTGGGTGCTTATAAATGAATGTATATATATATATATATATATATATATATATATATATATGTATGTATAAGTGTATATATATGTAAATAATATATATATATGTGTATACCTATTTTTATGTAAGTGTATGTATATACATATAAATATATATATAATATAGTATATGTATATAGATATGTACATATGTACTAATATTTGTCTATATACATATATATATATATATATATACATGTGTATATTTAAGCTTTGGTCGAGAAAAAAAAAAAACACCCACCAAACCCCTCTTCACCGTCTGTCACCCTGTCATCCTCTTCCCTCACTATGCCGCCCTCGCCCTTGCCGGAGGACTCCATTTCCGCCGTGCTTCAGGAGCTCCCAAGCCTGGCAACTGCTGCTGCACTTCTTTTTCTTCTTCTTCTTTTTCTTCTTCCCTCGTCAGGCAGCTTCCTCTCTCCCTGCGCGCGACAGTACCCTCCTGCCAGCTTGCTCCTCCGCTTGCCATTGTTGTCCATTCTGCCCGTCCACCTTCCCCATTTTTCGGTGGCAGCAGGTCTCCTTCCCCTCCCTCTGCTCTATCCAGCTGCTAGGTGGTGAGTAGTGCTCACCCAAATCCTTCCATTTCCTCCTTTGATCTTGGTAAACCTAGGTCAATTAGGGTTGTTTAGCATGCATTTGAAGTTGTTTTTAATTTTCTTGAATTTTTGGTAATTAAATTGAATTTCCAGAATTTATTTAATGTTTATTTCGTTTATTTAGATATTTATTTAGGTATAATTAGCAATTAGGGTGATGGTTATTAATTATTTTGAGTAAAATGAATTTTATTGAATTTTTGGTATTTATTTTGATTTTTTTTAGTAAATTTTGAAAATTTTGATACTATTTTAGGAATTTTTATACTTTATGTCAAAAATTAAATAATTAGGCTAATTTTGAAGATTTTGGTTAAATAGGTTATGAAATTTGATAAATGAGGTTATTAGTGAATAATATGAATTTTAGGACTCAAATTATAATTGTTGAGATTTTTATACTATTTTTATAAATATATTTGGGTTTATGCCAAAAAATTGATTTTAGTTAAATAATACTTTTGGGAAAAATATTGTTGGTTGATTAAATTTTTATAATATTGGAAGGAATTATCTTGAGAAAAAAAATAAGTTTTAAATGATTAGATAATTTTAAGGAAAATTTTTGTATATATATAACACATTATGTAATTCATATATATACTAGGGGTAAAAATGTAATTTTACACTAAATATGACATATATATATATTTTAATTAGTTTTATTAGTATCTAAAAGGGTTTAGGTAAATTTTATAAATTAATTGATATAATTTCCTAAGTAGTGTAAAATTTTAAATGTCCAATTTCCAATATATATATATATATATATATATATATATATATATTACAAAGGTTTTCATTTGGATAATAATTATAATTATACTATTAGTATGGAAAACAAATTTAATTGTTTAATTTTGAATAATTGAGATTTTACACAATTTTATTTATTTTAGTATGTGTGTAAATGGAGAAATAAATATTATTAATTTTGATACTTTTTGAGTTGTGATCTCGGTCGGGGCAAATTGTAGTTTTGGGAGCCCGACTCGAGTGTGAATGGTTGTGTATATTGGAAGTGCATTTTCTATGCAGGTCTGGCTCTACCTTTGGTAGAGAGATGTCCGTTTTACAGAGGAGACTCTGTCAAAATTTCGATAGATTTTCTCGTAAAACGTGATATCCATAAAAAATTCCTACCGTTAGTTAGGTTAAATCTTGTCTGTCGAGTCTCGTCCGGTTTTCATCGAGTCAGTTTGGAATTTTATTATTTTGTTGATTCCTGATTTCGATTCCTTAGTCATGTTTTAAAAAGTCGATTCATTATTTTTCTTTTAGAGCATATCGGAGCAGAAGCTGTGAGACCGAGGCAGACGCGTGGTCGTCAGCCTTCACATTCATCCTGTAAGTCGATAAAATGATCTGTGCGTGTGTTTATTTAAAGAATGCATGCGCTCGTATTTCTATTATGTTGATTATATGATTTATTCAATTTAATGCTATCATTTACGATTTAAATGCAATTTATTTATTTAAAATCGATTTGAGAAATTTTGGTAGAACGAGCTACCTGGTGGGCCTCACCAGGACTATGTGCACATGGTAGAGATTGAGAGATGGATCCGAAAATTGTATGATTGATGAATGTTAAACTGGGACGGGTGCCTCGGTAGAAGCCTTTGCTCTCGGGGACCGCCAGTGATTGGAAAGTCAATAATGGACTGGGATGGGTGCCTCGGTTGATGCCTTAGCTCTCGGGGACCACCAGAGCTATATATTTGGGTTAAGTGAATGACTACGGCTTGGTGCCTCGGTTGATGCCCTTGCTCTCGGGGACCGGTAGTCTAGTTGGAATAAGTGGGCCCGGTTGGCCATTTAGATTTTGGGTTTAGGGTTCTACCGAGATTTTTCAAAAGCTATATATATATATTATAAATTATTTTCACTATGAACATATATAGTTTTCAAAAAGGTTTTCAAACCGTACAGCTCTTTTATTGACTTACTCAGTGAGGTCTGATTCCCCTCAATTTATTTTTTTTTAGGAGCTTGGGAGTTCGACCTCAGACTACCTCCATGCCGGGTTTCTTCTTCACCGGCTATTTTATGTAGGTCATTGTAAGCTGTATTGTGTGTTAATCTAGGTTGATGCAGTAGTATATGTATTAAAGATTTGTATGGTTTAAACATAATTATGTAACCTATTTTTGTAAACCACGCTTATGTATAAGATTAAATTTGATTTATAATATGAGATGTTGAAACACATTATTATTTAAGCGGTTGAATTTGTGTATTCTGAGAAAAATCAGTTTGATAATGTGTTCTGTTTTCAAGTAAAGTTTAATATATGAATAGTTTTATTTTCTTTTTCCTTTAGGCTTACTACGGGTTTCGAGGGCCTTATGCTTACCCATTCCCTAGTGCCGGTCACGTGCCCTCGGGTTCGGGTCGTGACAGTTATAATATGTTTTAAGAGAAGCAAAACTAACTTAATTCCTATAGCTACAATATTACTATTATAAATACATGGAAAGTATTCCAAATTAACAAAAATATAAATAGAATTATTTTACCAAAAACATTAAATAAACATAAAATATTCTAAATTGAAAAAAAAAAATTATAGAATTTAAAGGTATTTGATACACAAGAAAATTAAGTGATAATTTTATTTAAAAAATTTTTAAAGTATTTTAAACATAACTCCCTTAATTTTTAGTATTTGATAAGTTACTTCTTTTACATGAATTTATGTTTTGGATTGGTTCTTTAATTTGAAGTTATAAGACATTTTTTTGTTTTTTACAAATAAGACATGATTTTGGTTTTTACAAATACATTACACTACTTTAAAACTTAAAAAAAAAGTTAAGATTATATTTTCTGGTGCTTCAAATATATTGATAAGATTGATTCTATTTTATAGTCATTGAAAATTAAAATTATGACTTTATTTTTCTTATCCAAAGTTCTATTATCGCTTTTTAGAAGTGGTCATGTTGGGTCAGTCATAATGAATGTTACATCTTTTACATATTAATAACTTGAGTAATGAATTATGTATATAAAATTTATTGCATGTGAGTTACTTGTATTTTAGTCATTACATTTTGTGTATTCTTTTAACTTATTTAAGGAACTTATGAAATAAAATCCCAAAAAATATATTGGTTAATGCTTCACTAATTATCAAAAGGAAAAATTAAGGAAAATTAGTTTTTTTTTTTAAATGAAAAGGAAAAAATAAAGAGAGAAATATAAAAATAAAGAGAAAATAAAAATAAAAAACGGGAAGTAGAAAAAATTAAAAATAAAAAAGAGAAAAAATAAAAAAAGGATAAATAAAAAGTTATAAAAAAGATGAATAGAAAAAAGAGAAAATAAAAAGAAGAAAAAAGGATAAACTAAAAAATAATAATAAAGTAAAAAAATAAGAGAAAAATAAAAAATAAAAGAAATAAAAACTGTCAAGAAATTGATAAAAAAAGAAGAAGAAAAAGCTAGAGAAATGAAAAACAAATCAAAAAGAAAAATATGGGTGCATTTTTTAAAATACAAAAAACATTATTGTTATTATGATAGGGTATATTTGTAATTAATGAAAAATTGAGGTAGTTTTATTGACAACATTTAAAAATAGGATATTTTTGTAAATTTCTCTTCATTTTTTGCAAATCCCAACAAAAAATATTTCAATAACCCAAGCTTAATTGCATTTTTAGATTAACATTACTTATAGAACACAACCATAGTAACTAATATAATCACCAACATCCATAAACATCATTCTATAGCTTTACTTCTCTTTAATTGTGTTTCCTACATTGACTTACTTTTTTACCATAAATGATTCTTTTTCATCTATCACAGAGTGGAGCATCAACCCATTCAAATGTCCTATTGCATGTAGATTATTCACATGACAAAAATCTTCTTCTATGATTTGAATGTGTCCAAGATGTCCTAACGATGTCGATGTGTAAGTGACCCCATAGACATCTGATTTCAACCTCCATTCTTCCTCTTGTTGAGTGCAAGTAGTTTACATTTTCTTCTTCTTTTTATGCGTTGGTGACCGAAATCTTTTTTTTTTTTGGGTCCCTTCAAATAACCCTAATCCAATGAGGAAAAATTTAAGGAGGAAGGGGAGAAGAGTTGAGAAGGTTATTTTTGTCAAGTTACACCTCTTGTATACATGGTAGAAATAGAGGTATGTGACATAGCAAATTATGGGTCCCATTGGTAGCTGACTCATTACTCAGGTGACCATAAACCGATAAGAAGCACCTTAATAAGTTCAGACACTGAATCATTAAAAAAAAATTTTGATACATCAAAATAGCAAAATTTAAAAAGTCTAGACACCAATTGTGTAATTTTTTTTTAAAAAGAGAAAAGGTCCAATTTAGCTCTAAATGTATGGTGTGAGGCTCAATTAAGCTCCTAATCTATTTTTTGGCTAAAAAACACACATAGCGGTATTTAATCTAGTCATTTAGCCCCTTGCAAAAGGTCTGACATCTATGAAAATTATAAATTAGTCCCTAAAATTGTTTTTCTATCAAAATATTGCATGTTTTAAATTTTAATAGAAAAAATTAACCTTAATTTTTTATTAGTAGTATAATCTCAAGGAAATTATTTTATTTAATTATCAATCTCTCTAAACTAAACTATTAACATAATCTAAATTAATTATAATTAAAAATATAAATATAAATCAAAGTGAAAGATATATATATATATATATATATATATATATATATATATATATATATATATATATATATATTTATATATATATATATATATATATATATTAAATTAGTTAAATAACATATAAAAATATTAATTAATTTATTTTAATTGAATTAACACTTAGAAATTTCAATATTAAACATTTTATTAAAAGTATATCATTAGCAAATAAAAGCAAAGACTCCAAATGTCATATAATTTATATACTTATTTTTATTTAACTAATTTAAAATGAAGCATTCAAACACACATACATATACAATTCAATTTAAATTTAAATTTTTAAATTTAATTATTGTATATTACACTTCTAATTTAATTTAGAAAGACTGATAATTAAGTAGAATATTGTTTTTAAAAATTATATTATTGGTAAAAAATTAAGGACAATTTTATCTATTAAAATTTAAAACTTCAAATATTTTCATATAAAAATAATTTCAGGGACTAGTTTATAATTTTTCTAGATGTCAAATCTTTAGAAAGGGCTAATGACCAGAATGAATAATGTCAAGTGTGTTTTAGAGCCAAAAAAATAGATCGGAAACTTAATTAAGCCTCGCACAATACATTAGTAGCAAAATTGGACCTTTATCCAAAAATATAATTGAAAACTTCATGATTAATTTGATTGAAGCATAAAAACATTTATTTGATTAAAGTATGAGAAAAAATAGTAAAATAAAAATTTTATTTTAAAAAATTTTGTTGATTTTAATTTGAAATCTTAGAAAAATAAAAAGAATAAAATGAAAAAGTTCAAAAACTATTGGTACATAAATGCTTATATGGCACTGTATATCCTACTTAATACATATGAAAAATAAAAAGAATTAATTATGACATGTACATTTCTATATAAGCTCTACACTTGGATATTATTATGAAATATAAAAAAAAAAAAATTAGAGAAATTTAGGTGAATAACTAAAAGTTGAATAATATGTTAAAGCATAGCTAAGAACTTTGATACCACAGTAAGAGCCAAAAGGGAATGAGTTATAAAGGCTAGAGATTCTATAGATTTTCCATTTCTTAATTTATTAAAAATTAAGAAACTTTTTATGACTTTCGTTCTTAGCTCCTAAATTTCGCCCCTTTACAGCCATTAAATCAAAATTAATGAGTTCTAAATATAATTTTTACCCCCAAAAAAATTTCATAGGATTATTTATAGGCCTCAAAGTTTTTATCATAAAGTTAATTAAAAAAAATAAAAATATAATGATTTTTATTAAAATTTAGGATAATCAATTAGTTTATGTCTGTATATTGAAAGAGTCTAATCTAAGAGCATGTTAAATAGTACTATTTAAAATAAAAAAATATATTTTAGGTAATAAAAAGTATCGTAAAGACTCTTTCAGTATAAATAATAAATAATTTTATTTAAATACATACATTCTTTATATTTCACTTTTCATTTATTTTATATCAAAAACATTTAATTTTAATTTTTAAATATTGTGGGAAGAAAACGAATAAAATTTTAGGTAAAAAAAGTAGTTAGACATATATATATATATATATATATATATATATATATATATATATATATATATAATAGAGCTGTATTAATTAATCTTTGGATAGAAAGTTAATTTTGGCTCTTTACATGTAAATAGTTAAACTTACTTTATAATCTATAATTTTAAGATAGAAAGTCAATTGGAGTTCTATTTTTTACAATTACTCTTAGGGGTGTAATCACACGGAACCGAGCTAAACCAAGCTGAGTTTTTACTAGCTCAGACTTAGTTCCTTTATAAATGAGTCGAGCTTATTATTCTACATGATGTTCATGAGTTTTTCGCGAGCCTAAATGAGGCTAAAAAAATTTTAAAAAATACAAACTATAAATTAAAATTATACATTTAAAAATTTAAAATAAATTATTTATTAAATAAATTACAGAATATTTAATAATAATTATGATTTTATTCTAATAATATTTTTTAAAAATATTTTTTACAATACAAATTTATATATTATATATCTAAAATTAAATTATTAAATATTAAAATTACTAACTGCCTCATGAATTTATATTCAAACTTGTTTGTGAGCTTCACAAGCCAAACTTTTTATAGTTTGAGCTCGGCTCATTTATTAAACAAGTTTTAGTGTACGAGTTTGAATGAGTTTTTATCGAGTTAAATATCGAACTGCTCATGAGTGACTCGGCTCATTGACACCCCTAATCACTTTTTATAATAAAAAGTTCAAGTTAAATAAAAAATACTAAGAGATGCTCTAATTCTTTATTGTATATTGTAATACCCTATATATATATATATATAATTATTTGAATAAAAAGGGATATTTTTCTCAAATAGTATTAGTAATAGTTACTTTTGCATTATATTATATTATATTTATGTTAACATTATATTTAGGGTTAAATATTGTTTTAGATGTGTATATTAAAGTAATTTGTGTACATATGTATGTATATGTAGTATATGTTTATGTAGTGTATATATATATATATATATATATATATATATATATACATATGTACTAATATTTATCTATATACATACATGCATAACTATATATTAATATATAGTTATATATATTATATTAATGGTTATTAATATGTATATATATATAATATAAGTTCATGTAGTGTATGTTTATATATATATATATATATATATATATATATATATATATATATATATATATATAGTAATACTTACCTAGACACACATGTATGTACAATAAATATATTAATATATATACATATATTAGTAGTTTATAATATAGTATGTATATATATATATATATATATATATATTTATTTATTTATATACATATAGGATATATTTGAAGAGAAGAAGAAGAAACCGAAGCTTCACCCCCTCCCTCACCGCGCGACATCCCCGACCGTTACCGTCACTGCGCCTCCCCCATCTCTGACCACCATCTGCTGCCTCCTCCTCCTTCTCCCTCACCTCCGGTCGCCTGCAGAGCTGCCGGAATTGCTGGAACGGGGAGAAGCCGATAATAGCTCCTAGAATCGGTCAAGCTCCGTCCGGCCACCGTTTTACTCCATTCCGGTGTCAATTCCCTCCTCTTGCACCGGTGAGACTCATTCTAAGCTTAGTTTAAGCTTTGGTCATGAATTGATTGAGTTTTGGTTGATTGTTGGTTTTGAGCTCTAGGGTTTTGGAATTTTTTTTAGCTTGATCTACCTTGATTCATGCAAACTCCCTTTTACAAATGTGATTCCTAGTAGCTCAATCTATCTCTATGAATTTTTGTATAATTTTTGGAATTTATTTTGATTTTTGGTGAATTTTTGAATATTTTAATATTATTTTAGGAATTTTCGTAAATTAATTATAAAAATAATAAATAATAATAATTTTTGGTGTTATTATAGGTTGATATTAATTTCAGAGTAAAGAAAATAAAGAAAATAATTTTTTTTTTTGAATATTATTCAAATTTTAGGAATTTTATAGTTTATGTCAAAAAAATTTAATATTAGGTTGAATTATATTTTAGAAGAAATTAGAAGTCATTTATATATGTTTTAATTATATTAAGAATTTAACATTGAGAAAATAAATTTTGGATGATTAAATAATTTTAAGGAATTTTTCTTTTAGTATTAATAGCACATTATGTAATTTATATATTCTAGGGGTAAAAATGTAATTTTATGCTATATAAGGGTTTAGACAATTTGTATAAATTAATTGATATTTTTAATTAAGTAGGGATAATTTTGAATATTAAATCCCAAATATTATAATACATTTTAATGGATTTAAAAATTAGGTTATAATTATGTTTGACGAAGGAATACGAAATTTAGTCGTTTAATTTTTTTTGAATAATTGAGATTTCATATATTTTTTGTCTATTTTTAGTATATGTGTATGTGAAATTTGTGTTTTGAGAAAAATGTTCATAATTCTCGATATTCCGTTGAGTTGTGATCTCAGTCGAGGCTGAGTGTAGTTTTGGGAGCCTGACTCGAGTGTGGATGTTGTGGATATTAGAAGTGCATTTTCTATGCAGGTCTAGCTCTACCTTTGGTAGAGAGATATTCGTTTTACAGAGGAGACTTTGTCAAAATTTCGGTAGATTTTCTCGTAAAACGTGATATTCGTAAAATTTCTATCGTTAGTTAGGTTATATCCTGTCTATCGAGTCTTGCCCACTTTCCTCGAGTCAGCCTGAAATTTCATTATTTTGTTGACTGTTGATTTCGATTCCATAGTCATATTCTAAAAGTCGATTCATTATTTTTTCTTTTAGAGCATATCGGAGCAAAAGCTGTGAGACCGAGGCAGACGCATGGTCGTCAGCCTTCGCATTTATCCTGTAAGTTGATAGAATGATCTGTGCGTGTGTTTTAATTAACAAATGCGTGCGCTTATATTTTAACATTGATTATATGATTTATTTAATTTAATGCTGTTATTTAAGCTTTAAACGCAGTTTATTTATTTAAAATCGATTTTGAGAAATTTCGGTAGAACGGGCTACCTGGTGGGTTTCACCAGGACTATGTGCACATGGTAGAGATTGAGAGAAGGATCCGATATATGTATGATTGATGAATGTTAAACTGGGACGGGTGCCTCGGTGGAAGCCTTTGCTCTCGGGGACCGCTAGTGATTGTAAGGTTAATAATGGATTGGGATGGGTGCCTCAGTCGATGCTTTTGCTCTCGGGGACCGCCAGTGCCATAAATTTGGATTAAGTGAATAATTACGGCTTGGTGCCTCAGTTGATGCCCTTGCTTTCGGGGACCGGTAGTCTAGTTGGAACAAGTGGGTCCAGTTGGCCATTTAGATTTTGGGTTTAAGGTTCTACCGAGATTTTTCAAAAAAAAAAACTATACTTATACATTATAAATTATTTTCACTATAAACATATATAGTTTTCAAACCGTACAGCTCTTTTTATTGACTTACTCAGTGAGGTCTGATTCCCCTCAATTTATTTTTTTCAAGAGCTTGGGAGTTCGACCTCGGACTACCTCCACGCCGGGTTTCTTCTTCACCGGCTATTTTATGTAGGTCATTGTAAGCTGTACTATGTGTTAATCTAGGTTGCTGCAGTAGTATATGTACTAAGGATTTGAATGGTTTAAATATAATTGTGTAATTTATTTGTGTAAACTACGCTTATGTATAAGATTTAAATTCAATTTATAATATGAGATGTTGAAACACATTTTATTAAGTAGTTGAATTTGTGTATTTTGAGAAAAATCAGTTTGATAATATGTTATGTTATTAGTTAAAGTTTAAAATATGAATGGTTTTATTTTCTTTTCCTTTAGGCTTATTACGGGTTTCGGGAGCCTTATGCCTACCCATTCCCTAATGCCGGTTACATGCCCTCGGGTTTGGGTCATGACATATTTTTAATTTATAAAATGCAAATTTCTATATATTTTATTTATTTTTTATTTTTTTTTTGACATCTTCTAATTTTGTTTGATATTATAGAAAGAAAAAAAATTTAATATCCATTTTGCAGAGATAAAATAGAAATTTTAAATTAAAAATCTATTGAACTCAAATAAAATTTTACCATACCTTTTGTAATATTAAAATTGCTCTTTATTTAAAAAAAAAAAAAAAAAAACCATTGAAATTGCTCTAATATTACAGGTTCTTAAAAGGACAAATGAGCCAAGCGGTTGAGCAAAAACATGACCGCTTGGCTCATTTTTACTTGAAAACTAAGAATGGATATGCTCCAAATCAAACACTAACACCTCCCATTAATTTTTCTTTTTCCAGCAAATATATAGCGAGAAGAGGGAATAATAATATAGGAGAAATAATCTCTAGAATTATATATAATCTGGGTGTTAGTTACTCTATGTTAGTACAGTTTCAAATACAAACGCACACACATGCACAAGGGCAGTCAACAAAATTTGAGACATCAGGAAATCTGATCTGAATATCAAATAGATCTGGATATCAATAAGAATTTTGATATGGGTCTATGTTAGCATAGTTTCAAATTAAAAAATATATACACATGCACAGGGTGAGAAGCATCATACAAGTGGCCATCATTTGCTTTTAATTCCATTAACGGCCTTCAGAAGCAAATGGTTCTGTAAATGTGATAGATGGAACTGAAGTTCTCTCAGTTAGAACATCATAGGCTACACCTGCTCCTTGGCTGTAGCGGTCCCCAGAATCTCTGGACCTTATTACAGCATTTAAGTTGTCAGGCAACTGGGCGGCTCCATCTAAAAATTGTACTACACTTGACATGCATGGTCTAGCTGCAGCCACTGGGTGTGAACAAAGTAACCCAAGTTTCAGCACCAATTCAACTTCATCCGCCACATATTCATTTCCTATTCTGCTGTCAATTGTCTCCAAAATAGCTCCTTTATCCCAACAATTCATCACCCAATCAATCAGCATCACTTGCTCTGGAGGTGCTCTGGGATCAACCGGCTTTCGACCACAAGTAACCTCAAGCATAAACACCCCAAATGCATAGATATCAGTAAATGTGTTTGATTTCCCACTATGCACAATTTCTGGATCAATATAACCTGGAGTTCCTGCTACATGTGAGGTTTGCGGATCATTTCCGTGATCACATAACTTGGCAAGACCGAAATCTCCAAGTCTAGCATTCATATCATTGTCAATGAGTACATTGCCAGGCTTGATGTCTCTGTGGATGACCACTTGAACCCATTGTTGATGCAGGTAAAAGAGTGCAGATGCCACATCCTTCACGATTTTGAATCTTTGTTTCCAGCTCAGTACCCCATCGGGTGGGTGATAAAGGAACTTGTCTAGGCTTCCATTACGCATATAATCATAGACCAAAAAGAGCTCATTCTTTCGTCTGCAATAGCCAAGAAGTCGAACCAAGTTTGGATGCCTGAGGCGGCCAATGGTTGCAATTTCGGCTAGAAATTCCCTCATTCCTTGTGAAGAATCATGTGAAATCCTCTTCACTGCAATTTGAACTTCTGAAAAGGGCAGAGTGCCTCTGTATACTCTGCCAAAACCTCCTCTTCCAAGAAGTTCTCTGTCTCTGAAGCCTTTTGTAGCAATAAACAAGTCCTTGTAAGAGAACCTATATGGACCATATAATACTTCCCAATCTTCAAGAACTTGAATGAATTTTCTCCTTTTTGATATCATAAGAGCACCAAAAATCAAGATCAGAAGGAAAGTGCCTCCTGTTAAAGACAATATCACTGCCAACATCCTTTGCACTTTTCCATAACCTTTACCTCCACCATTATCATCCCCTTCTTTAAGTGTAATACCTGGAATATCAGGAAGGTTAGACAGGTTAATTTCTTCAGCCTTGCCATTCATCTTGAAACTCCAACCCAATATGTAGTGAGATGATGTTGGCCCACTAGAAGATGAGAAGCCAATATACATAATCTCATAGAAATAAGGAGAGAGATCCCTTTTCAAGGATAGAAGAGGCAGCTCAGGTTTAGGTACGCTAATTGGATGAATTGTGACATTGAATTGGTGACTCAAACTATCATACTCGAGCCATATCTGCATTGCTTGCCCACTTTTGAGATTTAGCTTTCTCAAACGCCTGCCATTATTAGTATAGTAGCCTGCAGAAGCATCTTCTACAGAGACCAAACCGTTTATATCAATCCCAAGATGATTATCATCTATGTCTGCAAACTGAAAATCTTGATCTGTGTCAATCTCCACAGCAATAATATGACTATAATCTTGTCCATTGTTTGTTCCATTGAACAGTCCAAGATAGTGATTTGGCGAGGCGTAAGGAATACCATTTGAGGGCGAGATAGCGAAGGCCAGTCCATGCCCACCGAAATTTGATTCCTTAGCAACTATTGCAACGATGAAAGTAGAAGAGAAAGAGGAAACAGAACCAATGGTTGAGTTCTTGAACTGAAGAGGAACGTTATAAAACACCTGCCATGATTTACTCCGGCCACCATCAGCGGATATTACATAAGATGACATATTGAAATTGTTCATCTCTGCAGTTGAAGTTCCATCCAATTTGAAGTAGCCATCAAACATGAATCCAAGATTGGTGTTCTGGTCTGAAGTTGCAATCTTTAGGAAGAAAAACAGCATGAGAATTGAGCAAGACATGACCAAATGATTCAGGGTTTTCTGTTGTTTTATGAGAAAGACAATTGTTTCAGAGGCTGTGGACTGGCTCCCATGGAAAATACACTGTTGTTGTCTTGTCCACAAAAGATGGTGGACTAGAAGTTTGTTTCATTTCTCGGTGTAGATCGTCTGCTGACGCGCATAACATAGTCAAAAAAAGAAACAAAAAAAAATCTAACCATTTCCACACGCTGCGCATACTCTAAAATTGTTTTTTACTTGAGAGCTTTGTTTATCTATGCACATGTAAAAGTTGACCCTTCACATTTGTAGATGATTTATTATTTTAAAGCTAATTTTAATAGTAGATTATTTTTTTTTTCTGAAATTTAATATATATTCACTTTTGTCTTTAAAATTAGAATTTTTTCATTGCTTAATTTTAATTATGTAAATATTTTTATTTTTCTTTAATTTTAGTAAAATAAAATGTTTTAATCTCTCAATTTTATAAAAATGAATATTTTAATTATTTTAGTATAATAAAATAAAATAAAACAATCCTTTTTTATTTTTTTAAATATTTTAAATTTTAGATTGCAATAACAACTAAAATTTTAAAATTTACACATATATTTATTAACATTTTAAAATATAAAATTAAGTTACAATTTTAATAAATTTACTAATTTTTATCCATTTCATCTTATATTTCCCTTTTTAATATTTGATTTCTTCAGTTTTATTCTATTTATTTATTTTATATATTAATTAAGTTAAGGTAAACACGACCTTAAAGAAAGAAAAATAAATAAAAATAAGTATTCAAATATGATGTAAAATTAAATTGATCAAAAGTTATAAATTAGAAAACATTATAAATTATAATATATTTTTTATTTAATGTATTGACAGAGAAATGCACAACAGTACAAGTGTTAGAAGTTTAATTAATATTAAAATTTTGAATTCAAAATTATTAAAAATAAAAGAACTAAATTATATTTTATCAAAATAAAGAAATTTAAATGTGTTTTGACATAAGAGTATTTAAATTTCAATTAAGACGATGATTTTTAGTGTAGTTATAGTTTAAATTTAGGAAAATAAAATATTAAACTGATGAGGCGCTGATTTATTGTTAAGTACTTATAATTTTGTAGTTGTTAATTGATAACGAGGTATATCTTTATTGTCTGCCACTACAAGCTTACAGAGGAATAAATTAATAAAATTCATCAATTTATAATTGATATAATCATTACAATTTGACAGACCATAACTAGTTTAAAAAATGTAGTCCTCAATTATTAAGAAAGAGTTGTTCGAAAAAAAAAATTTATTAAGAATGGTTATTAAATAACCAAAATTATAAAAGAAAAAGTAAAAAAAATGTCTTATACTAACAAGTAAAAAAACGATATATATATATATATTTGTTTTAAAAAGCATATTAAAACGTTCATCCATTTTGAATTTGTCAAACTAAATGTCTATTCTATTATAGTTGTGTGCTTCCATGGTTATCAAATTATTAAAAAGTAAAACATATTATAATATGTCTAAAACACTCTTGCTTCTAATGTTTATAAAAGAAAGGTAGTTGAATAATAAAAATTAATAAAAGCCTAAGATGTGGAAAAATTTTAATTTTTAAAAAAAAAAAAATTCAACCATACCATCTTCTTCAACTTGCCAAGGAAAAGAAAAAAAAAAGTGCTCATTGGCTGAATGAATAATCCACATAAATCTATCCCATTAAGGATAACCCAACAATGGCAATTTTGGCTTTAGCATAAAAAAAATGTGCTAAAGAAAGGGGGACGAACTGCTGGAATGAAATTTCAAGTGATGACTACAGTAGGTTTTTGAAATATTTGCTTATAATTTTGTTCCAATCTAATAATGGACGTGAGATTTTTCCTTTCGTAGTATTTGCTGGTGGCCCTGAAATTGTGAGTTTGAGCATGTAAGACGTGTCAGTCCATTAATTTGTCATATTTATTGGCAAAATTAATGTTTTGAAAGAGTCATAAAATTTAAAGAATTTTTACCAACAATTACAATTAAATTTTAATAACTTGTAGGAAAGTGAAAAAGGTTTTGAAGAGTTGAAATCTTTATTACATTGAAACAATAACTGCAAGCTAATTATAGGAATGAACAAATGCTAAGTGTAGGTTGCGGGTTTAGTGCGTGTCTAAATGTTTAGCGACTACAGTACTGTGTGGGTTTGAAACCTACTAAAAAACAAGAAATAGATCATAAAGCTTACTCAAAGATGGAGTTGTTACCCGGATAAAAACTAGAACACACTGTATAGCAATTGGATTTTATGAAAGTTTCCAGAAGCTGTTATTAGATATCAAGTTCGGAAACTAGGTATGGACTTTTGAAATGTCCACCAAACCTTACGATTAGTCTCCATTTGTGTTTTGTGTTTTATTACCTTTAATTATTTAATTATTTCTTTATTGCCATGTGAATTACAATTTTCTTCTCACAATTGTCGCATTTTATAATTAAACCCGAGTTTGCA
The DNA here is from genome assembly GCA_947683625.1 of Mallotus nudiflorus. Taxonomy (NCBI): domain Eukaryota; kingdom Viridiplantae; phylum Streptophyta; class Magnoliopsida; order Malpighiales; family Euphorbiaceae; genus Mallotus; species Mallotus nudiflorus. The sequence continues at coordinate 62,413 of CANTUR010000238.1, forward strand.
CAGTAATTTCTTTTATATATTTGGTCTCAATATCCACTATAAACAACAGCAAATAATAATAATGTGCAACATACATTCAAATCAAATAGGGAAAGGGATTAGGGATTACAATGCTTTACTCAAATGAAAGTATAATAAATGAAAAATAAACTGAAAGTAAACAACTTGAATTAAATAAGACCTCTCAATAACTAATTAACGAGATAAATACTTGATGATTACAAATCACTAATAAAACTCTTACAGTAGACAAAATATTAGCTCCCAAAAACACATAAAGATCCTACATAAAAATCCACAAGATTAGCTCATGAATCAATTTACTAAAACAAAAGAAACAAAACTATAAAAGGTAGATACTAAACTTTAATTGAACAATATAGTGGGATAATCATACAAAATAAACTTGAAGATGCTAAGGCTTGTACATTCATGGAAATCCTACACAGTTTACAAAAAATGAGACAAGGTCACATAAAACCCTGTCAGAGTGGCGATCGCCTCTATTATGATGTGATCGCCTTATGGCAAAGAGGCGGCGCCTCTTAGTAGAGAAGATCGCTTGATCAACAGTTCTAGACAACTCTCAAAAGGCAGTAAATTATGTTTCCAACCAAGCAATAAGTAATGTAAATGAACAAGACTTACAACTATGCTCAAAACTTCAATCAATCATGTCAAGAGCATGGCACGACAGAGGTGATAAATAAAAAAGCGAGTAATCAAACAAGTGAGTAAAGAGTTCAATAACACTAAAGCTTTAATGTTTAAAAGACCAAAATAAGAACTTTTTTAAAAAATGGTTGGCCCTCAAAGATAAATATGGATTTTGATCTTTTTTTGAATGCAAGATTTCTACTTTCTCCTTCTTAAGAATGAATCCTCAAACTTCCCTCTTCCCCTTTTGGGACCTCCTTCCTCCTTGTTTTAGAGCCTCTCTTTTTTTATAATTGTTGCTTTCTAATGGCTAATGCCTTATTTCTTACTTTTTTCTTCCTTTTGTATCACCTCCCTAGCCCATTCCCCTCCACCCCTTTTATAATTGTCTTTTTAGTCATTTTCTCTTCCCAAAAATTTTATTTTATATTCCAAAGACTGAGCTACAGTCTACACAGAGGCATTGCCTCTCTGGCCTACCCTGCACTGGGTCTAATGTGCTGGGGTAACTTAGGCTTGTCTTATAAGGGTTTTGGGCTAATGATTTATGGGTTTCCAGCCCTCAGGCTCATTTTTTAGAAGATTTTAGGTTTTTTTCTTGCATTCAAGCTTCGTATTTTCTCATCATAGGGCTCTAGTGTGGGCTGATCAAACCGAGCATCCACCATTCACCTTCTATCATAGGTCAATTGTACCGAGTGTCTACAGTTTGCCTTTTGATTTTTTTAAAAACCAAATGTGTACAATGACAATTTTTCAAAAAATCACATGCACAACACAATGATAGTTTCACTTGAGAGACGAATTCTTCAATCTTGAAATGTAATCGTGATCCTCAAGTTTTTCTGGCTCGATCAACCACTCAATAATATATGGTAAGTTATCTGAAAATGATGATCCTCAGGTTTTCCTGGCCTGATACACCTCTTAATCAAAATACAAACTCTCGGGTTTTCCTAGCCTAACCATCACTCAACTGAAACATGATTCTCAGGTTTTCCTCGCCCAATTGTCACTCAATTGAAATGAAGACTCTTAGGTTTTTCTGGTCCAATCATCACTCAACTAAAATAAAGACTCTCGAGTTTTCTTAGCTTGATTTTTATTCAAATAAAATGTGATTCTCGAGTTTTCCTGTCCCATTCATCACTCAATTGAAATAAAGGCTCTTGGGTTTTCCTGGCCCAATTGTCACTCAACTGAAATGTGATTCTCAGGTTTTCTTAGCTTGATCGTCACTCAACTTAAATGAAGACTCTCCACTTTTCTTGGCTTGATCACCATTTAACTGAGATGTGATTCTCAAGTTTTCCTAATCCAATCGTCACTTAACTAAATGAAGACTCTTGGGTTTTCCTAACCTGATCGTCACTCAACTGAAATACAAACTTTAGGGAAACTACCTGAATAATCCTTTTTGATTATAAGCTTTAGGGATACAACTCGAACCCCTCGTATTGATCACAAGATTCGGGGATACAACCCGAATAACTCTTCTTTGATAATGAGCTTCAAGATACAACTCAAACAACCCTTCTCCTGATCACGAGCTTTAGGGATATAACCCGAACAACCCTTTTTTTATCACGAGCTTCAGGGATACAACCCAAACAGCCCTTCTTGATCACGAGTTTCGGGTATACAACCCTTTCCTGATCACAAGCTTTGGGGATACCCTTTCTTCTAAAATATAATCTTTATGTTTTTTTGGCCCTTTAATCACTTAATTTAGAAAATTAACTAGAAAAATTTCATCCCATAACCTCAATTCTTGAGACACTCCCTAGAAAATGTTTTTTTGAGTTTTCCTTTTTTGAATTCTCCTTCTCTGAGATTAACCCTTCATTCTCCCTTCTTTTATTTTTTTCTTCTTTTCCAAGAGACCTAACTCAACCCTCTTTCACTATAAAAACCCACCTTTCTTTTATTCTTTTATTCTTTCATTCTTTTTTTTTTCTCTTCTCCTCTTTTACTTCCCTTTTCTCCTTCTTTCCTGCACTTGTACTCTTTTGAAAATGGATAATAAGAGAACACCACCCATGCTTAAGTAGGATCATATTCCTCCTTTTGCAAATGACCCACATATTCTTGGATTGTCGAAGGGAGATACAATTCCTCTATTGGCATCTAGCGAGGTTAGTATCCAAATTCTTTTTATTTTTCCTCAAAATCACATTGGGTTAGGTTATATTTATGTTCATTTATCATTTATGATAAAAAAAAAGCTAGATTGATTGAACATGCATTATAAGGATTTAGTGGAAAAAATTGGATTGTTCGCTATCCTTCGTTGCACATAGATGATCACCTCTTCATTGAGGCGATTGCCTCATGACAAAGGATGATCACCTTTATGTCATTGCATAGGGACATCACCTCATACATAGAGGCAATTGCCACTATAATGAGGTGATCATCTCTTCCATGAGGTGCTACGCCTCAGTAACAGGGCAAACCATACCGTTTGCAATTACTTAACCACTTTTTACTTCAAAAAATAATAAAATTATGCTATATTTATTAAAATTCCATGAATCCCTTTTCTGTAGCATGATGCACAAACGTTTAAGGGCACTGGAAACTTCCACGAGGCTTGAGTTTTCTATAACGACCTGATTGAAGATTAGAAGGACCAAATTTAGGACACTGGATTCGAGGACTTCATGCTCTCATATCCCTCAGAGCAGGGTCAGACAAACTACCAACCACTCCACACACTAATAAAGAGATGGTTTGACACGATGCACACTTTCCACCTCCCCTTTAGGGAGCTTTCTCTTGTCTATTTTACTGCTATCACCAGGATCGCATGCGTCAAAGATCTTGTTCCCCTCAATGCGAGCCTATACCAGCTAACTCTAGAGAAGGCCACTTACATTGAGGGTATTCTAGGTATGATTTTAGATATGAAGGGAACCCATACCCTCAAGCTTGACTAGATCTAGAGCTTCTATACCTGGGACAGAGCCATAGCGATGGTCACTCGTCATGAGGTTGATTAGGTAGTGCGAGCTTTTCTGATTTATCTTCTCAGCACCACCTTCTTTACTAACACTAATAGCTCAATGGACTTAATGTTCCTACTGCCTCATCAAGACTTGGATCAAGTGTCTACATATAATTGGGGCAGTTGTACCCTAGCCTATTTGTACTGAAGCATGGACAAGGTGGCATGTGGGGCTAAGAGATTTTACAGCTTTTGGCATGTTGTTTGGGTAAGCTTTGTCTCCCCTTTTCTTGATTTATTTCAATATATGTTCACTAACACCTTTCGTCCCTCTTTCTTTTATAGGTCTAGGCCCTGTAGTTGGAGTTACTCATTGGTGTGATGCAAGTGAGTGATGATTTCCCTTCCATCAGCAAGTGGGGTGGTAGTCACATTCTAAGGAGACATCTAGCCCGAGTACACATCCATTGACAACACCTAAACTCCCTGATGCAAGATGTAATACCTATAACAATCACACCCCATATTAGTAATTTTAAAAATTTGATTCACTTACTTGTTGGTGCTTTGATTGCAAATATGGAATGACTTATGGGGCCCTGGGAATGGATTGAACATGGAGATGACTCATTCTAGACCATTAGCTCAAGGGAGGGTCCTCCTTTATAGGCTGGGCTATTAAGTCTGGTACTTTGGTGAGCGGATCCTGAACTAGAACCGAGGAGCTGGCGTGAGGCACATGCCTAAATCCCCTTTGAGGAGCATATTATGGACTCACAAGCTAAAGGGCATTAAGCTCGATCAGGTTGTCACTAGAGAGCTAGCTATAGACCACACTATTCAGATTAAGAGCTATTACGTGGAGTTTGTATGGACTCACCTCTTGTTGATAGTTCCCTGTGCTGCTACCTTTACTTCTCAAGTAATCGTTCTATACTCTCTTTTTTATCCAAGATTATAATGTCCCGACATAGTTTTCTTTTGTTTACAGGTTACAGTGACCATACCTACACCTCAGGCCAAACCTTAGAAATAGGAGAGAGAGCCTCAGAGACATTGTCTTGACTCGAGCAGAGAGGGGAATTTAGCTATGGCTGAGTAAATAAGACCCCCCACCACGTCCAGCTTTTAATTCATCACTTGTAGCTTTGCTCACACCCCTGATCCATTGGCTTATTGTTGGGTTTTTCTTGGAGAGTTATCTCATCAGTTTCTGATCCTAGACAAGGATCTATTGCCTACATGTACTCTTGTGGGCACTACTCACATGAGTTTGCTTTTAACCTATCTCCTAAATCATTCTTGACATGTTTGTTAGCTCTGACACTCTTTTAATAATGCAGATTCCTTTAGAACAATGCCTATATATGTACTGGATGATTAAGGCTCAGTGGGACTATATGTTAGACATCACCTAGCAGTGGAAGGTAATAACCTCTCATACATCTATATGTATGCATGCTTGTATGATTCATTAACCTGTGGTATGCTTGAATAGGATCACGATGAGGTCAGCTAGGCAAGAATTGCCACCCTCGAGTGCAAGATTAAAGTCCTTCAAATTAATGAGGATGATGATGATGAGGATGAAGATGATGATGGCACTAGAGGAGGGGATGATCCTGAGGGCACTGAGTCAGACGCTTGATAGATTAGGGCCCATAAAGTGTTCTTTTCTTTTTTTTTATTATTGCTTCTGTTTGTTTGTTCAATTCTAACACTTACACATTTTTAACTATTGTTAGCTGAATGCTTGTAGAATTTAATTTTTTCTCAATGAATTCTAATTTTCACATACAATTTTAGCATTAATAATTGAACAGATGCCCTTTTTAAGCTGCCAAATTTTGACTTGTAAGGTTGAGACTTTATAATCCATTAGAGGCTTTTCGATTGTCACTGTTGGAGAGATGATCGCTTTATGGACTTCTGCTAAAGACACAATCGCCTCTTCATGTTGAGGCAATGCCTTTTTGATACAGTGATCGCCTTAGCACCAGATCAATTTCTCCCCTATAAACTCCCACTTCCTCACTTTTGACCCCATTTTCAAACATCTTTACCCTAAACCTTATTTTTCTCTTTAGATGCCCCTAAAAGCTTGAGTTATGACTAAAAAAGGCCTTAAACTACTACAACCAATATTCAAAAGCTTTGAAACTAATCATAGGCTATATTGGAGCCATTTTACTTGTTAGTCTTCAGATCAGTACATGCTAAAAGAATTAACTTCCCTTTTCTCCATACAATAGCTCAATTCTAGGATCCTAAAAAACACGTCTTTCAGTTTAATATGGTTGAGTTATGCCCTATAATAGAGGATTTTGAAGCCCTACTAGGTTGTCAAATAGATTCCTCTTGCCAACTCGCAGTCCCTACACTGGGAATTCCATACTTATATTCTGTCTAGTACCAAATGGCTCGGCTATTCAATCTTCAACTCTAGTCTTCATCTCATTACCTTTTTTATTCAGAGATTGCATTAGAATCCTTCCTTAAGGCTATCACATACATTGACAGGGGAGAGGCCTATTGGCCTCATATGATGGCCCTTTGTTTATACGCTCAATTCCTGCTCATTTTGCTTTCTAGAAATTGCGATTCAAAACTCCACATTCTGGACCAAGTGGAAGCAAGGCTCAACCCTTTCCCTCTCATTCTAGTAGAAACCATTATCAGACTGGATAACTTTGCGGAGACCAAGCAATTTTTTGAAAGTCTATTCTTGTTGGAGGTAAGTTTCTTATTCTCTGACTTCTATTTTTTGATTTATTGGCATTTTTACTTACCCATCACTCTTACATATATGGTTCCATAAGAAAGTAAGACTACTTGAACCTCCCTAAGACATAGCATGGTATAGAGCTAAGCATTATCAAACCAGAAAGATGCATCCCATACCAGAGGACATTTAGAGCTGGCTATCAACATTCCTTAATACTCTAATCCAGTGGATGTGCCCATGGTAGAGGTTGCAACATGTGATTGTTTGACCTTACACTTATTGCATTCTAGCTGTCGGTCTCCATTTGCTACTTTTTACAATCCTGCTCGTCTCTATCGCCAATATGGGCATAAGCAAATGATCATGGGGTTAGTTCATGAGTTGGAGCTAGGGCCCCATCTCAAAATTTCCTGGATAATTTAGTTGCTACCTGGCCTTATAGAATCATTAAAAGAAACAAGACTAAACTACCATTGATCATTACAAAGCATGGATTCAGTTGCAATAGTTAGAGAAAGATAAGTTTATTAGAAATAAAAAGACAAGATAATTACAAGCATCAAGTGCTTGGGGTGCTCAACAAAAGAGAAGAAAACAAAATTAGTTCATGAATTAAGTCGTTATTTCTCTTTTTGTTAGATAGAGTTTCCTTTTAGTTAAATAATTTATAATAGACACTTAACACAATTTTTTATAGTAATTAAAGCAATCTATTTTATTTAATTTAAGTATAATATACATATACATTTTTCTTCTGACACATCTCTTATCTTTAGTTGGCTTGCCCTTACAAGTTTTCCAACTAACCATTTTTATCTCTCTTTCTCTCTCTCCTTTTGAACTGTCCTTAACTTTTACCTGGACCACCTCATTCAAGGTTTTCAATCCAACAGGACTTCTTATTTTTTTTATTTTTTTTCTAACTTTTGCCTAGACAACCTCTTTTCGAGGTTTTCTCCTTAGCAAGACTTTTACATAAAGTACTTCTTGAGCTTGCCCAGTTAATAGGCTTTTAAAATTCATTCCCTTTGATGTCAAATAGGATAGCATCACCTTTGGAGAATAACTGTTTCACCATATACGGGCCTTCCCAATTTGGCTTGAATTTCCCTTGTGTATCAGTCATAATTGGCTTTGTAAGCTTTATCACTAAGTTTCCCTCTTTGATCTTTCCTAGCTTGATCTTCTTATTATAAGCCCTGGTTATCCTCTTCTGATATAGTTGAGAATGATAGATAGCCCTTATCCTCTTCTCATCCAACAATGTCAGCTGTGCCGGTCAACTTTTCACCCATTGGAACTCAAGGATCTTGGACTCTAAGAGAACCCTTAGTGATCGAACCTCAACCTCCATTGGCAACATGACTTTACACCCATACACTAAGGAATATGGAGTGACCCCTGTTAAAGCTCTAGCAGTAGTTGATACCCTATAACACAAACTGTAAGTAATCCCGATAATTCTCCATCTTCTTAGCCAAGATCTTCTTTACATTTTTGTTTGTAGCTTCCACTGCCCCATTCGCCTATGGCCTATATGAAGATGATATATGATGTTCAATTTTGTAGTCTCTTAATAGTGCATGCATCTCTGCCTAAAATTGAACTCCATCATTAGTAATAATATGATGCAGTAGCCCATATCTATAGATTATATTCTTTTCAATAAACCTCGACATTTGCTTTGAGCTGACCATAGTATAGGACTCAGCCTTAACTTATTTAGAGAAATAGTCTATTGCTATGATAATGTATCGATGACCATTTGATGCTCTCGATCTTATCTCTCCTATAATATAAATTCCCCAAACTATAAATAACTAAGGAAAAGTCATTCCTTGGAGCTCCATAGATGGTAAATGGCTCACGTCCCTATAGGCTTGGCAGTTATGGCAGCTCTTTACAAACTTGATGCTAGTTATGGTAGCTCTTGACAAACTTAATGCTAGTTATGGCAGCTCTTTATAAACTTGATGCAATCTATCTCTATGGTAATCCAAAAATAACCTTGATGAGCTATTTTTTTGCTAGGACTGTCCCATTCATATATGGCCTACACTCTCCTTTATGAATTGCTTCTATAAGTTTTTAGGATTGATCTTCATCAACACATCTCAAGTGAACTCCTGTCAACATTCTCTTGTACAACATCTTGTTATAGCTGATAAATTATTGAGATAGCATTTGCAGGGACATCCTATCTTTCTTGTCAGCATCCTAGGGGAATTGTCCCATTTCTAAGTATCATTGTAAGTCATAAAACTAAGGCCTATTAGCGGTATCCATTAGCATTACCCTTATTTCTTTATAGTAAGGGTTTTAGGACTTCATTAATATTAGAGGCCTAGCCTCTGTTTGTTTCCCACTTTCCAACATAGAAGCTAGAGTAGCTAGAGCATTAGTTATCTAGTTCTCTTCTCTCAGTAGATGAATAAATTTACATTAAGGAAAGGATAATAATATAGCAACCAAATAATCCCAATATGAACATAGCCTATTTTCTTTTACTTTCCACTTATTAGAAGCCTATTTTACCACCAACATAGAATCCCTATACATGGTAACATCCTATACCCTTACACTGCGTTGCGCTTCCAAACTGAAGATGTAAGCCTCATGCTCAGCTTGATTGTTGTTGGGTTTTCGCAAGTATACAGATTCGTACAAGTAGTAATTAAATATTGATCTCACAGAGATTGCAAATTGACTATAGTGATACTAGTTGTGTTTATTTGTTTAAACAATGAAAAAGGGTATTTTTAATTAAACTAAAAATTAAACTAAGACAAAACACAAAAAATCACAATGAAATAATAATCACTTTAGAGAGTTAGGGTTCTTATTACCAATTCAAACTTTATTTAAAATCAATTTACTACTAAACCATACCTAACCTTAATCCAATTTGAGGGCTTCCTTAGAATCATAGGCTTTCCTGCTAAGACAACCCTATGATTAACCAAGTAAATTGACGTTCTTAGATTTAAAGCTCTCGCCTACTAAGTGTTTGGTTAACCCGATTTAAGCACCAACCCTTAATCAATATTAGTTGCTTAAGTGTTTCTCAACTAAAAAGGCATCTATCAGGTTATTGTTCAAATCCAATACAACCCATCTCTCGATCAAGTTTTATTGTGTATATTCAATCAAAGGGTGATCAATCCTAAGAAGACATTAAGTTGAACAACAACCAAAGGATCTAGGTTAATGGCTTAGGTTTAATTATGATTAGCCCATGGTTGAATAATAATAAGAACCCTAACTAAGAATTTAGCTACTCATGTTAATTTTAAGAAATAAAGAGGACTAATAATAGAAAATAGACATCATCATTGAATTAAAATTAAGAACGAATAACAACAATTGAATAGAATAAACTCCTTGTTAAATAGGAAGCTTGATGTTCTTCAATTTTTATTCTCTAATCTCTAAACTAACATAAGCAAGAAAATCTTTGTTTTCTCAAAATTGCTCTAAGAAAAATTGTATCTCCCAAAAAGTAATGATAAGAAAAAGAATAATAATAATCCTCTTCTTGTTTTTGGTGGCTGTCCTCTTATAAAACCCTAATTACCAGCCCTAGGGTTACATCCGTGTGAAATCTCCCTCTTGTCCTTCATGAGTCAGCAATTAAATTCGACTCTGATTTTCCTAATCACCAGGTCGCACGGCCGTGTGCAAAATGCACATGGTCGTGCACATCATTTTTTCAGCATTTTAGCATATTGATCTTCATTGCTTTTTGGGCTCGCTTCAAGTGCTCACGGCTCCTATATAACCTTCCTCTACTGTTCTTTGACTTCCCTAAATACATAAAAATCAATCAAAAATAAACCAACTAATACGTAAAAATAAATAAACACACAAGACATGCAGTAAGTACTTAACTAAATAAAAATTGAATAAAAGAAATATAAACTTAACTGAAATTGAATTTTTCTTAACACAAAGACTACTTAATGAAATGCATTTTTCACACTCATCAAATTCCCCCACACTTGAATATTTGCTTGTCCTCAAGGAAAACCTAAAAATACATATCTACCTAAAGAATCATACTTATTAACTGGCTTTAACTTGATTAACTACCATAATCTTGTTTTAATAAAAAGTTTATAAACTCGAAAAGTAAAACAACAACTAAGGTTAAGAATTATTATTACCGTGTGAAGAGCATAATTTTCTAGTGAAAATATGAAAACAAACGATTGATACTTAAGAAAAATAAAAACAAGTAGGAATTGAGCCAACAATAAAGAGGCTAAGAAGTTCATCAATCAATATCTTCCCAATCTCAGCATCCCCCACCTTTCTTGTGTTACTCAATATGGAAACCTTCAAAAAGGGACCTTTGGATACTCTTACTGTTAAAGAGCATTGGAGTAGAATGAGAATTTAAAAGATTTTTCTTTTCAATTTTAAGCTCTAAATGAGTGCAATTTACGCTCCATCTCGCTTCTTGATTGATTTTTTTTAACATTTATAACCACTCTAAATCAGCCTCAAATTTCTACTCACAAATACTTTTCTCAAATATTAATCATTTAGATTCACTTGTTCAATAGAAAAGTAAGCATTAATGTTCATTAAAATATAAAAATTCTTAACCACAAGTTGCTCTTCTAATTTAAAAATTTAAAACGATCCATTAAGGGAAGATTAAGGCATTTCTTTAAGAAAACTAAGATTAATGAACAAGGCTCTAAAGGTATATATGTTGCAAAAATTCAAGTGTAAGAGCAAGGCACAAACACATAAAAAAGGGTAAAAATAAATAAATAAATAAAGCATGTAGACTCTTAAAGTAAAATAAACACACAAGCATACAGTCTTGAAAAGAAAATAAATAAATAAAAGAAAATTAGAGAACAATATACTCCCTTTATTCCAATGAAACTGGAGGGGGAATATATGGTGTGACCATGATGCACTTTGTAGCTTCATTTATAGCTTTAGATCTTTTGCTTTGAGGAAGGATGCGAAAGATTTCATTAATTTGAAGTTGCAACCTTTCAGCTATAGGTTCACATCGCCTCTTGAACTTCTCTAACTGGTTGGACAAATCCATAACCATGTTCCTAATCCTATTGTCAGAGATATCCATCCACTCTTTGATATTTTCCATGATGCCATCACTCCATTTTTTAGTGTTCCGTCGCTTCCTTGATTGAGCTTCACTCCCATTATCTCCTTTTTCAACTGCATTAGGGGTAAAGGTATTTCACCATGTTATATTGCCAATTGACGGATCATGTTTCATGTTACATCATGAAATTCATTGAATTCGGTGATGATTTCAGCTCACACTAGGTAATCTTCATCAAGGGACTCAGCTTCTAAAGGCTCCCATTTATGTTTGGCAAATTTGAATAAAGCAAAATACAATGCCAATCCGATGACAATATGCCCCATTGAGATCAATGCCTTTCTAGCCTGAACAACTCGCCACATAGAACACAAAAAAAAGTATGTACTATATACTTTTGTGTTAGTCTTAAGCACCACAACATGAATAGTTCATCAAGGGAAACCCTAGTACTATCTTTTCTTCCAAAGATTGTATGTGCCATGAATTTATGCATGATTAAATATGAGTGATTTTTTATCAAACCACTAGTCATTATTTGACCCTCACAAACTTTATCACCTCCAGTGATTTCATGCCAAAAACTACTCATATTATAATCCATAGGAGGTTGACAAACACCTCCTTGAGGAAAACCAAAGATTTGAGACATGATTTCATAGTCAAATAAGTATTCTTTCCTAAAGAACCTACATGAAAAGATCCCTAAAGGTGCATCTAAAATCTTAAATATAGTGTAAAATTCTATTGTGAGTTCAAAGAATACATCATATTGGGCTGTAGCCAATTTAAACCATCCCAATGTATTGCAAAACATATCTATGGTTCCCTTAATACCCATATTCAATAGTACCTCATCATCAAAGTATTTTGGCTTGCTGAATTTTCTCTTGACTACGGAACAGAATCTCTTCCCTTCTTCTTTAGAATAAATGGCAAAGAAAGCTTCATAATCGTCCCTTATGTCTTTAGATTTGCCCTCGCCATCACTAAGCTTCTTTCCTTGAAATTATGTCTTTGTTCTAGCCATCATAACAATGTTAGTACTAAAATAAAAAAAATAAATTAACAAGAACAAAAAAACAAAAGTCAGCATAGTTTAAATAAGAAAAACAAAACATTCCAATTTCAGTAAAAATTGCTTACCCATTAATTTAGGAAATTTAGCTTACTTAGGAAACTAAAATCAACTAAACCTTAATGGAATAAGGAAACAAATAAAAATAAATAAAATCACAATTAACAAGCTTGCAAAATAAATTTATTTATTATTATTTTTATTTCCTCCCCCACACTTAAAATGTGCAATGTCCTCATTGCAACGTTTAAAACAAGAAAAATTTTGAGGAATTCGACTGTGCCTGTGCATCATGTCGCACGGCCGTGTGTAAAATGCGTATGGCTGTGCTACCTGATTGATGTCATATCATGCACGGCTGTGTGCCCTTTGCACACGATCGTGCTACCTACTAGCATAGATTTTTTTTTGAATATTGGTAGGACAAACCTCCCATATTTATTACATAATTGAAAGAAAACAATTAAATGGAAAAATAAGAAAAAGTAACATTCCTAAAATATAAATCCTCGGTAAAAAAAATTAAACAAAAACATACTTCAATTAAAAACATGAAACATAACACATAACGTTCCATAAAACATCACAATTAAAAAAAATGAAAACACATAAGGTAAACATTGTTCAAGCTAGAGCTAAACACTTCAAAACAAGGTCTTCATTCCTCCCCTTTATCCTCAGAGGAGTACTCTTATGCTGGCATATCTTCATCATGTAGGAATGGCAGTGGGATAAAATTCTGAGAGCTGAAATAGGCATTAAGGTTATGGTTAATCATCTGTAATGTGCGATTCATTTGCCTAGAAGTACGACCCATTCCTACCACTTCAGAATTCAGCTCTCCTATGTTGGAATCAATGACTCCAATTTGCAAATCTAAGCTGTCCAATCTTTCTAACACGTTATTTAGAGAGATGTCTTCCTCTTCCTCTTCATCTTGCTTTACAGGTGCAGGCGGAATAAGAAAAGCTCTCATAGTACGATCAACTCTAACCATTCCCATGGATTCCATCATGCTAGTGTCAATGAAGTGACAACCCGGGACCCTTTCAAAAGGCATGTTCTCGATGTCAAAGTTTAAGTACTTGGCTATAGTTGTTACTAGGCCTCCCACTTTAATAGCCCCAATAGCTTTTATAGCAACATCTCTCAATTTCCTGGCTAAAACATGACAGACATCAAGTTTTTTATCATTCACCATACAATATAAAATGTTTAGCTCAATGGTGGTAATCACAAAGTCACCCTCTTTCCTTGGAAACAAAGAATGGGCTATGAGCCTATAAAGGTACTTGAGTGTAGGCAATCGAATCCTTGATTCTTTTGTTGATCGAGCCTCATAAAAAACTCCCCTTTCCCTAGTTAATTCTCTCCAAAACTCGTTTCTATCATATGCAATATTAGCATCCTGATTTTTGGGAAAATGAAATACATCATTGAGTTTAAACAAACCTAGAGTATGCTCCTTATTCCCTAAACAAAAAGTTAAAATAAGGGAATGATCATTAAACTCAAAAGAAGAGAGAAATTCATAAGTGGGGATGGCATAAGAAGGATTTTGCATCAAAATAAAATCATTCCACCCCATCTTATGAATATACAAATTAATCTTGTCTAATAACCCAATTTCAATCAAGGATATGGCACTTAAATATCTATTTGGCACAATCATCCTATTCATCATTGCTTGGAATTTATTCCTATGCTCACCATGCCTAAATTGAATTTGAGAGGGGAAAGGTTTTACCATTTGTTCCTCTTCAGCAGCACCCGGATTATTGGAAGTTCCATCATGTCTTGCTCTTTTGGAAGGATGAGTTTACTTCCTTGCTATGCCCTTCCTTCTTTGATCTGTCTCCATGAGACCTCCTTAAAAAGAATTGAGAGAATATGTAGAGTGGAGAATGGTGTAGGAAATGGTGTAGAGAATGATTTTGTAGAGAGGAAGTGAGTGTTTATATAAAGAGTGGGATGATGGGGAATTAGGTCAAATTTAATAGGAAATTGAAAAGGTGGTTAAGGGTTTGGTTTTCTAGGGCTTGGGAAGTGGAAAAGTGGTCAAAAGTGAAGTCCCTAGGGTTTTGGGGAAGTGTGGAGTGTTGGGAAGTGGAAAAATCCACTTAAAACAAAATTTTACGTCTTTTCTAAAAGTCAAGTATGTCTCATCACACGAACATGTGTGAAATTCGTACAGCTGTGTGTCGAGTTCTAGCATCGTAAGGAGCACGGCTGTGTGCAAAATGTGCATGACCATGTGCAAAATGTGCACGACCGTGTGACCTGATGGTTCAGAAATGGCGACGCAAGATGCATGGCCACACACAAAATGCACACGGCCATATGACCTGTATATGCATACTTCGCAAATTCGCTGAATTAAAAATTCAACATACATAGATAAGCAATGCATCATCAATTTAAATTACAAGTCACTTGAAACAAAAATTCCACTAAAAATTTAACTCACAAGACCTCTTCTAGAGCTACAACCTTTCTTTCATTCCTTGAAATGCACCAGAAAAAATCATAAAAAATAGAATAAACTTGCAAAAATTTAAAACAAATAACCAATAATAAAAAAAATATAAATACAAATATAAATAATAAAAATAATCTTGGTTGAGCCCCTAAGAAGTGCTCTTTTAATTGTCCATGAGCTAGACCATCAAATTGATCATCTAGTTAATTCCCTCAAGTATGAAACTTGATGGAACTCCTCAATTGTGCTTCCATGGTATAGTTTTAACCTTTGCCCATTCACTTTGAATGTGTCTCCTTTTGCATTGCTCAATTCTATAGCTCCATAAGGATATGAGTGAGTCATTGTATACAGTCCTGTCCATCTGCTTTTCAACTTTCCAGAAAACAATCTAAGCCATGAGTTGAATAATAAAACTTGATCACCTTCCTTAAACTCCTTGATTCTTACTCTTACATCATGCCATCTCTTAGTACGTCCTTTATAAATCCTTGAATTTTCATAAGCAGCTTCCCTTATCTCTTTAAGTTCATTCAATTGTAACATTTTTCTCTCAGCTGCCTTCTTGAATTCAAAATTCAAAGCTTTCACTGCCCAGTAGGCCTTATGTTCAATCTCAACGGGAAGATGACATGCTTTGCCATAAACCACCCTAAAGGGAGACATCCTAAGAGGTGCTTTATAAGTTGTTCTATATGCCCACAAAGCATTATCAAGCTTCCTTGCCCATTCTTTCCTTGAATTACTTACTGTTCTCTCTAAAATCTTCTTCAACTCCCTATTACTCACCTCAACTTGACCACTGGTTTGCAGGTGATAAGCCCTGTGCTTCACACCATATTGAGCTAATAAAGCTTCCATATTCTTATTACAAAAGTGTGTTCCCCCATCACTTATGATGACTCGAGGCATTCCAAATTGAGAGAATAACTTCTTTAAGAACTTGCAAACAACCCTTGCATCATTGACTGTACATGCTTAAGCTTCCACCCACGTGGAAACATAATTCACACAAAGAAGAATATACTTGTTACCATCTGACGCTGGAAATCGTCCCATGAAATCAATGCCCTAGACATAAAAAATTTCACCTCTAGAATTCTAGATTAGAGCATTTCATCCTTCCTTAAAATGTTTCCACTCCTTTGGCATGCGTCACAATCATTACAAAATCTCTAGCATTTTGAAAAATTATCGGCCAATAGAACCCTATTTCAAGAACCTTAGCAGCTGTTTGTTGTGGTCCATAATGTCCACCATTGACCCTCCCATGATAGTGTTGTAAGATGTCTCCTGCTTCCTCATTTGTTACACATCTCTTAACTATGCCATCATTGCATAGTTTCCACAAGAATGGCTCATCCCAAATGTAGAACTTAGCATCACGAATCAACTTTTTCTTTTACTGGGGAGTGAACTCTTTTGGAATTTCACCCACTAACAAAAAATTTGCTATATCAGCAAACAAAGGACCACCCATAAATTCTATAGCAAAAAGCATTTCGTCAAGGAACATCTCCTTGATAGGCTCTTACTTATCACTTTCCTTATGCTTCAACTCCAACCTTGAAAGATGATCAGTTACTACATTTTCAGCTCCTTTCTTATCTCTGATCTCAATATCAAAATCTTGCAACAGAAGTACCCATCTCATGAGCCTTAGTTTTGAATCCTTTTTGTTCATTAAATACTTCAATGCTGCATTATCTGTGTATACAATTGCCTTAGATCCAAGGAAGTACAATCTCAACTTATCAAAAGTAAATATAACAGCCATCATCTCCTTTTATGTAGTAGCATAATTCAACTGAGTATCTGTCAATGTTCGGCTTGCATAATAGATCACATGCAACCTCTTCTCCTTGATTTGGCTAAGAATGACTCCTATTGCATGATCATTGGTGTCACACATCAACTCTAATGGTAGACTCCAATCTGGTGCCATCATTATAAGAGCAGAAACAAGTGCTTGTTTCAACTTGTCAAAAGCCAATTTACAGTCATCAGTAAAAACAAAAGGTGAATCTTTTTCAAGTAACTTACATAGGGGTTTTGAGATTTTTGAGAAATCCTTGATAAATCGCCTATAGAAGCCTACATGACCAAGAAAACTCCTAACTCCTTTAACATTTATGGGGTACTATAGCTTCTCAATTGCCTCCACCTTTGCTTTATCAACTTGAATGCCTTGAGCTAAATTCTTGTGTCTAAGTACAATACCTTCATCTACCATGAAATAGCACTTTTCCCAATTCAGCACCAAATTTGTTTCCTCACAACATGCTAGAACTTGCTCCAAATTGCTCAGACATTCTTCAAATGAGTTTCCATAGATAGAAAAATCATCCATGAAAACATCCATGATCTCCTCCACTAAATATGCAAATATAGCCATCATACATCTCTGAAAAGTTGTAGGAGCATTACAAAACCCAAATGGCATCCTCCTGTATGCAAATGTGCCATAAGGACATGTAAAGGTGGTCTTCTCTTGATCTTCTAGAGCTATTGCAATTTGATTGTAGCCTGAATAACCATCTAGGAAGCAGTAAAAAGCATGTCTTGCTATCCGCTCTAACATTTGATCAATAAAGGGTAATGGGAAATGGTCTTTCCTTGTGGATGAGTTCAGTTTCCTGTAATCAATGCACACTCTCCATCCATTCACAACTCTTGTTGTAATGAACTCTCCTTCCATATTTTGCACAATCGTTATTCCCCCTTTCTTTGGCACACACTGAATTGGGCTAACCCAAGAACTGTCAGAGATTGGATAAATAATTCCTGCATCAAGTAGTTTGACCACTTCTTTCTTTACCACCTCTTACATGTTCGGGTTGAGCCTCCTTTGTCTTTCAATGGTTGGCTTGTACCCATCCTCCATCAAAATCTTATGCATGCAATAAGAAGGACTTATTCCTCTTATATATGAAATCTACCACCCTATTGCCTTTATTTTTCTCTTCAACATGTTTACTAATAAATCCTCTTACTCCTTGCTAAGTTTAGAAGATATAATCACAAGTAAAGTTTGGTCGTCACTAAGAAAAGTGTATCTTAAATATTGAGGTAATGACTTCAAGTCTAGTGTTAGTGGTTTTATGATTGAGGGTGGTGTGGGTTCAGTGTTTGGTAGTTGTATGTGTGGTTGGTTTGGGTATTTGAGAATCACTTCTTCTTGAGAAGGTTATACCTGTAAGCACTTCTCAATATTCTTAACTTCTAAAGACCGTGCCAACCTCCGTCATTGGACTTTATTCACACATTCATTAATGACTTTAACTCGCATGCAAAAATCTTTATCATAGGGATATTTCATAGTCTCATAGATATTAAACTTATAGCTCTCATCCCCCACTCTCAATATAAGAGTTCCATCATAGACGTCAATTATTACTCTAGCAGTGTAAAGGAATGGCATACCAAGGATTAGTGGAACCTCCTCATCTTCTTCAAAGTCAACGACTATAAAATCCACTAGAAAAATAAATTTTCTAGCCCTTACTAACACATCCTCCACTATCCCTTCTGGTTTCTTCACTGTCCTATCTGCAAGTTGCAATTGAATGCTTGTAGGTTTTACTTCTCCTAATCCCAATTTCCTATAAATAGACAAAGGCATAAGATTAATTGAAGCTCTAGAATCATATAAAGCTCTTTAAAAATTTAAATTTCCCATAGAATAAGGAATAATGAGACTCCCTAGATGCTTCCTTTTTAAGGGAAGTTTCTTCGAGATGATAGCGCTACACTCTTTTGTGAGTGTGATGGTCTCACATTCTTGTAACTTCTTTTTATTGGAAATCAGTTCCTTAAGAATTTAGCGTACTTAGGCATTTGCGAAAGACATTCCACAGAGGCATGTTGATGTGAAGTGCTTTAAACCTCTCTAAAAATTTAGCAAATTATTGATCATGCTCCTGTTTCTTCAATCTTTGAGGATATGGAGCTGGAGGTTTGTAAGGTTTCACTAGTGGTGGTGTAGGTTTCTCCACTACTCGTTCCTTATTGTTGTTATCACCTTACAGCTTCTCCTCTATTTGCACTTCAACCCATTCATCCTTTTTCTCTTCCTCCTCTTCCTTATTCTTTTCCTACTCATATTCTATTGTTGCTTTTGGGATTTGTATCTCTATTCCACTTCTCAAGGTGATAGCCTTCAACTGTTCTTTTGGATTCTTCTCAATGTTGCTTGGCAAAGAATCTTGATTCCTCATTGACAAAGAATTTGCCAACTGCCCCATTTGCACCTCTAAATTATGAATAGAGGAAGAGTGGTTCTTGAACATTAGCTGAGTGTCTTGATACATTTGCTTAAATCTGCCTTTCAACCTTTTTATAGCTTCATCTTGTTGATTCATTTTTGTTGACATCACATCCATGAACTTCTCCAACTTGCTCTCTAGAGAACTTCTAGAAGATGAAGTTTTTTCTTAGTGGTAATTTGGTTATTGGTGTTGCACATTATGCCCTATAAAACTAGGTGGTGCTTGTGGCCTCCACTGGTTGTTCCCTTAATTGCTCTAAGAGAAATTAGGATGAGTTGTCTAACTTGGATTATAGGTGTTGCCATGCACCTGGTTTTGCTATCCTTTAAAGTTGTTCATAAAGTTTACATTCTCTATGGACAGGCTTTGCATAGTTTACATTCTCTATGGACAGGCTTTGCATCTTCTAACACTCTATAGTTGGATGACTACCCTAACATAATTCATAAGAGGAAGACAAGTTAAATATGGCATTAATATTCATTTTATCCATTCTTTTAGATAAAGCATCCATCTTTGCATTTAACATTGTCAAACTTTCAACTTCAATTGCTCCCCCTCTCTTTGGAATAGCACTCTCATTGGATCAGAGGCTTTGGGTATTAGCCATTTCTTCAAAAAACTCCAAGGCATCTTCTGGTGTCTTAGACATAATAGTTCCTCTTACTGATGCATCTATGTTTGCTCTCATTGCGAGATTGACACCTTTGTAAAAAGATTGTGCTAAATCCCATGAAGGAATCAATTGTGGTGGACATTATCGCTGAAGATCCTTGAATCTATCCCAACACTCATAAAAACTTTCATCATCTCTTTGATAGAAAGAGTTGATTTCATTTCTGATTTTGAGTACTTTAGCTGGTGGAAAGTACTTATTGAAAAAGGTTGTATAAAGCTCCTACCATGTGTTTATAGAGTTAGGTGCCAAGCTAGTGAACCATTTTTTTCCTCTATCCATCAATGAAAATTGAAAAAGGATGAGCCTGATTGCTTATGGTTGTACTCCATTCATCTTGAAGGTCAAACAATACTCCATAAATCTTGTCATGTGACCAATTGGATCCTCATGTGGTAAGCCACTAAACTGTGAGTTTTGAATCATTTGGATCATGGCGGGTTTGATTTCAAAGTTATTTACAGCAATCATCGGCCTTACAATCGGAGTTTGGTCTCCTTGGACATTGGGACTCATAAAGTCCCTCATAGTTCTGTGGGCAACGTGTCCATTTGGCCATCTTGCCCATTGTGTGCTTCCCCTTCATTCATCCTATCTATATTCTATCTTCTCCTTCTACAAATAGTTTTCTCAATCTCTAAATCAAGTGGTATTAACTGGACTCCTTGTCTGCTTGTGCCACATGTTGTGTGCATGTAACAACAATAGTTCTTGTAAAACCAAAAAATAACAAAAACAAAAGTAAAAAATAATGTCTAAATCAAACAACACAAAATTCTCAACAATATCAATTTGGCAACCCTCGGTAATGGCGCCAAAAACTTGATGGGTTTTCACAAGTATACGGATTCATACAAGTAGTAATTAAATACTGATCCCACAGAGATTGCAAATTGACTACAATGATACTAGTTATGTTTGTTTATTAAAACAATGAAAAAGGGTATTTTTAATTAAACTAAAACAAAACATAAAAAATCACAATGAAATAACAATCACTTTAGAGAGCTAGGGTTCTTATTACCAATTCAACCTTTATTTAAAATCAATTTACTACTAAGCCATACCTAACCTTAATCCAATTTGAGGGTTTCCCTATAATCATAGGCTTTCCTTCTAAGACAACCCTATGATTAACCAAGTAAATTAACGTTCTTAGATTTAAAGCTCTCGCCTACTAAGTGTTTGGTTAACTCGGCTTAAGCACCAACCCTTAATCAATATTAGTTGCTTAAGTGTTTCTAAATTAAGAAATCATCTAGCAGGTTATTGTTTAAATCCAATACAACCCATCTCTCGATCAAGTTTTATTGTGTATATTCAATCAAAGGGTGATTAATCCTAAGAAGACATTAAGTTCAACAATAACCAAAGGATCTAGGTTAATGGCTTAGGTTTAATTGTGATTAGCCCATGGTTGAATAGCAATAAGAACCCTAACTAAGAATTTAGCTACTCATGTTAATTTTAAGAAATAAAGAGGAATAATAATAGAAAATAGACATCATCATTGAATTAAAATTAAGAACAAATAATAACAATTGAATAGAATGAACCCCCTGTTAAGTAGGAAGATTGATGTTCTTCAATTTTTATTCTCCAATCTCCAAACTAACATAAGCAAGAAAAAATCTTTGTTTTCTCAAAACTGCTCTAAGAAAAATTATATCTCCCAAAAAGTGATGATAAGAAAAAGAATAATAATAATCCTCTTCTTATTTTTTGTGGCTGCCCTTTTATAACACCCTAATTACTAGCCCTAAGGTTACATCCGTGTGAAATCTCCCTCTTGTCCTTTATGAGTCAGCAATTATATTTGACTCTGACTTTCCTAATTACTAGGTCGCACGACTGTCTGCAAAATGTGCATGGCCATTCACATCATTTTTTTTAGCATTTCAGCATATTGAACTTCATTGCTTTTCAGGCTCACTTTTAGTACTCACGGCTCCCATATAACCTTCCTCTATTGTTCTTTGACTTCCCTAAATACATAAAAATCAAAAAAAAAATAAACCAACCAATACATAAAAATAAATAAAAACACAAGACATGCAGTAAGTACTCAAGTAAATAAAAACTGAATAAAAGAAACATAAACTTAATTGAAATTGAATTTTTCCTAATACAAAGACTACTTAATGAAATGCATTTTTCACACTCATCAATTGTTTGCTATCTTAAATTCAAGTCTTTTCATCATTGAGATCATTTCTCCTATCTGTGTGTTTAGGATTATACTAATACCAGCCCCTTTCTTGTTGATGGCTCTATTAAAGTACATTTTCCATCCTTGTACCTCTATGGTCCCCAAATGTTTTTAGGAAATTCCAATTCCCATTCTTATTCATCAACTATTGGATTTTGAGTCAAAAAGTTTGCCATCGCCCTCTTTTTACTACTTTCTTTGCCACATAATCTATGTCAAATTTAGTGAGCATCATTAACCATCTGGCTAGCTTTCCTATGAGTGAGGGATTTTATTGAAGGTACATGAGGGATATTATTTAGAAACTGCCTATACCCTGTAGGACTTGAAGTAATATTGTAGCATCTTCATCGCCCAAATTACAGCCATACATGTTTTCTCTCCAAGACTGTAATTGGCTTCATACTATAGGAGCTTCTTACTCAAATGATACACTGCATGTTTAACTTTCTCTTCATTTTCTTAAGCTAGCATTGCCCTTATTGCATCCTTCTCAATTGCTAGATATAGGATTAAGGGCTTACTTAACTTTGGTGGTTGTAGGACCGGAGGATTTATCAAATAGTTCTTAATAGTTTTGAAAGCTTTTTGACATTCATTATCCTATATCATGGGTTAATTCTTCTTTAGAAGCTTGAAGATTGGCTTACAAATAATAGTCAACTTAGCTATAAACCTACTAATATACTATAAATGCCCCATGAATCCTTTGACTTCTTTTTTTTCTATAGAGTGGGCATTTCTCTAATTGCTTTAACTCTATCAGGTCCACTTATGTTCCTTTTAGACTGACAATGTGTTCCAGTAGTTTACCAGACATTACCCCAAAAACACACTTCTTCAAATTCAGTCTAAGGTTGTACTTTTCTACCCTTACCGGGAACTTTTCTAGATCCTCAAAGTGCCTTTCTCTGGTTACAAACTTCACTATTATATTGTCTACATACACTTCTATCTTTTTGTGGATCATATCATGCAACAAAGCAGTCACCATTCTTTGATAAGTAGACCTTGCATTTTTTTAATCTGAATGGCATTACTAGATAACAATAAATGCCCCACTCAGTAGCAAAAGATGTCTTCAACTTATCTATTACTTCCATTATGATCTGGTTGTACCTTGAGAACCTATCCATGATAGAGTACATTGCTCTAGAAGTTACACTATTGACCAATGTGTCTATGTGTGGCAGTGGGAAATCATCCTTTAGTCAAGCCTTGTTTAGATCTCGCTAGTCCACACACATTCCGACCCTTCCATCTTTCTTGGGGACTGATACTATATTTGCTAACCATTAGGTGTCCTCCACCACTTCTAGGAACTTTGCATTTAGCTACTTCTTAATTTCTTTTTTAACTAAAAAAGCCCATTCTAGCCTCATCCTCCTCTTCTTCTATTTCACCGGTGATATATGATAGGGATTCTGTGTTTGGAGATCTCCCTGTTGATCCTAGGAATGTCTTCATAGCCCCAAACAAATACTTTCTATCTTTTTATTATTGTTTCTTTCATTTTTTCTCTCTCAACATGAGTTAAATTAGAAGCAAGCAATATATTTTTAGGGTTATTGTTTGAGCCTAAATTAAATGATTCAGTTTGCATGGAATTAATGTCAAACATATGCATGAAGATAACCATTATAAAACACATCACACAAATAAGCAAACTCAGACTTCATTACATTCACTTTTGAAAAGAACGAATCATCAGTTTTAAATAAAGTAGTAAGAGAAACATCAAAATCATCATAAAAGACATCCATGATGGAATTGAGGACATTGGCTTTAAAATCTAGCTGTTTGTTCTAATAATCAATATCCTTCATCTCTGGAGCGATTGTGTTCTCCTTAGACTCTTTTTTGGATGGTACTAGCTCTTCCATAGGAACTTCCTTAATAGTAGCATTCTTCATTCCGTTCATAAACTTCGAAAAGATTTCAAATCCTGGGATCACTCCTCTGACCATCACTAGAGGTTCTAGAGCCCCATTGTATAGATACCTGGTGCCTTCCCTTACCAAAGTTTCCCACAAGGCCTTTCTCTTAACCATAATCTCTTTCTCGTCTTTCTCAGGTTGATCCTAGACATCAATTTGTTTTTTAGAACCATTATTCCCCTCAAATCCTACCCTATGCTTTAGAATGGGTACTTTGCACTCCAAAAATCCCAAGGGTCCATTTTGGTTTTTTCCTAATCCCATGCCAGGCATGAATTTCATGTTGCGTATCATATTTTGAACCTTATCGTCTATCTCATCTTTATAAATTATGCAAACCTCAAAACTCAAACTTATAGGTATCTCTTTAGGAGCTAACTTTAGGGCAGCCACAGTGGCTTTAGTCTCAGCAAAGATGGTGACAACCTTGCCTGCATACAGAAACTTGATTTTTTGATGGACAGTGGAGGGCACGCCACCCAAAAGGATGAAACCATGGTCTTCCCAGCAGAATATCAAAGGTCACAAGAATATTAATAACATGTGAGTTGACCTAGGTCTCGATAGGTCTTGTCTTGACCAAAGCTCTAAACGTCCCCTCAACAGGCCTTCTCGTATCATCATAGGCCTTGATGACTACTTTAAAGGGTTTTAGGTCTCCACAATCAACCCTAACTTTAGTAGGATCTTTAATAGACACACATTAATGGCAGAACCATTATCTACCATAACACAGTAGGTCATCTTTCCCTTCACTTCAGCCTTAATGAATAAGGCTTTGTGGTGATCCCTCCCTTCCAAGGGTAAATCATCATCAGAAAACATTATAGTTCCTTGGGAGGTTTCTATTAATGAATTAACCATCTGCTCGAGAGTACAGCTTGTGGAGATATTTTTTTGGTTTAGAGTAAGAACTAGTGCTTCCTGATGGTCTCTGGAATGCATAAGTAGCTTCCAAACATTGGCAATGGTTTCCCTATCTCCTTTCACTCCTTTCCCTTTTTCTGACTTCTCTATCTTTTTTGATTCAAGCTTAGTAGTTTCAACTTCTTATCTTTTCTGGTCCACCTTTTTCACATACTAGCCTAACCTACTTTCCTTGTCATCTTATAAATCAACCCACCCTTAATCTTCATCAGCAGAGCTCTAGATATCCAATACATGCACAACAAGCTCTATAGATTATTTATTTTGGTTTGGGTCTTTTGGTTCAGGTTCAGGCTTTAGTGAGTTAGAGGTGATATCAATAAAAGAGTTTAAGACTTATTCTTCTGTTAGACCAGTGTTGATCATTAAAATGGGTGGGTTAGGTAGTGGTACATTTGGATAATTGGGTAGAGGGTTATTCTGGGTGTTCGACTTTCCTGTCTTAGGGTCAGTGATTTTACCTGCATCGATTAAGCCTTGGATTTCATGTTTCAATTGAGCACAAATGTTAATGTGATGCCCAATGGTCTTGTGGAATTTACAAAAAAGTTTTAGGTTGGCAATTGGCAAAGGTTCCTATGAAGGTAAAGGTCATAATAGGTTCTTTTTAATTAAATTCTCGAGGACTTTGGATATAGGCCACCTTAAATTTAAGAATCTTCGGGGCTACCTAACAACATTAATCTACAAATTGTTTCTTGGTTGCTTGATGGTATTGATTTGCACATTATTGCTTGAGTCGACTTCATCTTTGCCCCCAAATCTGCCCCTAAAGAACCTTTTTTCTAGGACTAAATCTAACTCCTTATAGACCCCAAATCTTTGAGAAAAGTAAATGATTTTAATATTTATATTTATATTTATTTATACTTTTCAAAATTCACAATTTACTTTAATATAAAATTTTAGTATGAAATCTTATAAATATCTATTTAGATGAAAAATGTAGTAAAACACTTAAACCATCAAATTATAATAGCCTTTCAACTCGCTTTCATCTAAGTGACTGCCGTCCCAAGAGCAAGCTCAACCGAGTTATAGCCACAGTCCATTCACTTATTCCAATATTGATGACTCGAGAGCAAGCTCAACCGAGTTACATCCCATTTCCAGCTCGAGAGCACTAGCTCCACTAAGCTTAACCAATACTCTACTCGAGAGCACACACTCCACTGAGCCCATTTCACATAACACTGCCCAAGAGCACAAGCTCCACCGAGCACACATAATCGACACATGATCATACCCGTGCGCACATGGTCGTAGTGACACCCACTAGGTAGCACGTTCTACCATTTTCTCCAAATCCATTTAAAATCATAATTAAATAAAAAAATAACTAAATAAATAAAATAAATAATAAATATGCAGAATAAAAATAAATTTCATTTAAGCATCTGTTCAATAATATTCATTATAATAAAAACATTAATCATGCACATAGCAATATAAATAATTTCATATAATCATTTCATTATTATTTTAATCATGTGAAAGTATAATTAAAATCATCACAACACACATTCTATAAAATCAACTCATAAGTCGAGCGTGCTAGGCGATGCATCCTTTGCTACCAAAATGCTACAACTTTAGTTTTGAAGTTCTCTAAAATAAATAATATTTATTTAAAACATGCTTATATAATAAAATAAATAAATTTATAAAAATTCCCAAAAATTTAATAAATTCATGAGATGATGAGGTTGACTTGGTCTAAGACACAATATTATATAGACTAGGAATGTAACACATACTGATGTCACGTTTTACAAGAAATCTACCAAAAAGTGACAGAATCTCCCCTGTAAAATGGACATCTCTCTACTAAAAGTAGAGTCGTTCCTGCACAAAATGACACTTTTATAACTCCACAGCTTAACAACTCGGGTTGGGGCCCCAGATTACACCTTATGCCCAACTGAGTGCCAATATCCAAAGCACTCACAAAAATAATATAGTATTATTAAAGCTATTAATATATTACAAAATAAAATTTAGTTAAACCATAAAAATTAATTCATTTAAAATCTATTTTTCAAGTAATTAATAAAATCAATATTAAAATTCTTATTTAAAATCTCCCAAAAATCAATTATTAAAATAATTAAATTCATAAAGCTTTCTTTAAACCTCTTTAATTAAAATCACTATTAAATATACATAAGCTATTTAAATAATCCAAATATATAATAAAAATATTAAATAACTTATTTTTAAGCTTTTAAATAATAATAATAAATATTTTCCAAAACTAACTAAAAATTACCATTTATTCATAAAAACTATGTTCTAGACTTTAATACTTAAAATCAGTATTAAGCATGATAAATAACCTTAATTTCAACTAAAATTCAGGTAATTAATGAAATACCATAATTCTCTAAAAACACAAATTACACATAATCTTTAAAAATTTATATCTTAAATTCCATAACTAATTTCACAAAACTTCCTTAACAAAGTTTAATCTATACAATTTATAGTATTTTTTTAAAACAGTTTCATGCATTTATCTTGGGGTCGATATTGTTCATTCATCAGTGTTCGAGTGGGATCCATCGGATTCCCACCGAATACAGAACACCCAGATGAACAAATTATACCAAAATATTTAAAATAATTAGGGGAACACATTTATAGCCTCAAATGCACTAAAAAAGCATTGAACAAAGAGATCGGAAAAATATAAGATAAATTACCTAAAAATTTATAGAAAATTCAAACAGCCAAGTTAGGATGCAAGACTGATGGCTATAAACTCCTAAGAAGATGGCCAACAAGCTGGCAATGACGGTCAGAGTTGAACAGTGACAACGGTGGCATTCCGGCGATCACAAAATGGACAGAATATTTAGGGTAATTCTAGAAATATTTGCACTATTTTTACTCAAATGAAAGCCACCAATGCGAAAAGGATGCCAAGAAATAGCTACGGTTCAAATTTCATGCCAATCGAAGGTCGTTTGAGGGTTTAACAGAGCAAAGGAAAAATATGGATATCAAATAGGTAATTTGCCACCTCAAATGTCTTCTTCCCGACACTCTCCCTCTCTTCCTACTGCAACAGACCAAATTCTTCTTTTAAAAAGAATATGAATACCATGTGTCCATCACACAATGGTCCTTCTTTTTTTTTTACTCTAACTTAACTTTAAACATAAATATATACACACACATTTTTAAGTCCAATAATAATAATAATAATAATAATAATAATAATAATAATAATAATAATAATTATTATTATTATTATTATTATTATTATTATACTAAAATAGAATAACAATATTAATAACAATAATAAAAAATAATAATAATAACAATAATTATACTAACAACAATATTTCAATAATAATAATAATAATAATGATACCCAAAAGTACAATAACAATATTAGTAATAATAAAATAATAAAAAAAACAACAACAATAATAATTATAACAACAACAACAACAATAATAATAATAATAATAATATTATTATTATTATTATTAAATTTTGGGTTATTATAACATACTCAGAAATGGAGTCCCCACTCGGATAAAAGCCGAAACACACTGCACAACAATTGGATCCCACGGAGGTTCCTAGAAATCGTCATCAAAGATTGGGCTCAGAAATTGGGTATACATTTTTGGAATGACCACCCAACCTTGCGGTTAGTCTCCATTTGTGTTTTATTACCTTTAATTATTTCTTTATTAGCACACCAATTAAAATTTCCTTCAAACTATTGTCACATTTTATAATTAAGCCTAAGTTTGTGCATTAATTTCTTTTATATATTTGGTCTTAGTATCCACTATAAACAAAACAAATAATAATAATTTACAACCATATATTTGAATCAAATGGGGATAAGGATTAAGGATTACAACGCTTTACTCAAATAAAATTATAATAAATGGAAAATAAACCAAGAATAAATTGAAAGTAAATAAAAATTAAATTAGACCTTTCAAGAACTAATTAACGGGATAAATACGTGATGATTAGAAATCACCAGTAAAACTCCTATAATAAACACAATGTTAGCTCCCAAAAACACATGAAGATCCTATATAAAAATCCACAAGATTAGCTTATGAATCAATTTAGTAAAAATAAAAAAATAAAACTATAAAAGGTAGATACTAAACTTTAATTGAACAACATAGTGGGATAATCATACAAAATAGACTTGAGGATGCTAAGGCTTGTACATTCATGGAAATCCTACACAGTTTACAAAAAATGAGACAAGGTCATATAAGACCCTGTCAACGATAGCTTTATGGTAAAGAGGCGGCGCCTCTTGGCAGAGATGATCACCCAATCAAAAGTCACAGATGACTCTTAAAAGGCAGTAAATTTTGTTTCCAAGGAAAATTCTATTTCCAAGCAAACAATAAGTAATGTTAATGAACAAGACTTACAACTATGCTTAAAACTTCAGTCAATCATGTTAGGAGCATGGAATAATAAAGGTAATAAATACAAAAAGTGAGTAATCAAACATATGAGTAAAAAGTTCAATAACACTAAAGCTTTAATGTTTAAAAGAAGTTAGAGTCATTACCAAAACAAGAACTTTTTTAAAAAATGGTTGGCTCTGAGAGATAAATATAGATTTTAATTTTTTTTTAATGCAAGATTTCTACCTCCTCCTTCTCAAGAATGAACCCTTAAGCTTCCCTCTTCCCCTTTTGGGACCCCTTCCTCTTTGTTTTAAAGCCTCTTTCTCCTTAAAACTATATATTTTTTTTTATTTTTATAATTATTACTTTCTAATGGTTGATGCCTCTTGTCACTCTTTTTTCCTTCCTTTTTTATCATCTCCCAAGCCCATTCCCCTCCTACCCTTTTTCATCATTGCCTTTTTAGACTTTTTCTCTTCTAAAAAATTTTCTTTTCCATTCTAAAGACTGAGCTATAGTTAAGGTGGGCCCATTAAGTTGGTTGTCATGGTCACCTCTACATATAATGTATAGGCAAGTTGCTGTCATAGAGGTGGTGCTTCTATGATGAGGCAATTGCCTGTTCACTTGTTGCCATAGAGGCGATTGCCTCTACACAGAGGTGTCACCTCTTTAGCCTGCCCTGCACTAGGTCTAATGGGCCTAGGCAACCTAGGCTTGTCTTATAAGGGTTTTGGGCTCATGATTTATGGGTTTCCAACTCTTGAACTTATTTTTTAGAAGATTTTGGGTTTATTTCTTGCATTTAAGCTTTATATTTTCTCATTATTAGGATTTATTATGAGCTAACCAAACCGAGCATCCACAATTCACCCCCTATCATAGGCTAATCTAATTGGATGTCTACATTAAGATAGTGTAAAAATAAATTATTAAGTCTAATTCTAATAGAAATTGTACTTGTGTTATTGATAATTGCTTATGGCCTCTCACTTTGTTACACCATCTTCTTTTAATCCAAAAATGCTTCAAAATTATTTATGCACTTGCTTGACCAACATAGCAAAATAAGTGCCTAAATGAAGTAGTAGCAAGCAAAAAAAGTGTAGTTACTACTGCAATTACAACAACATTAGGATGGAGTTATGGCGAGCGTTGTGGGGAGTAGAAGTTCAACGTATTGTTGTAAGCGCAACACGTGGTGCAATGGCAGCAAAACTTATGTGCAGACTAATTTTGTTTTCCATTCATATTCTTAGTTTTTATTTGATTGGAATAATTATTTTAATGTCTATTTTGCTATTTATGATGCTTAACACTATGTTTGGAAATGAAGGAAAGGAGGGAAAGAAAATGGGGAGGAAAATAGAATTACATTTATAATAATAATAATAATAATTATTATTATTATTATTATTATTATTTCACTTTTTTCTACTTTCTCTCCAATTTAGAGAAACAATTTTGGGGGAAAAATTGTACATATTTTCTTTTCTCCATTATTTTCCTTTGCTTCCCCAAACATGAAAAACTTAGGGCTTGTTTAATTTTGGAAAACAATGCATGTTTTTAAGAAAATTTTTCCACGAAAACTAGAAAATGGAATTTATTGTTTAATTGTGGTATTTTCCTAATTTAGAAAACTTGAAAACTATTTTCTAAATTTTCTAATTTATAACTAGTATTGGAAAACAAATAAAAGATGTTTTCTAATTAAAGCAGTGTGTTTTCTATGACGTTAACTACATATTTTTTTCTCAATCTAACGTATCATTTATTTTTTTTCTCTTCTTCTTCCTCTCCACTCTCATCTTTTTTTTAATCAATCTACTTCTCCTCTTTCTTGATTTTGAATATTATTGAGTGAACAGGGATCATCACTTATAGGTATGTACTTTTTTAATTAAATATGATTATTCATATTTATTCGTGAATGATTTTGTATGTATAACTATTCATGTCATCACTAATTTTTATTTTGACAAATTTTATATGCATAATTTTGATTCTTTTTCAAACCTTTCCTATATAAGAACAACAAAAGCCTAGACTTTATTTCTCAGCAGACTGGCTGGGTTTTGTTTCTACCTTATTGCTTTGTTTTTACCTTATTCCTTGGGTTTTCGCTTGTTTGGGCATGTTATATTACTTGGGTTTATTATGATGGTGAGAGAGGCAAGAAAATCCTAGGCTTATGACATGTCACTTACAAATCTAAACTAGATAGTGTTTAATGAGAGTGACCATAGCCAAGCCAAGAATTTATATATATATATATGAGGGTATAAAAGGTTGGAAGTATAATAATTTATTTATATAGTTAGGGAACGGTTGAAGGGGAAGGACCATGGAAATTACTAGAAACTTGGATTATTGGACAAATCATATGAGGCATTTTGAATCGATTTTTTCTTTTTTTTCTTTACTTTTAAGTATTTCTATTTATTTTCTCTTGCTTTCTTATATATAAAATTAAAAATAATTATTATTTCTTTTTTTTAAGTTTTTTGGAGGGTGCTCTTTTCTTTAATTAATTTTACTAAACTTTAAATTATAAAAAAATATATTATATCTTTGATTTATAGAATTATTTTTCTAACTTATAAGTAAAGGGATGTGGATAGAGGTGTGATGATGATCAAGATGGCCATGTGAGAGGGAACCAAGCTAACATAAAATAATTCTGGTGAGTGAGAAGTAAATTTTGAGCTTGAAAAGAACATGAATTTAGTTTTGAATAAGTTAATAAACAAGCTAGCATGCATGTAAAAACAATAAAAATTCATGTTTTTTTTTTAATGATGATTCATCATATCATTTCGTTCAAATTTTGGTTTAGGCTTGTCACATAGCAATTCAGTTCATAAGTGAGATTGTACCATGTTGGGAACCCATGAAAAAGTATGTTGAACTCTTTGAATAAGATTGAATTTTATTAAATGGCACACATAAATACATAGTACATAAGAGTTTATAATATACAAATTACATAGTACATAAGATTGAACTAGAGATGGTCCATTTGCTTGCTTGTTGCATATGTATTGATTCTTGTGCTTATTATAGTCTATTTGTTTGCTTGCATATATATATATATATATATATATATATTCCTAATTGTATTATATGAACTTTTAAATTATTATTTATTATTTTAATTATTATATTTGTATTACTTTAATATAATTTTTTTTACATTGACGTATATAGATTGGAGGGGGGGGGGAGAATGGAAAAAGTGAAGATGCCAAAGATTGGTCAGAAAATAACAAGAATGCATTTCTATCCATTTTATGTGAATGACTTAAAAAATATTCGAATGGTACACCTATTTTTAAACTTAGTGATTGGTTAGAAATGGATGATGATCTATTTTTGGTAACTGGGGAAAGATATGGAATTGAGAGAGTAAAGGAAAAGTACAATAGGCTTCGAACTTCTCTGAACTATTAGAGCACATGTGTTACTTATGATTTAAGTTCAAACATTGTAATTGTTGCAAAAGATGTTTGGAAAATGTTTAACCAGGTAATAATTTCTGACTATTACATTTAAATGTATAAGATGTAATTGTTGTATATAGTCAATTAACTTGGTTATAGTTAATTTAATTGCAAAAGAACAAAATATTTAAAGTATTTAAGAAAAGTGGTTGCAAGAATTATGAGATGCTTCGGTGAAGTTTTTAATAAATCTACTACTACTAAGCATTTACATCATGCTTCCACTTAATTGCCTTCTACTTCAGATGATGAGCGCTTAAATGAAGACGTATTTCTCAATAAAGGTGTTAATGCCATAGTTGCTGAAAAATCCAAAGGAAAGTGTATTGTAGATGATTTTATTCTTAGATGTCTATGAGTTAAAAAAGAATCAAATTTTGAAAAAAAGAGACTCATGCTTAGAGATGTGGGCATCTTCTTTAAATGCTAGGAAAAAAAGAGATTTAGTAAAAGTTGAAAAATATAAAGCAGAATGGAACATTGCAATAAATGCACAAATTGACTCCTATTCAATTGATTCGTGCATGGATGCTTTAGAAGCAATGGAAAGTCTGTCTTATGTTGCATATATCAAAGCACTTGAAAAATTCAAAGATGTGGATTGGCGAAAAATGTTTATGAGGATATCTAATGATAGAAAGAGAGCTTGGCTAAATAGTCTAGGATAATTTTTTTCTTATATTTTGCTTTTGGAGACTTGATGTTTATTTGGTGACTTTATATATTTTTAAATTTTATTGTTGCTTGAATATATGAATATTAACTTATTATTATGTATGTCAAATTTTAAAATTAAATAGTTAAATTTTATTTATAATTTGAATGATTATTTTGTATAGATATAAATTTATATAGTAACATAAATGAATGATTACTTTATATAGTATTAATACAATATTTTAATAAATTTACAAATATTTTATAATTATTATAAATATAAATTTTTATTTAAACTCTACTATGCATAATGGACATATTCATTTTTTCAAAATAAGTTGATTTAATAAAAATTTATTAAATGTACATAATTTAAAATTTTTTTATAAATAAATAAATAAATTTAATATTAATCACAATCATATGAATCACAATAATAATTAATATATTAATTAAAAAGTTATTATAATAAATTTTACTAAAAATAAAACCTATGAAAATATAAAAAATTGAAAAATGAAAAGTCAAAAACAAATATAATTTTCTGTTTTGTATTTTGAAAATTAAATACTGAAAAATAAAAAAAATAAAACTGAAAAAAGAAAAAAAAAATATTTTGCAAAACTAAACATACCCTTATTTTTCTGTCCTTGTTTTTGTTTCTTTCTTCTTGTTTTCCACTATTCCCAATGGATTCTTGAAGTTATAGTCAAGGCTTGCGACAACTTTGTCAGGCTGTCATATTTTTCATTAAATATTATATTACTATATATAAATTTTATGATTTATAAAAAATAATTTGTTATTTTAATGTCCGAGAAAAAAAAAAAAGGCTTAAAATTATGTCAATGTAAATTTAATAATTTATCAAGAGTAAGTCCTATTCAAACAAAGAATTAAAAATAATTCAAAAAACTCATTAATGGTCTTACTCTACTTTAAGATCACTTTCATTTACAGGTTTGTTGAAGAAGTCTTATTAAATTTCATTTTATTATTTCTTTCATCAAATTTTAAATTTAAACAAGTCATCATAGACTTTCAATTTTCGTTGGAAATATTTGTTAGTTGATTGATTTGAACAATTAATTGCGTTTTATAATATCCGATGAAATTGTTCTCAGTCAACGTGTAAAAAGGACAGGATTGATTTTTATTGGTGAATAAAACCATTTTCTCAAGGGAGTAATTATGAACTTCTTGTGAGTAGAATTAAAGTTTCAGTTTGATGAAAGTGGGTAGCAGCCATGTTAATTTATATAAACAATTATGAATGCTTACAATAACGCTGAGCCCTCAGGTATTTTATTCTAGAGATACTTTAATGGTGTCTTTTTGATTTAAAAAATATTTATTTATTATATTAACAAATAATTTTATTAAAATATTTTAAGAATGATTATTTATTAATTGATAAATTTTATTTATAAATTTTATAAATTATATATGTGAATATATAAATATTAACTAATTCAACTTCATTTTAGTGAAAATTAAAAAAAATTATTTTATGATTAATTTTAGTGCTATAAAAGAATGAATAATTCTTATTGATGAAAATTTTATTATAATTTTTGACTTATTTTTTTGTGAATTAAATATTAAAAATTAAAATTATTTATTCCAATTATTATTTCTAGTCTTATGTTTTGTAGCCAAATCAACTCTAAGTTACAAAAAAAAAAAAAAAACTCATCTTTATTTCACAAAAAGTACAAAAAAATAAACATAAAAACTAGAAGAGAAAGAAATTAAAGTAGTGGATGTGATGACCGTCAAACTCTCACAATGTTGGCCTTGGAGAATTAAGAAAATTTCTCTCAACGTGTGTTGACAAAATTTAAAAGGAAATTTTAAATATAATAATCTTCAGGTGACGAAGCAGTAATATTCACTTCTCTAGGCTAGAATTTAGAAATCAAAACACAATACTTTGTAAAGAGCTTGAATCCCAAGACAATGCCTTTACGACAGAAAGGCCAAAACAGCATTAGCTTGAACTAAATATTAACTTGCCCCCTAAACTTGAAGCAAAAGGGTAAATAAGTTGAATTTTAATTTTTTTTTGACAATTAAGGACAAAAATTTTATTTTTATCCAAATTACAACAAAATCATATTGACGGGAGCACGTCATCAACATGACAAAGAATTTAATAAAAAAATTTCATATATATAATATATATTAAAAAATTATGTATAATTCTCTTATATATATATATATATATATATATATATATATATAAGAATCCAAAATCCCTAATTCCCCAATTCCTCAATATATCATTTTCTCAATTTCAATTGAAGGATCAATGCCTTTATCACCTCAACATCGAGCTACATCTTGTTATCGATCTCTAACAACATCACTCTCGGCTGCACATGATTGTCCTAAATTTGACTATGAAGGTCTATGTTATTGTGATTGTGGCGTGGTGGCACTAAGGTCGTTGGCTTAGACTGATAATAACACTAGAAGAAGGTTCTACTTATGTAGATATTATGAGGTAATTTGTGTTGTTTATGTGTAGAAATTTGCTAATAAAGACTTATATGAGTAAAAGTAAATGATTATACATTTTTTCAATTTTTTGTTTCAGAAGAAAACTAGAGGTGGCAGAAGAAGAGGTTGCAACTACTTTGGCTGGCATGATGATCCTTTTCATCCATAAGCAAATAAGGTGATCAAGGAGTTGCATAATGAAGTTAGCAATCTAAAATATGAGAATGAACAATTAAAGTGTACCTATTGTGATAGAAGCAAGCATGGTGAATTTCATAAAATGGAAGTGGAATGTGAAGAACTAAAGAGGAAAATGAAAGCTATCAAATGTGAGAATGCAAAGAAAAAATATTGGGTTTGGTTTTTAGGGGGCAACATTAATCTTTAATTGGGCATTGATTCTCAGTGTTCTGTATGTTGCCCCTAAATGATAATGATGGTTTATGGTATGCGGGTGTAATTTTACAGAAATGACTCAATTGTTTGATTGCCAAAAATGTGATTTATTTTGTAGTTAGGGAATGGATACCATTGTTATGTATTTTATTGTTATAGTATAATAAGGATATAACTGACATAGAAGTTACATTTTAGCAAACTCTCACAAATGCATGAGTGTCGACTTATTATCCTATTCAAGTCATGAAAGAAAAATTAATGAACTTTTTTTTATGTAATATAAACAAGTGTGTGTCGTATGAATTATTGAGTGTTGTATATCAGCTACTACTAAATGAATTATAATTGTACTTTAGCCTGAGAAGGAAAAATGATATGCAAGACAAACTTAAATAAACTTGAACCTACATATTTAATTCATATATAACAAAAGCAGAAGGAATAACGATGCTATACTTAATCATAATATCAATACAAGTATGGTAAAGCTATTTATAAAGCTTTGCAGTGTATCCAAAAAGCCAAAATGAAACTATATAAATTAAAAAGCTATTAAGTATATGATATGTGACTAATCTTTCTATAATTTTATTTAGAGATAACAAAAAGTTAGCTTTATAATGTATTAGTATCTCCATAGTGGATTGAGGTTAGGCTTGTTTTTCTTCTACAGTGGCTTCTTCTTGTTCTTATTCTATGATTGTGCTACAGTAGATGGAGTTGATACATTTGATGATTGAGATTAAGGATTGTTCTTAACAGTAGAAGACGCTTAAGAATCTATGACTGTGCTATTATGTCCTTCTTTAGAAACTGATTATAGCCTTCTTCTTTTTTTATTGAACTTATATGTAATTCCCTCTCTTTATGCATTTGTCTTATTGTCATACATGATTTGCTTGCCCTATAAAATGGATTGCCTTGAACCCTTTTTGCATCAGCTACATAATGTGAAAATTTCCTTTATTGTTCACTTGGCATAATATTACCAACACTTTGTGAATATAGCCACCTTTCACCAAACATCCTAGGCTGTAAATAAATAAATAAAGAAATAAAATAACTCATATTCACCACTTTTTAATAGATACAAACATTAAATCCAATTTTAGATATAAAGAAATCACATTCTAAGTAACTTGTTTAGTTATCTCATCATGGTAAATTCCCATTCCATGCTTTGATTTGTCTTGTAAATCTCATTTTAATTAATGTAACTGGTTGTTTACCATTGCCCTTGCTTGCTGTTGTATGTAATTGATGTTAGGGAATGAGATTTGATACATGAGGTTTAGATATTTTGATTCCAAGTTGAGGTTTTTTTCTCTAAGAGCACTGCATCTGCAAATAAAAAATAAATATAAATCAGACATTGTAGTAATTTATTTTATCTATAAACGTCAATAAATTATAGTTTCAACCTGTTAATTTCCTGTATTGGTTGTTGGAGTGACTTGGGGCTGGTTAGTTAAATTAAATGAACTTGTATGCATAGGCTGAGGTGTAACACTAGAAGCACTTATATGTATGGGATAAGGTGTAACACTATAACTACTTGTATGTATAAGTTGGGGAGTAACATTTAAAGCACTTGCATGCACATTTTTTTGAGAATCATGCACATGAAAAATTGAATATATTAAATAAGTCATCTTGTAAATCTAATAATAAACTAAATGTTACATAAAACCTGAGACTTACTAAGGCTTTTTTTTTTGGACATTTATTCTTATTATGTCCAATTTACAAAAGTTATATGCCATCATAACACCTCATCTTGATCTTTTGCTACTTTTTTATGCTCCTTTTAATATTTGCTTGTAACGGTCTCAGGACAACTAGGTACTATATGGTTGTATACAATATGCATATGATGCTAGGTATGTTGCCTTGCTATACCAAGCATGTATATAAGCTTGCTCCTTCTTGCTATGATATAGTGCACAAATTCCGTAAGGACATGGGTTCCTATTAAATCCCAAGCCCTGCATGTATAAGAACATTTTTCAGTGTCCACTGTTTGTCTATCCCTACCCTTACTTATTTCATAACCATGTTGACCATTCTATTCAATAATACAATGATTAGTTGTATCCATATTTTTGTCTAATCTTTTTATTGCACTACAACTAACATTAGTGAACCACTTTATAGTTTCATCTCTCTTTTTGTGTAGCTTAGTCATAGCATCAATTTTCTTCCATTCTAACAAACCAAGTATTTGCTTGTTCCTAGCCTTAACTAAATGCCCATTATATAACTCACACATGTCATTTTTTTTGGTGTTCTATGATCCATACATTCAATAAAAATTAAAAATTTTAATCACGAAAACCTCATAGGATCTATGTAATTCGAATAAAATCATTAAGAGGGATTCTAAAAACTCACTAAGATGTTTTTAAGGCAAGAAAGTTGGAAGGATGAGAGGGGGTTTACATAGGTGACACCCTACCTTGAGCTTTTTGTGTCTTTTAATCGTATTAAGATGCCACTAATAAAGTCATATCCTTTACTGGTACCCATATGAATAGGGTGACCAAAACAGTGTTGGTGTACTAGCACCTTTTTCTTTAAAACCTTCTTATTTTGTTTCTCTTTCTATGTATTTTCTTTTCTTAAAAGAAGTGAAAGAAGGAGGAGAATAAGAGCATTAAAAACCCTAGAGAAATAGATGTATATATAAACATCCCATGTATGATTTTTCAAACCCTTTACTTACCAAAATAGTTTTAGTAAGATTAAAATTCTTTTTCTGTTATTTTGATTATAATTCCAAAAATTAGAATTATTTCCAATTTATCTATGATAACATTTACCTTAACTAAATAAGGAAATAAATAAATAAATATAAATATAAATATATACACATGTATATATTTATTCATTTATTCTTTTAGAGAGATTATCAATGGGTTAATTAACCTAAGTCTGTTTTGGTCCTATTCTAAGTGTATGACCTTGTAGATTCACACAACATTGGCAGTAGGTCTAAAATCTCACTTTAGCCCACAAGTCATAAGCGACCTTTAGCAAGATATTATGACTACCTAAGTTGTGTGAAGGTCAATAACCCAACATAACATAATCCATAGTGTGCATTATAGTCCTTTTGTCACATAATAAGCATAATGTATGGTTTATGTCATCCTTATATTGTTTAATCATATTATTTCTCGATCCCAAGTAGACTAATATGAATAACTCTTTATCAACTCATTCTAGTATGACCACATATTTCTCTTTGATTTAACTATTTGAGGGGCCCATAAATATCTTTTTATAATAAATGAAGGGAAAATTTCATCTCAATCACTCACATTCCTTACATAACTCATTCTATATCCAATCACAACCTATTTCACCATCCGGTTAAAGATGATGTAAGAATGTGTTAAAATACAAAACTTATTATGTTAAAAACCATGGCGATTTTATGTCAGAGGATTAAAATAATACTATTGTAATGTGAATCACTTATTACAATTATCCATATAGTAGTGTCATAGTGTGTTGATACAATACAACATTGCTCTAAATATGTACGTATGAGTTTGACTTAATATATTATATACATGATCAGTAAAACATAATCATCAATCAACCTCATACTAGTCTTTATTCATTGTTTTTCCTATAATAATAATCGACTAAGGATATTTTAGAATAGAATTCATGTATCACCTAAGAATTTCACTATCAAGTCATATACTTTATGATCTTAGGTATAATTAACTAATCAAGCAACATTATTAGAATTAACCAATAATAATGAAAATGTCTCTTTATTAATAAAATGGTAATATGACAAAGTCAAAGTATGGCCACTACACAATTGGCCTAAGGCATATAATTAACAATTTTCTATAGCATCACACTTAGAACTGAATGTAAAATCTGACCTATAGTATGTGTGTGGTGGATATGTCAATAAATGTTCAACTGAACTTGAGGCAAGTTCATCCATCTTCTTTAAGTGATTAGTAAATTGTTGCTCATATGGACTTTTAGCATATCTCTAAAATTGTTATTGTACATCCAAACCTCTCTATCTTTCTTCTAAATAGAGAAAATGTGAACTGCACACGAGCGATGCTATACAACTAGCAATTAAGCTTTCACTGCTTCAATTAAGCCTTGTATTTCCAATAAATAATGAATTAAGTTGAGTAATATAAGTAATTCTATTAACTACTATACCTATATTAAATATAATGAAGTATAACATAACTTTTGCATGTCACTTATAATTATTACATCTTTGCCATTAGTTAATTTTATATCATCTTTAACATGTTACAAGAACCACCTCCATAAAACCTTTATTTCTAACCTAACAACAACCCATGCCATAGGAAATTTCTAGCAATTGGCATCTCTACCAATAGTTACAATCAACTCTCCTATGCAAAAATTTTTTAAAAATCACTCATCCAATCCTAGCATAGGCCTACAACTACGCTTCCAACATCTTTTTAAAGCTTTAAAGCACACATAAAATTTGCCAAATTTATTGCTGCCTTCTTCTGTTTGCACTTTACAAGTTGTGCTTGGCAGAGCTTCTCTTAATACTTCTACATAGTCCTATAATAGTGAATATTCTTTTTTATAATCTCATTCTAAATCTTTCATGACCTTTCTCTTCACATTCTTGGCTATAGTGCCATTTATTTCCAGCCTCAGTTCTTTTTTTTTAATCTGGCCACAATTTAGTCTATAGTCATGCCTGTATTATCTTCCAGTATGTTATGGAAGTAATCAATCAAGAATGCACATGAGGCTCTTTTATTCTTGAACACCATATGGCATTTATGATTTGGATTGTATGCTTTCATAAAAAAATCCCCACTTTGTGTGTCAGTACTTGTAAAAATGCTTAATGGACAATTGCTAAGGCGTAGTGGCATATAATTATAGTTTTATCATTTTTTCCAAGTGAATTTCAATACCTCTGGCCATAATATACTTTACCATAACTTTCCTAAACTCATTAGTATATGCAAACACCATTCCTACTAGAAAAGTAGGTACCTTGCTATTTGGATTAAACCTTACTTTCATGGACTTTATCCTCATAATGTTTCTATATCCATCTTCACCAGTGTCTACTTTAGTACTACAATGATGATTACTGCCAACCATATAGTCTGGATCAAACCTAACCTCCTCACATTTTATTGCATTTATGTCATTAGATCTTATAGGTTCGGGAAATTTTTATTATTCATATGTTTAACTTTAGTATCTATTAGTTTCATAGTTTACTACCTTTTAAACCTTGTATGCACTTAAATTCTTAAATTTTCTATTACTGCAATCAATTCAAGATCATTTACATCAGAACCACCCTTATCTCCACTAAATGTTTCATTATCTTTAGAATATGTTTTATCATATTTGTGATCTTCACTAGCAGTATCACCAAATCTCATTTTAGGTTTAGCAATAGCATTAAACCCTATTCCAAGTTTAGTAACATAATTCTAAGTTCAATAACATGTTCTTCATGTTCAACAACATGCATTTTAGTTTTAGCAGCAACTATTTCAAGTTCAGTAGGTATAAGGTGTTTAACAATAGGCATTTAGGATTCACTAGTAGCATATTGACGAGCCATTTCAACTTCATCACAGGTAGAC
Source organism: Mallotus nudiflorus (assembly GCA_947683625.1). Lineage (NCBI taxonomy): Eukaryota > Viridiplantae > Streptophyta > Magnoliopsida > Malpighiales > Euphorbiaceae > Mallotus > Mallotus nudiflorus. Next base: position 104,502 of record CANTUR010000238.1, read on the forward strand.
ACTTTACCTGTGTCACTTGCTAGTACAACTTCCTCATAAGTAGCACTTAAGCTTCATCATAGAAGATTTCAACTTCATCACCAACATGCTTTTCATTTTGCCATTCATTACAAATCTTGGACTTTTGCTCATCAATACCCAAATCAAACAAATTAGGCCCTAAATACCTATAACCTTCTTCCCTAACTTCACTTCCTTCATAATTTCATTCTTGTTGCATTTTATGGCCCCCTCAACAATATTAATATTAATGCTTCTACTAGTTTTGTATGCATGCTTACTTCCTCATTAATTTTTCCTCTAACAATTTCATTAAATACATTTCCTTCACCTTCCAGCCCTTCATCCACCATTATATGCACTTCTATCAAGTTAATTATGTCCTCAAATAATAACTCAACTTTCATATCATCATTAATACAACATACCTTTTATATTATTGACTCATTCTCCTTTTTCCTACCTTCTAATAGCGTAGGGGTATCATTAACCACAGTTGGAATATTAACCAAATGGTTAAGGTATAACTCAAAGACATATTTCAATTTCTCATTAGCTATTTCAATCATTTTATAAATGGCACTATTATTATATACATATTGTAAACCATTTTTAGAATTCTTCCCCTTCGGTAACCAATAAATTATCGGTTGGTGTCCATACCCTAGTGTTGTCGCTTTCTTTATAATTTTAAAATAACTTAGCCTATATACACTATAGCTTTTCCATTCGAACTTTCCCCACCCACATACCTCAACTTTGAATCTTTAACAAAATTCCTACCATCATATATATTGAATCTTTCTATTATTCAAAATAACAAATGAATAAACAACAACATTTTTATTCCAAATAAATCATACATTAAGATTAAAAAAATCTATTTTTAAAGACAAAATCCCTTTTATTTGTACCTTCAACTTTGATTGTTAATGAGTATATGGCTTGAATCATCCTACTAGTTTTTAGGATTTATGAGAACAGTAACAAAACTCAAATATTTATCAATTTTCCTTTCTTAAGTATGGCGATGTTCTTGCTCTACTATAGATGTTAAATGGAGTAATTAATTCTCTATCCTTGACACGAGATCTGGCTCCATTTCCTGCCATTAATCATTACCTAAAATAGCATCATTTTGTATATTCCATTTAAAAATTATCATTTAAATGAAGCTACCTTCCTTATACAATGCGTGAAGTTCACTCACTTGACCTAATATGATTTTGTTGTAATTTGGAAAAAAAAAAATAAAAGTTTTGTCCTTAATTGTTGAAAAAGTAAAAATTCAACTTATTTGCTAGTTTGCTTCAAGTTCAGGTGGCAATTTCACCTTTAGTTCATATTAGCTTGGCCCTTTTTTCTTATTTTTTTCCCATAACTTTTAAAGCTAATTTAATCCTTAATTTAGATAAGTCTAAAATAATTATAAAAAACTATGCTTATTATTTTACACATATAAAACAAAAATCTTCAATTGATTATAAAATTATTGGAAATTTTAATTAATTAAAAAAATTTATGAAAAATTAAAATAATTTTATTTTTTAAAATTTTAATTAAAACACACATTTTTTTACTCTTTATAAAATTAAAAATTTAGTGATATAATAATAGTTTATTATTTTTTATTAGTTTTGGGATTTAATTTTTTTGAAACTAGTGACACATGGCTTGGCCTAACCTATAGCGAAGGTCCAAATGATGACAATTCAAGTAAAATGAGTTTGATAGTATAAAGTCCATTATTTTTCTCCTTATTGGGCTAGTGGCCCAAAAAAAGCCTTTTGGTGACATCAATAATGTAAAGCCTTTATCACTAAGTTGGACTTTAGTTTTATCTTAAGGGTTTTAATAATGACTTTGTTAACCACGACCTTGCCAACCTGAACTATTGCCCGTGAAGTTGAAATTTCCAAACATGAAGAAGTACTCTAGCACTTATGATTCTTACATGCACTTAAAATAATACATCACCTATGTGAAAGTTGCTAGGTTAACTAAGGCTCGAATTGTCAAATAATTCCTGATGTCCTTGGAAGGAACAGTTGTTAAATGGTAATACATTATTGATGCACATGTTTAGCAAAACTAAAAGGAATTATGTTTAGCCTTTATAAATAGTATTAAAAAGGCACTAGAGGGGGGGGGGGGAGGGGGTGAATAGGGCTAATAGAAATTTGAAAGAAGATTGATGAAGATCAAGTGGAAATGAAAATTATTAAGAGAAAACCAAAATGAGACTTTGATTTAAGGTTCGATTTTCAAAACCTACATCTCCACCTAACTTATACCCAAGTTAGGATTTTATAAACCCACCACCTTTATTCAGTCTTTAGATTGACTACAATTCAGTTTTTGAGCCTAGACTTAAACTTTTAAACATAAACTTTTCATGCCTTAGCTTTAATTGAAAAATAAAACCCAAGTGTTTAAAGGGTTCAAACTTAAACCAATTCTTCTAGAATTAGTTCCTCACTTCCCTTTTTCAACCTAAGAAAAGAGATAAAAAAAAGAACCTAATCTAGAACACATAAACCATACATAATTATTTTAAAAAAGTAATTAAAAAAATTAGAGAATGCTTTAGAACACAGTTGAATGCTAAGAAATAAATTGCTCAACCACTAATTTAACCTCTAAAATGAGGTTTTTAAAGAAGTATTTATAGTTAAAAAATAAAAAAAAAATAGTTGTTGGAGTGTTGCATTGACTTCTTCAAGCTTCACCATCCTCATTAAATGCATTAACAACTTTTTATAGAGTTAAGCTTGGTCACAATCATGATATACCCTATCACGATTGTGATCATTGATGACACTAGCCATTAGAGCTCTACTATAATCGTTACAATGTTAATACTTGGATCATGACTGTGATTACAATTGTGACATAGGATTGTGAGGGTCATTGTATTAAAATCATTTATTGTCTTCCTTTAGGTCATACTCATGAGATTGACTTATAACCTGTATCATGATTGTGATTAAGAATATAAGGGTCACTGGATGAAAAGCCTTTATTGTCTTCCTTTAAGTCATGGTCATGACTTGTCATGCTCATGTCAACACCTCACAATCGTGAAATAGATTATGAGGGTCACTAGATAAATCTTCAATTCTCATTAATTCAATCACAATCTTGATTAGCTTAATCATGATCACAATTACCTTACCACAAACATAGTCACGGTCATGACACTAATCATGAGGGTCATTATAAATTTTCTTTATTAAGGCTTTTTAGCTGGTTGTGCTTGTGAGGATGCTTATAATTTGGACATGGATTGTGAGTATCACTGTCTTGATGCTTTTCTCCATCTTCAAGCTTGGAAATTCCTTTTAATTTTTTCTAACTTATACACACTTCAAAACACATATAAGTGACTTAAAATTAAGTTCGTTAAAATCAAAACAAGGTATATTAAGGTCTGATCATGCAAATAGTCAACAAGTATGGGTTGGATTCAGATTTTGAAGTTTTTTTTTTCAAGACTTACAAAATACAAAGCAAAGGTCTAATGAACCCTTCATGAGCTTTTTGACTAAATGAAGGGAAAGGTTGGCCCAAATGAAGTATAGGCTTGTAGAATCATATCAGTTGCCCATAATCTTAAAAGTATGCATTCCTCGTTTAGCTAATAAGTTTAAGAACATGGGTATAAGGAACTTCAAAGAGCTATAACACTTTGGAGTAAAGATTAAGGATGACTTAAACTTGAACACTCATGAATAATTATTATCTTTTGTGACTATAATAATTTAGAACAATATTCTGCTACAATCTTTTTTCTTAGTGCTAATAAATGTTTTATGGTCTATTTTGCATGATTATGAATTTTTTATGATTGCACATGCTATTTTATTCTTAATTAAGAGAGAGACTAAATCAACATGAGCATGAAATTATTACTTATAATGCAAAGAATGTGTATCAGTTGCATTCAAAAATCTTTTAAGTAAAAAAGTGTCTTGAAGTCCTAAAGATTATACGACATTGCCTAATGCTCTTGAGGCTATATGACACATTTTAGTATTCTGCTTGTTTCCCTTAAGGCTATATAACATTTTTAGTAACCATAATTGATGCCTCATAGGCTATGCAACAGATGTCAACCCATGTGACACCCCAAAAGCTATATGGTACATTTTAACATCTTATTTAAAGCTTTAGACACTATGCAATGAATTTTAGCATTATAATTAATGCCTAAAAATGCTATATGGCACGAATTAATGATCTCTTTACTTGACATTATAAGTGGCTATAAGCCTTTCATTCTATGTGATGTTATTTTGCTATCATTTTTATGGCAAAAAATTTCTTGATTTTTGACCTCTTAAGTTATACCTCAAGGATAGTAGAAAAAATAGTCTCAAACTTTTGATTATACATTAAGGTTGATAACATGAGACAATTTACATTTTAATTTTAAATATCAAGTCTAACAAAAATACATAAGAATGTCCACTTAGATAGTTGACTTTGAGGATGACAAATAAAAACTCTAACAAATAATCTCTAACATCTTGATTTGTACATTAGAGTTAATGGCATGGGACTATTTTCTTTGATTGAAAGCCTATTGATTTGAATATCAAGCTTAACGAAACTAAATCAAAATTCTCTTAAACATATGGCTCCAAATGTGTTAAATTAAGAATTCCGTCAAACATCTTGCTTCAAATGCATCAAATTAAGAATTCTCTTAAATATTTAACACTTAATACATAAAATTAGAATCTCTTTTTGCACATATGGCTCTAAAGATTAATATCATAATTTGTATATTTTTAGTTATTTACACTTTTGGTTTTTTTATAAATGTTATTACATTACTTGCATTTCAATTTTTGAAAAAAAGGGGCAAATTATTGACACATGGCTTGAGCCAACCTAATAGCAAAGGCTCAATGATAAAAATTCAAGCAAAATGAACTTGATGGTGTAAATTCCATTTTTTTCTTTTTAATAGGCTAGTGGCCTAAAGAAAACATTCTAGTGACATCATTAAAGTAAAGCCCATATCACTAAGGCAACACCTTAGTAATGTAAGGATATTTTTAAATAATGGAAAGGACTATACGTAATGGGATTTTGTCTTCAAAAAGAGCGGGAGACTATTGCTAATAAATGGAAGGAACATTTAATAACCCAAAATTTATGGTTATTATTATTATTATTATTATTATTATTATTATTATTATTACTACTACTACTACTACTACCACCTTTGTTGTTAAAGTTGTATTGTTATTACTAATATAATCATTATTGTCCTTATGATTATTATGTGTGTGTGTGTGTGTGTGTGTACATGCACACCTAATAAAGAGGGAATGAGTGTTGCAGTTGTAAGAAAAGGGGTCATCAGTGAGGAAACCTAATTTGAAGAGGAAAATTATATTTTAGTACCAAAACTCTTTCTCTTCTCTATTAACCACCTAAACAAGCTCCAATTGCCATAAAATTTGAACCATAGCTTCCCCTCATCCTCTTCTACACTTTAGTAGCTTTTGTTTTGCAAGAAATGGCTTAGAATAATGCAGTTTAACCAAAACCCAGTTGGCTTATCTAGTGTCATTTCTTACTATTTTGGAAACTTTAGCTTCAAAAATTGCTAAAAGTTGGTTCATCTCATCTTTGAGAGTCCAAAAACACTAACCATACATTCAATCTTGATCATTTGAATTTTCTATAAATATTTCGATAAATTTCCTTTAATTTTTTTATTTGTGAATTATGTGTATATTTTGTTGTATTTGAGGCTATATTTTATGTTCTACTAATTATAGTTGTTGCATCACTATATTCAGTTTGGTTGGGTGATATGTTTTCAGTAAGAAATCTAGTGGGTCCTACTTGAATTCCGGCATATAAATAGTACTGACCCAAAAATAATTATAAAACTATTTTTAATAAATAGTAAAAATTATGGTGATCAATTTCTATGAATGGAGTTTAGTGTAATTCCTTACAGATTTCAAGAAATAATGTTCAGAATGGTTGTAGTGGAAATTATTTAATTTCCATCTAAATTAGTTAATTCGTCGGGAATAATCCTTAAACCTCAAAGTAATTATTTAGGGCATTCAAAAGTCAATTTTAGTGATTTCTTCATTTTTTATAACTTTTAATGAGTTATTTAGAGGTATTTATTTAAATAAATATTTTAGTTAATTAGAGAGTTCAGGAGTAAGTGGTGTCAACAAGTTAAGGTAGTTGAGGACATGTCAACTAGCATGCACCACTTGTGAGCTAATTTTATAAAATGTTTGTTGAAGATATGATAATATAAAATTGAATATTTAATTTATTTTGATAAATGTGGTATTGATATTATGTGGAATTTATTGGCTTACCTTTATATATGAGCTATTATTTCTATTTATTATTGATAAGAATTTTAGAAAGATGTTTTTAGCTTTGTTGTATTTTATTTAAATATGTAATTATGTTTTTGGAGGAATGATAGAGCGTGCTACCTAGTGGGTGTCACCAGGATCACTTGCGCACATGTATAAATATGGGTAATATATATGTTAGTGTGTGGCTCAGTTGAGCTTGTTCTTTTAAGCAGTATTGTAAATTGTGGTCGATGCAGCTTGTTCTCTCAAGCTAGATTAAGATGTAACTCAGTTGAGCTTGTTCTCTCAAGACATCAATTTGGGTTAAGTGATTCAACTATGGCTGTAACTTAGTTAAACTTGATATCTGAGGATGGCAACCATTTGGAAAAAAGAAGCCAAAAGGTTAGTAGAACTAAGGTTTAGGGTTTTACCATAAACTCCCACCAAACATTTTATTTCATTAATAAATATTATGTTTGCACAATTTATGTTTACATTTTAGAGAGTGATAAGTTTTGAACGAATATATTTTTATAAAAATAATTTTATCAAATAATGGATTTTTTAATATTTACCTAGTAAATGAATTTTATGGTTTCAAATAAGTATTTTTAAAATCCAACAGCATTTTATAACATTAATTCACTTAGTGAGGTGTGATTCCCTTTAGTTTTATTTTTCCTAGGATCTCATAATTAGACTGATATTTCTCATCATCTACACTTTGTTTTTTCTTCTCTAGCTATATTATATAGGTTTATTTAAGATAAGTAATAAATGCATGAATTCTAGATACTATAGTATAATATTGTTGTATAACTTGTATTGATGAATTGGATTGTGGTGAATTTTGTAATTTTTTGTTGGTTGTGGTGTTGTGCTTGTAGTGGAGATTGGAAATAGACATTAGGAGTGTTATTTTGTCCTTTTGCAAGTTTTGGGATTTCCCAGTACAGTGGAAACTCTATTGGATTTTCTTTATAATATTAAAGTTAATTAATTATTTATTAAAAAAAATTCTTAGGCCTATTATGGGTTTCAGAAGCTTCATGCTTTTCCAATCCCTAGTGTCGATCACATGCCCTTAGTGTTTAGGTTGTGACAAAGTTAGAATTAGAGAATTCGTTCATTTTTATTCTTTTGGTTGTTGGTGTCTATCTTTTCTTGAACTACTATGGTAATTAGGTTGATAATTGTCACTTGTTGTCATCTTTATTTTTGGAATTTCATGTATATGTTAGTATCCTTGTTATGTCTTGAATCTTACTTCTATGTCTTTTTAGAATGAGGTGAGCATGAATTGCTCCTACTACAGATGCAATATATTATGATGAAGAGAAATCCTTTCATAATGAAGATCCTCCCTCTACCCCACAAGGTAGAAGAAGGGGTAGGCCTAGAACATTAGCATGTTAGAGGTAAAAGCAACTACTGTAAATAGAATAAAAAGTCCCAGAGATGGATCCTGTAGCCTTTGCAGATGGAATGGAAAGAATAAATCAAGGCTTAGCTGTACTTAACCAAGCCATGCCATTGGTGCAACAAATGCTTTAATAAAGAAATTAAGGGTTGGCAAATGTTTATGCTCTTCTTTTGGACTATAGAGTTAGGAGAATTTCTTTTGATGGGACTGGAGATGCCTTGGAATTTATTAATACCATTAAGTCAAGAACTATAACTAGGCATATAGATTATCAGAGGATCTTTATTATCATGTTGTCGGTCCAAGCAGCAGCTTAAAATTGGTTTATACAGTCCATACATACCTATATAGACACTATTACTTAGATAGAGTTTAAGGGTCAATTTTTGAGGTTTTTCTATCCACCAACTTCGAGGGATGCATACAGATGGCAATTATTGCATATCAGCAGGGGAGATAGATCAGTTAAAGACTATATCATAGAGTTTCTCAGGTTGTCAAGTCATGTTAAGGATGTGATGAGAAATGCGTGTAGAGTAGTGGACCTATATGTTATTGGACTAGGACCAACATATATGGGGGTTCATATAGGCCACACTTTAGAGAGTGTTATAGATGGGGCATGACAGTTGGAGAGGTGACACATAAGGCATGGTATGATACCATATCCATATATGAGTGGAGATTACAAGGCATATAGTGTTCATAAGATTCCCCAACCAGTGTTTTAGATGGATAATGTTGGTATTCAAATTGGTAGTACTTTAAAGTAGGGCTTCAAACGTCATCGTGGGCATGAGATTAGGAGACATAATTGATGAAGTAATAGACCTATTAGATTTAGGCTTGAGGCCAATTGTAGCAGTAGTGATCAGAGTTCTAGGCATTACAGTACAAGCTCAGGGCCCAGTCCATGTTCTAACTGTGGCAAAGTATATTAAAGCCTTTATTACTTACCATCAGGAGCATGTTTCAGATGTGGGCAAGTTGGACATTTTATTAGATCATGTCCAAATTTTGGTTATCAATAAGCATACCCATAGAGTTCATATACTACAGTTACTTAGCCAATACAATAGACTCCACCCCAGTTTCATGCACCAGTATATCCTCAACAAAGTGGCATTCAATCTATGGGCAAGTAGGGTCATGGTTCAAGAGGTAGATGTGGAAGGAGATTTAGTGGTCAAGGATTTATGTAGTCGTATTCATCATAGTAAGGAGGCTATGGGTAGGCCAAATTTTTTACATTGACTCCCTAGGATGCTCAGGTATCTAATGTAGTCAGGCTAGGTAATCTTTAGGTTTGTTATATTGATACTAGAGTCTTACTTGATCCTAGTTCATCACGTGACTTTGTATCAAATGTGTTTACTTTAAAAATGGAATGACAACTGTCCAAGCTATTAATTCCATTATCTGTAACAACTCCCCTTAATGATGAGTTAGAAACATAAATAGTTTTTCCATTTTATCTAGTGTTAGTAGAAGGTAGATAGTTGTTTATAAATTTGGTTTCATTGGATGTGATGGATTTTGATGTGATTTTAGGAATAGATTGGTTAGCTAGACATTATACTACTTTAGATTGTTAAGGGAAGGAAGTGATTTTTAAAATCCTAAATGATGTGGAATTTCAATTCAAAGGTGATCAGAGTTTAATGCCTCAAAATTTTATCTCTATAATCATAGCTAGAAAGGTTCTTAGAAGAGAATGTCAAGGTTATCTGGCTGTGGTTAGAGATATAAAAGTATATAAGAAAGTAGTTAAGAATATGTCAATTATGTATGAGTTTCCTAATTCCTTTCTTAAAGAACTATTAGATTGCCATAAGAAAGGTAAATAGAATTCTATATCAATGTAGTATCTAGTGTAGATCCTATCTTTATGCCACCTTATAAATTAGTGCTTATAGAGTTGAAGGACTTAGAGTGTAATTACAAGAGTTTCTTGATAAAGGTTTTATTATACCTAGTATGTCTCCTTAGGGTGCACCAATGTTATTTGTAAAGAAGAAAGATGGTAACCTTTGACTTTATATTGACTATAGAAAGTGAAACAAAGTCACCATTAAGAACAAGTATCCTCTCCCAAGGATCGATGACTTATTTGACCAGCTTCAAGGAGCTTAATGTCTCTCGAAAATTGACTTGAAGTTAAGGTATCATCAGTTAAGAATCAGAAGTGGAGATATACCCAGGATTGCATTTTGGTGGAGATATGGCCATTATGAGTTTTTGGTAATGTCATTTAGGCTGATTAATGCCCTAATAGCATTTATGGACTTGATAAATTGGGTGTTTAGGCCATTCTTTGACCGATTATGCTAGTATTTATTAATGATATTTTGGCATATTCTAAGAGTGAGGTGGAACATTCTATGCATTTGAGAATGGTGCTCTAGACTTTGAGAGAGCAACAATTATATGCCAAGTTTCAAAAGTGCAAGTTTTGGTTGGATCAAGTGGCATTTTTATGCCATGTTGTATCCAAAGATGGGGTATAAGTTGACCCTAAAAAGTTTGAAGCCATTACAAAATGGCCAAGGCCCATAATAGTTATAGAAGTAAAGAGTTTTCTAGGTTTAGCTAATTATTATTGGAGATTTATGAATGATTTTTCTAGGATTCCCATTCCTTTAACAAGTTTAACCTAAAAAAATGTTAAGTTTATGTGGACAAATAAGAATAAGGAGCATTTTTAGTTGCTAAAGAATAGGTTGACCTTAGCTCTAGTATTAACATTACCTTCAGGGAATAAAGGGTATACAATATACTGTGATGCTTCTCGAGTAGGATTGAGTTATATGTTAATGTAGAATGGGAGAGTGGTTGCTTATGCTTCACATTAGTTACAGAAACATCAGTAGAACTATCCTACTCATGACTTGAAAATGGTAGCAGTGGTAATTGAGCTAAAGATATGGAGGCATTTTCCATATGGAATGACTTGTAAGATATACATTTATCATAAGAGTCTAAAGTATATTTTCCATCAAAGGGATTCGAACTTAATGCAAAGGAGATGGATGAAACTCCTTAAAGATTATGATTGCTTTTTTATACCATCTAGGGAAAGCCAATATGGTGGTTGATACTTTGAGCAAGCAGTCATTAAGAAGCCTTGCTTATATTAGCTCAAAGAGGAGGCCAATTATTAAAGAATTGCATGAGTTAATTAGTTAAGGGTTAAAGTGGAAGGTAACCAAGAAATGTCTTTTAGCTCAATTAATAGTATGAGCAGTGTACTTGGATAGAGTTAAGGCAGCTCATAGAAGGGACTCCCAATTATAGAAGATAATGTCAGAGGTACAATAGGGTTAATCTAGAGATTTATTAATTGATAGTGAGGGCATATTGAGTTTGGGCATTAGGTGTTTGTGTGCCAAATGTAAATGAGTTGAAAAAGGAGATTATGAAGGAAGCTCATTTTTCTACTTGTAGTGTTCATCCAAGTTCTACCAAGATGTATTATGATTTGAAAGATACGTATTAATGGAATGGGATGAAAGAGATTTTACTGAGTTTGTATCTAAGTGTCTCATTTGTTAGTAGGTAAAATTAAAATATCAAAGGCACTCAGGATTGTTGCAATGGTTGCTCATTCAAGATTGGAAGTAGGATATAATTACTATGTATTTCATGACTGGATTTCCTTGTACAACTAGAGGTTATGATGCTATTTGGGTGATAATTTATAGGCTAACCAAGTCAGCTCACTTTTTGCTAATTAAGAAGATATACACTATTGATAGGTTAGCAAGGTTGTACATTAATTGAATTATTTTTCTTTATGGGGGTACTAAAAAGTATAGTGTTTGACATAAGAGCTACTTTTACTTGGATCTTTTGGCAAGAATTGCATGAGGCTATGGGCACGAGACTTGACTTCAATACGACATTTCATCTTTAGATGGATTGTCAGTCAAAAAGGATCATTCAAACATTAGAAGATACATTGGGAATGTGTGTGATAGACTTTAGTGGTCAATGGGATTTACACTTGCCTTTGATTGAATTTTCATAAAACAATAATTATCTTGCAAGTATTTGAATGGCTCCCTATAAAGCATTATATGGCAGAAAGTGTTGATCATATGTGTGTTAGGAAGTTAGAGAAAGATGAATAACATGCCTACAATTAGTGCAAGTGACTTTTGAGAAGATCCCTATCATCCAATAGAGATTAGGATAGCTTTCAGCCGACAAAAGAATTATGCAAATCTTAAGAGGAAGGATTTATCATTTTGTATTAAAGACCTAGTGTTTCTCAATGTGTCTCTAATAAAGGGAGTAATGAGATTTGGTAAGAAGGGTAAACTAGCTCCAAGGTACATCGAACCATTTGAGATTCGTTCAAGAGTGGGTAATGTGGCTTACAGACTAGTGTTATCACCAGAATTTTTGCAGATTCATTTGGTTTTCCATGTTTCTATGTTGAGGAAGTATATCTTTAATCCTTCTTATATTCTCTAGCCACATGTAATAGAGATGAGTGAAGATTTGTCTTATGAAGAGCATTCTATGGTGATTGTAGACTATTAAGTTCGCCAATTGCATACCAAAGAAATTCCTATGGTAAAGGTACTATGGAGCAACCATATTATGGAAAATTGCACTTAGGAGATGGAGGCCGATATGTAGAGCCAATACCCTTATATATTTCTATATTGATGTAAAATTCAAGTATGAATTTTACTAAGGGGGGAAGAATGTAATAACCCGAAATTTATGGTTATTATTATTATTATTGTTATTATTATTATTATGGTTGTTAAAGTTATATTGTTATTATTATTGTTATAATCATTATTGTTATTATTATTATTATTATTATTATTATTATTATTATATATATATATATATATATATATATAAAAGGAAGTAAGTTGAAAATGGACACATGCACTTATATCTCTAAATAAATAGGGAAATAGTGTTTGCAGTGGTATGGAAAAGGGGTCATTAATGGGGGAAACCTGATTTGAAGAGGAAAATTATAATTTTGATACGAAAACTCTTCTTCTTCTTCGTTAACCACTTAAACGACCTTTGTTTGCCACCAACTTTGAACTATAGCTTCTCCTTATCCTCTTTTACACTCTAGTAGCTTTTGTTTTATCAAAATAGGCTCAGAATATCATAGTTTATCCAAAAACTACTAGGCCTATCTAGCTCCATTTCTTACTATTCTAGCAACTTTTAGATTTCTAACCTGATTTGAAGAGTCCGTTGAACAATTTAAATAATTATTTGATTTGAAGAGTCCGTTGACACCAACCACGTATCTAATCTTGATTATTTGAATATTCTACAAATTTTTTGATGAATTTTGTTTAATTTTCCTATATTTAAATTATATGAATATTTTGGAGCATTTATGTTCTACTAATTATTGTGAACGTGTCAGTATGTTTGGTTTGGTAAGGTGATATGTTCCCGATGAGAAATCTGACAATCTCACTTGAATTACTGCGAGTAAACAGTACCAACTTGAAAATAATTATGAAACTATTTTTAATAAATAGTATAAATTATGATGATCAATTTATGTTAATGGAATTTAGTCTAATTCCTTATGAATTTTGAGAAATAATTTTTGAAATGGTTGTGGCGGAAATTATTTAATTTTTGTTTAAATTTGTTAATTCATCAGGAATAATCCTTAAGCCTCAAACTTTATTATAGTACCAACCTAAAAATAATTATGAAACTATTTTTAATAAATAGTATAAATTATAGTGATCAATTTATATTAATGGAATTTAGTCTAATTCCTTATGGATTTTGAGAAACAATTTTTGAAATGGTTGCAGCGAAAATTATTTAATTTTTTTTTAAATTTGTTAATTCATCAGGAGTAATCCTTAAGCCTCAAAATTTATTATTTAGGGAATTCACAAGTGAATTTCAATGATTCCTTCATTTTTATAATTTTTAAGAATGTATTTGGAGGTATTTATTTAAATAATATTTTGGTTAATTAGAAAGTTCATGAGCAGGAGGTGCCGAGTTGAGGCAGCTGAGGACATGTTGGCCATTATGCACCACCCGTGAGTTAATTTTATAAATATTTCTTGAAGATATGATAACATAAAATTGAATATTTAATTTAGTTTAATAAGTATTGATATTTTGTGGAATTTATTGGCTTACCTTTATATATATATATATATATATATATATATATATATATATATACCATATGAGCTATTATTTCTTTTTAATATTGATAAGAATTTTAATATTACCCAATCGTTAATTTTTGACTATAAACATTTTATGGCATATGTTCTAAATAAATTTGTAACTCATATTATCAACTATTGATAATAAATTTATTTAATATAATGCTAAAGGGTAGATACTCAAATAAACAAACATTTTATTTAAATGAATATTTAATTGGAATAGGGATAAAAGTACAATGTCATTTTTAAATAATAAGAATAGCATTTGGGCATTAAGAAGGATTTAAAGTGCTATAGGTCATATGGAGCATCTAGTAAGTTAAAAAAAATGCTACAGGTTGTATGGAGCATCTAGCAAAAGAGTGTATAGAAGTGCCATAGGTCATGTAGAGCATTTAACAAGAGAATTATTCAAAGTACCATAGGTCATATGGAGAATCTAGCAAATTGTGATTTAAAGTGCTATAAGTCATATGGAGTATCTAGAAAATTATAATTTAAAGTGCTATAGGTCAGGTGGAGCATCTAGCAAGAGAATGATTCAAAGTGCTATAAGTCTTATAGAGCGTCTAGCAAATTGTGATTTAAAGTGCTATAGTGTTGCGACCTAAACCTGGGAATCATGACCGGTGCTAGGGAACTGAAATTCACACGAATCCAAAACCCAAAACAAGCCTTAAAATAAAAACTCATACAAAATATACCACAAAAATACCTTAAATTTTAAAACTGAAATAATATAAAGAAATATCCATATAACATAATAAAATATATTCATACAATTATTCAAATATAAAATCTTAGTCTAAAACAACATCTGTTACTACAACAAGAATGTGCTGCTACTGCAATGTCTAATAAGATACAAGAAAAATGATAGTTCAATATTTACATAAGTCAACTGGTGAAGAAAGAGTCTGGCGAAGAGAGCTAATATAGAGGTCTAAAGTAGAGAGTCTTGAAAAAATATTTGAGGGGGCTTATGCCTCACTAAATGAATTATTATTATATATATGCATGCAACTTAAAGACATAAACATTCAAGCATCAGTATAATAATTATATATTTATATTTATTTAATGTACACATGTATTTCATACAGATGCTCGAAATCACATTACTTCAAAACAATTTAATGCAGAAAAATTTAGGTGGAGGACCAGAGTAGAACCCTAAAATTTTTTGCAACCTTGATTACTATATTTCACTAGCTAATAGGCTTTCCATAACTCCAAAAATATATCTCTCATCCAACTTTTAGTACTGGATTGGCCCTGAGTACATAAAAGGTCAACCAAGGATCCGCAGTCCCACTACTAGTATAACTAGCCCCGAGTACACTACATGTTAATTGAGGATCTATAGTTACACCCCTTTTCCACCATTCATAGTAGTCATCATATCCATATCATAAATTAACTAAATTTATGGCCTATTATCTAACGTATTGTTGCACAACAATCCTATTATGATCCACTATGTGACACGTTCTACGGTAATCCTTTAAAACATTTATCATAAGTAATTAATTAAAATAAATCATATAATTGTGAAAGGCATCTAAATTCCAAACATAAAGTTGGTTTAAATATATATATGAATCTCACGTAAATGCATACATGATAATGATAATAAAAATTAATAATTAAATAAAATTTAATGCAACTAATATATGAAATTCATATAATAAAAATATGGATGCCATCTATGATTTCTAAGTGTCATGCATACATATAGTAATAACTCACAGTTCAAGTGCGTTCCTTTACTGTGGCTCAGCTGACCTGATTCGGTAGGCCTAGCTTGTGGTACAACTAAGGAAAATAATAATAATAATAATACTATAATTAAATTCCTAATTTTATACTTCTAGAATTTCTAAAGATTGACTCAATCTAGGACATGACTCGACTAAAAATCAAAACTTAGGATCGACTCGATGTCATGCTTTACAAGAATTCTATTGAAAATTCAGCAGTCTTCTCTATAAAATGGACACCTTTCAACTAAAAGTACATTTGATCCTGCACGCAAACACACTTCAAATAACCACAAAGCTCAACTTCTCGGGTTGGGCCTTCGTGCTACATTTATTACCCAACCGAGAATCAACAAAATCCATAATTAATTAAACAATGTAAATGCCAATAATTCACAAAAATCATAAAATTCATTTAAATACCACAATCAATTTATTTACATAATAAAAGTATAAAAGATATTTATTTCCAAAATAACTAATAAAATTTTAATTTATAATTAAATTATATTAATAAAATTTATTCTTCAATTTTTGCAATTAAATAGCATAAATTACAAATAATTATTTAAATTGTTCAAATAAATAATAGAAATGTCCAATAAGTCATTTAAACTTAAAAATCATAAATAAATTTATTATTTGAACGTATTTCCAAAAATTACTACTAATTAGCTAGAAATAGAAAATAATTTATAAAAATTATTTTAATACTATTTATTACTCAAAATTATCCTAAATAGAATTATTAACAATAATTTCAACTAAAATATAAAAATTACTAATTTATACTTATTTTTCCAAAAATTCATTTTTCACATAAACATTCAAAAATTTATAATAAAAATTCAGTAGGTAATTTCAATAAATTTTCTTTACAAAGTTTACTCAAAATACATCAAAGAATTTATTAAAAATATAAAATTTCCTCAAGCCATAAACAGTAACTACGAATAGTATCTATACTCAAAACAGTGTCATTTTTAAGTCAATTTCAAAATTAAATCTAAATACATTTTTGGAAAGCTTACAATTTCTACAACAATAATCTAAAATCAATTTAACATAAAACAACCTACTTTTAACATAAAATTAACAAATTAAATTTCTAAAACCTAGAAATTATCATCTAAAATTGAAGTTGAATAAGGAAGAGATTGAATCTAAAAACTTGGCTTGAGGATGCCAGAATTGATACCAATGAAGGAAAGAAAATCCGGCCAAAAACAAACCTGAAGAAGAGAGAGAGAAGGAAGCCTTACTAGAGCTAAGGGATGTCATTGTTTGGTGGAGGAAGAGTTGGCAATGGCTAGAGTGGCACTGTTGGTTAGTGGATGTGGGGCTAGTTTGGGTTAAGCAAGGAAGGAAAGGGAGAAGAGAAAGAAGAAAAAACAAAAGAAGAAGAAGAGGGGGGGGGGGGGGGGAGAAGGATACTACATGTTTTCAATTTCTTTTTTCAAAAGTTGCAAAGGACAAAAGAAAAAAAATATTTAATATTGAAATATCCTTTCTCAATTATTTCTCAGCACAAAATATATTGGGGGGGGGGGAGGCTACTACACGTTTTCAACTTTTTTTTTTCAAAAGGTACAAAGGACAAGAAAAAAATATTTAATATTAAAATATCCTTTCTCAATTATTTCTCACCATAATATATATATATATATATATATATATATATATATATATATATATATATATATATATATATATATATATATATATATATATATATATTTAACAATTAATTTAAATTTAATACAATTACACAAATAATAATAATCAAATATTAATTAACACTAATTAATCCCAAAATAATAATAATATTATTAAAGTAATATTCGATACAAAATTTCAAATTTTATTTTATTAAGAATCAAATATCATAATTTAAATAAATAATTATTAACATTACAAATCCAAGAAATTTAATTTTATAATTTATAAAAATTAAGGTTATAATATATAGGTCCTATGGAACATCTCACAAATTGTTATTTAAAGTGCTATAGGTCCTCTGGAGTGTTTAGTAAATTGTGATTTAAAGTTTTATAGGTGCTATGGAGCATCTAGCAAAAAGTGATTTAAAGTGCTATAGCTATTATGTATCATCTAGCTAATTGAACTATAGTTCCTGTGGAATGTTTAGTGACTATGAATTTCGTTATAGTTCCTATGGAACATTTAATGACTTGACACTATAACTACTATGTAATGTCTAGCTAATCATGACCATGTTATAGTTCTTATAGAGCATCTCGCATGAGATTTTTAAATTTTTATTATATCTAATATGTAGCGTCTAACAAAGTGAGTTTGAAATTTATTATAGCTATCATGTATCATACAATGAAGTGCATTATAGATTTTATGAAACATTTAGTGAATAGTATTTAAAAAAGTGCTATAGTTCCTATGGAATATCTAGTAAATTGTGATGCCTAACTGCCACGCAGTGTATGACACCTCGACTCACATAGCATAGGATGGAAATTTAAAAATAACCATTAGCAAGTCATTTAGTTTAGTCTAAGATGTTATAAATATCATTATATTTGCAAAAGGATTGAAATAAATCTCTTATAAATGTTTAGTCTTATTCATACATTACATTTATAGAATAATAACTTTAAAGTAATATGTGTTTATGAATAATGATATATGTATAAGGCAATTAGGTAATGTAGAAAATCACATTATTAAACTGTATAAATAATCTTTGAAAATCACATTATTAAACTATATATATAATCTTTGTAAACTAAAAACATAGTAATGAAAACTTCATTAAAGCAATATAAGACATATTTTTGAACAATTGCTTTACATATAATCTAGCTACTATCATTTAACTTCAAGATATCCTTATTTACAACACATAAAGAAACAAGGTTAGGAAGAAAAAATACAAGGCTTCTTTAATAAAGATGTTGGCCAACCTTACATTTAACTTCTATCTACACTCACTCAGCTAGGCCACCCTCTAAATAGCCATGTTATTTGAAAAAGTTTAGAAAATAAAGTAAAATGAGTACAAAAAAACTCAATGAATAGAGGTTACAAACATAAAATCATTTAACTTAATTTAACATAATAAACACCTCAAATTAAAAAAAAAGAGTATTTATAGTCAAATTATAGTTCACTTAAAACATTGCATATGTTTTTACTTTTAAACTTATGCAAACCTTATTCAAGTAAAATACATGCCTTTTAAAACATCAATTCAATATTTTATACATATTAACCATCCCTATAATAAGCATCATAACTAAGCTATAACATACAAGCCATCACAAACTTACTCTTTAGGTGCAGTTAAAGGCTAAACTCACATAGGGAGGTAATACACAAAACCAAATGCCTATATCCTTCAAATAAATAGTCAAAATGTTACTAACATATTGTAGTTTAACCAAGCATCAAAATCAAATACTCTCCTACCATTATTCAAATGAGTAAAACCAAGTTAGTTATAAACTCATTTAACTCATTAAATAACTGATATAATCTCAAATAAGGTTACAATGCAAAGTATATAATAATAACACATTTTAACTTGTAAATTTGAAACATTCAAAGCTCGAGATTTTAAACATGTAATTCAAGTAGCAAAAAGCCTTATTTAACCATTCTAATATATATATCAATTCAAGTTCATAAAAAACACTAAAACACTCATTTTATTACTATTATATTAAGATTTAAAAGACTTGAAATTTGCTTAACAATACGGCCTATAAATATGCACAACCGATTCATCATTTTGGTTAATTGACACTAGCACTTTCCTTTACCTTTTTAGCATCTAAAACATGCAATTTCATTCATAAATCATTAATATATTAAGCCTATATGCTACGCTATTCATGCAGCCCCCAAATGGTGTACATAATATGCAAAAAAAACTCACTTCTATAAATAAGCTTCATTAAGTCTAAAAGAGCTATTTATAGGCCATAATTAGAAAAATTACCTAGCCTTATAAGAATTGAATTTAAAGCTAAAATTTTAAATAAACTTATATTAACATATCTAGTACCTCTAGTAAAAATTTCACTTTAATTTGACAACTATAAAGAGAGTTATAAAGGTTACATTACAAGCAGCTCATGGAACATAATAGATTGAATAATAAAATATTTTCTTTGATTATTCTAACATAGAGACTAAACCAAATCAAGCTCAAAGAGGATTAGTTTTAGATAACTCTTCAAATTTTCTATATCATTAAACAAAACTAAATTTAAAGGTTTCTATCTTAAGATATGATCAAAACAATAAGACTAAAAAGTTTTATAAGAAGCAATTTTTGGATTGAATTCTTCTACCTTTTTAGTTGAAATTTTTGGAATTCTCTCTAGTTTTACTTGAAATTTTTGGAATTCTCTCTAGTTCTCTCTACTCTTCTCTCATTTTCTTTCTTTTCTTTAACATCAATGGCTACCACCAAAGAAGGAGAAGGTTCCAGCCCCTTTGAAGATATATTAAAAAGGTAAAATGTCCATTTTTTCTATTAATGAAATTTTTAAACTTCCTTTAAACCCTTAAGCTTCCAATTGTGCCTTCTAGGATAACTATTATTTCAAGTAGGTCCTTATCATCCTAACCCTTTTAATTCACATTCTTGACTTCATTTTTATTCCTAAACCCTTTTATTCTTAAAATTTCACTCATTTTAAGTGTCATAAATATTCAAAAATTCTCACTCTTTAATTGAGTGCAAGTCATGACTCAATGCAATACACTAGCCTAACTATGGATACTAGTATATACTTAAATTCAATAAATATATTGTATATAAATGCAATGCAATATGAATGAAAATGTACCTATAGTTAGAGTATGAGTGTGACTAGTGTCTGAGAAAAATGTGTTGTCTAGCTACCATGCAGTGTTTAAGTAAAATGTGTAAATGCATTTTTTGAATTTTATGCTGACTAATTTTGGAACTTTTTATGCTAACTATGTTGACAGTAAATGGGGCACTACTTGATTTTTGGTGGCCAATGTAGAATTGGATCATACCATAAGTATATTAACTCTTTTGCGTAGGACCTTGGCACTATTAGTGCTAATTTCACATGTTGGGCGTATCTTCTTATGGATTTACAATTCTTAAAGACTTGTTGAAGTTAATTTCAACTTGATGATTGTACAAAAATTACATTATAATTTTAAAAATTCATAAGAAAATGTATCACTTTATTATTAGGTAGTGTGCGTTCAATAAATCTCACTAATTTTAATTTTCATGACTATCCTTTATTTATTATTTGCAAAAGTCAAAGGTATCATTATCCATCTTATGTTGAGAGAATATTGCTTACTAATTCAAGAGCTAACTTCCACACCTAAATTTAGAGAGAATTTGCTAAATAAAACTAATGGAAATTGGGAATAAACGGATCAAATTTTGAGTATTAAAAAAATCTTTAAGTTATTGATGTGCTTTCTTCCTTATCCAAGTATTCCCTACCTTTCTCATATTACTTAGTGTGGATACCATTGGAAAGGTCCTTTGGATACTTATACTCTTTTTAAAGCATTGGAAAGTTCCTTTGCACATTTATTATTTAAAAGACTAAAATGATATTATGATTCCAAATTATTTAGACTACAAGTCTATATATTTTATTTTTACATATTCTTCCCCTCATCCGGGTGCAAAGCAAGCATTAGATTAATTAGAGTTTCAAAACACTTAATACAAAACCGTTAACAGAACATATGAATTCTACGAGGCTAATAAAAGAAAGCCATTAAGATCAAAATTCATAAGATAAGTTTTTGCACATGATCTCTTAAAGTGGATGAATTTACTTTAAATTTATGAATTTTCCTATTAAATTTGTACTTTATTGCAAAATATAAAGAGATGGAGTTGTTATTGCTTCCCTTAAGCATTTGTCAAGATGTTTGTCACATGGGGTGATATTCTGATGAGCAATTGGTGTTTGCCTTCTTGTCCATTCTTACTATTGTGTTGGTTCCTTTATCCTTGTTCATTCCCTTTTATTTTCCCTATTCAAAATATCATAAGTCTATCAAATCAATTTTTATGTAAAGAGATTTTGTTAGAATCCAACGATGTTCTTTTGCACTCTTTTTTTATTATGGTAAGGATGTCTCTGATCACAGGGGTTGTGATACTCCACCAATGAGGTTATGGCCTAGGTCTAAGTTTTTCATTCTATCATTCTCATTGATACTATAACAAGGGCCTTGTTCCTCTTCCTAACATTCCCTGTAAAAAAGGTTTAAGAGTTAAAAGGTCTTATTTCATTATCAGAGAGGTTATAGAGTGCATTTGTCTTAAGTTTCGAGTGCATTCTTCCCTTTTAGGGATGAAGCATTTATTACTGGTATGTGGCATTCCATACCCTATATCGGCCTCGATATTATAGAATTTTGCTCTAATTAGTTAGGAGTTGAGAGAGGCTCTCTAATGATTTACTTGAGCATTCCTGTAGCTATCAGAGGTGCATTCAAGACTATGTTTTACCTTCATAATTTGTAGGAGTACATTCTCCTCTTGTTGAGGCTCTAGGTGATGTTTTGGATGATTCTCTAAATGAAGATTTTAAAAATGGATGCTAAGTCTGAGGAGCTTGAATCTCCTATTCTGCCCCCTGAGGTTGCTTAGGATGAGACTTCTATAAGTACTACCATCAATGATATCTCCCTAATAGAAATGCCCATTGAGGATTAGGTTCATTTTGATAGTGTCACTCTTATTTTTCACTCATTCAGATGCTTTACATATGAGTATTGTTGACCATTTACCTACATAAACTATAACACTAATTGCTAAAATTAGTAAAACTTACATTTCAGGTCCCTCAAACATAGGCAAAGTACTTGTATGGCCTTGCCTTATTTTGTAGACTATTTATTATATAGGTTATAGAGAGCTGACAAGTAATTACTTGATAACAAGTTTATGCAAATGTATGCATGACATGGATAATATGCATGATTTTAACTATTCTTTTATGGGGTAGAGTTATGTGCATAGCTTGGAGCGTGAGAATGAGGTGTTTTATCAATAACTTGCAGATTTGAGCATTGGATGTTTTGATGTTAGTACTTTTGATGTCAAAGCTTCTGATACAGTTTGTTGAACCAATCATTAGGCTAAATGGTGGAGTCCATGGTTTGATAATTAAGATAATGATTGAGTAATGCACTATTGAACTTTTCTTTTGCTTCTTCTTTTACTTTATGATAACTGCTGCATTCATATGCTTATAATCTACTTCTTTTTTCCCCTACAACTCTTTTGATGAATTATATATTTCAACATTCCATATTCAATCTTTGAATGTGAATTTACTATTTTACCCCCAAATTGCCCTAGAGTTACATTTTGGCCCCAAATTTCTGATAATTATCCTTTATAGAGATGGTGACACTACAAACATTAGTATTCTTTGGGGAATAGAGCTAACCATACACCTCTTTTCTAACTGAATTTTATCAATGTCTTTCTAGAACTGTTGTAATCAATCTAACCCCATTATTTGCAATCTTGTGCATCCAGGATGTGGAGGAGTGGGTGAATTGACTAAAGGGAGTTTTTTTTACCAAAATTAACTAGGCTTGCTCCTAATGGAAGTTGAAGTATATAACCATTGACTTGTATAATCTTTGTGCTCCCTTGTTCGGGTTACATGCTTCAATATTCTTTTCTCCTTCACTTCTTTATCATCAGTATAGTCATCCCCACTTCATCATTACTATCACTATTGATTTTGAAAGCTTTCTTATGAGGCAAGATTTTCTGGCCAATGAAAACATTTGTAGCTTCAAAAGACTCTTAAGCAGAACATGAGGTTTGATGTTAATGCCATAATCGATGCAAGTTATTGAGCCACTTGGATTTTTGAGACATAAGGATTACAAATAGAATCACAAAGGGGTGAAAATAATTTAATTAAAATAGTGATTTCATAGCTATCATTTTAGCTTTTATTATGTATTCTCTTTCCATTCAGATACCTATGCAATATGATAAAGATGAATATACAATGTTTGAAAAAAATTTTCAAATTCAAATTTATTCATCCATTTGGGTAAAAATGAGTACATTCATTACATCACATGATATAACTCCTATTACCAGTTAGCCTTGAACATTTTTTCATTGATTATTTTTCTCTTATATTTTGCTCTATACTTGGAAGGTATATAATGTGATATATGAATGTTCTTTGAATTTTCATTTGTTCCCATACTAAATGAATCTAATTGAATTGAATTTATGAAAAACATGCAAATACAATCAATATCATAATGCATAATATTATTAGGATACACTTTATACAAGTAAGAAACATCAAAATTCATATCATCAATCATTCAAATAAAAGAGTTCTAAAAAAAATAAAACATTATTCAAAGAAAATAATAACAAGATTATTCTAGATGCTAAGGATGCTAGGTCTTATGGTAATTTCTCCTTTAAGTGGCAAACAAAGTAGCTCTTTGATGGCCATGGCTTGTATGTTAATCTTTAAAGCTATACCAATTATCGATAGTGCTAATAGTTTGATCTTTCTTTCTATCCTTCCATACATCAACCTTACATGCTTCTTTCTTGTATAGCATATTTTCATTATTAAACTCATCACCCCATCCTCCAGGCACAATTGGCTCAAAAGGAATGTCAAAAGAAGGTGGTTTGGAGTAAAACACCTTATAGTCAAATTTGCCTGAAAGTTGACCTAAGAATTTTCAACTCCCCTTGTGACTACTAAGGAGTAAAAGATTCCTTAGTTTCCTCAACTTCTTTAGGGGAATTATGAGATTTCTCATCAGTTTTAATGTTTAGGTTTTCAATGGAGTTAAGCACTTCTTCTTCACTAACTCTCAAGTTGATTATCATGGTGATTGGGGGTGGAAGATTTTGGTAATTTGGGAAAGGGTTATTTATGGTGTATACATGCATGTATGCATGATATATATGCTATGCAAAGTTAAGTAACAAGTAACAAAGCATGCACAATATTTAAACCTTCCAACCTTATTCCTCCCACGCACGATTCAATGGTGAGTTTCTTTTCCTAAAATTTTTTGTCTTGACCTTAATATCAACAGAGGATATGAAGAACCAACATGCATGTAAAATCTCTTAAATCAGTAAAAGCAAAGAAACAACATTTCTAAATATAAGGGCAAAGCATAATCTTTATTAACCCTTTTAAAGTATAGACTTAGGCTTTTATAGGTAGAAATGCCTCATGGCAACAAACATAAGAATTTTGGGTAATCCTAAGGAAAGTTACTAGGCCACTATATGAGCTTAATCCAGTTGAAAAGTTAAGGTCCTCTTAGCAAGGTGCCCTCTTTTAAGACTTAAATTACAGGCCAAAGTCAAAGGGGCCTAACATCCTTTGCAAAACTCGAGAGAAGACTACCTGTAGATGATGAGATTTAGTGTGCATCCAAGATTTTAGCAACCGTGACACTATTTAAGCTCAGGGCTCTAGAGAACACACTAATCACTGTTATAAAGACATGGCATGGAGATGAGGAGTCACCGCCCAAGGTAATAACTAGGACAAATCGAAAGTGGTAATACTCGATTCTTTAAAAGAAAGCTAGCACCATAGCCAAGAGATTTTGGATATGGAATACTAACTTCTTTTAGTCTTATATTCATTTAGAAATATTTTATGAATTACTATCTTACCCTTTATTTATATGCAACTTCATATAAACTCTTATTTAAACAATTACCCCAGACAAACTAGTCATGAAAAATACATGTAAACAATGGATTCATTTAAGTTCATAATCCTTAAGTTAGTCTAATCTATATTGAATTTAATTAAATGGGCTAAATCTACATGTTTTAATTTACAAGTGACCCTAAAGACTAATGGGCCTAATTCCTATTTAATTTTAATTGAGTGAACCTAAGTCTATTTATTTTAATTCTAAAAATGGGCCTAAATTTATAAATTATAAAGCATTTAAATTAGTGGGCCTAATTCTACATGTGTTAATTCTAAGATGATCTTAAATCTACAAGTTATGGAAAATGCTTTAATTTAATGGGCTAAGTCTATTAAATTAATTAAATTAAACTAAAGTGGGCCTATATCTAATTTACTAAATGGGTCTAAGTTATCTCTAACCTAAAATTTAATTAATTATGGGCCTAAAATCAATTTTAATTAATTAAACCTAATCCTAATTAAATTAGTAAACCTATTTAAAGAAAAGGTGAATCTAATTTTTAAACCTAAAAAAACTATAATCATGAGCTTAAGGAAAACACAACAAAACATAATATAAAAATCATAAAAATTAACAAGTCAAATATAAAATAAAATAATTAAACAAACAATTAATCAAGATGCATAAATCAACAAACTAAAAAAATGAAAATAATAAACTAAACTATATAATAAATAAACTACATTAATCATGCATTCAATAATATCTAACCCTAATTAAATTATATGCAACGTAAATTTAATACAACCACTATTAATTTTAATTAAACCTTTACTAGATAAACCTAATTTACTAATCAATTAATAAAATAAAATACACAACCACACACAGAGGGTTCCACTATTCCCACTATTAGGGCTATTATAATGATCTACTGAAAATAAAAATTAATACAACCCAAAAGAAACTAAATGACTAAAAATACAAAATAGAATAACCAACAAAATAATAACAAATAAATAAATAAATAAAACCTAGAAACTATATTCAACTACAAAATTCAATCCAGGGCATTCTATGGATCTTTATGAATTTTGTTCTCTATAGTGAATTCATCATGTAACTCCCTCCATAATTATAAACACAAACACAAAAATAAAGTATGATTAGTAATTAAAAAAATAAAAAATAAAACAAAAATTAAAGGAAACTAAAATAATTAAATAAATAAATAGAGGAGGGTAAAAGAAGAGATAATTGAATGAATGCAGTATTGATTTGCTCCTCAAAGTAGTATAAATCGCCATTGTTTTTATAATAGATCTCCAATGCTTGATTTTTCCTCCTAAAAGTCTACTACTTCTTAAAAGAACAATACCTCCAAAGAAGAAAAATTTTAGTTGAAAACTATATAAAAAGAAAAGAAGCCAAAGTCCCCCCCTTCAAGAGAGTTGAGTTAGGTTGATATAGCAAATCCTAGCTAAAGTCACGTATCTTATTATGACTTCTCCCTTTCATAATGTTAAAGTTTTGGTTGCATAAGGACTTTTAATTTCCTAAAAAAAATTAAGATAAATCCTAGAAAAGGGATTTATCACATTATTTAACCAATTAGAATTCAGAAAATAAATTTTTATTTACTAAAAAATAAAAAAATACAGACGGAACACAATCGGGACAATATAATCTCGATCAAGATTATATGATTCTGATTAGTTTTATATAATTACAAAAAGACCCCTTCAAGAATTTAAAATTTTCAATTAGGTCCTTAAAGAAAACATCACAATTAAGTCCTTAAAAAACCAATTAAGTTCTTTTGAAAATGCATTTAGGCTTTTGAGGTTTCAAATTTAAAGTGTTGATGATCTATTTAGAATATTTTCATCATTGGAGTCCTCTATTGCATCCACACTCAACTATCCCAAAATGGGGTGCTTACACTACCCCCCTTTAACACTTGGGTAATAGACTTTGGTCATCTGAGCTTGGTAATCTTTCTTGAACTGAGTTAAAGTTAAGAGTGATGGTTAGCCAATCTATAATCCAAGGAAGCTAGTAGAATCAAGGGGTTATAAACCAACACCTTCAGTTTATAGGAACATGCAAAATGAATGAAAGAATAAATTAATAAAATAATTCTAAAGAACACAAGTGAAATCAATATCTATCATCCCTAGTGGAGTCACTATTGTAGATGATATGGTTTAGCAAGATTTTAGCAACCATGACACTATTTGAGCTAAAGGCTCTAGGGAACACACTAACCATATCACAAAAACATGGTGTGAAGATAGGGAGTTATCACCCAAGGTAATAATTAGGACAAATCAATGGTGGTAGTAACTCGATTCCCTAAAAGAACATTAGCTTTACACTAAGATAATGGTGGGTATGAAATATCAACTTCTTTTAGTCTTATGTCCATTTAGAATAAGTTTATGAATTACTATCTTATTCCATATTTATATGCAGTTTCATATAAACCCTTATCTTACAATCACTCTAAGGAAACTAGTCAATTAAAAGGCATGCAAACATTCCATTAATATAAGGCGAAATGTCCCTAAATTAGTCTAATCTAAATTGATTTTATTAAAATTATCTAATTCTACATGTTTTTATTTATAAGTGAAATAAAAATTAAAGGTGGCCCTACATTTTTAATTTAATTAATGACACAAAATCTACTTGTTTTAATTTTAAAGAAAATGATCCTAAGTTTATGGATTTTAAAGGAATTGTGTAGATGGCAGGGTTTAGCACGCATCCAAGATTTTAGCAACTGCGACACTGTTTGAGCTCAGGGCTCTAGAGAACACACTACTATATCACAAAGACATAGCGTGGATATGAGGAGTCACCACCTAAGGTAATAACTAGGACAAATCGAAGGTCGTGGTAACTTAATTCTCTAAAAGAAAGTTAGCACCACAACCAGGAAATTCTGGATATGGAATACCAACTTTTGTTAATCTTGTGTTCATTTAGAATTATTTTATTAGTTATTACCTTATTCTCTAATTACACGAAATTTCATTTTAAACCCTAATTATCAAGGCAACTAGTCATGAAATGGCACATAAAAATTTCATTATATAACGCAACATCCATAAATTAATCTAAACTATGTTAATTTTAGGTTAGCGAAGTCTATATTTTAATTACAAGTAAAGTGAAACTAAAGGTGGGCCTATATGTTAAGATAATTAATGAGCCTAAGTCTACTTTTTTTAATTTTTAAAAAAAGTGGGCTTAAGTCTATTAATTTTAAGAAATAAAATAAAATAAATTAGTGGGCTTAATTCTACTTAATTTTAAAATAAGTGATGTGATCCTAAATATATTTATCTTAAAGTGAAAATGCTTTAATGAGCTAAACTAAGTCTAAATTAATTTTAATTAAACTAAAATTAGGCCTAATTCTAAATTAACCTAATGGGCCTGAACAAATTTTAAAGTTTATTTAACCTAAAATCCAATTTTAAAGGTCTATTAATTAAATGAGTTAATCCACAATGTGGGCTTGGGGCCTAAAACACAAAAAAATAAACAATAAGCCCAAAAACATAAAAAAAAAATACTAAAACAATCAAATAAAAATATCAAAAAAGCAATTAAATTATTTCTTTTAACAACCTTAATTTCATTCCATGCAACCTAATATTAATCTATAGCCACCATTGATTTTATTAAGGTTTACCAAATGAACCCTAATTTACTAATCATTTTTATGGTATAGAATGATAAAAATATTAGTATTCCCACTATTGGGGCTATTATAACTAATACATACGTAAATTAAAACTAACTAATTACATGCCCAAATAAAATAATAACAAAAGAATATAAAAAACATAGAATATTAAAAAATAAAATCTAATTAAAAATGACTACAAAATTTAATCCATAGCATCCTGTGGATCTTCATATATTGATTGTAATTCAATCAAGGGCTCCATCCTCCACAGTACTCCCACCACCATTTGTCATCATAGAGAAAACATAGAAAACAATAAAAGAATTAGAATAATAATGACCAAAGAAATAAAATAAACAAAAGAAATAAAGAAAATAAAGAAAGAAGAAAAATGGCTGAATGGAGTGGATGATGTATTGATTTGCTTCTCAAAGTCTATGATTCATCCTGTGGAAAGAGAGTTTATAGATTTGATTTTGATTGCTCTGGCTTTATTGCGTTCTTAATGCAAGGACTTTTCTTTTAAAAGAATTTAATGTGTCTTGGCCCTTTTTTTATTCTCTTTTTTAGGAAAGAAGAAAATCGAAGAAGAAGAGGAAGAAGCCGCTTTCCCTATGATTGAATTTTTGAAAGCAAAAGTAGAGCCCTCTTTGAATTGAGACCTGTAGGTTTATAAAACCTCAAAAGAATCAACCTCCTATGATTATCAAATCATAGGAGAAAAATCAAAGAATTTTTAAAATTTTGACTCTCTTAATAATTTCATTATCAGGATAAAATCTAATTATCATTATTATTATTATTTTTTACAAATGAAAAAATAAGAAAAATTATTTTCAAAAATAAAAATTCACTAAAAAATTAAAAAGATGCCAATCGGAATAGTACAATTCCAATTGGAATTATGGAATTATGATCAGAATTATGGAATTCCAATCGAAATTCCATAGTTCCAATCGAAATTCTGTAATTCCAATCATAATTTTGTAATTCTGATTAGTAATTTTTAATTATTTAAACAATGAATTTCAAAAAAGACCCTTGAAAGAATTAAAACTTGTTCAATTAGGTCCCTAAAGAAAACATCGTAATTAAGTCCTTAAAAAGCTATAATTAAACCTGAGATTTAAAAGTCAATATCCACATACCTATTTATAACAAATTTTCATCATTGGAGTCCTGTATCATATCCATACTCAATTATCCTAAAATTGAGTGCTTACAGTTGCCCCTCTTTTGTCGTTATTTACTTGACAAATTGTGGCAAAGAGAATAAGCACACAATTTCAAAGTAAAGAGTCGGAACACTTACTTATGTACCATGACTATGCATAATACTATATCGTGTTGAATGCAGTTTAAGGAACACTATAATTCTTATGGAATTTCTAGTTATGATGCTATCAATGTGTTTAGTGAATAGTGATTAACATTATGTTCAGTGCATTTTGAAAATATACTATAGTTCTGGTGGAACATATAACGTTGATGCTATCATTATGTTTAGTGAATAGCAGTTGACACTATGGTCAATGTATTTTGAAAATAGGCTATAGTTCTAATGGAACATATAGCGATGATGCTATCATTATGTTCAATGAATAGCGGTTGACACTATATTCAGTGTACTTTGCTATATTCCCTATGGGACATTTAGCTAGTGATTTTCACTATATTCCTTATAGGGCATCTAGTGATAATGATTTTCACTATATTCCCTGTGATATGTCTAGTGACTATGAATTTTCACTATATTCCCTATGGGATGTCTAGCAAAAACATCATATAACTACTATGTAGTGTCTAGCTAATTGTGTTATAGTTCCTAAGGAATGTCTAGTAATTATGACTAAAAGTTTTGCTATATTTCCAATGGAATGTTTAGCAAACATATGCTATAACTACTATGTAGTGTATAGCTGAAGACAAATATTCTATAATTCCTATGGAGTGTCTGGTAAATTGTGATAATGGTGCTATAGGTCTTGTGGAGCGTTTAGCAAAAAGATTTGAAATGTGCTATAATTTCCATGGAATGTGTAGCAAAAGTGATATGATAATGTGCTATAACTACTATGTAGCAAGTTATGATTGTTTGGAATTTTTGTTAAAACTACTGTATAGCATATAACAAAATGAATATGAAGACTATGTTATAGCTACTATGTAGCATATAACAAGGTGAATTTGAAAATTGTGTTATAGCTACTGTGTAGCATATAATTGAGATGAAGTGCAGTGTATGCAAAATGTAGACATCACATTGGAAATTCTTGTTGACCAGGATTTTGAGATTTTATGTTGATCAATTGTTCTGATTGATTGAAATTTTTTTGATTGATTGTCTTTGAATTTTTTGTTGATTTACTCTTATCAATTTCCTTTATTACTTGATGACCATGATTAACTTGTTGGTGATCATACTAATTCCACATGTTGGGTTTATCTTCTTCTTCTGGACTTGCTATTCTTGAAGATGTATTGAAGTTAGTTCAATATGATGATTGATATAAAAGGTTTTTTTTTTAAAAAATTATAAGAAAATTCATCACTTTATAATGAGATAGCGTGCACTCAATGAATCACACTATTTTTTTTATTTTCATGGCTATCATTTATTTATAATTTGCAAGAGTCAGAGGTATTATTAACCATCTTACACTGAGAGCATTTTTTTACCAAGTGAAGAGCTTACTTCCACACCTATTTTTAAGGAGAATTTGCTAAATAAAACTCATGGAATTTGAGCATAAACAGATCAAATTCTTAGTATTAAAATAATCTTTGGGTTATTTTTGTGCTTTTCTTCCTTACCCAAGTATTCCCCCACCTTTTTGATATTACTCAGCGTGGATACCATTGGAAAGGTCCTTTGGATACTCATACTCTTATAAAGCATTAGAATAAATAAGGCAGCTTTTGACGTGGTCCTTTTTTAGTATTTCCTCGCCTTTCTTGTATTACTTAGTGTGGATACTACCACAAGTTCACATTAATACTTTTACTCATTTTTTAGCATTGGAGTAGATTATATGCACATTTACTATTCAAAAGACTGAAATGATACTCTGAAATTCAAGCAATTTATACTGCAAGTCCACATATTTTGTTTTTGCATATTCCTCCCCTCGTTTGGGTGCAAAGAAAGCATTAGATTGATTAGAGTTTATAAACTCTCAACACAAAGTTGTTAACTGCTCATCTGAATTCTATGAGGTTAGTAAAAGAAAGCCACTATGATGAAAGGTCATGAGATAGGCTTTTCAAACATGATCTCATGAAGTGGATGAATTTACTTTCAATTTGTGGATTTTATTATTGAGATTGTACTTTATTATAGAATTTGAGGAAACAGGGTTTTGTTACTTCCCTTGATTATTTTGATGAGTGTTTGGAAAGTTGTTTATAATGCAAGGTGATATTCTGATGAGTGATTAGTATTTGCTATCTTACCTTATCTTATTAATGTATCAGTTCCTTTCCCTTTCTGCATTCTCTTTTGTTTTTCCTGCTCAAAATACCATAATTTAGTATGGTCTATTTTCAAGTGAAGAGATTTTTTCAAAATGCAATGTTATTCTTTTGCATTCTTCCCTTTTGATTATGATGATGATATCTCTGATCACAAGGTCATGATACTCCATCATCGGAGTTTTGGCCTAAAACTAAGATTATGTTTTCGTCATTCTATTGATACTATGGTAGAGGGCTTTGTTCCTCTTATTGAAATCTCCTTAAAAAAGGTTCAGGGGTTAGAGGTCTTATTTCATGATCAAATAATTTTTCTAAGTGCATTTACTTCAAGTTTCAAGTGCATCCTTCCCCTTTTAGGGACGATGAATGTATTGTTAGCATGTTGGACCTTCTCATTACCATATTCTATTCCCTATACTGGTATTAACATTATATAGTTTTCTTCTTATTAGTTAGGAGTTAAGAGAGGCTCTTTAGTGATTTGATGCCATGTATATGCTTGAGCATTCTTATCATCAGATGTATCTTAAAGAAAATTCTCATTAATCCATATGAGGTACATTTGTCTTTATTACTCCTTACATTATTAACTGCCTTTTTCTTTTACAATTCATGGGAGTAGGTTTTCCTTTTATTGAGACTCTAGGTGATATTCCAGATGATGCTTTTAATTAGAATATGCAGATGGATGTTGTTGGGTTTTGTGATTAAAAATGTAGTGGAAATTAATAATTTTAACCATAAACCCTAACCCAGATCCAAGTAATTCGATTAATTGATTATAAAAACTAGGGTTTTCAAATCTTACGATAAACGCAAAAGAGGCAAGATTGTTAGAAGGAAAAAAGGAGGTTCACTCTGGTAATACCTTACCTCGAGCTTTTGATTTTGGTAGTTCGGATCAAGATGTCTCTAAAAGAATGCATCCTCCATAAGCACCCACATGAATAGCCCTTGATTAAAATGAAAAATTTATGTGCTAGCACTTCTCTTGATTTCTCATAAATCAAGAACAAAAACACTATGTATTTTAGTTTTTCTAAGAGGAGAAAAATGAATTTTGGTGGCTAATAATTGAGTTAGTGAAACCCTAGAGAATATAACATATTTATAGACCTCTAATTAAGGTTTCACTTACCAAAAATTTTTTTGGTAATTTCTCAATTATTATTATTCTAATTTTATTAAAAATTAAATTAGATACAATATTCCATTTATTTAAGATAACATTTACCTTGAATAAATAAATAAATAAACTATTTATTTATTTCCATGGAGCATATTTAGGCTTCTCAAACCCATTCATTTTTGGACCTGTTCTAAGTGTGTGACCCTGTAGGTTCACATGACATTGGTAGTGGGCCTTAAATCTCTATTTAGGCCTACAAGTCATAGTGGCCTCTAATAAGACATTATGACTACCCAAGTAATGTGAAATCAATAATCCGACATAACATAATTTATAATAAATATTGTAATCCCTTTGTCATATGATATCTTGATTGAATATAACGCATAGTTTTTGTCATCCTTATATAATTCAATCATATTATTTCTTGACTCTAAGTAGACTGAGAATGATAACTCTTTATCAATTCACTTTAGCATGGCCATGCATTTTCCTCAGTCTATCTTATCAAGGGGCCCATAGATATTTTACTCAAATTAAATGAGGGACAAATTCCTTCTCAATCACTCACATTCCTTACATAACTTATTTCATATCCAACAACAATCTATTTAATCATCGTATTAAAGACAATGTTAGATTGTGTCAAAATATATAATATTTATGTAGAAATCCATAATGATTTAAAGGTCAAAAGACTAAATCAATATTATTATTATGAGAATTACTTATGAAAATTATCTATATAGTATTCTCATGATGAGTCAATCTAGTACATTATTTCCTAAATAAGTACCTATAAGTTGACTTAATATCTCATATTCACGATTAGTAAAACATAATCATCAATCAACATCATACTAGCCATAATATATTGTTATGACTAAGGATAATGTGAATAGAACTCATATTTAATCTAAGGGTTTTATTATCAAGTCACATACTTAATGACCTTTAGTAAGAATTGACTATTCAAGTAATTATCATAACACAAAATGATAATGAAAAATGTCTCTTTATTAAATAAAATGATAAAGTCAAAACATGGTCATACATGATTGACCTAGTGCATATCACTAACAAATATTGAGTATGAGGAACCTAAGACTCCTATCCAGTCCTTTGAGGTTGCCTAGATGATGCTTTTGCAAGTATCACTGTTGGTGATATTTCTTTATTAGATTGATCCATGATTATTAGGCTTCTATGGTCTAGAGTATTATTGACTATTTGCATGATCAAACTCCTAATTTTGGACTTTGACAAAAAAATTTTATACTAATAATTTCAATTAGGTGTGTAGAGAATTATATACCAAACATATACACTTTTGGGTAAATAGTGACTTTTCGGGCTGATTGAACCTCTGATATTGAAGAAGGTTTTTGACTTATTTAGAGCTCTTAAAAGAGAAAATAAGATTCTTAAATTTTGAATTAGACATCTTAAGCTTTCCAAATTGTGCTTGTTTATCAAAATCCAAGTTCATTTCGATATGAAAATCTTCAGTTGAAGTTAGCATATGCAGCTTGCATTTCATTTTGCATAGCTCTTGGTATTTCAGAAATATGTTTAGTTACAAATGTCCAAATGAGGTGATTCAAAGTTATATGGAAATATAAGACAATTATCTACAACTTTTATGAAGAACATTTTAGCTGAATCGATCTTCTTTAGTTCCGTTCATAAGAATCTTTCTAAGTGGTCATAAGTTTTCCTTCTATGGAGCCTTTGAAGTACATTTTTGCCAAAAATTGGCAGCACCCCTCATGATCACTCCTCACAAGCTGTTGGCTTGTGACCTGTTCATAAGTAGACACCTAATAGCATTCCAACAGAAATTTTTTAATGAAACGACTATAATTTCACCCCTCACGAGCACTGTTCACTCATGAGGCACTCGTGAGCAACCTTTGAGCTGCCAAAAGTCCAAGAATTGATACAAAATCAATTCTAAACGTTGGAGACATGATTTATACATCCAAAAACTATATTTTTGAGTGTTTTTCTATATAAACACAATTTAGAATTCAATTAAAAGGTTAAGAAAACTTATTTATCATTCATCATTTTCTTAAACATTCAATTGAGCTCTAAAAATTTCTTTAAATTTTTTTTTGTATAACTCTTATGAGAGTTGGTGAGTGATTAGAATAGACATTCTTATTCTTCTATTTTCTAGGTTTAGAAAATGAGAAGTGAGATTCTATTTTAAAGGAATTGGTTTAAGTGTTTAGCCATTAAAACACTTGGGAATTTGGTTTTTAAGTGAGCCTTGAAAACTCAAGATTTTAAGGTTTTAAGAGTGAGCCATAAAATGCTTATGTATTCTTAATCTTGTTAATAAGATTATGGGTGATTAGAAAATCCTAACTTGGGGATAAGTTAGGTGGAGACGTAGGATTATTTGTGAATCCGAACTCCTTAAATATTTGTGTTCATCATTCTTCCTTCTCTACTATTACTCACTTCTTGCAAATAATTCCTTTAATTTCCTATTTTTTGTTTGATAGTCCTATTCACCCCCCCTCTAGGACTCTTTCAATTGGTATCAGAGCTTGAATTCTAGGTACTTCATTGCTAGAATACAAGATCGTGGGGAGTGATTCACAAAACATCTCTTCTCTTAGACCATTCTTTGATGGTAGTGACTATCCACATTGGAAATTTAAAATGGAATTATATCTTGATTGTGATTCCATCAAACTTTGGGATATTGTCCTAAGAGGTTGGGAACCACCTACAACTATCATTGATGGTGTGGTAACTACTCTTATAAGAAGCCAATGGAGTGTTGATCAAAAGGAAGAAAATCAAAAAAATAAAAAGGCTATGATTACTCTAGTCTCCTCCATGACAAGAGAATAAGGAGGCAAGCTTCAACATTGCATTTCAGCTAAAGAAATGTGGATGACCATGGAGAATCACTATGAAGGCAACATTCAAGTAAGAAGCAAGAAGGTTCAACTTCATATGTATGAATATAAACTCTTCAAAATGAAGCCTCAAGAATTAATCATAGAGATGACAAATTATCTCAATGATCTCCTTACAACCCTCAAGAAACTTGGAAAAAATTTCTCCAACAAAGAGGTAAACAACAAGATTCTAAGAATCCTACCTAAGAAGGATTGGGAATCTTGTGTTACCTTAATTGAGGAAGCTCAAGACCTCTCCACTCTATCAACCGATGTGCTCATTGGTAAGCTTTTGACACATAAACTCACCATCAAGCAAAAAGGTGAAGAACAAGAAAAGAAAGAAGAAAAGAAAAAGATCAT
This sequence comes from Mallotus nudiflorus, assembly GCA_947683625.1. Lineage (NCBI taxonomy): Eukaryota > Viridiplantae > Streptophyta > Magnoliopsida > Malpighiales > Euphorbiaceae > Mallotus > Mallotus nudiflorus. The sequence continues at coordinate 141,494 of CANTUR010000238.1, forward strand.
TGCTCTAAAAGCTCTTCAAGAAGATAGTGAAGAGGAAAACATCAAAGATTCTAGTGATGAAGATGGTGACATTGCCATCCTCATTAGGAACTTCAAGAAGTTCTTAAGAAAGAAAAATTTCTCAAGAATAAGGGACTTTAAAAAAAAGTTTGAAGGAGATGGGAGGAAGAAAACAAAAGAGGTTACTTGCTATGAATGCAAGAAACTAGGACACATTAAAAGTGAATGTCCCAAACTCAAATTCAAGAGCAAGGGAGCAAAAGATAAGAAAAAGGCATTTAAAGCTACTTGGGATGATTCCTTCGAATTCGAAGAGGAAGAGGAACAACAAGAAGTTTCCAATCTTTGCTTCATGGCCATTGAAAATGAAAATGAGGTACCATCCACTTCTTACTCTTCCTTTGATGATTGTGATGAATATTATGATGATGATGATGATGATGATGACAGCTCTATTGTGAGCAAATTACTTGTTAAATGAAAAAGTTTATAATCTAAGAAGAAACAATATAAACATGAGTTAGCTAGTTAGCTAGCTTAAATAAGGATTTTGAATGTTTAAAAATTGATTTTGCTAAACTTATTGCATCAAATGAAAAACTTGTTCATGATGCTAAATCTTTTAATTCTTTAGAAGACCAACTTAAGAAAGCAAATGGTGAAAATCATAAGCTTTCTATGGAAGTCTTAGAATTAAAAAATTACATTGCTAAATTTAAGAGAGGAAAAGAAACTTTAGATAGTCTACTTGACTCTCAAAAATTTCATGGAGATACCCATGGAATTGGATATAAAAATGGAATGTCTTCATCATCCTCATCACATATTACATTTTTTAAAGCTTCACATGATTCTACTCCTTCAACCTCTAATGAGATTCAAGCTAAAAAATACCATGTGTTAAATAGCAAGGCAAAATCTCATAAGATTAACCCTTCATTAACACAAAGGGGTAAGCCTCAAACTAGAGCACCTCAACCTAAGCATGCTTATATGTACACTAGACATAATTATAATAAGTATTTTGCACAACATAATGCACATAAACATATTGCACAAACTTATCAAAATGCTTATCACCATTGCTAATGTATGTCTTACTCAATGTCACAAAATAATAGATACATATAACGCCAAAGGCATGCTGCACACACTAGGAAAGCATTTCATTCTATGAGAAACAAATTTAAAAATGTTGTATGTTAATATTGCATGATCAAAGGACATACCAATAATGTGTGCTTCTATAGAAAACTGCACATGAATTTGCTTCCTTTAGATTATCTTGAAACTAACCAACATAGACCAAGAAAGGTTTAGGTTCAAAAGAACATTTAAAATGCTTTATGTAGGTGTACTTGAAATTCACAAAAACAAAAAGCAAGTGGTATCTTGATGTGGATGTTCAAGGCACATGACGGGAGACAAGGAGCAATTCAACAAACTTGATGCTAAGGATGAAGGACACATTACCTTCTATGATAATGCAAAAGGAAAAATTATTGGCATTGGAGAAATAGGTAATCCTCAATCCTTATCTATACATCATATGTTACTTATTAATGGTCTTAAACATAATTTGCTAAGTATAAGTCAATTATGTGATATGGGAAATAAGGTGACTTTCTATCCAAAAAATTGCTTTGTTAGTAGTCTTGATGAAGACAAAGTAATTTTTAATGGTGAAAGAGTAGATAACATTTATGTTATTGATTTGAATAAAATTGATAACAAAGATATAAAATGCTTAATGTCAATTTCCCATGACACATGGACATAGCATAGAAGGTTAGGACATGCAAATTTTGAGCTTTTAAATGATCTTTGTAAACATGAACTTGTGATTGGTTTACCTAAGTTTGAATTCACTAAGGATAAACCTTGTGATGCTTATTAAAAGGGAAAACAATCTAAGTCTTCATTTAAGTTAAAAAATGTAGTGTCCACTTCTAGACCACTTGAACTTAGACATATGGATTTATTTGTACCAACTAGAGTTGCTAGTCTTGTGGAATGCACTATGCTTATGTATTGGTTGATGATTACTCTAGATACACTTGGGTATGTTTTCTTGCTCATAAGAATGATGCATTTAAAGCTTTTGAAAATTTTTCAAAAAGAGTTAAAAAAAAAGGATTTTGTATTTCATCCATTAGATGTGATCATGGAACTGAATTTGAAAATGAATTTTTCAAAAACTATCATAATGAAAATGTTATTTCTCATACATTTTCATCTCCTAGAACTCCTCAACAAAATAGGGTAGTTGAAAGGAAAAATAGAACTCTTGTGGAAATGGCTAGAATAATGCTTCATGAGTATAGTTTGCCTCTATACTTTTGGGCGAAAGCCGTTAACACATCTTATTATATTTCAAACCGAGTTTTCAAAAAACCAATTTTAAATAAAACATCTTATGAGCTATGGAATAATAAAAAACCCAAAATCTCATATCTAAGAGTATTTGGATGCAAGTGCTTGATATTGAACACTAAGGATAATTTTGGGAAATTTGATTCCAAAGTTGATGAAGGAATTTTCCTAGGCTATTCCATCTATAGCAAAGCATATAGAGTCTTTAATAAGAGAACTCTAGTAGTTAAAGAGTCAATGCATGTGGTATTTAATGAATCAAACTCACTTAATCCTAGAAAGGATGTTTGTAGTGTTGATGATCTTGTAGGTGACAATGATATTGTGGAAACACAAGAAAAAAATGCTAGTAAGCCTTTGGAACTTGAAGATCCAAACAAGAAGGAAAATGAGGAGATACCTCAACCTACCTTGAAGGATGAACTTCCAAAGGATTGGAAATTCAAGAAAGCTCACCCTCAAGATCTCATTATAGGTGACACTACAAAGGGGGTAACTACTAGATCTAAACTCAAGTCTATTGTTAATTTAGCTTTCATTTCTCAAATTGAACCCAAAAATGTTGATGATGGTTTGAGTGATGAATTTTGGGTCCTTGCTATGCAAGAAGGGTTAAATCAATTTAAGAGAAACAAGGTTTGGACCTTGGTTCCTTAACCTAAACATCATCCTATTATTGGCACCAAATGGGTGTTTAGAAATAAGATGAATGAACAAGGTGTCATAACTAGGAATAAAGTAGACTAGTAGTTAAAGGCTATAATCAAGAGGAAGGAATTGATTATTATGAAACCTTTGCCCTCGTTGCAAGGTTAGAAGCTATTAGGATGTTACTTGCATTTGCATCATACATGGATTTTAAACTTTATCAAATGGATGTTAAAAGTGCATTTTTAAATGGTTTTATTGAAGAGGAGGTATATATTTAACAACCTCTAGGTTTTGAAAAATTTGACTCTCCAAATCATGTTTTTAAATTATCAAAAGCATTGTATGGATTGAAACAAGCTCTAAGAGCTTGGTATGAAAGATTGAGTAACTTTTTACTAGAGAAAGGTTTCTCTAAAGGAAAGGTTAACACAACTCTTTTCATAAATAAATCCAAGCATGATTTATTAGTTATTGAAATTTATGTTGATGATATTATTTTTGGTGCTACTAACCATTGCTTGTGTGAGGAATTTTCTAAACTAATTCAAGGAGAATTTGAGATGAGTATGATAGGTGAACTCAAGTTCTTTCTTGGACTTCAAATCAAGCAATGTAAAGATGGGATTTTCATCAATCAAACTAAATATGCAAGGGACATTCTCAAGAAGTTTGGAATGGATGGAGCTAAATCAAGTAAAACTCCAATGAGCACCATAACCAAACTCAACAAGGATGAGAATGGCAAATTGGTTGATGAAAAGCGATTTAGAGGTATGATCGAATCCCTTCTTTATTTAACTAGTAGTAAACCTGATATTATGTTTGCTACTTGCTTGTATCCTAGATTTCAATCAAGTCCTTGAGAGTCTCATTTAAATGCTATCAAAATAATTTTTAAATATCTTTGTGGTACATTGCATTTAGGACTTTGGTATCCTAGGAGTTCTTCTTTTGACTTGATTAGTTACTCTGATGCTAATTTTGTCGGTAGCCTTCTAGATAGAAAAAGCACTTTTGGAACTTATCAAATTCTAGGAAATTGCTTAGTTTCTTGGTTTAGTAACAAACAAGTTTATGTTGCCTTATCCACCGCTGAAGCAAAATATGTGGCAGTTAGTTGTTATTGCACCCAAGTTATATGGCAAAAACAACAACTTTTGTACTATGGCATTGATATTAATCATATTCCAATTAAGTGTGATAATACAAGTGCTATAAAACTTAGTAAGAATCCCATCCAACATTCTAGAACTAAGCATATTGATATTAAACATCATTTATTGCGTGATCATGTGCAAAATTGAGATATTTTTCTTGATTTTGTTGATATTAATCATCAATTAGCAAACATCTTTACCAAGCCTCTTTGTGAGGAAAGATTGAATTTTATTAAGCATGAACTCAGTATGATTGATGGCTTAAGCTTGTCTTGATCACTTATTAAAATGATGAATTGATGTTTGAATTTTTATGTGATCATGTTCTTTAAATTTTTTTTTTCATAGCCCTCCTATTTTTTGTAAATTAATAATTAATTATTGAGCTAAATTCAATTAATTAATTAGTTACTTTTTGCATAAATATTTCTCCTCAACAAAATATTTTTTGTGCATTTTTATGTCAATTTATGTTCGATTTATTTTCTGGATATAAACCTTGAGCTGTAAATTCATGCTTTGTATATTTTTTATTTATTTTTAGTGTCATTTTTTAAAAATAAAATAATAAAATATATTTATATTTTATTCAATAAAAATAATAATTTTTATTTATTTATTTATTTCTTTCAAAAGTATTTGTTTTAAGTATCATTTCGTTTGATTATATAATTAATTTTATGGTCAATGACCTATTTGTCAAGTTTTTTGGACTCAATTGAAACAAATTTGAAAGTATAAGGACCAATTGATAATTTTCATCACGAGCCATTGAGCTCGTGATCGTTGCAGTCTGGGCATCCAGAACTGCTCACGAGCGAACCGCTTATGAGGAGCAGTCTGCGGTCTGCACAGAGCCAGTGCCGCTCACGATCGGACATCTCGTGAATCGCTCGTGAGCAACGGTCTAGTTGCCCATTCCCCATTTTTCTTCAATTTTTTCATTTTCTTTAATTTTTTTAATTTCAAATGGTAACCTGCATTTTTTTCACTTTTTTGAATTCTTTATATTTTTTTTTGTGTATAAATACCTCCTTCACTCTTATACAATTACATCTTCAATTAAATTTTCCCCAAAATTCTTTCAAGTTCTTCTTCAAATTCTCCTCAAAACTCTTTGAATTCTCAAAATTCTTTCAATTTTTTTAACCTTGCGATTACCATGGCCTTAAATTTTGCTCAAGGTGCTTCTTCCTCCTCTAGAAGAGCTACTAAAGATCAACCTAAGAAATAACCTCCTCTCTCATACACTCAATCTCAATTTAGGGAAAGACTTGCTCATTTCAAGGAGAGGAAAATCATTCCATCTAAATAAATGTCTCAAGCTACTTTGGAAAAGATGGGTTGTTTCAATAAGGTTAGAAATTTACTTGAGAATGTGGGTTCATATGATTTTGCTTTCAATGATTTTCCTACCTATCCTACCTTAGTTCATGAATTCCTTGCCTCCAATTGTTTAAGAACTCATTCTTTTAGTAAGTAAAATCCTTTGAATAGCATGAGATTTAAATTGGGTGGGAGAGATAGATTTCTTACCTCTCAAGTCTTTGATGACATCTTTAACTTTAAATAAGGGGGTTTAGCTTCTCCTACTTCAACTTGGTCCCCTAATATTTTTTTGTCTTAACATTCTAAACCTTATGCAAGTATCTTTGAAGCCAGACACACTAAAGCATCTAGTTTGGCTTCAAAATCTCTTTGGTATATACATATGTTTATTACCTACTCTTTTCATGCTAGAGGCTTGAGTAATGAAAGTATCTCCTTTGATGATCTTTTCCTTCTTAGGTGTCTTATTAAAGGCATACATGTTGAGCTTGGAAGATGGCTTCAATGGAGGTTTTGGTTAGCTAGTGATAGTGTGAGTGGTGCCTTATACATAGGAGGATTTATCACTAAGATCGCTATTTTCTTTGAGATTAATTTGAGAAATATTCCTTCATTACCTCCATCTTTTCTTGATGATAAACTCTTGAGAAATTCTAGGCAATTCAAACGTGTTTGAAATTTTTGGTTTTGGAAAGACAAAGTAGAAGATGAAGATGTTAATGTAGAGCAAGAACAAGATATTGAGCATATATGCACTCTTTCTATTGGAGAAGAATTACCTCAAGAGCAAACTCCTACTCAAAGAAAAAGGGCAAAAAGACCTTCCACTTCTCAAAGTGTTGATGATGAGCCCGCTTGGGTTGGTGGTTTCTTTGATTGCCTATCCATAGTGGAGTCAAACTTCAACATTAGGTTTGATCAAGTAGATACTAGACTTGATCATTTTGAGCAAAGAATGGATCACATGGAGTATAATATTCATCAATTGTATGACTATCATAATATTCAATGCTCTTGGCCACCTCCTCCTCCTCCTCCTCCTCCTCCTCCTCCTTCACAAGACTAATATTTTTTTTCTTCTCTTTTTTTTTCTTTTTCATATATTTCTGTATTTAAGACTTACAAATTGTTGATGTACCTCTTTCTCATTATTGTATTTCTTTTATGACTATTAATTGAGCTTATTCATGCAAAATTCATGTATACATTCTTTTTGGGAATGGTTTTTTATCTTCTAAAATGACATGAATTTCATAAAGATTTTAAATATCTTTGCTTGTATTGTTTTAGTTCTTGATCTTTTATTCCCTATAGTATTTTTTCTTCCCTTAGGTTTATTTCCCCTTATATGTCTCTCTCTTTTCTTTTTGTCTTTGACAAAGGGGGAGAATAAGCTAGGTGCTTAGGGAATAAATAATTGTGCTTAAGATATGCTAAGCACCATATGATTATGTATGATTGATTGACTAATTAAACTCTACATGATCATGTGATGTTTGAATATAGCATACATACTATTTTGTGATGCATTATAGTAGCACTACCTCCATATATGTTTGAAATTATTTCCTTTATGTTGTTTAACATTTTTAATAATCATTTTATTATCATTTGTTATATTAGGCCATATTTTTGATAACTTGTTATGTTGCCTTTATTTTTTGACAAGAAGGATAATAAAATTTATTTATATTTCTTATCATGTCCAATAAAGAGGAAAAATAAAGAAATATATTTGTTAAACCCTTATACATGTTATGATAATTCATTTACTTATATGCTCTGGTACATGATAAATATTGAATTTATGCACATGTTAGGGGGGAGCAAAATATTTTCTCTTTTTGCAACTATTTAATTTGAAAGGGGGAGCTATTTTTATTTAATGTACTTATACATGTTATTTATTTTTTTACACACACACATATTATTTATCATATTTTCAAATTGATTGTCAAAGCCAAAAAGGGAGAGATTTTTGACCATTTGCATGATCAAACTCCTAATTTTGGACTTTGACAAAAAAAATTTATACTAATAATTTCAATTAAGTGTGTAGGGAATTATATACCAAACATATACACTTTTGGGTAAATAGTGACTTTTCGGGCTGATTGAACCTTGAGATTGAAGAAGGCTTTTGACTTATTTAGAGCTCTTAAATGAGAAAATGAGCTTCTTAAATTTTGAATTAGACATATTAATCTTTCTAAATTTTGCTTGCGTATCAAAATCCAAGTTCATTTGGATATGCAAATCTTCAGTCGAAGTCAACATATGCAGCTTGCATTTTAGTTTGCACAGCTCTTGGTATTTCAGCAATATCTTGAGTTAAAGATGTCTAAATGAGGTGATTATAGAAAGATAAGACAATTATCTAAAACTTTTATGAAGAAAATTTTGGCTGAATCGATCTTCTTAAGTTCCGTTCACAAGCATCTTTCTAAGTGGTCACAAGTTGTCCTTCTATGGAGCCTTTGAAGCACATTTTTGCCAAAAATTGGTAGCGTCCCTCACGAGCTATTGGCTCATGACCTGCTCATGAGAAGATCCCTAACAGCATTCAAATAGGAATTTTTGAATGCAACAGCTATAATTTCGTCCCTCATAAGCACTGTTCACTCGTGAGCAACCTTTGAGCTGCCAAAAGTCCAAGAATTGATTCAAAATAAATTTTAAACATTGGAGACATTATTGATACATTAAAAAACTACATTTTTAAGTGTCTTTGTATATAAACACAACTTAGAATTCAATTGAAAGGTTAAGAAAAATTATTTATCATTCATCATTTTCTTAAACATTCAATTGAGCTCCAAAACTTTCTTTTAAACAAATTTTTTGTGTATAACTCTTATGAGAGTTGGTGAGTGATTAGCATATACATTCTTATTCTTCTTTTTTCTGTGTTTAAAAAATAGGAAGTGAAATTCTATTCTAAAGGAATTGGTTTAAGTGTTTAGCCATTAAAACACTTGGGAATTTGGATTTTGAGTGAGCCTTGAAAACTCAAGATTTTAAGGTTGTAAGAGTGAGCCATAAAACTCTTGTGTATTCTTAATCTTGTTAATAAGATTTTGGGTGATTAAAAAATCCTAACTTGTGGATAAGTTAGGTGGAGACGTAGGATTATTTGTGAATCCGAACTCCTTAAATATTTGTGTTCATCATTCTTCCTTCTCTACTCTTACTCACTTCTTGCAAATAATTCCTTTAATTTCCCATTTTTTGTTTGATAGTCCTATTCACCCCCCCTCTAGGACTCTTTCAACTATTGTTGAGTCACTAGGTTCACCTTGATAGTGTTGCTCTTCCTATTTTACTTCTTCAGATGCTCCATATGTGAATACTCTGACTACTTTCCTACACTTTTACAGTGCTAACTTTAAATGTTAGTAGAAAAGTATTTGTATAATCTTGACTTGGCCCAAATAATTTTAGTATGCAAAGTAAGTATTTCATAAAAGATATATGCAAGTGTATGCATGTTATGTATGATATGCATGATCTTAATAGGTCTTCTATTTGGAATAGAGTTATGTTATAGATCTTGGAGTGTAAGAATTAGGTGCTTCATCATCATCTTATAGGTTTAAACTTTGAATGCTTTACTGTTAATACTTATGATGTTAAAGCTTTTGATACAGTTTGTTGGACAGATGACTAGGTTGTGCTGTATTGATGAATTATTAGTTGTTATTTGTAATTTTCTTCTTTTTGCCCCCAGTATTCTTTTACTAACTACTGTATTTTAGTATTCCATCCTCAAATGAATATTTATTATTCTACAATTTTGGCCCCCCCCAAATTTATAGTTATGTTTTGCCCCTAGAGTTTGATGATTTTCCTCCCAGTTTATGATAGAGATTATGATACTAGGATCATGGAGAATCAAGCTAAACTGATGCTTCTTATCATGAATGGTTTCATCAATGTTATTCTGGCAGTCTTCATTTCTTTATTTATTCATTGCTCATGGTAACCCCCTTTGTCTTACTAACCTTATTAGTTGTAGTCTCGTATATTGAAGATGTAGAGGAGTGAGTGAACTAACTAAAGAGTGCTCTTGATAATTAAATCAATTGAACTTGCTCCTATTATAATTTGAAGTATGTAATCATTAACTTGTGGAATCACATTATTTTGGTTACGTGCTTCAACTTTCTTTTTCTCCATCACATCTCTACAATTAATATGGTCATCTCTAGTTCATCATCATTGTTACTATTAATTTTGAGGATTATCCCTTAAGGCAGGATTTTTAGGACAATATGAAAGACCTATAGCTTCAAAGGATTCTTATGTAGAACATAAGGCTTGATGTTGATGCCATAATTGATGATAGTTACATGACAAGACTTGCAATGCAAGTTACTGTGCCACCTAAATTGTTTATGTACAAGAGGACACTAGACTTACAAACAAAATCACAAAAGGCTTGTAAAGAGAAAAATTGTTTTATCCTTAGGCGCATGTTATACCCTTTCCTAACTTACTTATCTTATTAGTTTAATTCACTGCCCTTTCATTATTATTCATTGTTAAGAAAGTTCCAAAATTTTTGTTAAACATTTGTTACCTTGGTCATGAACAGTGATTCAATTGATGATAAAGAAAGATAATTCTTGGTTCAGTTCTCCGCCTTAACGATAGAAAAAAGGATTAATCAAATTCTATTGAGTCTGACTCATAGTGATCATTTATCAAAGAATGACTCTAGTTACCAAGTGATTGAAGAGCTGGGAGCAATTTATTTACTAAAATAGTAATCTCATAGCTTTGATTTAGCTTTCATTATATATTGTATATCCATTCAAATATTTATAAAGTATGATAAATATGCGATATTTGAACAAAAATTTTCAATTTAATTTTTATCATTCAATAGGGCAAAAATGAGCACATTCATTACATCATATGATACAACTCTTGTTATCGACTAGTCCTGAATTTTTTTCTCTAATTTTTACCTTACTGTTCTTTTTTTCCTTTCTTTTTCTCTCTCTTTATTCTTTCTATCTTTCTTACTCTTTAAAAGTTATATCATGTGATATATGAATGTTCTTTAAATTTCCATTTATGACCATGTTGAATGAATATAATTGGATTGAATTTATGTTAAACGTATAGATGTAATCAATATCATACTACACAGTACCATCAGGATGCACATTACATAAGTAAGCATGATCATAATTCATATCATCAATTAATAAAACAAAAATTATAAAGAAACCATAATCTTCTTTAAAGAAAACAATAAGAGAATTATTTTCTATTCTAAATGCTAAGGATGCTAAGTCTCAAGGTGGCTATCCTTTAGGTGGCTGACAAAGTGGCTATTCTTCTATCTTCTCACCAACTATCTCTATGACTTTATCTTTCTATACCTTCACTGTGCATGTTTCTTCCTTATCCAATAGCTTCTCATCATCAAACTCATCACCCCATTCTGTAGGCATAATTAATTTGAAGGGTATATTAAAAGTAGGTGGTTTAGTGTAAAACAACCTTATAGTCAAATTAGCCTAAAGGTTATCCTAACAAATCTTTTACTCTTTCCACATCTTTAGGGGCATTAAAAGATTTCTCATTGGTTTTAAGGTCTAGGTCCTCAAAGGATTTTAGCACTTTTTCCTCACTTACTCATGAGTTTATCATCATGGTGGTTGGGAGTGGAACATTTCGATAGTTTAGGAAATGATTATTTATAATGCTTGGATTTTCCAGGTCTATGATTTTTCCAAAATCTATAAGGTTTTGGATTTCATGTTTAAGGCAAGTATAGGTGTTTGTGGAATGGCCAATAACTTGGTGGAATTTGCAATAACTATTTGGGTCATGTCTTGAGACATTTAGGTTTGGTGGTTTGTAAAAGCTTAATGGTCAAAGCAAGCCCTTTTGCATCAGGCAATTTAATACTTTTGATGGGTGTTGGCTAAAATTGGACAATCTCTTTGGTTATTGAATATCATGTACTTCCATAACCTAGCTAGTGCTTCCTTGTTGTGTGCCCCCAGCTGGGTAGTTCCTTATGTCAGTAGTTTTAGAGCTCTTCTTTTTCTCATTCTCAATTTCTTCAGCTTGCAATCCATTATTGTAAAGGTCTATAAAAGATTTAGGGTTCATCATTTATAACCTTTCAACTAAATTAAGATACATATTATGAAAAATCATCCTAACATGATCCTTTTCAGTCAACGTATTTTTCATTAATCCTATCTTGTTCATGAATTTAGAGAGAATATTAGAGAATGATTCATTTGGCTTTTGTTTAGTCAATTCGAAATCTCTGATAGATATCTCTAACCTAGTGTTATAATAATACTATTTTAAAAAAGCATTACATAATCTCTCCAATCAGCCCAAACATATTTTTCTAAACCATAGTACCAGTTCATAGCCATACCCTCTAAGGAAAGTACAAATAACTTTGTGACTACAGATAATGGAGCTTTAGTAGTGCTTATAGTTATGGTATATTGGCTAAGATGAATTCATGGATCCCTAAAACCATTGAACTTTTGTAGTTGAGGCATTTTGAACTTGTCAAGCAACTTCTCACTTTCCATGCATAGTATATCATTCAAGTCAAATAAGTAACCTATGCCTTACTCTTTTATTAGCTCTTCTATCTTAGACATTTTTTGAGTCAGTGCTTGCATCTACTTGGACTCATGATCTTGGACTAGTTCAAGTGATTCCATTTTTACTTTCTCTACTATGTAGTTCTCAACATCTTCAAGCTTCACTTCATTAATAAGTGGGTTTGTAACAACAGGCTGGCCTCCAGCATTATCAATAGGAGCAAGAGCAATAGGTATAGGTGTAGGAGCAATAAGAGGAACATTTTCAACAGTTGGAATAACTACAGCACTAGGTGCTTGTTCAATTATAGGTGGTGGAATAGCAACAACAAGTGGCAGTAATCTAGCTAAGGCTTACCTTATTTCATCTTGCATTATGGCTCTTAAGTCATCCATCAAAGCTCCCTTAATGTCTTCTAAGGTCTAGTTTCCTCCTTATTATTATTCCATTTTTGTTTGTTCGGTTAGAGTTAATTTAGCTTCCAAGTAAAGTGGATTAATAGGACTTTTCTCTAAACTTTGATGGATATCTTTAACTACAAATTTTGGACTCAAGTAAGTTCTAACTAGTCTACCACCTTTTCATTCCCAAACACGTCAAGATCCAGATGGATCTATGATGGTTACAAAATAAAGTGTTAGTATAATGCATGAAGCATATGTATGCATGTATGCATGATGCACGTACTATACAATAAGTAGTAAGTAACAAGCAACAATCAAGTGTATAATATCGTTCCAACCTTATTCCTCCCACACACATATTCAATAACGAGTCTCTTTTCCTAGGATTTTTTGTCTTGGCCTTAATATCAAGGATCGATGTACATACTAAATCTCTCAAAGTAATAAAGAATAGAAATAGTATTTCTAGATATAAAAGTTTAGCCCAATCATTATTAACCTAAATGGGCTCTAAAAGTATGGGCTTGAGCTTTTATAAATAGAAATACCTTATGACAACAATCATAAGCAAGCAATTTAGGTAAATCCTAGGGAAAATAACTAAGCCATTACATATGGTTAAGTTTAGTGGAAAGGTTAAGGCTCCCTTAGCAAGATGCCCTCCTTTAAGACTTGAGTTACAGGCGACATCCTTTACCAACTCAAGAGAAGACTACCCACCTTTAGGACTTCGGTTACAGACTTTGGTTAGATGAACATGGTAATCTATCTTGGACCGAGTTAAGGCTAAGAGTAATGGTTAGCCAATCTATAACTCTATGAAGCTAATGGAATCATGGAATCATAAACCAACACCATTGATTAATAGGGACATGCAAATGAATGCAAGAATAAAATAATTATTAATAAAATAATTCTAAAAAACACAAATAGAATTATTATCTCTTATCCCTACTGGAGTCACCACTATAGATGGCGGGGTTTAGCGTGTGTCCAAGATTTTAGCAACCACGACACTGTTTGAGCTCAGAGCTCTAGAGAACACACTACTATATCACAAAGACATAGTATGGAGATTAGGAGTCACCACTTAGGGTAATAATTGGGACAAATCAAAGGTGGTGGTCACTTAATTCTCTAAAAGAAAGTTAGCACCACAACCAAGAAACTCTGGATATGGAATACCAACTTCTCTTAGTCTTGTGCCCATTTAGAATTGGTTTATTAATTATTACCTTATTCTCTAGTTACATGAAATTTCATTTTAAACCCTAATTATCAAGGCAGCTAGTCATGAAATGGCGCATAAAAATTGCATTCATATGACGAGACGTCCCTAAATTAATCTAAACAATGTTAATTTTAGGTTAGCTAAGTCTATATTTTATTTACAAGTAAAATGAAACTAAAGGTGGCCCTATATTTTAAGATAATTAATGAGCCTAAGTCTACTTATTTTAATTCTAAAAAAAGTAGGCTTAAGTCTATTAATTTTAAGAAATAAATTAGCAGATTTAATTCTGCTTAATTTTAAATTAAGTGATGCAATCCTAAATTTATTTATTTTAAAAATAAAATACTTTAATGGGCTAAGCTAAGTCTAAATTAATTTTAATTAAACTAAAAATGGGCCTACGTCTAAATAAACCTAATAGGCCTAAATTAATTTTAAAGTTAATTTAGCTTAAAATCCAATTTTAAAGGCCTGTTAATTAAATAATTTAATCCTAAACATGGGCTTGTAGCCCAAAACACAAAAAAAAAAAAAAAAAAAAAAAAAAAAAACAAGCCCAAAAACATAAAAAATACTAAAACTATCAAATAAAAAGATTAAACAAACAATTAAATTATTTCTTCTAAACCTAATTTGATTCCATGCAACTTAATATTAATCTAGAGCCACAATTGATTTTATTAAGGTTTACCAAATGAACCCTAATTTACTAATCATTTTTAAGGTGCATAAAAATAAAAAAATTACTATTCCCACTATTGGGCTATTACAACGCCTACGTACTTAAATAAAAAATAATTAATTACATGCCCAAATAATCCAAATAAATAATAAAAAATGAACATAAAAAACACATAATATTAAAAACTATAATCTAATTAAAAATGACTACATAATTTAATTCATGGCATCTTATGGATCTTCATAGATTGATTTTAATTTAATCACGGGCTACATAGTCCACAGTACTCCCACCACCATTTGCCATCATGGAGAAAACATAAAAAACAATAAAAGAATTAGAATACTAATGATCAAAGAAATTAAAATAAACAAAAATAATAAAGAAAAATATAGAAAGAAGAAAAAAAGAAAAATGGATGAATAAAGTGGATGTTGTATTGATTTGCTCGTCAGAGTCTTTGATTCACCGTGTGGAAATAGAGTCTGTAGATTTAATTTTGATTGCTTTGGCTTTATTATGTTCTTAATGCAATGAATTTTCTTTTAAAAGAATAGAATGTATCTCTACCCCTTTTTTTTTCTCTCTTTTTTAGGAAAGAAGAAAACCAAAGAAGAAGAAGAAGAAGCTACTCTCCCTGTGATTGATTTTTTGAAAGCATAAGCAGAGCCTTCTTTTAATTGAGACTAGTAGGTTTATAAAACCTCAAAAAAAAAAATCGACCTCTTATTATTATCAAATCACAAAAGATAAATTAGAGAATTTTTTGAATTTTGAATCTTTTGATAATTTCATTATTAAGATAAAATCTAATTTATTATTATTATTTGTTATTATTATTTTTTTACCAATGAAAAAACAAGAAAAATTATTTTCAAAAATCAAAATTCACTAAAAAATGAAAAAGACGTCGATCGGAATAGTATAATTCCGATTGGAATTATGGAATTCCAATCCGAATTTTGTAATTCTAATTGGTAATTTTTATTTTATTAATATTTAATTTCAAAAAAGGCCCTTGAAAGAATTAAAAATTTTCAATTAGGTCCTTAAAGAAAACATCACAATTAAGTCCTTAAAAAGGTGCAATTAAACCCTAAGATTGAAAAATTAATATCCATATACCTATTTATAATAAATTTGCATCATTGGAGTTCTCTATCGCATCGACACTTGACTATCCTGAAATTGGCTACTTACAAATTGATTTGGAATAAGTAAGATTAGTGGGCCTAGTTCTTAGTTTATTTTAACCTTTAAATGATCATATGTCTATTACAGCTAAGCATGGAGATTAAAATATCTTAATTGAACTTAGAAACCATATAAAAAATCTTTGAAATTGGATTAGAATGTTGACTTTTTTACTTTATCCAAACTGAATTGTACCAATAAAAATTTTTGGTATGATAGTTATGGATATTTATAAATATCTGAACTAAGAACTAAACCGAATTGAATCAAACTGTATTGGATCAAAATAATATATATATATATATATATATATAGGCATTCATTGATGGTTATTATTGACTTACTATAGGCTATATTATTTTTGCAATTAGATTTGTGTAAAATATGTTGGATTTTAGTTGTGTAAAACTAAATTTAGGTTTGAATTTATTAGTTACATTGAACTTTGTTTATTGAACATAAGTTATGAAATTATATTAAAGTATATATTAAAAGGGTTGCATGTATATTTAATGAAATTTCAAGTTTCATGGATGCTTAAAGATTCAATAAAATAGTAAATTCTTTGAATCTCAATTTTGTATTGGATTGACCTATATTATATTGAAATATCCTATCTCCAAATTGTATTATTCCAAAATATTGGAATAATACAAGATGAAGATTTTTAGTTTCAATTCTAGTACCAGTTCTCAATATTTTTATTGACCCTTTGCATGGTCAAAGTCATGATCAATCTCAAATCAACTTTGATTTTGACTTTAACAATCAATTTTAGTTGCTAACCTTTATATTTAAATCTATTTACAAGTTAGATTCAAGGGTAAAATTAATAGGCCTTGAATTGAAGTCTAAAAAAGGCCATTTGAAGGTTATATTACCCCGAGCTCTATCCTGACTGGGACACCACCCGATACTATATGCACACACTCAGGATCTCATAAAGCAAATTGGAGTTTTGGAAAATGGTCATCTTAGGCTCCATCCCAACTAGGATGATGCCTGGGACATCATCCACAAGTGATGTCCCGACCAGGATATATCATTTTCTTTTTAAGCACAATGGTCTTGTAAGCTCCAATGGCTACTTTTATTGAACGTCCCAATCGGGATTAAGGATATCCCGACTAAGACTGAGCAAATCTATGCAAAAAGTGAAAGAAACATTAAATGGAGATGGAGAATTTTTTAGAAGAAGAATCAAAGCTCTAACATCTATATTTTAGCCCATCCATTATAAATACAAGCTCAATACCTCACTTAAAGAGTTTGTAGAGCAAATTCATTAAGAAAATTCATTGAACCAAAACTTTAATTCTTTCACTTTTCTTTTTTTATATATTCATCCCTTAGAAATAAACTCTTGTTAAGTTTATAACTACTCATC
Source organism: Mallotus nudiflorus (assembly GCA_947683625.1). Classification (NCBI taxonomy): domain Eukaryota; kingdom Viridiplantae; phylum Streptophyta; class Magnoliopsida; order Malpighiales; family Euphorbiaceae; genus Mallotus; species Mallotus nudiflorus. Next base: position 158,493 of record CANTUR010000238.1, read on the forward strand.
TAGTGAGTGTAGGTGAGTGCTTTAGCTTCGAATTTCTCTTCTTCTTATTTCTTGGGATTAAGAAAGGAAGTAAGTATGGAAGTAAAGGAATTGGTTTTAGTGTTTACTATTAAAACACTTAGGCTTTGGTTTTCAAAGTGATGTAAGAAAACACTTGTTATAAGGTTTAAGTGTGAGCCTTAAAAATACTTAGGAAAAGGTTTCGAGTGAGCCTTGAAAACTTAAGTTATAAAGGTTTGAGTTGATCCTTGAAAAACTCTCTTGTAAACTCAGTCTAAATGAATATATTAGAGTGGGTTGAAAATCTGAACTTTGGGATAAGTTAGGTGGAGATGTAGGATTCATTATAATCTGAACTCCTTATTTGCTTGTGTTCATCTCTTCATCTTTAATTCTTCTCTTAATTTGTTTTAATTTGATTTAAATTTTTAGAGCCTTATTCACCCCTCTTTAGGGCATTTTCAATTTTCAAATCTCTAATTTTCAATCAAATCCTAAAGATTTCCAAATCCTTGATTGAATTGGACCACGCTTAGCCCTAATGTTTATTAATTTTGAAAATGTACTAAATTTAATGTGTTGAACTATGTCTAAATTAATTTTAATTCAAAGGTAAGCCTATGTCTAAAACCTTAATGGGTATAAATTCATTTTAAAGTTTAATTAAACTTAGTCCAATTTTTATGAGCCTATTTTATGAGTTTTAGACCTAAATGGAGGCTTTGTAAGCCCAAAGTGAAAAAAGCCCAATTAACTACATTAAATAAAATAAACATACATACATGTAAGCACCTAATTTTAGGATGCAGTTGTGCATAAATGCGACGAAAGCCTCTATGATGATAAATTAATCAAAAATTGACCTCTAGTGTTAAGTTTTGAGATTTTCAAGGACTAAATTGCAATGTTTTTTAGGTTTAATTATAAAAAATTGAATTTTTCAGGGGCATATTTGAAAATGTGCATAATGCCAATCAACATTACATAATGTCGATTAGCATTATGTAATGCCAATAGGCATTACACGATGCCGATCGACATTCTGGAATACCGAGGCACTAAAATTTTAGAAAAATTTATTTTTCTCAATTTTCTATTTATGATTGATCCAAATGTAATTTATTTTTAATAAATAAATTCATTTTGGTATTTATCTGTAGGCGTTCTATGTCCAGTATACATCTCTTATGCATATAACTTTTTTGAAATTAAAATCCTAATCCTAGCTTTATTTTCAAAAGAAAGGGAGGGTCAAAGCTGCCTCTCCCCTCTCCTAGGATCACATAACTTGGTTAACTTAGGAATGGGATATAAAAAGAAAGATTGGTAGAGGGAAAAAAGGGAACCCTAATTTGGATTGCATAAAAGGAAGAGAGAAAAAAACCTAATTAGCTATTGCAAAAAAAAAGGGTTGATTGAGAAAACATATAGGGTAAGAAAAGACCTAACCTTATACTGTATGTTTCAAAACAAACCTTTTCAAAGAAAAAAAAAGAAAAAAAACTATGTTCTTTTAAAGTCTAGAAATGAAGAAAACATAAAGTTAATTTTCTCATAATGGTGAAATCCAATTCTGAGAGGCATTCAAATAGCATCTGCATAAGCATTACTCTTATACTCTTTTCTTTTTTATTAATTCTTTCTTTATATCATTTTATTATTGCTATGTTTTTTTGTTTAATTTTCATTATTTTTTTTCTTTGTTCATTAATTCTAATATTATTTTCTTTTTTTTTTCTTTGCGTTTCATATTTCTGGTGATGAATACATGATTGAACCAAGAAAACCCATGAAGAATTCATGAATGAAAACCAAAAGACAAAGATCTCGATTTAATTTTTATCTTGCTCTATTTAGTTTATTTTATTATTTTTTAGGTTTTTAATTTGTTTAATTTATTTTCTTAAAGGTTGTAATTTTAATTTTATTTTCTTTATTATTTTTGGTAGATTTTGTAATGGCCCCAATAGTGGGAATAATGAAAAGTCTAGCTTTCTCTTGTCCTTAAAAAACTAATTAGTAAATTAGGTTCAATTTGGTAAACCCTAATTAAAATCAATGGAGGCAGTAGATTAATTTAAGCTGCATGTTAATTAAAATTTAGGTTTTTTGAAGAAATAATTTAATTGCATGTTTGATCTTTTTTTATTTGATTTTTTTTAATGTTTTTGGGCATGTTTGTTGAATTTTGTGTGTTTTGGTCCCTAAACCCACATTAGGTTCTAGCCCATTTAATAAATATGCTTTTAATTGGATTTTTAGGTTTAATTAATTTTAAAATCAATTTAGACTTAGGCCTATTTTTAGTTTAATTAAAATTAATTTAGACTTATCTCAGCACATTAAAGCATTTTCTTTTTAAAATAAATAGATTTAGGATCATATCACTTAATTTAAAATTAAGTAGAATTAAGTCCACTAATTTATTTCTATTTTATTTCTTAAAATTAATACATTTAAGGCCACTTTTTGCAATTAAAACAAGGAGACTTAGGCTCATTAATTATCTTAAAATGTAGGACCACCTTTATTCTATTTCACTTGTAAATAAAAATGTAGATCATCTAAAGTTTAAAATAAAATTAACATACTTTAGACTTAGGGACGATGCGCATCATAAGCATTTTTACATGTAGTTTTATGACTAGTTTGCTTTAGAACTAGATTAACGTTTAATTAGGGTTTCATAAAATTATGTGTAGATAGAGAATAAGATAGTAATTCATAAAGTAATTCTAAATGAACACAAGACTGAAAGAAGTTAGTATTCCATTCCTAGAATCTCTTGTTTATGGTGGTAGCTTTCTTTTAGAGAATCGAGTACCACCAAAATGATTTGTCCCAGTTATTACCTTAGGTGGCAACTCTTCATCTCCACGTTATGTCTTTGTAACATTGGTTAGTGTGTTCTCTAGATCCCTGAGCTCAAACAGTGTCATGGTTGTTAAAATGTTGGGCATGCATTAAACCCTATCGTCTATAGTGGTGACTCCACTAGGGATAAAAGATACTGATTTAACTTGTGTTCTTTAGAATTATTTTATTCTTGCATTTCTTCTGCATGTTCCTATTAACCAATGGCATTGGTTTATGGTTCCATGATTCCACTAGCTTTATAGGATTGTAATTTAGCTAACCATCACTCTTAGCCTTAACTCAGTTCAAGAGAGATTACCGAGCTCATTTGACCAGAGTCTGTAACCCAAGTCCTAAAGGGGGGGGCAGTATTCTAATGAGTTTGCAAAGGATGTTGGGCCCCTCTAACCTTGGCCTGCAACTCAGGTCTTAAAGGAGGCCATCTTGCTAAGGGAACCTTGACCTTTCTTATAAGACTCAGCTCATGTAGTGGCCTAGTAACTTCCATTAGGATTACCCAACTTGCTTGTGAATGTTGCCATGAGGTATTTCTATATATGAAGGCCTAAGTCCATACTTTATAAGCCCATATAGATTAATAAAGATTGGGTTATTCTTTTATACCTAGAAATATTATTTTTACGTTTTACTACTTTAAAAGATTTGACATGCACGTCGGTTCTTAATATCCCCTATTAATATTAAGACTAAGACCCAAAATCCTAGGAAAAGAGACTCGCCATTAAATATGTGTGTGGGAGAAATAAGGTTAGAAGGATGAATGTTGTACACTTGATTGATACTTATTGCATAGCATATGCATCATACATACATGCATTTCATCCATTACACTAATAGTTTGTTTTGCAGCCATTATAGATTTATCTGGTCTTCTCGTATTTGGGGAAGAAAAGGTGGTAGACTAAGAAGAACATATTTAAGTCCTAAAGCCATAACAAAAGAGATCCTTCATAGACTAAAGAAGAGTTTTATTACTCTGCTTTACTTGGAAGCTGAACCAACTCCAATTGAGCATATAGAAATGGAATAACAATAAGGAGAGAATTGGACCTTAAAAGACATCAAGCGAGCTTTGATGGATAATATAAGGGCTATAATGCAAGATGAACTGTGATAGGCTTTATCTGGATTGATGCATCTTGTTGTTGCTATCATAGCACCACCTGTAATTAATCAACCCCCTACTGATGTAGCTATCCCACTTACTGCAGATGCTCCAACTACTGCCAATAATGTTGTGGGGAAACCTATTGCTAAAAACCCATATGATGTTGAGAACTACATGATAGAAAAGGCAAAGAGAGAATCATTTGAACTGGTACAAGACCATGAGTCCAAGCAGATGTAAGCATTGACCTAAAAAATGTCAAAGATAGAAGAGCTTATTAAAGCACAAGGAAGGGGATATTCATTTGACTTTGATGATATGCTGCTAATGGAGGGTAATAAGCTACCTGAGAAGTTCAAAATGCCTCAGCTATAGAATTTTGATGCAACTGGAGATCCTAGGATTTATCTTAGTCAGTACACAACAACTATGAGCACTACTAAGGCCCCATTAGCCATGATCACTAGGTTATTTATATTATCTTTAGAGGGAATGGTTGTAAATTGGTATTATGGGTTAAAAAAGTCTCTCAAGGATGAGAGGAAAGAACTATGTATTGCTTTTTTGAAATAGTATGATTATAACACTAGATTGGACATGTCTATTAAGGATTTAGAACTGACTATGCAAAAATCAAATGAATCCTTTTCTAATTTCCTGAGCAGTTTTATTAACAAGGTAGGGTTAATGAAAAACAAGTTGGCTGAGAAAGATTAGGTTAGGATGATAGTCCGTAACGTGTCACCTAATTTGGTTGAGAGATTACAAATGATGAATTCCAAAAAAATTATAAACATGTATGATGATGCTTTGCAAGCCGAAGAGGTTAAGAGTGAGAAGAAGAAAAGTTTTAAAAGTACAGGAACTCAAAATTACCCAACTAGGGGCATATAATAGGGAAGTGCTAGCTGAGCTGTGGAGGCAAATGCAATTTAGCAGATCAGGAGATTCTCTAATTTTAATGAACCACTTTCCAAAGTCCTAAACCATTTGACCCAAAAAGGCCTAGTTAGACCCTTAAGCTTTTCCAAACCACCAAACCCAAATGTTCCAAGCTATAACCCAAATAGCTATTGTAAATTTCTCCAAGTAACTGGCCACTTCATAGATATTTGTATCCATTTAAAATATGAAATCCAAAACCTTATAGACTCTAAACACTAGAAACAACCATTTCCCAGACTACCAAAATGTTCCACCACCAGCCACCATTATGATTAACTCAGGAGTTAGTGAAGAGGAAGTGTTGGACTCCTTTGAAAACTTAAACCTTACAGAAAGTGAGAAATCTCCTGATGCCTCTAGAGGAGTAGAGGATTTATTAGGGCAACCCTCAAGCAAATTTGACTTTAAGGTGTTCTATTCAAAGCCACCCTATAATGATATTCCCTTTGAATCAATTGTGCCCTCATTATAGGATGATGAGTTTGATAATGATTCAATGGAAGAAGAGAGAGAATACAAAACTCCTAAGTAACCATTGAGAGGGGTTGAAGGTTTTTTAGGGTAACATTCTGGCAAGTTTGACTATAAAGTATTTTACTCTAAGCCTGCTTCAGGTGATATACCAGCAGAGGAGATTGTGCCTTTAGGATAAAGTGAAGAATTCGAAGATGATGATGTAAAAGGAAAGAATAATGGATCTTTTACTTTTGAACAGTCTCAATAGGGAACTAAAGAGCTACTAAACCAACATTTGGGCAAACTTAACATGAAGGAGCTGAAAGGGAAAGAAACATGCATAATGGAAGTATGGAAAGATGGAAAGAGGAATTGAATTATTGGGGTTATTGACATTTAGTATGACTTTGATGAAAAGAGCCTTGGTGGTCTTAATGTATGGAGTTATAATCCTAATGTGAACCATGTCACTAGAAGTGGAAAGAATTATAAGGCATCAGAAAAGAAAATTGAGAGAGTTACAGAAAGAGAAGAGACAGAGGATGTATAAGTAGAGGAAGGGCAAAAAGAAGACATGATCTTAAAGCAGCTAAAGCTAAGGTAAATGTGAGCATTTGGGACCACCAAAGAGCATTAAGCAACCACTAAAGAGCTCTTGTCAAGGCTCTGTCAAATATAAGTATCGAAATAGTAGCTACACTTGAGGCTATAGTAGCAAAGGTCACAAAAAAGAAGCATTATAACGTTCTCAGATGATGGTTTGCCTTTGGAAGGTAGAAATCATAACAAGGTGCTATTTATCTCAGTTGATGTAAGGGGAAAAAGAACTAATTTTGCAATGGTAGATGATGGTTCTACTATTAATGTGTGTCCATTAGAAATCTTGCCTAATTTGGGTTTGAAATCTAATGATTTGAAAGGTTCAAATCTTATAATCAAAGCCTATGATGATAGCACCTAGAATGTAGAGGGCACATTCGAAGCTCTGGTTAAAATAGGACCTATAGAGTCAACTATTGAGTTCACTATATTAGACATCCCTATCACATATGCCTTGCTTTTGGGAAGGCCATGGTTCCATGCTCTAGGAGGGGTACCCTTAACTATGCACCAGAAGATAAAATTCCCTTATAAAGGAGAGGTTTTAACTATAAAAGCTAAAACTAATGCAGCTGTGGCAACCCTACAGGATAAATAAAAATAAGTATATGTTCCTCCTAGTTTCCAAGTTGCTGGAATATTCAATGGAACTAAGATGGATCTGAGAGTTGTAAGGATAATGGAGAGTATGAATTATCAACCTTGACAGTTGGTAGGAAAGAATGAGCAAGGAAGCCCTAAACCTCTGGAATTCAAAAGTTAGGGCAACACTAAGGGATTAGGGTGCACTTAGATAGAACTTGGTAGCAAAAGAGGAAGGAAGATGGGAAAGGCCAAGATAAATAAGCCATTAGGGAGAATCAAGCTGATAAGTGAGAATTTTATGAAGCCAAGGGAAGGCAAGTACTATTTGGGTGCTAAGGAATCTATCAATGTTGTTGGAAAAGACATTCTTGGGTTCAAGATCTTTAAGGAGCAAATTGTAGAGAACCTAGTAGAGGATAACAAAGAAGAAGTAATGAAGCAGGTAGCTGAGAGGATAGGCAATATTGTTGTTGAAGAGCCGTTGTGTCTGCCACCTTAATAGGAGCCACCCCAAGATTTAGCTAATATCATTAGCAATAGTTTTAGTGATGTTTTCTTATGAAGAAACTGATGTAATAATGTTTGGCCTTTATGAGGATGAAGACTTTATTTTTTTCCATGGTCAATGACATGAATTCTAGTTTGGCTTACTTATGTGATGTCCATCCTGATGGTTCTATTCATTTTAATATTGATTATATATGCATGTTAAACATTAATTCCATTCAATTAGATTCATTAAACATGGGCACAAATGATAATCCTAAGAACATTTCTATATCACATGATGTAACTCCTAAAGAGAGGGAAATTTTTAAAAGAATATTAATAAAAAGAAAGGTAATATTTGCTTAGACTTATGAAGATATGCTGGGTTTAGATAGGGAAATTGTGAAACATCACATCCTAACTTATCCAGAAATTAAACTTGTTAAATAGAAACTACACAAGCTAATACCAGAGTGGACTGAAAAGATAAGAGAGGAAATTGTTAAACAAATCCAAGCTAATTTTCTAGAAATGGTAGATTATCCTCAATGGTTGGCAAACATAGTACCAATACCTAAAAAAGATGGTAAAGTATGTATGTGTGTGGATTTTAGGGATCTAAACAAAGCATTCCCAAAAGATGATTTTCCTTCACCTCACATTGATGTAATAGTGGATAGTGCGATGTTAAGTGCAATGTATTATTTTATGGATAGGTTTTCAAGATATAAAATTCATGGACAAGATTAAAATAGCATTCATTACATAATGGCGGATGCATTATTATAAGGTTATGCCTTTTGGATTGAAGAATGCAAGTGTAACATATCAAAGGGCAGCTGCTACTCTTTTTCCACGACATGAAATATAAAGAAGTATAGGTATATATAGATGACATGATGGTCAAGGTAGAGATAAGAGAGGGACACTTTAAAGCTTTAGATAAGTTTTTAGCTCAAATTAAGAGGCACAATTTGAGGCTCAACCCAAAGAAATGCATTTTTGAGGTTACTTCAAGAAAACTACTGTAGCATATAATTATTAGCAAAGGAATTAAAGTAGATCTAGATAAAGTGAAAGCTATCTAGTAAATGCCAATGCCAAAGATAGAGAAAACAATAAGAGGATTCATTGGCAGGTTGAAATATATTAGTAGGTTCATTGCAAAGCTTACTAATATTTATGACCCTATCTTCAAGCTTTTAAGGAAATATCAACCTGTGAAGTGGAACGATGATTGTCAAAAGGCTTTTTTTAGGATTAAGGAATATCTTGCCAATGCACATGTATTAAAGCCATCAGGGCAAGGTAAACCATTGATCTTATACGTCACTCTAGAGGAAAATGCAATGGGGGCAATGCTAGCATAAGAAGGACTAGATAGATTATAACATAAGCCACCAAGAAAAAAGTTTCTGCCATATGAGGAAAAGTATTATTTGGTAGAGAAAGCATGTCTGATAATGATCTAGGCAACAAGAAAATTGATGCATTATTTTCAATTTTATAAAGTTCAAGCTATTTCAAAGATAAATCCTTTAAGATATCTATTTCAAGCATCTACTTTAATTGGAAAAATGTCTTCATGGATCATACTACTGACTGAATATAATGTAGAGTAAATTACCATAAAGGTTATCTAAGGAAGGGTAGCAACAGAATTCCTAGCTCAGAATGTAGTAGGAGATGATAAACAGTGGAATTTAGAGTTTCCAGATGAGAACTTAGCAGTCATAGAGCATCAGGAGTGGAAGCTTTATTTTGATGGGGTTGTAAACAAAAAAGGAGCTGGATTAGGAGTGATTCATGTTACGCTAGAAGGAGAAACCATACCAATTACCAAGAAGTTAGATTTCAAGATAACAAATAATATGGCTAAGTGTGAGGCATGCATTCATGGAGTAGAGGTAGCAATAGCTACTCGAGCAAAAGAGTTGTTGGTATATAGGGATTCGATATTGGTCGTCAGTCAGGCTAATGAAAAATGGGAGGTGAAAGAGGAAAAGCTAAAGCTTGTATCTGCTATTTGAAAACTTTAATAAGGAACTTCACTAAATATCTCTTCATCCATTTTCCAAAAGACGATAATCATATGGCAGATGCACTAGCAACACTCTCTTTAATATGGGATAATGTGATTGGATTAATAATGAAGCCTTTGGTAATCATAAAATCAAGAGCTCCATATTATGGGGGAGAGCAAACTATGGGTATTCAAATAGGACCTAAAGAGAAGTCGTGGTTTCATGACATTCAAAGGTTTATTAATGAAGTAAAGTATCTAGATGAAGTGACTTCAAAAGAAAAATATGCTCTTCATGTTCTCACATGTAATTATGTGAGTCACGATGGAGTATTATACAAAAGAATGTTGAATGGAATGTAGCTCGAATGTCTCAAGAAAGATGAAGCTAAAGAGGTGATGAAAGAAATTCATGTAGGAGCTTGCAGTTCTCACATAAATGGAATGATCTTCACTAAGAAGATAATCAGACAAGGGTATTATTAGATGAGTTTGGAAAAACATTATATCAGAATAGTAAGATAGTGTCATCAGTGCCAGATCTATAGGAATCTTAACCATCTTCCTCCTACTGTGCTAAATAGTTTATCATCTCCTTAGCCCTTTATAGCATAGGGGATCGATATTATAGGAGAAATAAGGCTGACAGTATCCAATGGGCATAAGTATATAGTTGTGGCAATAGATTACTTTTCCAAATGGGTAGAGGCCGAGTCCTTCAACACACTAAAAAGCAAAACAAATGGCATGGTTTATTAAGAAAAGTCTTGCTTGTAAGTATAGGGTCTCGCACCATGTTATGATAAATAATGGTGTCCAATTTTAAGCTGAAACATCATAGTTGTTATAGAAGTATAGGATTGAACATCATAAGTCTTCACTTTAACACCCTCAAGCTAATGGAGCAGTAGAAGCGGCTAATAAAAATGTTAAGAAGATTCTCTCTAAAATAGTCAAAACTTACAAGGATTGGTATGAGTTTCTTCCTTTTGCTTTATGGGGGTATAGGACTATAGCTATAAATGCCATTAGCTAAACACTATTGTCTTTAATGTATGGTTGTGAAGTAGTTTTGCCTATAAAAAATGAGATATGGAAGATAAAATACCTGAGAATAAATGGCTATGAAAGAGATATGATCATCTGGTATCTTTGGATGAAAAGAGGATGAATGCTTTATTTTATACTCAGATATATTAGTGAAGGATAGCAAGATCATTCAAAAAGAAGGTTAAGTCTGGAAAGATAAAGGCTAGAGACATGGTTTTAAAATAGTCTAGAGTAGTAGTATTTGATCCAAGAGGAAAGTTCATACCAAATTAGGAAGGACCATATTTAGTCAAGTTGATTCTACCTAAGGAAGCTATAAAAATATAAGATCTTGAAGGGAATGAGTTCATTGAGCCAATCAATCTGGATCATCTTAAGAAATACTATCTTTAAAAAAGAGGAAATAATAATAGTATAAAAGAAATAAAAGTCCGTTGGCTAGAAAACCTGAAAAGGCTAGTCAAGCAAAAATTAGGACATTCCCATTGTTCAAAAAACCTACAAAGGGTTGGTAAGCAAAAATTAGGGAATAAAAGAAAAGAGGTGATCTTGCTTATTAGAAAACCTACAAAGGGCTGGTCAGGTAGAAATTAGGGAAATAAAAGTGAGAAAAATATTTAGTTAGAAAATCTAAAAGGACTGGCTGATAACAAAAGTTATATCATGTTATGTAATAAAGGTACTCATTTTGGCCCTAATTAATGAAGCAAATTGAAATGAAATTTTTTTTTTGCATATTGCATATCCTATCTTTATTATAAGGCATAAGTGCTTAAAAGAAAAACAAAGCATGAAAAGACTAAAAACCATATCTATGAGATCACTACTCTAAATATGTATTGGTTTCTTCTTTTATGATTCATCCTACAACACTTGAGTCTTCTTGCACTTAGCGAATTCGGGTGGCTATGTAGTTTGCATGATAATCCAAGCTTTGTAGTTATCATCAATAGTCACATTGGCATTCAAATACAAGTTTTGCTTGAAGTTCCTATGAAGCCACAAGCTCTTAACCTTGTCTAGAAAGTCATGCCTCAAAGGGAAGCCTTTAAATTCAATAAGAATAGTGACAATGAACTGTGGGCAACCATATTGATGGTAAAGACATAAAGGGGAGAAAAAGGTAGAGAAATATAGCCCAGGAATATGAACACTATGATCATATAGCTCAATGGTCATGAACTTCAATTTCCACCAAGGGTAGACCCATGAGATCTCAACATCTGTAATGCCCCTCAACCAGCCAACCCATTAGTTTATAGTAAGCTTATCCTTCATCTTCAATGGATGAGACTATAGCTTAGAAGGTTGATAAGTCAAAGGGTTGGCAGGAATGATAAGCAAACTTAACTTTTCCTATAGCCAAATCTAAAAAAAAAAGAGCCCGTTAAGTTTAAAACCTAAAAGGTAAAATTAGGCAAAAGTTAAGGAAAATAAAAGAGAAAGAAAACAATAAAGGATTATGGTTACACACCTAAAGGAGAAGTAAACTGCCTGAAAGATGATTCTGAGTTCTAAAGTTGTCCAGTCCTATGATAATTTTAGTAAGAATAATGGGTATAAGTTCGGCTCTAACTTGTACCTACTCTAAAATACTCACAATCTATGTGTCAGCATTTTCATAAGATAAAACTAGCAAAAACTATGCATAAAGACAAAAAGCAATGGTTTTGGTCCAAGCAACATTGTTTATCTTTAGTTTTATAGACATTAATCCGAGGAGATAGATCAATGGTACCAGGGTTATGAGCATATAGATAGATCTCATCTAGGGAAAAATAAAAAAAATGCTACTAGCTTTTTAGGAAGCTGCATGGTCAGATCAAGAAGAGTAATCATGACAGTTGAGTCTAATGTGAACCCTAAGATAGCAGCAAATTCTTTAATCATTAGGCATAACTCTTGCCCATTCAATTTGAACACGTGGTCTTTAGCATCTCAAAAAGTTGTAGTAGCATGCAAAAAGTTATTGTTGACATTCAAATGTTGAATGGAGTGACTTGCAATGAAAAAGGAGAAAGTTGTTCCAATTATTTCCATCAAGGCTCTTAAGGAATTTCTTCATCAATTGAAGAGATGCTTGAGTCATGATTGAAAGTGAAGAGAATGAGGACTAATGCCCTTATGTGTTCTTTATATAGAGAAGGAAAATGAGTCCATAAGAGAAAAGGATTCTATTTGCTCAAGGAATATATATAAGATGAGGTGATGGAATCTAAAAGAGATAAGGATAAATAAACAATTATTAAAGGGATAATATTCATTATTTATCTTTTTAATTAATTAGTTATTTATTTGATTATTCAGTATTATCTATTGTTAGAAGGATTTTAATGGAGGAAGTTTACTCAAAAGCAGCTACCAGTTCAAGTGATACATAATAGTACTCAAAATAATGCAGAATCTAGAAAGTAACAATACTACAGAAACAGTCAGATCAAGCACATTGAGAGTCATAAATAAAAATAGTCCTAATCAGTCATCATGAGCTCTCGAATTGGGCCAAGGCCTCCATCCTCCAGTCAGATCATCATGTTAATAAGTATCTAAAGGTCTAGTAGATGAAGTCCCAACACTATGAGGATCAATGCCCAAGTCTACAAGCTACCAATGAAGCATCTCATTCTCACTCTTTAGACCATTAGAATAACTCTACATATATGGGAAATGTTATATCATATGCATAACATGCATACACTTTTCATTTTTTTAGTGTATATACTTACTTACAAACTATATGTGACTTGCATAGTAAATAACCTCTGAGACGAGGCAAGACTATGTAAATACTCTACCTATGTTTAGGGAACCTGTTTTGTAAATTTTTTGACTAACATCTATGTCAAGTGTATAGATCATATAGGAAATAAGTCAGATAGACTCATATGAGAAGTATCTGTCGAGGAAAAGTTAGGAACCTGAGCATCGCTAAAATGCATATACTGCTCAACCGGAGTCTAAATAGCAAGAGCCCAATGAAGCATAGACCTGTGTAGAAAAGAGACATCGCCAAGGATAGCACCAATAAAAGCCCCCTCACAACTAGTCCCAACATGCTGAGTATAGTGTGTATGACTAGGTCTGGGCTCATATGTCTCGGTATCAAAAGTAGTCTCAGTCCTCTTAGCAGTCTCGGTCTTTTCCCCCATCACCTCGATAGTAGGGGAACCAATCTCCTCAAATTGTGGAAAATAATGAGTAATTTACAGGTTCTAAAAGAATAAATGAAATGATTAGAAATTACCTCAGCATGGTCAGTAAGAATCTGCTCCAAGAGGTTCTCATGAATGAACTACCAGTAATGGTGAGATTGCTCAAGTAAAATTGAGGCATCATATCTCTGTAGCACGTCTCTCAGCTTTGAACCCATCAATTATTAGCTATGTAACATTAAAGGAGGGATATCATAAGGAATACGACATCATGAAGGTCCAGAAGACCATCGATATACTCGTTCCCCCAGATACCACATCTGACAACCATATCTAGGGAGTAAAATCCTTATGGACTCAAGACGTACTGCTCTAGCCATATAATCATATATCTAGATGTCATCAGCTCCCTTCAGCCAATTGGAATTAATATGCAAATTATGTTAATTAAGTTTAACTTGCATTATAAAATACTGATGATTTTATTTTCTTACCAGGTGCCACTCAATGGAGTTTATCTAATCATGATAGGTCTGAAGAATATTTCTGACGCTAGCCATACAAGAAGAACCCCATCTCTACATAAGAGGGAGACTCATGTCAGAGCTAATAGCATCGAAACCCCAGATCAGCCTAATCTCTATACGCAAAATTTAGAAAAGAAAGAAAATAAATCAATAAATCATGCAAAAAAAAGAGAGAACATATATGCAAGACATGCCAAAAGCCACACATGATGATAGTGCCTCTATAAATAATATCTAGTCTATAGTAAAGATAGGCTAATACAGGAGATGCCTAATTAAGGGTAGAAACTCAACCTAAATCATGAAGGGGGTCGAGTAAAGCAATGCTAACTTTGTGACTAGTCTCACAAAAAAGAGTCATGCCTAGTAGTATAAAGAGGAGACACCTCACCTTCTAAGCAATCTGAAGGAGAGCAGTAGTGGGTAGACGTTTGAATCCCTTAACTAGAGATAAAAGAGAACATTTTTTTATTTTTCCACATCGAGACAAACCCAATCAAGTTATGCATATACTGACTCCGTGCATCATCAAGAAGATCGCAATAACTAATTTCGAAAGGAATAGGAGTTCCTCCAAAGGCAATCCCAGTGATGGTAGAAAAGCTCATAGGAGAAATATTCAGTTCCTCTATGTGAGTATGAAAAGTGTGGGTGGTGTCCATCCACCTCTCAATCAAAGCAAATAGAGAATAATGGTCAAATCAGCCCTAAACTATCAGAAGCACAATGATGAATTATCTGAAACTTGAGGTCCAGATCAGTTGTGCCACATTCACTAGTAGCCCATGAAATAATTCTTGAGCTATGTGAAAACAACTCGTGAATTTCATTAGTTGTTGGATGAAATTCAAGAAATGTACATACATATATACATATATATATATATATATATTGGTTGCAAAAATGGAATGTCGATCGACATTGTGCAATGCTGATTGGAAATGAAAACTTGTGATTGGGATTCTAGACATTCAATCAGACATATAGCAAACCTAAGCTAAAATTTTCATATTTTTAGGGTTTAATTTCAAAATTTCAAGCATTTTTTACCAATTTCAAATCTAATTTGAATAATGTGAATACTAATTTGCATTCTAAAATTGATTATGATAACTAACTTTACAAATATTTTTTTATAGAAATAAATAGAAATAAGGAAATATTACCTCATTATCCACATCTGATGCAACCAAGCTAAGCAAGCCTATCAAACCAAGTGATCTATTGCATTATGAGGGACCAATGATAAGATCAAGGACAAATAAGTTCAAACAAGCATTGAATTTGCTTTTCTTTCACATTATAAGCAAGTTGGTGGATTTGATTGCAAGTACAAGCTTGGAGCTGCATGATGAAGAATTCAAGCTAATTAGCTTAATTTCCTATTCTAAATTTAATTAGCTTGAATTGGACGAATTTGCAAGTTATTTTTTCTATTCTGGAGTCAATAAGGAAGATTTTAGAAGGTGTAAGAAGATTTAACAATATTCTAAGTCAAAGTCAACAAGTAAAAGTTAAAGTCAAATAGTCAACAAGTCAATGGTCAATGGTCAACATGTGACATGGCATGCTTCAATGCTTAGCTGTCATGAGTTGTCATTTTGCTTAGTTGTCATAAATTGTAATGAGTTGTCAATTTTGACTTTTTAAAGATGAGTTGTCATTAGTTGTCTTATTTTTGAAGGAAATCTCCTTAATTAAGGATTTTCCTATATAAGTATCTTTGAGAATAAGGAACAAAACTTTTCCTTCAAGGATTAGGTTGTTTACATGCCTATATAAGGGCGAACCCTATGAGAAAAAAATTTAAGCATTGAAATATTAAAAGTGAGGTTTTTCCTTAAACTTTATATTTTTGAAACTTTACAAGTTTACTTGAATTGTTTCACTTTTACCTTTCATTACAATTGCTAGGTTAGATTAGACTTAGAATTATGTGATTGTTCTTCTTTTAATAGCTAAGTATCTTGCTTCACTTTAATAAGCAAGGGGTTTAGCTCCATCAACACAACCTGTCATTGATGACCCTTGGGCTAAATTTCAAAGTTGGATGTGCGTTCTATCTCTATTATAGGTAGAGTTCGTATCAATTTGGTATTAGAGCCAAACTTTAAGGTTTGGTTATTTATCATTTAATTTTCATTCATAATTTCGTCATCTTCTTCTTCTTCTCAATTCTTCTCAATTTTAAAAAAAATAAAAAATCCAGTCATTGTGTTTTATACAAAAGGGTTCAAAATCTATCAAAATAACCTAATTGAGTTAGTTTTTTCAATTTCCACATCTATTAAAAAAACAAAAAAAATATTACTTTTTTTTAATTCAAAATTATGTTTTGGTTATGTTTGTGGGTTTAGAACTCAAATTTGACTTCTTTTGTTAATTTCCATTGTGAACGATTTCTTGTCTTCTAAAAATTAGATTTTATTCTTAATTTTGAGCTAAGTTTTGTTCACTTGCTTATTTTCTTATTTATTTGATTCGTGAATAGTCACTTTGAATTTTAAGTTTAATTTGATTTTTGTGATTATGGTGTTGAGTTGATTAAGTGATTCTTGCATTATTTGCATTAGTTTTATTAGAACTGAAATTTGGGAAATTTGAGTGGTAAAAGGCAAGTGGTGAGCTCATAAAAGGTAAGAGACTTATTGAGTGAAACACGAGTGTGAGTACCATTTAAATTAAGCGAAACACGTAAGGGAGTGTTTTATGAGATTTTTTTTATTGCTACTAATAATTTCTTATAGGAAAAATAAAAGCAATGGCTCAAGAAGGTGAAGAAGGAATGCCTAATCAAAAGATGTACATGAAATCCATGACCTAATTGTTTGAGAAGTTAAGACTAGATTTGGCAAATCAAATTGGAGACTTGGCAGACCGAATAGACAAGATGGAGTCAAGTCATCATGGAGATGCTAGTACAGCTAATACTATAACCCATGGGAGACTTGAATAAGAGGATGATGAACAAACATCCAATTCGAGCAGAAATGGGTATGCAATAGTTAATAACAACTTAGGAAGCATCAAGATGAAAATTCCAAGCTTTCAAGGCAAAAGTGATGTCGAAGCCTATTTGGAATGGGAGAAAAAGGTGGAGTTCATCTTTGACTACCATCAATACTCTAAAGAAAAGAAGGTGAAGCTAGCTACCGTAGAGTTTATCAATTATGCATTTGTTTGGTGGGATCAATTGGTGACTAGTAGAAGAAAGAACCATGATCGACCTATTGAGACATTGGAGCAGATGAAGGCAATCATGCACAAGAGGTTTATTCCTACACACTATTATATGGAATTGTATAACAAACTTTAAAATATTGTACAAGGATCTAAACATGTAGAGGAATATCATCAAGCAATGGAGATAGATATGATTAGAGCAAATATTGATAAAGATCATGAGGCAACAATGGCAAGGTTTTTGCATGGACTGAATAGAAACATAGCCAACTTAGTGGAATTACACCACTATGTTGACATGGATGATATGTTGCACATGGCAATCAAGATTGAGAAGCAATTGAGGTTTAAGAATTCCAAAGGCCATTTAACTTCTTTTAGTTCTTCATGGAAGTCAAATTGGAAGAATGGAGATAAGAGCTTGACTAAGGAAAAATTTGACAACAATAAAGGAGGAAATGAAAGGGGGAATGCCAAGACCAAAGACAAAGGTGAGACTCAAACTAAACGATCTCATGATGTTCAATTTTTAAAAGTTTTGGTTATGGGCATATCTCTTCTAATTGTCCAAATAAGTGCACCATGACTATGAGCGGTAGCGAAATCTTTCATGAAATTGATGATGGCGAGCATAATTTGGAGATGCCCAAGCTTGAGGATGCAAGTGATGATAAGTGTAGATGGTGGGGTTTAGCGCGTAGTAACCACGACACTGTTTGAGGTCAGGCCTCTAGATAACACACTAATCACTATCAGAAAGACATGGCATGGAGATGAGGAGTCTCCACCTACGGTAATAACTGGGACAAATTGAAAAGATGGTACTCGATTCCCTAAAAGAAAGCTAGCACCACAACCAGGAGATTCTGAATATGGAATACCAACTTCTTTCAGTCTTATGTTCATTTAGAATTACTTTATGAATTATTATCTTATTATGTATTTACATGCAATTTCATATAAACACTAAAAACAATCAACTCCAAGGCAAACTAGTCATGAAATATACAAGTAAATAATGCATTCAATAAATCATATAATCCCTAAGTTAGTCTAATCTACATGGATTTTAAATAAATGAGCTAAAGTCTACATATTTTAAATTATAAGTGAACCTAAAGACCTAATTCCTGTTGATTTTAATTAAATGAACTTAAGTCTACTTGTTTTAATAAAAAATGGGCATAATTCTACAAATTATGGAATATTTAAATTAGTGGGCCTAATTTTACATGTTTTAATTAAATGGGCCTAAGGATATTTTTAACCTAAAATCCGATTAATTATGAACCTAAAAATATATTTTAATTAATTAAACCTAATTAATTATTAAGTGAGATGGGCTAAAAGAATTACCTAAACTTAAATAAATAAATCAAAGCCTAAAATAGGCTTAAGGCCTCAAAAGCATATAATGAACAAGCCCAAAAACAAATAAAAACATAAAAAAATATTAAATAAGATCAACAAATAACTAAATTAATCCTTGCTAAAATCCTAATTTATTAATATGCAACCTAAATTAATCTACTTCCTCCATTGATTTTAAATAATTACTTAATTAAAACCTAGTTTTACTAACCAATTTAATCAAAATAAACATGCAACCACATACATAATTTCACTACTCCCACTATTGGGGCTATTACATTAATTCATAAAATAATTACTAAAATAAAAAATAAAAAGCAATAAATAAAATAAAATAAAAAACCCTAGAAACTAAGTCTCTACAAGGCTTCATCCATGGTCTTCCACGGACTTCTCATGAATTTATCCCTCCCACATGATCACCATGCATTTTCCTTCATAATCACCACACAAATAAAAATTAAATTAAATTAAATTAATGAATAAATTATAATAATAACTCGAAAGAATACAAATAATTAATAACAAAGAAAATAAAAAATAGAATAAGAAGAGGATGATGATGATGATTATGAGCAATTTGGGGTACTCCTCATATTTGTAATTCACCGTTCTTGATAAGTTTTCGAATCTTCTTCTTCAAAATTCTTCAAGGATCTTGAATTAACTGATGAATCAAAAGGAATTTTTGTAGAAAATAACTCAAAAAAGAAAAAAGAATTAAAAAAAACTCTCTTAAAAAACACTTTTCTCTTTTTTCTTTCTTCTCCCGCCTCCTTCTTTTTTTCCTCCCTCCTTTCTCCTACTCTTCATCCTCTTTATATAGTGAAAAAAGAACTAGAAAACCTAGCCTAATCCTAATATGATTCTAATTCCTAAAAATATAAGATTAATACTTAAAATTATATTTAGGAATTTTAGATCAATTAGGATTGAGTTAAAAACCAATTAGGAGTTTTAAACCAATTAGGATTGAATTTAAAAAATAAAAAAAATTGATGGAAGAATTCAATTCGAATCGGGATTGTATAATTTCAATTGGAATTGGTGAATTCATAATTATGTAATTCCAACTAAAATTACATAATTCCAGTCAAAATTATGGAATTTTGACAGGTTTTTTTTAACATTTAATTATAAAAAGACCCCTGGAAGAATTTAAGTTTTGCAATTAGGTTCTAAAAAAACATTGTAATTTAGTCCTTAAAAAAACTAAATCCTTCCTTTAAAAGATGCATTTAAACCCTTAGAATTTTAAAGATTAAGTATTGAAGACCTATTTATGATATTTTCATCATTGGAGTCCTTTGTTATATCCATAACACATCATCCTGAAATTGGGTGTCTACAATGAGGCTGTACAAAGTCCATCACATGGTGAATTTCATGTTACAAGGTGAATCATGAATGTGCAAACCAAAATGGAGGATGAGGATCAATGTGAGAACATCTTTCAAACTAAATGCAAGGTGCAAGATAAGGTATATTGTATGATCATTGATGGGGGTAGTTGCACAAATGTAGCTAGTACCATGTTAGTTAAGAAGTTTCATTTATATACCATGAAGCACCCTAGGCCTTACACATTGCAATGTTTGAATGATTATGGGGAGAAAAATGTGACTAAACAAGTAAAGATAGAATTTCCATAGGCAAATATGAAGATGAAGTATTATATGATGTAGTGCCTATGCAAGCGTGTCATATTCTTTTGGGGCATCCTTGGCAATATGATAGGAGGGCTAATCATAATGGGTTTTCTAATAGATATTCTTTTATAATGAATGATGTACCCATTACCCTTAAAACTTTAACCCCTAAAGAAGTGTATGAGGACTAAAAAGTCCTAAAGCAAAGATTTGAAGAGTTCAAAAAAGAAAAAGCAATAAAAAGAGAGAGTTAGAATAGGCAAACAACCAAAAGGAGAACTGTGAGAAAAGAAATGATAGGAGTGAGCAAAGAGTGGAAAAGGAGAGCTTGAGGGGATGCTTAATGTGAAAAAGAAGAGTGATGTGCATGCAAAAGGAGAGTTGAGTGTGAATAAGGTAAAAAAACAGAGAGAAAAGGAAGTTTTTATGCAAAAGAAAAAGATGTGAGGAAAGCTTTACTTTTAAGGCAGCCTATGCTTGTACTTGTTTGTAAGGAATCTTATTTAAGCTTTAATGATCTTGACCCTTCTTTGCCTAGTTCTTTTGTGAGATTATTGCAGGGATTTTAAGATGTGTTTCACGATGATATTCCTAGTGGTTTGCCACTAATAAGAGGAATATAACATCAAATTGACTTTGTACCTAGTTCTACAATTCCAAATAGACCCACATATAGATGCAATCCTGAGGAAACCAAAGAGTTGTAAAGGCAAGTTAAAGATCTTATAAACAAATGTTACATTAGAGAAAGCATGAGCTCATGTGCCATTCCAGTTTTACTTGTGCCTAAAAAGGATGGAACTTGGAGAATGTGTGTTGATTGTTGTGCAATTAACAAAATAATGGTAAAGTATCATCATCCTATTCCTAGGTTAGATGATATACTTGATAAGTTGCATAGGGCTATTATATTTTCCATGATTGATTTGAAAAGTGGTTATCATCAAATTCACATGAAAGAGGGTAATGAGTGGTTAGTCATGCCTTTTGGTTTAACTAATGCACCTAGCACTTTTATGAGATTAATGAACCATGTTTTATATGCTTTCATTGGAAAATTTATGGTTGTTTATGTTAATGATATGCTTATATATAGTAAATCTTTGGAATAGCATATTGAACATGTGCATTTGGTTTTGGAAGTGCTGCATAAGGAATGTTTGTTTGATAACCTCAAAAAGTGTAGTTTTTGCACACATAAGCTTGTTTTCTTAGGCTTTGTTATTAGTGCAAAAGGAATAAAGGTAGATGAAGAGAAGGTCAAGGCAATTAAAGATTGGCCTACGCCTAGAGGAGTTGGTGATGTGTGAAGTTTTCATGGTCTTGCAAGCTTTTATAAGCGATTTATGAGGGATTTTAGTATCATTGCAGCACCATTGACCAAAGTCATCAAGAAAAATGTTAGCTTCAAGTGGGGAGAAGCACAAGAACTAGAATTTAACATGCTTAAGGATAATTTGACATCTTCTCCTTTACTTACTCTATCTAACCTTTCTAAAACATTTGAAATTGAATGTGATGCTTCAGGTTTGGGAATTGGGGCTATTCTAATGCAATATGGATAACCAATTGCCTATTTTAGTGAAAATTTAAATATTGCAAGCTTAAAGTACCCCACTTATGAAAAATAAATGTATGCCTTAGTTCACGCTTTAAAGACATGGCAACATTATTTATTGCCTAAAGAGTTCATGATACATACTAATCATGAATCCTTGAAGCACTTAAAAGGGAAAAATAAGCTTAACAAACGATATGCTAGGTGGAGTGAATTCATTAAGTCATTTCCTTATGTCATTAAATACAAGCAAGGTAAAGAGAATGTTGTGGCTGATGCACTTTCAAGAAGGTATACTTTACATGCTTCTTTAGATGCCAAATTGCTAGGATTTGAATACATAAAAGAGTTGTATGAGAATGACAGTGATTTTGGTAGTGTTTTTCATGCATGTGAAAATATTGCTTTTGAAAAGTTCTATAGACATGAGGGTTGCTTATTTAAAGAGAAACAGTTGTGTGTTCCTCACTATTATATGCATGAATTGCTTATTTATAAAGCACATGAGGGTGGTTTAATGGGACATTTTGGTATAGCCAAGACTTTGGATGTTTTACATGATCACTTTTATTGGCCTAACATGAAAAAAGATATTGTTAGAATTTGTAATAAGTGCATTGTGTGTAAACAAGCTAAGTCTAAGTTAAAACCACATGGTTTGTATATGCCTCTACCCATGTGTAGTTCACCTTGGATTGATATTTCCATGGATTTTGTGCTTGGTTTACCTAGGACTAAGCGAGGACATGATTTAATATATATTATTGTAGATAGGTTTTGTAAAATGGCTCACTTTATAGCATGTAGAAAAACTAATGATGCACAACATGTTATGGATTTGTTCTTTAAAGAGGTTGTTCATTTGCATGGCATGCCTAGAGCAATTGTGAGTGATAGAGATGCTAAGTTTTTAAGCTACTTTTAGAAGTCTTTATGGGGTAAATTAGGCACTAAACTTTTATTTTCTATAATATGCCATCCACAAAATGATGGGCAAATTAAGGTAGTTAATAGAACTTTATCCTAATTACTAAGAACCATGGTTAGGCGTAATTTAAAGTCATGGGAAGATTGCTTGTCATATATTGAATTTGCTTATAATTGTAGTGTGCATTCTTCTACCAATTTCTATCCTTTTGAGATTGTTTATGGTTTTATTCCATTGAGTCCTTTAGATTTGATTTCTTTACCTTTTAGTGAACAAGAAAATCTAAATGGAAATAAGAAGGAAAAATTTATGAAGTCCTTACATGAAAAAGTGTAAGCAAATCTTAAAAGAAAGAATGAGCAATATGCCAAACATGAAAACAAGGGGCGTGTAAAAGTTTTACTTGAACTAAGTGATTGGGTTAGGGTACATTTAAGCAAAGAAAGATTTCCTACTCAAAGGAAATCTAAGTTGATGCCACATGGTGATGGACCCTTCCAAGTGTTAGAGCATAAGAATTACAATGCTTACAAGATTGACTTACCCGATGAGTATGGTGTAAGTGCTATATTTAATGTTGTTAATTCATCTCTTTTTATTTTGATGTAGGTGTTGATTCGAGGATGAATCATCTTAAGGATTGGGGGGGGGGGGGGGGGAATGATGCAACTAAGCTAAGCAAGCCCATCAAACCAAGTGATCCACTGCATTATAAGGGACCAATAACAATATCAAGGATAAAGAAGTTCAAACAAGCATTAAATTTGCTTGTCTTTCACATTACAAGCAAGTTGGTGGATTTGACTACAAGAATAAGCTTAGAGCTATATGATGAACAATTCAAGCTAATTAGCTTAATTTTATATTCTGAAATTAATTAGCTTGAATTGGATGAATTTGCAAGTTATTTTTCCTATTTTGGAGTTAATAAGGAAGATTCTAAAAGGTGTGAGAAGATTTAAGAATATTCCAAGTCAAAGTCAAATAGTCAATAAGTCAAAGTCAAGGGTCAATGGTTAACATGTGACATGGCATGCTTCAATGCTTAGTTGTCATGAGTTGTCATTTTGCTTAGTTTTCATGAATTGTAATAAGTTGTCAATTTTGACTATTCAAAGATGAGTTGTTATTAGTTGTCCTATTTTTTAAGAAAATCTCCTTAATTAAGGATTTTCCTATATATGTATCCTTGAGAATAAGGAATAAAACCTTGTCCTTTAAGGATTAGGTTGTTTACATGCCTATATAAGGGCTAGCCCTATGAGAAACAAATTTAAGCATTGAAATATTAAAAGTGAGGTTTTTCCTTAAACTTTGTTTTTTTGAAACTTTGCAAGTTTACTTCAATTGTTTCATTTCTACCATTCATTTAAATTGCTAGGTTAGATTAGACTTAGAATTGTGTGATTATTCATCTTTTAATAGCTAAGTATCTTGCTTCACTTTAATAAGCAAGGGGTTTATCTCCATCAACACAACCTATCCTTGATGATCCTTGGGCTAGATTTCAAAGTTGGATGCATGTTCTATCTCTATTATAGGCAGGGTTCATATTAACATCTGTACACCTGTAAAGATATAGGTAAGTTAGGTAAGATAAAGGGAGGATGGTGGAGCCTTCTCAAAGTCCAAGACTATTATGAGGAAAATGGGGAGACAGAATAATCAAATCTACTAGAATTTTTGCTCCTCTATATGGTTTGTATCGCAGGGCAACCATAGGATATGACAGATTGCAAATTAGACATCAGATGATCAAGTAATAAAAGAAAAAAAAATCAATGCAAAGAGAAAATAAAAGGAAAAGAAAATTAAGATGAAATGAGAAATGGAACATGACATGTAAAAGAGAAGTATATAGAATAGAAAATATCCATTTTGATCCACTAAAACTTGCTTGTATTCAAGTCCAAATTTCTTCCTTGCAATTTGGTCCATTTATAATTAACTCATGAAATTCATATCATTAATTAATAATTCACATAATTATTAATTACATAGTTAGTTTGTATTAAAATTTTGAATCCTATGTCAAGTATAAAATACAAAATATAATTATAGAATTCAATTTTTACATTTTACATGCATCATCATTTTTATCAAGGATTTTAAATATGTTTTGTTTTATGCTACACAGTAGTTGTAACTGAAATTTCATATTATTTTGTTATGCTCTGCCCAATAGTCATAACATGAATTTCAAATTCAATATGTTATATGCTACAAAGCAGTTATAACATGAATTTTTAAATCTTTTGATCTACTAGACACTACGTAGTAGTTATGGTATCATTACTAGACATTCCACATGAACTATAGCATATTTTTCAAATCACGAATCGCTAAATATCCCACAGGGAATATAGCAAAAATTTAAATCACAGATTGCTAGACATTCCACAGGAACTATAACATTTTTTAAAAAAATCATAAATATCTAAATGTCCCATAAGGAATATAGTGAGAATCATTATATATATTTTGTTAAATGTCTCACAGGGAATATAATGAAATCCATTATCATTAGACGTCCCAAAGGGAATATAGTATAGTTCACCAAACACTACACAATAGTTATGGTATTATTGCTAGATGTTCAACAAGAGCTATAGCATGTTCTCAAATCATGAAATGCTATATGTTCCACAGGGAATATAGCGAAACTCATTTGCATATATCTCACTAGACGTCCCAAAGGGAATATAGTGAAGAATGCTAAACCAAGCATCTTGCTTAAAAATTTCACAATAATTTAAGGATCAATCCATCAATTAGGATACAATTAAGTACCCTAATTCTTTCCTTCAAAATTTTGTGCTTCTATTGCCTTTCCATAATTTATCAAGCAAATGGTGACAAAGGGGGGTAATTATAAGCACCCAATTTCATGATGCAATTGTGCATGAATGCGATGAAAGCCTCTATGATGACAAATTAATCAAAAATTGACCTCTAGTGTTAAGTTTTACGACACAACACCAATCGGCATTACACAACACCAATCGACATTACACAATGCCAGTCGACATTCTAGAATGCCGAGGCGCTAAAATTTCAACAAAAAAATTATTTTTCTCAATTTTTTATTTATGATTAATCAAAATTTAATTTATTTTTAATAAATAAATTAATTTTGGTATTTATCTATAAGGTTTTTGTGTCCATTACGCATCTCTTACTCATATAACTTTTTTGAAATTGAAATCCTTATCCTCGCTTTGTTTTTAAAAGAGAAGGAGGATTAGAGCTGCCTCCCCTGGGATCATGTAACTTAGCTAGCTTAGGAACAAGATATAAAAAGAAAGAATGATAGAGAGAGATCGTAATTTGGATTGCGTAAAAGAGAGAGAAAAAATATCTAATTAACTATTGCAAAAAAAAAGGGTTTATTAAAAAAATACAAAGGGTAAGAAATGACCTAACCTTCTACTATAGGTTTAAAAAAAAAAACCTTTTCAAAGCAAAAAAAGAAAAAAAATTATGTTCTTTTCAAAGGTCAGAAATCAAGAAAACACAGAGTCAATTGTCTTAAAACGGTGCCAATTATGAGAGGCATTCAAACAACATCTGCATAAGCATTACTCTTCTACTCCTTTCTTTTTTATTAATTCTTTCTTTATACATTATTTTATTATTTCTGTGTTTTTGTATTTAATTTTCATTATTTTGTTTATTAATTCTAATCTTTATTTTATTTTATTTTTTGTGTCTTATATTTCTGGTGATGAATACATTATTGAACCAAGGAAACCCATGGAGAATCCACGAATAAAAGCCAAAAGTTAAAGATCCGGATTTAATTTTTATCTTGCTCAATTTAGTTTATTTTATTATTTTTTAGGTTTTGAATTTGTTTAATTTATTTTCTCAAAGGTTGTAATTTTAATTTTATTTTCTTTATTATTTTTGCTAGATTTTGTAATATCCCCGATAGTGGGAATAATGAAAAGTCTAGCTTTCTCTTGTCCTTAAAAAATTAATTAGTAAATTAGGTACAATTTGAAATCCTAATTAAAATCAATGGAGGCAATAGATTAATTTAGGTTGCATGTTAATTAAAAATAAGTTTGTTAGAAGAAATAATTTAATTGCATGTTTGATATTTTTTATTTGACTGTTTTGTTTTTTTTATGTTTTTGGACTTGTTTGTTGATTTTTGTGTGTTTTGGGCCTCAATCCCACGTTAGGTTCTAACCCATTTAATAAATAGGCTTTTAATTATATTTTTAGGTTTAATTAATTTTAAAATCAATTTAGGCCCAATTAGATTAATTTAGACTTAGGCCTATTCTTAGTTTAATTAAAATTAATTTAGACTTAGCTCAGCCCATTAAAGCATTTTCTTTTTAAAATAAATAGATTTAGGATCACATCACTTAATTTAAAATTAAGTAGAATTAAGCAGAATAATTTATTTCTATTTTATTTTATAAAATTAATAGATTTAAGCCCACTTTTTAGAATTAAAACATATAGACTTAGGCTCATTAATTATCTTAAAATGTAGGACCACCTTTAGTTCATTTCACTTGTAAATTAAGTGTAGAATTTCCTAAACTTTAAAATAAAACTAACATACTTTAGACCTAGGGACGATGTGCTTTGTATGCATTTTTTACACGTATTTTTATGACTAGTTTGCTTTAAGGCTAGATGGATGTTTAATTAGGTTTAATAAAATTATGTGTAAATAGAGAATAAGATAGTAATTCATAAAGTAATTCTAAATGAACACAAGACTGAAAGAAGTTAGTTTTCCATTCCTAGAATCTCCTGGTTGTGGTGCTAGCTTTCTTTTAAAGAATCTATTACCACTAAAACGATTTGTCTTAGTTATTACATTGGGTGGTGACTCCTCATCTCCATGCCATATCTTTGTGACAATGGTTAGTTGGTTCTTTAGAGCCCTAAGCTCAAACAGTGTCATGGTTGCTAAAATCTTGGGCACACGCTAAACCCCGCCGTTTACAATACCATATTTCTAACCCTAATTCAACTTACATACAACCTAATTAAATATACTACCACCATTGATTTTAATTAAATTTTACCAAATTGAACCTAATTTACTAATTAATTTTAAAAGGGCAGTAAAATAAAGGTTTCACTATATTCCCACTATTGGGACTATTACAAGTCCTACATACAAAATTGAATAAAATTATACAACCTAAAAGCCAAAATACAAAATAAAAAAAATAATAATAAGACATATAAATGAATAAAATAAAGAATCCTAAAAAACTACATGATTTTAATAAGGTTTTATCCATGGCATCCTATGGACCTTGATGGATTTTTCTTAGGGGTTTTTTTCATAAATGCCCAAAATAGAAGCAAAACAATAAAAATACCCTAAGTTTTATAAATTTACACACCTAGCCCATGATGGTAAAATAATGATGTGAATGCACCTGCGTCTTTTTCTTCTTCTCCTTCATTTTTCTTTCTCTTTCTTGTTTACTCAACCATTTCTTATTTTCCTAGCCAAATTACCAACCTTCAAATAGCTCCTCCACTGCTGCAACTGGGTCTTTTTTTCCCATCATCCAAAAACATAGAAAATTTATTTATATAAAACCCATACCAAAATTGTTTAAGTTCTTCCCTTAGTTTTAGGTGATCATCACTTCTTCACTTTACAAAAAAATAAGATGAGAAAAAGTCTACAAGTAAAGCAATTTTTATCCCTTTATTAACCTTGTTGCTTTTTGGCATTCTTTTTGGTTCTGCTTCTTCTTCCTCTTCTTCAAATCTCACATCACTGCCTGCATCATCAACATCCTCAAAGCAACAGGGTATGTTAGTTTTAATTTTTTATTTTATTTGTTTGTTATGGGTAATTTTATGTATATATAGTTTAAATGGGTTATAAGGAATTTAGTGCTTTTAGATTAGAGAGCTTATTTGATTTTCCTTAGTTTATTTTTGGATTTATTTCACATGATAGTGGATTTTTTTTATTTGGGTAATGATCTATTTTATTTAGTCTATTTCAATTATTGTTGTTGGTAGATTTGTATGGATTATCTCATAGTAAAAATCATGAATTGATTATATCCATATTCGTAATTAGTATTTATGAACAGGTGAAAAAGGGAAAATTTTTAACATAGGAGGTATTTTTATGAATAGGTATGTATTCGGTGTAGAAAATGCCCCCAAAAGATTGAGATAGGTCATGAGGATACAATTCATGTGATTTGAAGAAAATGCCTACCCAAAAGATTGAGACAAGCATTGAATTTGTAAGTGGTCCAAGCCATGTGGTTCCAATAATTTGATTTAGCAGAATATGTTATCGAACCACCATGTCAAATGAAGTAATGAGTTTAGAGATTTAATATTTAATGAGCTTAGCATTATTCCTATTTTGTCATATTATATGCCTAATTTTTTTTAAGATGCCATTATGTTAATCTCTATGGATTTGTGTAAGATGTTATGGGTTTGATATTAATAGAAAAAGTTGAGACTTTTGTTTTAATTATAGTCTTTTTCAACAATGCAAAGTTACCCAACATTGCTTGTGAGAATAGTGTTATGAATTATTGAGTTTGGATGATAATACTCTCTTTGCATTTTATGCCTTTTAGTTTTAAACTTTTAATCCTAATAGATAGTCTCATCTTAGCTTTTTGATGGCATAAATAATGCATGAATGTTAAACATGACCATGCTATGGTTAACCATAATTGTTTCCCACTCTTTATTTATTATTCTTATTTTAGTTGTGTTTTTTTTATTTAACATAATTTATGCAGCTCCTTTTTGTTTGTTTCATATTGTGCAGTTGACATTTTTTATTTCTCAATCCTAGCATGCTCTTTTTTCTATGATATGATCATAGAGATCTTGTATAGTGTCATATTCTTATTAATAGTCAAGCACTATTTTGTTTCACAAAAGCAAATGTTTGGTCTTATTAACCATGAGTGGTCACTGAATGGCATATATCAAAATTCATAATAGTTCAAGTATAGATAGAGTGCACATATTAGCGACTTGTAAATAGGTTGCTCATCTTTTGAGTTTAGTATTTTAACCTAATAGCATTTTAGCTTATAGATGTTTAATAGCTTTGGAGCTATCAATTGTCACATAATATGTCACTTATGTGATTTTGCTTATAGCCTTATTTTCACTACATTATTGCTTATTTACTGCAATGTTTTGTCAATTTATATTAAATATGAAAATTTAAAATACAACTATATACATAATTTAATAAAATGATACTTTTTTCAAATTTTATAATTTGATAAATCTCATTATATTTTTCATTATTTTTTTATTAAATTTTTTTTGGCATTTATAAAATAGTATCAAAAACCTAACATAAACAAAAAAGCAACAAATTAACAAAATATAAAAATACACTACTTGGGCTAATGCTTGTGCTAGTGTATATGTTGATGTGTTGTATAGCTTTATTTTAATCTTTTTTATTTTTTTTATTTTTTTATTTTTTGATGATGTGTAGGTGATTGGTGTACATGTTGTGTTTGGATTTTTTTTTTTTTGACCTTAGTCATTTGTTCTTATCATTTAATGTATATACATATTAAACTTCCTCCCATAACTAATTTATGATTATTGTCTATTTAATTTAACTTGATCAATTCATGTGTGGATTTCACTAATTACCTCTTATATATTATGCAACAAATACATAATATTACAGGACAAAATCAAAAATCTCATATACATTTTTCTAAACCAAAAAAAAACTAAAATTAGAAAAAATGAATAAAAAACCACAAATTAACCACAAGGATAAAAAAAAAGAATCGGAAACCAAAAGGATACAAAAAATGAATCTTTATGATTGTTATCTATTTAATTTAACTTGTTCAATTCATGTGTGGATTTGACCAAATCATTTCTTATAAATTATGTACTAAATATATAATATTGCAGGATAAAACAAAAATCTCATATGCATTAAAAAAAACTAAAATTAGAAAAAATGAATTGATAACCAAAAATTAACCAAAAGGATAAAAAAGAATAAAAAACCAAAAATAAACTAAAAGGATACAAAAATGAATCGGAAGCTAAAATAAAAAAAATAAAACCAACATAAATTAATATAATAAAAAAGCCAAATTATAATCTTTCAACTCTTCACCACCATCAACACCATCTTGAAAATAACTATCCTTAATATTGGAATTAAAACCAACATCCTCAAACAGTTTCTTATCACCCTTAAAACTAAAAAAAACACGAAAAAAGGATAAAAAATGAAACAAAAACCCAAACAATACCAAAAAAAAAAAACAAATAACAAAAAACAAAACATACCCCAACAAAATTCTTTAACTCAACACTACAACCAATAGTTTCGACAAACTTTGAATCATAAGCACCCTTTCACAACTAGCAATATCTCTTAAATTATAACTAGAAGCACTAAAAGTACATCCACATTTTTCTGCATTTTTAAAACGAGATAAGAAACTAAAAGTAAACCAAAAAGCAACAAAATTAAATACATGCTACCTAATAAAAGAAATCCTTTAAGTTATCACCACCACCAACAGTATCAACAAACTCTAAATCATAAGCACCCTTTTTACAACTAGCAACATTTCCTAAATCAGAACTAGAAGCACTAAAAGTACATGCATCTTTCCCTACACTTTTAAAATAAGATCAAAAACTAAAAGAAAACCAAAAGGAAACAAA
The DNA here is from genome assembly GCA_947683625.1 of Mallotus nudiflorus. Taxonomy (NCBI): domain Eukaryota; kingdom Viridiplantae; phylum Streptophyta; class Magnoliopsida; order Malpighiales; family Euphorbiaceae; genus Mallotus; species Mallotus nudiflorus. Next base: position 189,685 of record CANTUR010000238.1, read on the forward strand.
TAAAATACATGCTACCTAATAAAAGAATGGAGATATAGGGTATCGATTCTTGTACCTCTCGCATGTAAAGCAAGTGCTCTACCATCTCAACTGCACTCATCTTCATCTATCATTTACTGACACATTACTAAATTATTTTATGATCTGTTTCGGGATTGGTTATTCAATTTAAAGTTACAAGGCATTATTTTGTATTTTACAAATACATTAGACTAGAAATTTTAAAAATGTTAAAATTATGTTTTTCATACTAGAAATATATTTGATAAAATTGATTCTATTTTAGAATCATTAGAAATTTAAATTATGAATTTATTTTTCTTACCTAAAGTTCTATTATCACTTTTTAGAAATAATCATGTTGGTTCAATTATAATAAATGTTACATCTTTTACACATTAAGAACTTGAATAATCAATTGTGTACAAAAAATTTGTTGTTTATATTTTGGTCATCACATTCTATGTATTCTTATAACCCACTTGAGGAATTTATGAAATAAAATCCCAAAAAATATATTGGCTAATGCTTCACTAATTAAAAAAAAAATTAGGAAAATATTTTTTTAATAAAAAAGAAAAATAAAAAAAGGAAGTACAAAAATAAAAAATAAAAAAAGATAAAAAAATTTATAAAAAAAAGAGGAAAATGAAAAAAGAAATTGAAAATAAAAAAATAAAAGAAAAAAGGGAAGGAGAAAAATATAAAAAAAAAGGAAAAAATAAAAAGGTAAAAAAAGAGAGAAAAATAAAAAGAAGGAAATAAAAACTGTTAAGAAATTAATAAAAAAATAAAAGGAAAAGGTAGAGAAATCAAAGAGAAATCAAAAAGAAAAAAATGGGTGCATTTTTTAAAATACAAAAAACACTCTTATAATTATGATAAGATAGATTTGTAAAAAATAAAAATTTGAGATATTTTTGTTGACAACATTTAAAAATGGAGTATTGTTGTAAATGTCTCTTTTTCTTATTCAATTGCATTCACTCCTAGTCCCAAGTCATTCCCATCATCATCAATAAAAAATAAAAAATAATAAAAAATGATTAGAACAAAAATAAGAAATAAAGAAAATAAAATAAAATAAAATAAAAATCAAATAGAAATAAAGAAAAGAAAATGAAGAAAAGAGATGAAGTGTGATGAATGTTGTATTGATTTGTTTCTCAAAGTAGATTTATTCACTGTATTGTGGTTGGAATAGGATTTGCAGACTTGAATTTCTTGGTCTCAGGCTTACTGTGTTTTTTTTTTACGAAGGAACTTAAGAACGTAGAAAATAAAAGGAAAGAAATTATCTCCTTTTTTTCAACTTTTTCTCATCTTTCAAATTTTTTTGTTCTTTGAAAGAGCCTCCCTTCTTATACGTAAAAATGAAAGATTTTATATTCCAAAAGAGAACCAAAAATTCTCCTATAGTTATCAGGAGATAGAATCCAAATTATTCAAAAAAAAAAAATTATATGGTAATATAGACTTATTAGAAGGTTTTTTAAATCTTCTCTTTATCTTGTTATTTTAATTTTAAATTATTTTTAACCAATCAAAAATTTAAAAAATTGGAAATTAGGAATGGAGCATGATTGGACGTGTGCAATTCCATAGGAAACACTTTTAATTACAAAATGACCTTTAAAAAATCAAAATTTTACAATTAGATCCTTAAAAGAGTTACAATTAAGTCCTTTTAAAAAAAAAGTTGCAATTAAGCCATGAGATTAAAAAGTCAATATCTAAAGACCTATTGATAACAAATTATCATCGTCGGATCTTCTATCGCATCCAACTTGATTCATCCCAAAATTGAATGCTTACAAATAACATTTATAATTCTCTTCTAGAAGTTTACTCTTTTTTTTTTTTTAATGAATTTAGTTAATTAAAAATGTTGATAGTAATTTTTCAGCTTTTCTATTGAATTGAATTTTTTCTTTAATTTTTAATTGATTTTAATCTAAGCTTGATTTTAGTTTAGTGTTTTATTTAATTTAAGAAATTTTAAGTGTGGATTTGAATTAAATTTTATTTTTCTTGGGTGTTATGTGTAATTCAATGTTTCAATTTATTTTTAGTGCTATTTCTAATGACCTAACTTTATTATTTTTTCTTGTAGGTTTTTACTAATTTATTTCTTTTTGCAGGATATAATAAAACATATAGTGTTAATTTGATACCCTCATTTATTTTTATATTATTTGTGTGTAAAAAGGGTTGTAATTATTTTTTCTCTCCAATTTCTTTGCCTGTCCTATTTTTATTTTGTTTATTTTATGATTGTCACTTTATGGTGGATGTGATGAATGCAAGATGTGATCATGTTGTGGATTGGATTTAATTACATGAAAGTGGACTAACTGACAAACTTGAACCTAATTGTAAAATCAAAAACTATTTAAAAGCAATTGAATTTTTGCATGCAATAAAGAAATAATTTAATAAAAAATAATGAAACATTAAATACATATGCAAATCAACCGTAAGATTAGTTGGGCAATCTAAAAACCATATGTAATTTATGAATTCAATTTTTAATGATGGCTATAGGGCCCGACATGATATCTAGTTGTTGTAAAGTATATTTTGAATTTTCATTCAGTGGCGATTCCATCTCTAATCTAGAACTTATAGCTGAAAATTGTATTTTCTAATAGATTTCAAACCAATACAGTGTCGTACTATATATTTATATATTTAAGCCTTTAAAAATCTGTAATTTAAATTATTATTATTATTATTATTTTAACTTTTAGTTACACACTTACACTTGTAAGGATCAATGGAAAATTTTTAAATTTAAAAGTGGGCAATGAATGAGTTTAAATGTGGACAATAAATTAAAATAATAATAAGATAAAACTCATGTAAACCAATTATTAACTAAATTCACCACTGACTAAATGATCCAATTGAGCAACTTTAAACTCTTACGTTGTGAAGACTGGAAGTTGAATCCGAAAATGAAGTTGTTATTCATAATCTCCATCAACGTTCTGATGATGTCCTTTCGTTAATTACATCTTTGATGCTGTTAATTTCTTTTTTCTTTTGTTATTTTATTTTTGTCAATAATGTTGTACATTGTTTAGCTAAATGGGCTTTCTCTCCATTCCGATTCAATTTTAATGGAAGAAGTGTCCACTTCTCCTTCTTGGGCTCTAAGAGTTCATATGCTCTCCTTTTTAGAAAATGTGCAAATACACCATTAATGCTTTTATTCTAATCTCATATAAGTTTTTTATGCCTTTCAAGATGCAAATACATCCTTCTTGTTTTGAAAAGGACACATTTAACCCTCTCTTATACAAGACATTAATTTTTACTGTTAGTAAAATCTACTGTGTCTGACAAGTATAAAATAAATAAATAAAACATTAGATAAAGGTGCATTTTTGCCCCTAGTAAAAAAATCATCTCATCTTATATAAAAATATTTTGTTTAAATATTTTTAAATGAGATACAACCCATACAATTGTTTTTTTTTTTTGAAAGGACCTATACAATTTTAAAAAAAAAAAATAAATTTGCATAAAAAATTATATGTAAAATATTTTAATATCATATTAGCATCATTAAATTCTATGAGTATGGAAAATAAATTGTACTTTAACATTTTTATTAAATGATGAGTTTAAATATTTTTTTTAAAATTATGTTTATATGTTTATAAATTTTCTTGAAGTGCAAAATTGCTCTTCAATATAAACGTTGGGGGTAAAAATGCACCTTTATTTAATATTTTTTTTATACATGTCAAGCACAGTAGACCCCACTAACACAAAAAAAGTTAATATTGTTTATATGAGGAGCCTAAATGTGCCATTTTCAAAATGGTAAGAGTATATTTGCACCTCAAAAATATGGAGAGCTTGTGTGAAATTAGGGTAAAACATTAAAAGTGTATTGGCACTTTTCCCTCTCCTTTTCTCATTAATGACATTGCCCTTTTTTCCTTATAAAATATGAAATATTTAATTAAACTTGGCATTGAATGTAATTAAAGTTTAGGAAAACATTTGAATAAAGGGACCTTTTTATGAATAGACAAAAAATTTAAAATAATATAAAATATGTTGACAAAAAATGAAAGATCCGAATTTTTAATTATTAATTTTAAATGTGAATTATTAAGTTTAATTATTATTTTATTATTATTACTGTTAATTATTATTGTAATAACCCGAATATTTTAAATTATTTATATAAATATTGTGGTTTTCAAAATACAAATTATCTTTATTTTATATTGTTATATATGATATATTAAAATTATTATATTTAAGAACTAAATTTAAAATTCCATTGGGAACTATTAATATTAATATTTTCATATTATTTTATCCTTATGCACATATTTTATCATTTTAAATTGTCTAAATAATTATTTGTAGCACCACTATTAATGACATTATTATATACTTAAATTATCTACTACACATATATATATATACACATGGATGTATCCTATTTAAACTACCTTATATACATATACATATACATATATATATATATATATATATGTATGTATGTATGTATATTTATGTGTGTGGCTTAGGATTTTTGAGAGAAAAGAAAAATTCAGTCAACTCACTTTCCTTTCTTCTTTCTTTCTTTCGCTCTTTCTTTCTTTTTTTCCCTTATTCATGCCATTTTCTTCCCATCTTCATGTGCTTGATACAACAGCTACCCATCCCTTCTCTGTCTATTTCCTTCTTCCCTCATCGTCTTCTTAGCAACAGCACGAGTAGAGGCAGTAGCAACAATAGGTCCAGTTTTGTGCAGAAGCAGTAGCATGAACAGTAACGTGAAGCAGTAGCAGGGACAGTAGCAGCCTTCTTCCACTTGTTTTCAGCTTAGTTTAGGTGAGTTTTAGGCTAGATAGTTGTTAGCTGATTTAGAGTTTTAGCTGATTTTAATTAGTTTTTGGGTTAATTTTTGATGTTGTTAATTCTGAATTGTTTGGTTAATTATGCAGAAATTTAATTTAATTATTTGGGGTAATTTTTGGTTGATTAATGTATGTTTATTAATTGATCTAAGTTATTGAAGTCAATTTTGGTTAAGAGTCTATGAAAATTAATTTTGGTATTTTAAGTTTTATGTATATTTGTTAATGTGATTAATTAACTATTTTTGGTTGATTATTGGAGTAAATTAGTGTTAGTATATTATGTTAGTAATTTTAGTAGTTATAAAATAATTTTTGTTTATTTATCTAAATTTTTTTTAGAAAAGTATTATATTATGTAAATTTTGATATAATGGAAAAATGGTGTGTTTTGTAGATATGATAATTAAATACTATGTTTTAATTGTTTTGAGACAAAATGTGGTATTAAAATAATTTTTATAAATGATTTATTATTTTAGTTAATTAATACTAACCATTTTTGAAAAATTTATTCAAAATTGGATTATTTATTTTTTTATGGCTTGAATGAGTTTTTAATTAAGATTTTGGTATATTTAATCTAGATGGGTAGTTATAGTTTGAATTTTTCTATTTTTTTATATTGGATTTTTGGAAAGTTAAATTGTTATTAATATTATATTATTATTTGAATTTTTATTAAATTATGGTGGAAAATAATTTTATTTAGTGTTTTAAAAATATTAAACAGATTATATTATGAATTCTTATTATTTTTGGTGATTTACTAAATTATATTTAGTATTTTCTTATTGTTTTTTTTTTTTTGGTGAACCTCGGTTGGGAATTATGTAGTCTGGTATCCCAACCCGAGGTGTTGTGCCATTGTGAATTTTGAAGTGTGTTTATTTGCAGGATTGACTATACTTTGGTAGAGGGATGTCTGTTTTATAAAAAACTCTATCGAATTTTCAGTAGATTTTTCGTAAAACGTGACATTAGGTCAATCCTAAAATTTTTATTCTAAGTACGAATCGAGTCTTCCTTAGAAACTCTAGAAGTTAGGTTTCTATTTTTTGATTATCATCTCATTTTCTGTCTTTTAGCTGCCCCTCCAGTCGCATCTACTAGTCGAGGTCGGACACGACGTGCCAGAGGAGCACCTTTATCTTGTAAGTTAATATTTGATTTGAGTGTCGGATTTTTTTTTTATTTTAAATCATATTAAATTCTTATAAATTTAATTTTATGAGTTTCTAGTTAGCATTATTCATATGATCTTGCATGATTTAATTTATAGTTGATTTAATTTAATTTAATTTAATTTATTTATTTATCTATTTTATTTATTGTAATTTTTATTATTTTATTTATTTTCTTTTATTCTTTAAATAAACCATGGTAGAATAGACTACTTGATGGGTTTCATCAGGACCGTGTGCGCATCAGTAAAAATATGTGATTATTTAATTATATTACTGGGGTCGAAGGTTTGATGATGCTTTATGCTTGGACACTGTCAGTAGTATAATATTTATTTATTTATTAAATCACTTGGGCCGATGGTCTGGTGATGCCTTGCTCTCGAACACTATCAGTGATATTGGATTAAGAGATATGACTGCGGCTGTGTATCCTGGTGATGCCTTGCTCTCGGGATTCGGCAGTCTTGGATTTAAGTGAGTCATATGACTGTTAAAAATTTATAAATCGAGTTCTATTAAAATTTTTATATTGAAATGATTTTAAAAGATATATAAATATTTATTTATTCTCTTTTAAAAAAAAATGGATTTATTATATATATATCAAATGGTTGAAATAAAATTATATTATGTTATTTTTCTATAAAATTTATTTTAATGAGATTTTCAAATCACGTTCATTTCTTTATTAACTTACTCAGTGAGTCTGACTCCCCTCAACTTATTTTTTTTAGGAGTTTGGGAGTTTTCTGTTAGGCCTACTTCTCTTCGCCATGTAGCTTGATCACCGGCTATCTGCGTAGATCTATTTAGTTATGTGTATTTACTTTCACGTACCACAGTAGAGAAAGTTGTACAAAGGCATACTTTATTTTGGATTTCACATATTTATAATTTATGTATTGAGATACTACCTGTATAACTGAAGTTTATGTATTTTATGCACTAATATTATGGTTTAAATTATATTGAGAAAAATCAGTTTGATAAAGTGCATTGTGGTTTATTATTTATTGTGAGGTTTCAAAGTTTAAATATTCAACGATTTTTCTTTTAAGGCTAACTATAAGTTTTGGTAGCTTTATGCTTTCCCATTTCCTGGTGTCGATCACGTGCCCCTGGGTTCGGGTCGTGACAATTATGAGATTGGTAATATTTGTGTAATTTTAGTAAATTATTTTTTTAATTAATTGCTAAAGAATTATTTTTTAATTAATTGTTAAAGAGTGTGTATGTGTGTGTGTGTGTGTGTCTATATATATATATATATATATATATATATATATATATATATATATGTTTAAGTGTGTATGAATAATTAAAAGGAAGATATTATTATTTTTAAAATAATTATTTTGTACCTTTTGTACTATATTATTAAAAAAAAGACATAAAAAACTTTGTTTGTTCTTTTCTTTCTTGCCCTCTCTCCTCCCATTTATTTTTTTCCCCTTTCCTTTCTTCCTCTTCTTCTTCCCCACGTTGCCACCACCCACCACCACCATTGCTAGCGTCAACCACCACCATCGTAGTGTTGTCGCCATCAGACACCTCCTCTAGCAGCTTCTCCTCCCTGGCGACTGCACCCTCTCCCTCTCTTTCCTCTTTCTTTTTCGAGATCTTCTTGCCATATTATTTTGGGAGTCATCGATGCCACCTCTAGCCACTCTAAGGCTTGCTGCCGATCTCAAATGCTCCTCATCCTTTGGGCTTCAAAAGACCTTTGTCAAATTTGAACTCCAACTCTAGTAAGCCCTTCAATTTTGAGTAATTGATTTTAGGTTATTTTTAGTTATTTGGTTAAATTTAGCTTTAATCTGATTTTATTAGATATAGTTGCTTTATGATGAAATGATCTAGAGGTTGTGATCTTGCTTGCTATGATTTTTATTTTATTTTTTGAATTTTTTGGGCGTCAGGGTACTGTTCATAGTACTATTCCGGAAAGTCCTGGGTTGGGTAATTTTTATATTTTTATTAAATTCTATATATTATGTAGATTAAAATTTGTGAAGAAAGTTTTGTGAAATTTGATATGTTTATTATTTATGTGTTTTATAATTGAATTTTAATAAATTTTAAATAAAGGATAAATTAATTTAAGTAATTTTTGGGTTTAATTAGGAAATTTTTATGAGTTAGTATTTATTTAGAATTCTTATCATACATTGTATATTTGGGAAGTTTTATTTGAGTTTTAATTAGTTTTTGTGTTTTATATCTAGTGTGGGCCCCAAGATGTAAAAAGAGTTTATATGTTTTTTCATAGCATGGCATGCATATGCCGTGTGATGAAGAAACAATTGAGGGAAGTCATGTCCAAGCCATGCGTGACCCATGAAGAAGCCAACTACACTTGAATTTCAACAGAACAATGTCACAACATGCACATGCTGTGTGAGTGAAGAATTTTGACCTAGAATGATACACGGCTAATGAACTTGCCCGTGTTGGAAGTCGTGCTGTGTGTTGAGTAATTTGTAGATGTAATTGAATGAAGCACGGTCATGCTTCAAAATCATGTCATTAAGGTAGAAATTTCTTATTTTGAAAATAAGAAGGAATTAGAAATAAAAAAGGATTTTTTTCGTACCCTAGCACTATATAAAGAATAAACACCTTTTTGAGGGAGAGAGAGAGGAGTTGTAGAGACAAGGAGACGACTAGACAGAAATCAATGAAGGCTAAGAGTTACTTTATTGTTTTTATCTTTTTGTTTTCTTAATTTTAATTATGGATTTCATTATAGCCATGTGTGGCTAAGTTTTCTTTGAAAGTCTTGGTTATGAGTAACTATTCCATGACATGATTTGAACACAAGTTTTATATTTGATTTAAATTTGAGTTAATTCTTTGTGTTGTAATATTTATTTTGTTATCATTTCAAACCTGTTTGATTGCATGTTTATGGATGAATTTACCAATGAGAGTTAAGGGAATTCATTAGCTTAAGACACTTAGAACTTAGATCACTTAACCATGAGAGTAGGCGAGCTCTTCGAGGAGTCATGACAATAGATTACGATGACAAATTAATTGCTAAAGATCTAAATGAGCTTGGATTAAATTATTAATCATGAGAGTAGGTTACGTTTTAATCATTGCATGCTTAATTGAACTTGAGAGAGTCTTTAAGTATTTTAAAGTAATTACCCTTAATGGAATTTAAGATTTCTATTTAATAATGTGTTTATGATTGGATTGGAATAGTGAAACTAAACCTAGACTTTGTGTTTACAAATATTTAAATTTTCTTTTAATCAAGTTTCTGTTGTTTAAATTTTCAATCTTACTAAATTTTTCAATTTACTAGTTGAGATCATAAGTAAAAATTGTTAGTAATCAATATACAGTCCTTGAGAGAATGATATTTTTCTATTGCGACCATAACCGTGCGCTTATAGGTTTAAAATGCAATAAAATTATGTATAGAATGTAAGATATGAATTTTTGGAGTTTATGTATTAATACGTGTTTTTGGAAAATTATTAGAAATTTCTTAAATGTTTAATTTTAATTGAAATAATTGTTAATGAAAAGAGTCCTAGAGGGGGGAGGTGGTGAATAGGACTATTAAATAAAAATGAAAAATTAAAAGAATTCTTTGAAAGAATTGAATGGAAGTTGAGAATGAAGAATGAAGAATACAAATATTTAAGGACTTTAGATTCAACAACAATCCTACATCTCCACCTAACTTATCCCCAAATTAGGATTTTCAATCACCCAAAATCTTATTCACAATATTGAGATTACACAAGAGTTTTATGGCTCACTTTTACCACCTTACAACTTGAGTTTTCAAGGCTCACTCAAAAAACCAAATCCCAAGTATTTTAATGGACAACACTTAAACCAATTCCTTTAGAGATAAATCTCACTTCTCTTTTAATCTATTCCAAGATTTAAGATGAAGAAAAATTATATTTCTAACACACAACCAACTCTCACAAGAGTTATACAAACAAAGAATTTTTTAAGAGAATTTGAGAGCTTAATTGAAAGCTTAAGAAAGAATGAATAATAACAAGTGTTTTTTAATTTCCATTCAGCTCTTGAGTTATTTATATCGATAAACACTAAAAAATATAGCTGTTGAAGGTGAAAATAATGTGTCTAATGTCTATATTTTGAATTCAATGTTTATAATTTTAAATTATTGAAGGTGATACTATCAGATAGCTATGCATGGATTAAAACCATAATTAGCTACTGAAAAAGTTTGATTTTTCCCACACTTCCTTCATAAAAATTATAGAATTTTTACTTATATTTTCATATCATTTTGAATCACCTCAATTGGACTTTTTTGGCTCAATATATGTCCAAAATACTAAGAGCTGTGCAATCTAAAATGCAGACCATTGTCAAACAGCTATACACAAGTTGAACCCATGATTTTATATTGAAGAAGTTTGAATTTTCTTGAACTTTTTTCATTAAAGTTGTATATATTTGACTTAGATTTTTATATCAATTTGAATCACCTCAATTTGACATCTGTAGCTCAAGATATGTCCAAATTACTAAGAGCTGTGCAATCTAAAATGTAGACTATTATTAGCCAACTATACACAAGTTGAAGCCATAATTTTCTATTAGAGACATTTGAATTTGTCATACTTTCTTCTTGAAAGTTATAGATATTTGAATTATATTTCCATATCATTTTGAATCACCTCAATTGGGCTTTTTTACCTCAAGATATGTCTAAAATACTAAGAGCTATGTAATCTAAAATGGCAGCTGCATACATTGATTTTGACTTAATCTTTGCATACCCAAATGAACTTGTATATTGACAAGCAAGCCCAATTCATAAAGCTCAAGATGTCTAATTTAAATGTGAAGAATATAATTTTCTCATTATGAAGCTCTAAAGATGTCAAATGTCTCCTTGAATCTCAAAGGTCGAATCAGCCCAAGATAATCATACTTCATTTTAACTTTTAATGGAGTCCTAACTTATATACACTTAAAATAATAAATTAAATCCTTAAAATTTAGTTTTTTAAGATAAAAATTAAGATTGATTATTGCTAAGGTCAACAATCTCCTCCTTTTTTATTTTGACAAACTTATTTTGAGTTTGATAAAAAAAATAACACAAAGTAAAGTGTGTGATAATATTTGTGATAATAATGAAACCAAATGAAATAAATATAGTTCTTTATTTCCCCTTACGAATATGGGCATGATAAGACATATCAATTTATAGATTATTCCCCTTGACAAAAAAAAAAAACAATAACAACATAAAATATAGCAAGAGGGATAAAAACATGGCATTCTTATGACAAATGTATTAAAAACGTAAAATATGATAACATGATCATTTAAATAAATGTTAGGCAATGTGAGGAAATAATCTCAAACATATATGCATATAGTGCCACTAAAATGAATCATAAAAGTAGTATATATAATAATAATGTTGATGCTAGATGTGCTTAATTATCTTATGAACATATAGAGCTTAGCTAGCTAATCAATCATGTAGTACTTAGCATATAAAAAAATTAATACAAAATATTCATAAAATATTTTCCTCTCTTTGTACAAAAGCAAAAGGAAAAGAGAGACATATAAGGAGAAATGAACCTAAAGGGACCAAAATTCCTTTAGGAACAAAGAACAGATACACCAAATCTTTGTAAAAATATTCATGCCTTATCAAAGATAAAAAAAATTGCTAAGAAGATAATATTATACACATGTATAGTAACAAATAACAAACTCAAATATATTTCTTCCCTTTATCAAAAGCAAAAAGAAAAGAGAGAAATATGAAAATAAAGATACATAAAATCTTTATAAAATCTATTATACATAAACAAAGTATGACAAAATTAGCCATACTTACAATGTTAATATGCATGCAAAATTTTAAATAAATTTTCTCCCCCTATATCAAATAAAAATATAATATGTCACTAACATAAACTCATTTTTTAAAGGAGTTTTAAAATTAAAAAAAATACACATGTAAAAAAATTAACTAGGTACACATGCAAACTCAAATTATTTCTCCTCCTTTGACAAAATGCAAAAGAAAATGTAAAAAGATAAACCAAATATAAGCTGATGACTAAAAAAAATTTTAAGATCAAAATCAAAATATTTATCAATCAAAGTAATCAATAAGCATAACATAATTTCACATGAAAATAATTCAACCATCAATTAAACATAAAATCAAGATAAACTAGAACCATCAATCATGCCCATTTTATGCTTAATGAAATTTAATCTCTCTTCATTGAGAGGTTTAGTGAAGATATCTACAAGTTAATTATTTGTATCAATAAATTCAAGTGAGATATCACCAATTTGAATATGATCACATAAGAAATGATGTCTAATGTCTATATGCTTAGTTCTAGAATGCTGAATGGGATTTTTGCTAAGGTTGATAGCATTTGTATTATCACATTTGATTTGAATGTGATCAAGTTTTACACCATAGTCTAACAACTACTGTTTTTTGCCATAAAACTTGTGAACGCCAAAGATTTATTGCATTATATTCAGCTTCAGTAATGGACAAAGAAACCAAAACTTATTTCTTACTAAACCAAGAAACTAAACATTATCCTAAAACTTGACATGTTCCGGAAGTGCTTTTTCTATCTAGTAAACTACTAGAAAAGTCTGCATTAGAATAACTAATAAAGTCAAACGATGAACTCCTAAGATACCAAAGTCCTAAATGCATTATACCACAAACATGTTTGAAAATTATTTTGATAGCATTCAAATGAGACTCTCTAGGACTTGATTGAAATCTAACACACAAGCAAGTAGTAAACATAATATCGGGTATACTAGCAATTAAATAAAAGAGAGATTTGATCATACCTCTAAATCATTTTTCATTAACTGGTTTGCCATTATCATCCTTGTTAAGTTTGGTTATGGTGCTCATTGGAGTTTTACTTATCTTAGCTTCATCCATGCTAAATTTCTTGAGAACGTCTCTTGCATACTTGGTTTGATTGATGAAAATCCCATTTTTGCATTGCTTGATTTGTAGTCTAAGAAAGAATTTAAGTTCACTCATTATACTCATCTCAAATTCTGCTTGCATTAAATTAGAGAATTCCTCACACAAGCAATGGTTAGTAGCACCAGATATAATGTCAACAACATATATTTGAACAATTAATAAATCTTGCTTGGATTTCTTTTTGAAAAGAGTTATATAAACTTTTCCTTTAGAGAAACCTTTCTCTAATAAGAAGTTGCTTAATCTTTCATACCAAGCTCTAGGAGCTTGTTTTAATCCATATAATGCTTTGAAAAGTTTGAATTTATGATTTGGAAAGTCAAAGCTTTCAAAACCTAGAGGTTATTTATAATACACCTCTTCTTCAATAAAACCATTTAAAAATGCACTTTTAACATCCATTTGATAAATTTTGAAATCCATAAATGATGAAAATGCAAGTAGCATCCTAATAGCTTATAACCTTGCAATAGGGGCAAAGGTTTCATCATAATCAATGCCTTCCTCTTGATTATAACCTTTAGTTACTAGTTTAGCTTTGTTCCTAGTTATGACACCTTGTTCATTCATCTTATTTTTAAACACCCATTTGGTGCCTATAATAGGATAATGTTTAGGTTTAGGAACCAAGGACCAAACCTTATTTCTCTTAAATTAATTTAACTCTTCCTGCAAGCACCCAAAATTCATCACACAAAGCATCATCAATATATTTGGGTTCAATTTGAGAAATGAAGGCTAAATTAATAATAGACTTTAATTGAGATATAGTAGTTACCCCTTTTGCAGTGTCACCTATAATGAGGTCTTGAGGGTGAGCTTTCTTGAATTACTAATCCTTTGGAAGTTCATCCTTCAAGGTAGGTTGAGATGTCTCCTTATTTTCCTTTTTGATTAGATCTTTAAGTTCCAAAGGCTTAGTAACATTTTCTTCTTGTATTTCCACAATCTCATTGTTACCTATAAGATCATCAATATTACAAACATCCTTCCTAGGATTAAATGAGTTTGATTCATCAAATACTACATGCATTAACTCTTCAACTACTAGACTTCTCTTATTAAAGACCCTATATGTTTTACTAGAAATAGAATAACCTAGAAAATTCCTTCATATAGAATAACACTTGCATCCAAATACTCTTAGATATGAGATTTTAGGATTTTTATTGTTCCATAGCTCATAACATGTTTTATTTAAAATTGGTCTTTTAAAAACTTGGTTTGAAATATAACAAGATATCTTAACGAATTCCGCCTAAAAGTATAAAGGCAAATTATACTCATGAAGCATTGTTCTAGACATTTCCACAAGAGTTCTATTTTTCCTTTCAACTACCCTATTTTGTTGAAAGTTCTAGAAGAAGAGAATGTATGTGAAATACCATTTTCAAGGAGTTCTAAGAAAAGAGAATGTATGTGAAATAATATTTTCATTACCAAAGGTTTTGAAAATTCATTTTCAAACTCGGTTCCCTAATCACTTCTAATAGAAGAAATACAAAAGCTTTTTTTATTTTTGAACTCTTTATCAAACTTTTAAAAAGCTTTAAATGCATAATTCTTATGAGCAAGGAAACATACCCAAGATATCTAGAGTAATCATCAACCAATATATATGCATAGTGCATACCACTGAGACTAACAACTCTATTTAGTCCAAATAAATCCATATGTATAAGTTCAAGTGGCCTAGAGGTGGACACTACATTTTTTAGCTTAAATAAGGACTTCAATTGTTTTCCCTTTTAGCAAGCATCACAAGGTTCATCCTTAGTGAATTCAAGCATAGGTAAACTAATCATAAGTTCATGTTTACAAAGATCATTTAAAAGCTTAAAATTTGCATGTCTTAACCTTTTGTGCCATGTCCATGTGTCATGGAAGATAAACATTAAGCATTTTATGTCTTTGTTATTAATTTAATTCAAATCAATGACATAAACATTATCAATCCTTTCACCACTAAAATAATTTTATTTTCATCAAGACTACTTATAAAGCAATTTTTAGGATAGAAAGTTACTTTATTTCCCATATCACATAATAGACTTATACTAAGCAAATTAAGTTTAAGACCATAAACAAACAACACATGATGTATAGATAAGGATTGAGGATTACCTATTTCTCTAATACTAATAATTTTTCCTTTTTCATTATCTGTGAAAGTAATGTGTCCTATATCCTTAGCATCAAGTTTGTTTAATTGCTTTTTGTCTCATGTCATGTGCCTGGAACATCCACTATATGTCTCATGTCATGTGCCTGGAACATCCACTATTAAGATATGACTTTCTTTTTGTTCTTCTGGATTTCAAAAACATCCACACAAAACAATTTAAGTGTTCTTTTGGACCCAAACCTTTCTTGGTCTAGGTTGGTTAGTTTCAAGATAATCTATAGGAAGTAAATTCATATGTAGTCTTTTATAGAAGCACACATTGTTAGTATGTCCTTTGATCATGCAATAAGAATATACAATATTTTTAAATTTATTCCTCATAGGATGAAATGCTTTCCTAGTGTGTGCAACATGCCTTTGGTGTTGTGTGTATCTCCTATTATTTTATATCATTAAGTGAAACATGCATTGGCAATGGTAATGTGTATTTAGATAATTTTGTGCAATATGTTTATGTGCATTGTATTATGTAGCATGTCTATTATAATTATGTCTAATGTACATATAAGTATGCTTGGGTTTAGGTGCTCTAGTTTGAGCCTTACCTCTTTGTGTTAATAAAGGATGAATCATATGAGACTTTCCTTTGCTATTTAACATATAAGATCTTTTAGCTTTGAAAGCTTAAGTCTCATTTGATTTGGAGGTTGGAGGAGTGCAATCATGTGAAGCTTTTACAAAATTAATAAATGATGAATATAATAAAGACATTTCATTCTTATATCCAATTCCATGGGTATCTTTATGAAATTTTTAAGAGTCAATAAAACTATCTAAAGTTTCTTTTCCTCTCTTAAATTTAGCAATGGAATTCTTTAATTGTAAGACCTCTTTAGAAAGCTTATGATTTTCATCATTTACTTTCTTAAGTTAATCTTCCAAAGAATTAGAAGATTTTGCATCACTAACAAGTTTTTCGTTTGATTCAACAAGTTTAGCAAAATTAATTTTTAAGTTTTCTAATTCTCTATTTAAGCTACCTAACTCATGCTTATAATGTCTCTTCTTAGATAATAAAATTTTGTATTTAACAAGTAATTTGCTCATAAAAAAGCATCATCATCATCATAATAATTACCACAATCGTCAAAGGAAGAATAAGAAGTAGATTGTATCTCATCTTTATTTTCAAGGGCCATGAAGCAAATATTGGCCACTTCTTATTGTTCCTCTTCCTTTTTGGATTCAGAGGAAACATCTCAAGTAGCTTTGAATGCCTTCTTCTTTTCTTTTGCTCCCTTGTTCATGAATTTGAGTTTGGGACACTCACTTCTAATATATCCCGGTTTCTTGAATTCATAGCAAGTAACCTCCTTAGTTTCTTCTTCCCATCTCCTTCAAACTTCTTGCTGAAGTCCCTTGTTCTTAAGAAGTTTTTCTATCTCAAAAACTTCTTGAAGTTCCTAGTGAGCATGGCAATGTCACCATCTTCATGACTAGAATCATTGATGCTTTCCTCTTCATTATCTTCTTGAAGAGCTTCTAGAGCAATACTCTTTTTCTTTTCTTCTTTCTCTTTTTGTTCTTCACCTCTTTGCTTGATAGTGAGCTCATGTGTTAAGAGCTTACCAATGAGCACATCGATTGATAGAGTAGAGAGGTATTGAGCTTCCTCAATTAGTAAATGAGATTCTCAAATCTTCTTAGGTAGGAATCTTAGAATCTTAAATACGTAAAACCACAATTATCTTTTAATAAAATATTTAGAATTAATTTTCAACCAATCAATGAACGAAAAAATACAAAAAAAATGATCGAATATACTAAAAAAATAAAAATATTCTATAATGCCGATTAACATTTAGCTAAATGCTGACTAGGAGTTTACTTATGAAATCCTAAAAAATTTTAAAAATTAACCAAAAAAATATCAATTTTGCAATTAGGTCCAAAAAACATTATAATTTAGTCCTTGAAATCTCAAATTTCAATGCTAAAGATCAATTTCTCGATTAACTTTTTCATCATAAGGGCTTTCCTCACACCATGCATAATTGCATCCTGAAATTGGGTGCTTACAATATGATTTTTCTCTTTCATTTATTTTTTGAATTGATGTTGGATCGAATTTGAAGAACATTGCTTTCATTAAAGATTTTTTTTTATTTTTTCAATGATTTATATGAAGAATTGAAGAATCAATTTCATTTTTTGGAAGAACTAGAAGTTGGGTTGTAGCACTAATTTGCATGCAGCTCACACTTATATAGGTTGTATGGAGAAAATCATTTTTTGTTTTGGTGGGCATTTTAGTAATATATGAAAAGTAGGTTCATTTTGGTGACTGAGACCTTTTTTTGGGGCATTTATTTTAAAATCCCTTGCCTTTAGGCCATTCTTGGCCATGCTAGTGGCCATACCTTTTTTTCAATTTTCTTTTTTTTTGAATTTCTTATTTTTGAAATTTTCTCCTTTTTATTTTCCTTTTGAAAATTTATTTTTGTATTTTTTAAAATTTATTCAAAAAATAAATAACAAAATACTTAAAAGAAATCAAATTTATAATAGTTCATAAAAAAAATTACAATTTAATTTAAAACTAATAAATCAAATCCAATAAATCTAATTTCACTACTAACTTCATCAGTGGGCAAATCATCTAGAAATTGAGTGCTTATAGTTGCCCCCCTTTGTTGCTGTTTGCTTGACAAATTGCGGTAAAGTAAATAAGCACACAATTTCAAAAATAAAGAGTTAGGATACTTACCTCAATGTAGATTGCAAATGCTGGATTGGTGATAAGTGAATTTTACTATATTTCTTATGGGATGTTTAGTGGTATGTTAAGTGAATTTCATTATATTCCCTATGGGATGTTTAGTTGTGAAATTAGTGAATTTCACTATATTCCCTATGGGACAATTGACAATATGATTTGTGAATTTCACTATATTACCTGTGGGATGTTTAGCAATGTGATTGGTGAATTTTGCTATATTCCCTATGGGACTTTTAACTATAACGATGTGATTGGTAAATTTCAATATATTCCCTATGGGACATTTAATGATGTGATGTTATAACTACTGTATAGTGTCTTGCTAATTGTGATAATGAATTTTGCTATATTTCTTGTGGAATGTTTGGTGATGTGATACTATAACTAATGTGTAATATCTAGAAAATTGTGATAATGCTATAGGTCTTATGGAGCATCTAGCAAAAGTTTTTTTTTAACTTTGTTATAACTATTATGTAGTGTCTAACAAAGTGCACTGTAGTTTCTGTGAAACATCTAATGAACTATTTTTGGAAAAGGCCCTATAGTTCCTATGGAACGTCTAGCAGTGTCATGCTATAACTATTATGTAGTTTTTACAAAATATGTTAACATGCTATAGGTCATGTGGAGCGTCCAATAAGTTATGATTTAAAAAAAGTGCTATAACTACTGTGTAGTGTCTAATAAATTAGATTTAAAAAGTATAATATAACTCCTATGTAGTGTCTAGCGAACTGTCATTAAAATGTGCTATAGGTTCTATGGATCATTTGGCAAAAGATTTTTGAATTTTGTTATAACTATGATATAGTGTCTAGTAAATTGTGATTGAAATGTGCTATAAGTCCTATGGACAGTCTAGCAAAAGATTGTTGAATTTTGTTATAACTACTATGCAGTGTCTAACAAAGTGAATTTAAAATTTGTGTTATAGTTACTATATAGGATATTATAAAGTGCACTATAGTTTGTATGAAACATTTAGTGAAAAGTGTTTAAAAATGTCACTATAGTTCATGTGGAACGTCTAGTAAAAATGAATTTGAAATGCTATAGCTATTGGGTAGCGAATGGTTTTTTTTAAAGTGCTATAACTTCTATGTAGCATTAAGTGAATTGTGTTATCTAACTGCCATACAACATCTAAGTGAAAAGTATTGTCTAGTTGCCATGCAACATCTAAGCAAAATGTGTAAATGCATTTTTGAACTTTATACTGACTGTGCTGACTAATTTTGGAACACTTTGTTTTGACTATATTGACTGATTTTGAATTTCTATTATAACATAAATTGGGTCACTACTTGATTTACGGTGGCCATTGTGGGATTTGAGTGTGCTATGAGTATACCATCTCTCTTATGTGGGACCTTGGTGGTGCTAATACTGATTTCACTTGTCGAGTGTATCTTCTTTTGGATTTGCAATTCCTAAAGGCTTGTTGAAGTTAGTTTTAACATGATGACTGTACAAAAAGCACATTATCACTTTATTATGAGGTAGTGTGCATTTAAAAAATCTCACTAATTTTAATTTTTATGACTATCCTTTATTTGTAATTCATAAAACTAAAGGTATCATTAACATCTTATGCTGACAGTGTATTATTTTACCAAATGAAGAGTTGACATTCAAATGTAAATTTTGTGATAGGTTACATAAACAAAACATATAGGAGTTGAGCATAAATGAATTGAATTTCAAGTATCAAAATAGCCTTTGAGTTATTGATGTGCTTGCTTTCCTTATCCCAGTATTTCTCCACCTTTCTCATATTACTTAGTGTGGATAATATTGGAAAGATCCTTTGGATGCTCATACTCTTTTCTATGCATTAGAGTAAATAGAGCAGCTTTGACATGGTCCTCTTTTAGTATTCCCTGCCTTTCTCAAATTATTCAGCATGGATACTGCCAGAGGCTTCACATTGATACTCTTACCCATTTTTAAGCATTATAGTAGATTAGAAATGTCTTTTGGCGCTTGCTCTTATTTTTATTCTCCTTTTAGTATTGCCATACCTTTTTTGTATTACTCAGCATGAATACCATTAAGAGATGTACTCATACTCATTTTGAGCATTAGAGTATATTATATTCACATTTAATATTCAAAAGACCAAATTCATACTTTGAAATTCAATTAATTTATACTACAAGTCCATAAATTTATAGTTACATATTTTCCCCTTATTCGGGTGCAAAGTGAGCATTAGATTGACTAGAGTTTAAAAACTCTCAGCATAGAATCATCAACTGAACATATGAATTCTACAAGGCTAATAAAAAAGAGTTATTAAGATCCAAGCTCATAAGATAAGCTTTCGCACATGATCTCGTGAAGTAGATGAATTTACTTTTAATTTGTAAATTTTCTTATTAAAGTTGTACTTTATTGCATAATCTAAGTAGATGAATTTATATTACTTCTCTTGAATGTTTGTCAAGGTCTTTATCATAGAGGCTGACATTCTGATTATCGATTTGTGTTTTCCTTCTTACTCGATCTGAATATCGTATTGGTTCTTTTCTCCTTCTTCACTCTCTTTTATTTTCTCTACCTAAAATATCATAAGTTAGTCAAATATATTTACAGGTAAAGATGTTGTAATATTATTCTTTTTGTATTCTTCCCTTTTTTTTATTGTGGTGATGATGTCTCTTATTACAGGGGTTGTGATACTCCATTATTGTGGTTATGGCAAGGTTAAATTTGTCTTTCTGTCATTCTTGTTGATGCTATGACAAAGGGTCTTGTTCCTCTTCTTAATATATGCTATAAAAAGGTTTAAGAGTTAAAAGTCTTATTTCATGATCATAAGAGTTTCTTAGTGCATCCATTTTAAGTTTTTTAGTGCATTCATCCTTTTTAGGGTTGACGCATGTATTACTAGTATGTTGAACCTTCTAATTAAAAGTTGATGCTTCATCCTTTCCTGAGCATTCTCACAACTATTAAAGGTATATTTAAGACTATCTTTTGTCTTCATAGTTTGGGAGTAGGTTATCCTTTTGCTGAAAGCTTTAAGAGATATTTTAGATGATGCTCCAAATGAGGCTATAGAGATGGATGCTGAGTCTAAAGCCTCCTATCCATCCTCCTAAATTTGCATGAGATGAGGCTTCTGCAAGTACCATTGTTGATGATATTTCCTTGTTATATTGATCTATAATTTAATGGGATCCACCATTCCAGAGTGTTGTGGAGCATTAGATTCATATTGTTAGTTTTGCTTTTCCTACTTTCACTCCTTTAGGCTCTGACTACTTTCTTACACTTTTATAACACTAATTTTAAATGTTAGTAGTAGAGTATTGGTACAATCTTATTTGGGCTCAAAAAATTTTATTATACAAAGAAAGTATTTCATAATATATGTACGCATACTATGTATGATATGCATGATCCTAATAGGTCTTTCATTTGGAGTGGAGTTATGTTGTCAAACTTATAGTGTGGAAATGAGGTGCTTCATCAATAACTTATATATTGAGCATTGAATGCTCCAATGTTAGTACTTTTGATGTTAGAGCTTTTAATACTAGTTCATTGAATAGATGCTATATTGATAAATTGTTAGATGTTGCTTGTAGTTTACTTCTTTTTTCCTTTATAACTCTTTTACTAACTTAAAAGCTTTAATATTGTATTTACAAATTTACTATTTCTCCCTCAATCTTTTGCATTTTGTTTTTCACCTAGAGTTACATTTTGCCCCTAGTTTTTTATAGTTTTCTTTCATGTAGATGGTGACACTATGATTATCAAACTCACACCTCTTAATTTAACTAGATTCATTAATGTTTTTGCTCTTTTTTTTTTAGATTTAATTGCTAAAGAAACTTAGTTTCCTCATTGCTGCTGTTAATCCAACCCTATTAGTTGCAATATCATGCACTGAAGATGCATAAGAGTGGATGAATTGACTGAAGGCAGTTCTTGACACTAAAATCAATTAGACTTACTCTTAATGGAGGTTGGACATGGTGAGGAATCTACAACATTGAAGAACTCTAGAGAAAAATATGAGGCTTGGTGCTTATCCAATGATTGATGAAAGTTACAAGGTATAGGTTGCACTACAAGTTATTGAGCCACTTGAATTCTTGAAGTACACAAGGACACTAGATAAAATCACAAAAGGCTGACAAGAAGAGAAAATATAACTAAAATAGTGATCTCATAGCTCTGATTTTTAGCTTTCATTATGTTTTGTCTTTCCATTTAGATACTTATGCATTATGATAAAAATGAATATATAATGTTTGAAGAAAATTTCAAATTCAATTTTATTCATTCGTTAGGGCAAAAATAAGTAAATTCAATACATCACATAATACAACTCCTATTATCAATTAGTCTTTTTTTATTTTCCATCTAAATTTTTATTTCTCTAATTTCTACTTGACTGACCTTGTGTGGGTTTTATAATCAGTAGAATCATTTTTTCCTTTCTTTTCCTTTTTTCCTTTTTCTTTTTCTTTCTTTCTCTCTTCAGAAGTTATATCATGTGATATAGGAATGTTCTTTATATTTGCATTTATGCCGACATTGAATGAGTTTAATTAAATTGAATTTATGACAAACATGTAATTGCAATCAATATCATAATGCACAGTACATCAGGATGCACATTACATAAAGAAGCAAAATTAAAATTTATATCATCGATCAATAAAATAAAAAGTTCTCAAAAATTAAAATATTATTCAAATAAAAAAATAAGAAAAATATTTTGAACTCTAGATGCTAGGAATGCTAATTCTTATGATAGCTCTTTTTCAAGTGACAGACATAGTAGCTATTCTTGCATTTCCTTAGTAATTGTCCTAATTACTTCTTTCTAAATTTCACTTAGCAAATGCTCAAGAGCTATGGGCTTCTTATTCTTCTCTTCATTCTTAGGCACATTATGAGATTTTTATTAGTTTTGGTGTTTAGAATTTCAAAGTAGCTTAGCACTTATTCTTCACTAACTACTGAGTTTATCATTATGGTGGTTGGAAGTGGAACATTTTGATAATTTAGGAAAGGGTTATTTCTAGTGCTTGGGTTTTCAGGATCTGTGATTTTTCCAAAGTCTATAAGGTTTTGGATTTTGTGTTTAAGACAAATGTAGGTCTTTATGGGGTGGCTAACAACTTGATGGACTTGTAATAATTGTTAGGGTCATAGCTTGGGACATTTAGGTTTAATGGTTTAGAAAAGGTTAAAGGTTAAAGTAGGCCTTTTTGAATGAGATGGTCTAGGGCTTTTGATAGGGGTTGGTTGAAGTTGGAAAATCTCCTCAATTGTTAGACAACATGCACTTCTACAGCTTGGCTAGTACTTTCTTATTGTGTGCCCCAGCTTGATAATTCCTAGCTCTAGTGCTTTTAGAGTTCTTTTTTTTTATTCTCGATCTCCTTACCTTACAGTCCATCATTAATGTGAGTCAAATTAAACCCTAGTCTCCAAGACTAAGTATAGAGCAAGTAGGGTGTCGAACACTAGGGAATTTAGAGCAATTTTATATTAATCGAGTAGAAAGTTAGACTGATAGGTAGAATATTATAATAAAAGATATTGAATGGTTCTAAATAAATCTAAAGTTACTATAGAATTATTAATTACACTAGCTAATCTAAATTATCAAACAAGAAATTCAATTAGTGTTCATTAGAACTACAATTCAGAATTAATTAAAGAATTATAATAATTAATAAACACATGCAATGATTAGAGAATATGACTTAAAATCCTTTAGAGCAACTATCATTTTCAAATAAGGGTATTTCCATTTAGAGTATACAAGCACTCTCATGTCATTATAGAGATAAATAAAAACCATGAAGTTCCATGCCAATTCTTTGACTCCTTAAAGTGGATTTTTTGTCTCCAAGTACTTTCCTATCCTTTAAGTGAATTCAATTGTATTTCCACCAAAAATTCCATCTCTCATTATGAACCTTGATTAATACATCATATATGGTGATCAAGCATATATAACATAATTAAGCAGTCAATTGAAATCAAATCATTCATGTATCATAAAGAAAAAAAACATATAGTTCATAAGGTCAATTCATCCTTACAATTCTAATAAATAAGAAATTAGTCGAGAAACATATTGATAAACATAAAGTAAACTAAATATATGAAAAGAGAAAAAGAGATAGAAAATATGTTGATGAAATCTACAATCCTCTTAAAGTAGTTACTTGATATCTTTTATAATAAAAACTCTCCTAATCTCTTCCTTTTATCATGTATTTATAGGCTTCGCATCGTTTTAGTTTTAGCTCCTTTCAAATGGATGTAAATGGTAAAAGGTAGTTAAAGGGGTGTAAAGGACGAGTCGGCACCATCATGCTGAGTTAGGCTTGACTCAGTACACTTTTTTCTATCACAACTCGACACCACTGTACTAAGCTAGCATAGTCTTCTACCTTTAATATATATTTTATGACTTGGCACACTCATGCTAAGTTAGCACTATTGTCTGCTATCTTGAGTCATCCCTTAGTGACGAGTCGACACACTTCACTTATTACTTCTTTTTACTTTCCTTGCACCATTCTTTATTATAAAGTGTCCAAATGCACTTCCATGCATGGATTAAACATTAAAAAACCTACAAAACATAAACTTAATATAAGGACAACAAAAACAAAAGAAACAAAAATAATAATGCATAAGCAAACAAACTCAAATAAAAACTAACAAAAAATATATCATAACTACCCTAAAGAACTATGATATTTTGCGTTATAACAAACACCCCCACACTTAGACCTTGCTTGCCCTCAAGCAAGACATAAAGATCCAACTTCAAAATAGATGCAGTTATCTCAACATATCACCTTAACCATGAAAGAAATTAGGAAAAAAGATAGCTAATAACTAAACTTTCAATGCTCAATAATAATAGAGAAAACAAGTTTCATAACATAAGTAATAAGTTTAACAATTTATCTTAACTTATTAAGAACAAAATGAAGAATATAAAGTCAAAGTGCTAACCAAGCTACCTAGCCATAAAGTTTATTCTTCAAGCTTAGGATTTCTAGGAACAAAAGTTGCCATGGGACAAGGATTAAGCACATGCACTAACCCACAATTGTCATGGAGTTTTTAGACACATAAATTTCTTTTTTGGATGGGTTCATTCCAAATTATTGTAATTAAGGAGCATACTCATTTACACACAACTTACTTGAAATACAATAACTTGTAATGTCATATATTCTTTTTGAATGAATGTAATTGAGGAGCATACTCACTTACAAACAACTTACTCAAAATGCATCACGTCATCAAACATCAATTTTCTTTTTCTCATATATCTTTTTTTTAATTGTATCCTCATCCTATATCAAAAAGATAGTTATTATGACTATAGTTTCCCTAAGGCTACTTCTATCCTTAAAAACTAAGCTTAAACCCTAATCATCTTAACATTAAGTTAGTTAGAAAGTTGATTAAACATTCTCTAGATTTTTAAAATAATAAAAAGAGATAAAAAGAAAAGTCTAGAACTTATATTAAATGAAACTTTAAAATTCTACCAATTAATCATAGAAAGTTAATTATTAATCTAAAATAAAAATAAAACCTTAATCATAATCAAGATGAACTTAGAAAAGAAACTACTTATGAATGTGGAGAAGATAAAAGTATGCAAAATAAAGCATAAAAACACAAGCATATAAACATAAACATCATTAAATAATAACTACTCATATCCCCACCTCGACCCTTAAAAATGCACATTGTCCCCAATGTGAATCCTAAACATAAAAGAGAGGAAAAGAGAAATTCCCTCAATATTCTAAAGGAGATAGTAGTGGAGGCTCAATGGTATAACCAGAGAGTGTAAAGAATTAATTCAGCTTATACTCTATCTTATGTTGGCAGCGATCAAGTTAACAGTTCCAAGACTTTATACCACTCAATTGACATTACATCTCCTTTTAATTCTCTAAAAGTTTCTCCTAAATATATGACTCTCCACTGAAAGAGCCACTTGCACCACCTTGTATGGGCAAAGATATAAAAGGGACATCATCATGTGCCTCCTTATCTTGAGACTTCCTATTCTCAGCATTCTCCTCCATAATTTATGTAGGATGGGCAAACCCTCTCCAACATGAAAGAGATATTGTTGGAATTAAGTGAAAAGAAGCATCCACTAAACTAATGATTTCCCTAAACTTAAGAGTTATGAATCTAACACCTTCCTCATATGAAAGAATGGAGAACTTGGCCTTGTAGGTGGGTGCAAGGTCCTTCTCTTGAAGCTCTTCTTCAACTTGAGGTTTTTTAGATGTAGAACCCCTAGTCTTACCCATATGGAGGAAATGATGTAGAGAATAAAAGAAAATAAGAAGAAATGTGGTAATGGAACAGTTAGGGTTAAAGGCTTGAAATGGAAATGGGTGTAGAAGAAAAAATAATAAGAGAATACCAATGTATTGGAGGAGGAAAAAGGAAAATGTATAGGGAAAAAGAGAATAAAGGAATATAATAAGATATAAAAAAATAGTAAAACAAATAAATAAAGAAAACTGAGTAGTCAAATCAATTAATGATGGTTTTTTTTAGAAAATAAATAATAAAAAGGTGAAAAG
Organism: Mallotus nudiflorus; assembly: GCA_947683625.1. Lineage (NCBI taxonomy): Eukaryota > Viridiplantae > Streptophyta > Magnoliopsida > Malpighiales > Euphorbiaceae > Mallotus > Mallotus nudiflorus. Next base: position 216,280 of record CANTUR010000238.1, read on the forward strand.
ACATGATTTTCATTAAGAAGAGAAATGACTTTTAAATTTTTAGTAAAAAATTATTTTATTTATTTATTATTATTATCATTATTATTATTATTATTATTATTATTTTAAACCATAAATAAATGTGAAAAATAAATGAGAAGGAAAAGGATTAAAATTATAAACATATATATTTTAAAAAAGGGTGAAGATAATTAATAATGGGAAGGGTGTAGGAATTAGACACGAGTCCACATGCTTATATAGACTTGTCACCGCTTGCCTCTGTTATGAGTCGACACACTTATGTTTACTTGTGATCATTGGCCTTTGAAATGAGTTGGCACTGGTGTGATGACTCAGCACAAACTTGACTCATAAATAAATATTATTTTTTTCTTCCTTTTTCTTAAATCAAATCAAATTATAAAAGACAAGATGAAAAGTTAATGTATAAAATTTAAGTAGAAAGAAGAATCACAAGAAATTTAAGTAATAATAAAAATAAATACAACTAATATTGTAAATACTACTAATATTACAATGTGCATGAAAAAAATTTAAAGATAATAAAATGACATAAAAAAAAATATGATACCAAAATAAAGAAATTGTGTAAATATTGCCTTACTACATTTAATGGTCTATAAGTTGGCCTAACCTTTGCCGAATTAAGGTGTAAAGAGAGGGATTGACCTCAGATGATCAATTGCTTTACTAATCAAATATGGCTTGAGATGATGACCATTAACCTTAAAGATTTCCCCCTTATCATTGGTAATTTCAATTGCTCCATAAGGATGAACTTTTACAACCTTGAAAGGACTATGAGGAGGAAAGCATGAAGTTACCTCCAAGAGTTTCATATTAGCTTCTTGCATGATGTATGGTTTAATAGGGTCTTGCTTTAGACATTCATGTATCACTTCATCAATACATTCTCCAATAACATCAAATGAGTTAATTCTACTCACCACTTCCAATAGTGTAGACTTTATCATCTTCAATACATCAAACTCCATACACTCATTGTTCTTTTCTAATGTAGTCTTGTCTTTCTTCATGTCAATGATCACACCTGCCATCATAAAAAATGGTCTCCTAAATAAGATTGGAATTTCAAGATTTTTAATTACACAAGGAACCATAAAGTAATCAGGATCCTTAAGCTTTGGTAGGGATTTAGAATACATAGCTTTAGATTCTTTAATAAGAGAAACTAAGCCATAGTCTTTAAGCTTGATTTTATGATTAATGATATCCTTTAGAAATTTGTCTCATGTTAGCATGTCTCTAATAACATATATAAATGGTATGGTGATAGTGATTTCCCTAAGATAGTCAATAAATTTGCCAAATTACTTATCCAAACTATGCCTTATGAACCTTTAACGAAAAGGCAGTGTTTTAAAATCCACCTTAGGTTTATCATCCTTGGGTGATATGACATCTCCCTTTTTACCTTCTTTACACCCTCAACATCATCTTTACTACTAATAATAACACTATCATCACCCTTACTAGCCTTAATTTGACTTGTTGAGGCTTTCCCAAAGTTCTTATTAGCAATGGCTGGAGCCACAATCCCTCTAAAACTACTCGTTATATCGGGCATGGCAAAATTGCCTAATGTTCATCATTCTGGCTCAGCCATATTATTCAAATTCTATTGATTCACTCTTCTTTGCATTTGTTCCATGCATAAAGCATGTAAATTTAATTCAATTTTAGGATCAAAGTAAAGAGTATTATCATTAACACTTCTAGTAAACGTCATTAAGAATGAAATCAAAATTAATAATTATAAATCAATAAATAATAATTTATAAAAATAAATACAAATCTAAGGCCTAAAATAACCTTTTTATACCTAAATTAATAAAAATTACTAAAAAAATTCACTGGCAATGTCACCAAAATTTGGAATAGGTCAAATTAAACCTTAGTCTCCGAGATTAAGTATAGAACAAGTAGGGTGTCGAATACTAGGGAATTTGGAGCAATTTTATATTAACCGAGTAGATAGTTAGATGGATAGGTAGAATATTATAATAGAAGATATTGAATGGTTCTAACTAAATCTAAAGTTACTAAAGGATTATTAATTACATTATCTAATCTGAATTATCTAACAAGAAATTCAATTAGTGTTCATTAGAACTATAATTCAAAATTAATCAAAGGACTATAATAATTAATAAACACATGCAATGATTGGAGAATATGACCTAAAATCCTTAAGAGCAACTATCATTATCAAATAAGGGTATTTCCATTTAAAGTTTATGAGCACTCTCGTGTCATTGTAGTGATAAACAAAAACCATGAAGTTCCATGCCAATTCTTTCACCCCTCAAAGTGGATTTTTTTGTCTCTATGTACTTTCCTATCCTTTAAGTGAATTCAATTGTATTTCCACCAAAAATTCTAACTCTCATTATGAACCCTTGATTAATACATTATATATGGTGATCAAATATATATAACATAATTAAGCACTCAATTAAAATCAAATTATGTATGTATTATAAAGAAAATAAATGCGTAGTTCATAATGTCAATTCATTCTTGCAATTCTAATAAATAAAAAATTATTTGAGAAATATATTGATAAACATAAAGTAAACTAAATATATGAGAAGAGAAAAAAAGACAGAAAATATGTTGATGAAATCTCCAATCTTCTCTAAGTAGTTACTTGATATATTTTTTAACAAAAAAACTCTCTTAATCTCTTTCTTTTATCATGTATTTATTAGCCTCTCATCATCCCAGTTCGTGCTCCTTTTGAATGGATGTAAATGGGAAAAGTTGCCTTAAAGGGATGTGAAGGACGAGTCGGCACCACTATGTTAAGTTAGGCTTGACTTGGCACACTTATTTTCTGTCGTGACTCAGTATGGTCTTCTACCTTTAACATATAGTTTGTGATGACTAGCACACTCATGTCGAGCCAGCACTATTGTCTGTTGTCCCAAGTCATCCCCTTAGTGACAAGTCAGTATGCTCCTTTTGTTGCTTCTTTTTACTTTGCTTACACCATTCTTCATTATAAAGTGTCCAAATACACTTCCATGCATGGATTAAACATAAGAAAACCTATAAAACATTAAATTAGTTTAGGAAAACATAAATAAAGAAATAAAAATAACAATGCATAATCGAACAAACTCAAATAAAAACTAAAGAAAAATATATTATAACTACCTTAAAGAACTATGCTATTTTGCATTATAACAATCATCATATAGGTCTACAAATGTTTTTGAGTTCATCATTTGCAACCTTTCAACCAAATTAGGCAATACATTTCTAACAATCGTTCTAACCTGATCCTTTTCAGCTAACTTATTTTTCATTAATCTTGCCTTGTTCATGAATCTTGTTAAGAAATTTGAGAAGGATTCATTCAATTTCTGCTTAGTGTTATGGTCATATTGCTTTAGGAAAGAAGTGCATAGCTCTCTCCAATTAGGTCTAAAAAACTTCTCTAATCCATGATACCAGTTCATAATAATTCCTTCTAAGGATAGTGCAAATAACATTGTAACCATAGATAATGGAGCTTGAGTTGTGCTCATAGTTGTGTATTTGCTACAGTGGATCCTTGGATCTCCAGTACCATCAAACTTCTAAAGTTGAAGCATTTTGAATTTTTTAAGCAATTTATCCCCTTTGATTTGCAATATATCATCAAAATTAAATGAATAATCCATGCCTTGCTCTCTTATAAAGTCTTCCATCTTAGATATCTTTTAAATCAGTGCTTGCATTTTCTTGGACTCATGTTCTTACACTAGTTTAAGTGATTCCCTCTTTACTTTTTCTACCATGTAGTTTTCAACATCCTGCATCATGGCTGTCATGTCATCATCTAAAGGCAAATCATCATCTGAGAATGTTACCAGCCCATGTTTCTTTTCTATAACCTTTGTTACCATAGCTTATGGACTAGTAGTTGTTTTAATGCTCATATTCGATAAAGCTTTAATAAAAGCCCTTCTATGGTTGCCTAAATTCATCAGTAATTCCTAAATGTTGACATTTTCCTTAGCCTTCTTCAATTGTTCCAGGATCATATCCTCTTTCTGTCCTTCCTCTACTTCTACATCTTCTATTTCTTCCCTTTCTATAACCCTTTTATTTTGCTTTTCTACTGCTCGGTAATTCCTCCCATTCACATTTGGAGTATCACTCCATACATAAACTCCAGTGGGTTTTTCTTTATCAAAATCATTCCAGATGTCCACGGCCCTAATAATCCATTCTCTTTTCTCATTTTTCCAAACTTCCATTGTGCATGTTTCTTTTCCTTTCAACTCCCTTAGCTTGTCCATATGTTGGCTTAGCAACTCTTCAACCCCTTTTTAGGATAGTTCTGGGGTTAAGAATTCATCTTCCTCAAACTCATCACCCCATCCTATCGGCACAATCTTTTCCATGGGTATGTTAGCAGAAGTGGGTTTAGAATAGAATATTATATAATCGAACTTGCCTGAAGGTTGTCCCAACAAATCTTTAACTCCTCTTGGTGACTGCTCAGGAATTTTAGGCTCTTCTTTTACTGGCTTATCATCAAACTCATCTCCCCAACCTGAGGGCTTAATTGATTCAATAGGGATATCAGTAGAGGGTGGTTCCAAATAGAAATCTTTGTAATCAAACTTGACTGAAGGCTGGCCCAATAAATCTTCTACTCTTCTCTGTGGCTGTCTAAAAGATTCTCCATCAGCTATAAGGTTAAGGTCCTTGAAGGAGCTTAGCACTTCTTCTTCACTAACCCTTAAGTTGATTATCATGGTGGCTGGTGGTGGAACATTTCGGTAGTTTGGGAAAGGGTTGTTTCTAGTGTTTGGGTTGGAATTGGATTTTCAGGGTCGGTGATTTTTTCAGAGTCTATCAAGTTTTGGATTTCATGTTTTAGGTGGATGCAAGTATCTATAGAATGGCCAGCTACTTGATGAAACTTGCAGTAACTATTTGGATCATAGCCAGGGAGATTTGGATTTGGGAGTTTGGAAAAAGTTAAAGGTCGGAGCAGGCCTTTTTGGATTAGCCTCTTTAGGACTTTAGAGAGTGGTTGGTTAAAGTTGGAGAACCTTCTAGGTTGCTGAACTCCACGTACCTCTACAGCTCGACTAGTGCTTCCTTGTTGTATACCCCCAGTTGGGTAGTTTTAAGTTCTTGTGCCTCTAACAATTTTCTTTTCCTCACTCTTAATTTCCTTAGCTTATAACCCATCATCATACAAATCCACAAAGGTTTTAGGATTCATCATCTGTAGCCTCTCGACCAAATTAGGTGACACATTATGAACTATCATTATAACTTGATCTTTTTTAGCAAGCTTGTTTTTCATCATCCCTGCTTTATTCATGAAACGAGTTAAGAAATTAGAAAAAGACTCATTTGATTTCTGTTTAGTCAACTCCAAATCCCTAATTGACACTTCTAATCGAGTGTTATAATCATATTGTTTCAAGAATGTAGTATATAGTTCCTTCCAGTCAGCTCTAATAGACTTCTCTAACTTATGGTACAAGTTCATAGCCATCCTTCTAGGGACAACACAAACAACCTAGTGACTTCCGTTAGAGGTGCTTTTATAGTGCTCATGGTTGTTATGTATTGGCTCAAATGAATTCTAGGGTCTCCTCTCCCATCTAATTTTTGTAGTTGAGGCATTTTGAAATTTTCAGGCAACTTGTCACCCTCCATTTACAACATATCATCAAAGTCAAAGGAATATCCTATTCCTTGTCCTCTAATCAGCTCTTCCATCTTGGACATTTTCTGAATTAATGCTTGCATCTGCTTGGAGTTAAGGTCTTGAACCAATTTAAGTGATTCTCTCTTCACTTTTTCTACCATGTAGTTTTTAATGTCTTCTATTCTCACATTAGTAGCAGACACATTTCTAGGAGCTGGTTTCCCCCCAACATTGTTAGTAGTAGGTTGAGGAGCTACAGTAACTATTGGGTTTCGTGATACAAACGCAGTGGAAAACTTAAAAATTTATCACATTCCCAAACCTGAATCCATGTAATTCGACTACTTGATTAAATCTAGGGTTTTAAGAATCTCACCAAGATGAAGAGGCAGGATTTTCTAGAAGGATGAGAGGAGGTTCACACTGGTGACACCTTACCTCGAGCCTTTTTCTTTGGTTGTTCATATCTAGACGTCTCCAAAAAGAAGCATCCTCCATAGGTATCCACACGAATAACCCTTCACAAAATGAATTGGAGTGTGTGCTAGCAACCTCCTTGATTGTCTCACAAATCAAGAACAAAAGAAAAACTCTGTCTTTGTTTTCTAAGAAGAAAGAAAACAAATTTAGAGGTAGGAAAAACAAGTGTGTTAAACCCTAGAGAATATAACATATTTATAGACTCCAAATTAGGGTTTCACTTACCAATGACCTTTTGGTAACTTTCATTTATTATATTATGATTTTGTTTAAAAACAAATGAGAAATAATATCTTATTTATTTATTTAAAATAACATTTATCTTAAATAAATAAACAAATAAATAAATAAATAAAACACTTTAATTATTTATTTCCACAAAGTTTATTTTTAGGCTCATTAAACCCAAATTCCTTTTGGGCTTGTTCTAAGTGTGTGACCCTATAGGTTCATATAACATTGGCAGTGGGCCTAATTCTCTATTTAGGCCTACAAGTCATAAGTGGCCTATAGTAAGACATTATGACTACCCAAGTCATGTGAAGTCAATAATCCGACATAACCTAATTACAGTGAATTTTATTGTCCCTTTATCACATGATATCCTATTTGAACATAAGGAATAGAATGTCATCTTTATATAGTTCAATATTATGACTTGATTCCAAGTAGACTGAAAATGATAACTCTTTATCAATTCATTTCAGCATGGCCATGCATTTTCCTTCAGTCTATCTCATTAAAGGGCCCTTAGATATCTTTCTCATATTAATGAGGGATAAATTCCTTCTGAATCACTCACATTCCTTGGATAACTAATTTCATATCCAACAACATCATATTTAATCATCCGGTTAAAGATAATGTTAGAATGTTCAAAACATAAAATAGCTATGTAGAAATTCATGATGATTTCAAGGTTAAAGCACCAAAATAAAATTATTGTGATGAGATATACTTATGACAATAATCTATGTAGTATTTTCATAGTGGGTCAATCCAGTACATGATCTCTCATCATGTTAATATCTCATATTCATGATTAATAAAACATAACCATCAGTCAACTTCATACTAGCCTTAATACTTTAATATTTATATATAATGAATAAATGGCTAGGGATAATTAGAATAGAACTCTTATTTTAATTTAAGGGTTTTACTATCAAGTCACATACTTGATGGCCTTAGTAAGAATTAACCATTCATATAATTATCATAAAATCAAATGACAATGAAATACCTCTTTATTAATAAAATAAGAAAGTCAATACATAATCACAAATGATTGACCTAGTGCATATCACTAACAGTAACAGGTGGAGCTCCTACAGCAAGTGGCTATTCAACAGTAGCAGTAGGTGGTTGTTCAATAATAGCAGTAGGTGGTTGTCCAACAATAGGTTACACTAGTCCGACTAAAGCCTATCTCAGTTCATCTTGCATCATAGCTCTCAGGTCATCCATTAAAGCTCCCTTAATGTCCTCCAAGGTCCAAATTTCTAGTTGTTGTTCCATTTCAGTTTGTTCAATCTGAGCTGATTCAGCTTCTAGGAATAGTGGATTGATTGGACTCTCCTTTAGTCTCTCCAGTATGTGAAAAATTCTTTGAGTTATGGACTCCGGACTTAAATCAACTCTAATTAATCTGCCACTTCTTCGTCCCCATACATGAGAAGACCCAGATGAATCTATTATGACTACAAAATAAGGTATTAGTATAATGCATGGACTGTATGTATGCATGTATGCATGATGCATGTGTTTATATAACAAATAGCAAGCAAGCACTTAACAAGTAGCAAGTATCAAGAAGCAATCAACAAGCAATATGCAAGCATAAGCCTTCCAACCTTATTCCTCCCATACACGTGTTCAATGATAAGTTTCTTTTCCTAAGATTTTTGGTCTTGGCCTTCATATCAACAAGGGATATTAAGAGCCAATGCGCATGCCAAATCTCTATTAAATGAAAAAACACATAAGCAATATTTCTAAATATAAAGGTCTAGCCTAATCCTTATTAGCCTGAATAAGCTTCAAAGGTATAGGCCTGGGCTTTTATAAAGAAAATACCTCATGGCAATTCAAACAAACAAGCACTTTGGATGAAGATCCTAGGGGAAGTAACTAGGCCATTATATATGGTTAGGGTTCAATGAAAAGTTAAGGTTCCCTTAGCAAGATGCTCTCCATTATGGACTTTGAGTTACAGGCCAAGGTCAGAGGGGCCCAGCATCCTTTACTAACTCGAGAGAAGATTAACCCCCCCTTAAGGACTTGGGTTACAAACTCTGGTCAGATGAGCCCAGTAATCTCTCTTGAACTGAGTTAAGGCTAAGAGTGATGGTTAGCCAATCTACAACTCCATAAAGCTAGTGGAATAATGGAATTATAAACCAATGCCATCGGTTTAGTAGGGACATGCATAATGAATGCAAGAACCAAATAATAATCGATAAAACAATTCTAAAGAACATAAGTAGAATCAGTATCTCTTATCTCTAGTGGAGTCGCCATTGTAGACTGTGGGGTTTAGCACGCGTCCAAGATTTTAGCAACCACGACACTGTTTAGGCTTAGGGCCTTAGAGAACACACTAACCACTGTTATAAAGACATGGCGTGGAGATGAGGAGTCGCCACCCAGGGTAATAACTGGGACAAATAAAAAAGGTGGTACTTGATTCTCTAAAAGAATGCTAGCACCACAACCAGGAGATTCTGGATACGGAATGCTAACTTCTCTTAGTCTCGTGTTCATTTAGAATAATTTTATAAATGATTATTTCATCCTCTAATTACATGCAATTTTATTAAACCCTAATTAACATCCATCTAACCCAAAAGGCAATAAGTCAATAAAATTACAAGTAAAAATGCATAAAAAGGCAATGTCCCTATGTCTAAACTATGTTAATTTTATTTTATAAGTTAGCTAAGTCTACATATTATTTACAAATGAGAAATGGACTATATGTGGGCCTACATTTTTATTAATTAGTGAGCCTAGATCTGTTTATTTTAATTTGTCTAAGGAATGGGCTTAAGTCTATACAATTTTAAAGGAAAATCAAATTAATGAACCTAAGTCTGACTTGGTTTTATTTTAAGTTAGTGTGGGCCTAGGTCTATTTATTTTAAAAGAAATGAAATTATGTGGGCTTAGCTAAGTCTAGACAAGTTTTAATTAACTAAGTGGGCCTAAAATCTAATTAACTTAATAGGCCTAAATTGATTTTAATTATTTAAAAACCTAAATCATTTTTTATGCCTATTTATTAAGTGGGTTAGACCTAAAGGTGGACTTGGGACCCAAAAACATAAAAAAACAAGCCCAAAATAAATAAAACACAAAAAATGGATCAAACAAACATTATAGTGATTTTCTAGAAAACCCTAAATTAATTACATGCAAACCCTAATTTAAGCTATTGCCACTATTGATTTTAATTGATTTTTTACCCAATTGAACCTAATTACTAATTAATTTTAAAGTACAGAAAATTAAAATTTTCACTATTCCCACTACTGGGGCTATTACAAACTCCATACAAAAATTAAATTTAAATGATTATACACCCAGAAATTAAAATAACTACATAAGATACCAAAATGAAGAATAAAAAAAATCCTAAGAACTATTGAAAAAATAATACAGGTTCAACCATGGCATTCCATGGATCTTTTGTTCAATTCTTGGATTTTATACTGTTTCCTCCTTAATCCACAATCGAGCATCAAACAAAAACACATAAAAAATTAGATTAGTAATGAAATAAGAAAACAATAACGAAATAAAAAAATAAAAAAGTTGACAAGAAGATAAGAGGAGAAAGAAAAAATGTTGTGCATATGCTTTGGCCCCTCGGACTAGGATTTTCACCATTGAAATTGTTGCCAATTCTGGACACAGGCTTAAAAAATAGTGCTGGACCATTCTTGTTGAAAGAATTGTATAGAAAAGAGCTTTGACAAAATTGAAGTTTTTTGGTGCCCCAGCGTTCTCAATGATGTCTCAGCTTTTTTTAGGGTTTCTGCCCAATCAAGTTTCTACATCAAAGAAGAAAAAAACCCCCCCTACACAAGCATGCAGAGTCTGTACATACTGAACTTCATCCAACTGATGATCAGATAGCGTTTGGTTTCTTTTTTATTTCAAAAATCTTATGCATTTAAAAAAACCTTATCAAATAAAATTTGAATTTTCAACCAATCAAAATACTGAAAAAATTGATAAAAAATAAGAAAAAATAAGCAAAAAATAATAAAAAGGGACTTATTGCGTGTTAGCACTGTGCAATGCCGATCGACATTGTATAATGCTAATCAACATTGTGCAATGCCGGTCGACATTACACCAATGTCAATCGGCATTTTAAATGCCGATCCTAAAAATTCTTATTATTATTTTTTTAATTACCAGAAGACCCCTAAAAAATGACTTATTTGCAATCAAACCCTAAATTTTTTTTGCAAATTAGTCCTTAAAGTCTAGAAAATCGACAACCAAGTTCAATTTTTGAATGAATTTCATCATAGGGGCTTACATTGTAATTGTCACAATTGCATCCTGAAATTAGGTACTTACACCCGTGGTCTTATTAATATAAGTGAATGATGGGTATTCTTAATTTAAAAATTCAAAACTATTAAGAGTGCTACTAGTACCATGAAGTTGTGATGTAAGTTCAAACATTAGATTTAAGCTCAATTACATTTGATATATAGACCTGGTTGGACAACTATGGCACCAACTATGTAGTTAGGTGTCAAATCAATGACAGACTTGCCCATATGGCACCTGAGTGGCTTGCTACTTTGCCTAAATGCTTTAGTATTGCTTGAATGTTATAGGTGTGCCTCTACAGTTTATTTGTACCGATATAGTCTCAAAACTATCTCAATTGAAATACATCTCTCCATAATTCTTTACTCTTATATGTTTCTCTCACTTTTGTTTGTAGATATCTTCAATTTAGCATATTTTTCATTCTTTGATTAATTCCCATTATTAACTTTAAAATAAGAGCAAATTGCATATTTCAAAGAGTGAATATAAACAAATTGAATTTCTATATATTTAAAAAGAATTTAGTTTTGAATGAGGAGTATAATTATTAATGCAATGTGCAACTTGATTTATCAGCAAGGATAAATAAGCCTTAATCCATAGCCTAATTCTCAATCTAGAGAATTAGTAAAAAAAAAGTTTTAATTTTGATGAATAAAAGTGATAAATTAAAAGTATCCAAAATAAATCCTAAAACATATATTTATATATTTATACCCTAGACATAATATGTTTATAATAGGAAGTAAAATAATATTACAAAATAACCAAAATAAAGAAAATCTGCATAATTAAAAAAAATTGTCCATTATGCACAATAGTGTGTGAATAGACACACAACCATGTGCATTTGATGCTCAAAAACTTGCTTTCAGGCATAATTTTATGTAAGATGACATACAACCATGTGTGAGCCTTAATTTTTGACCTTGCTTTAGTCACACTCAAGCACAACAATACCACATATCCACATAATCATTCACAATCTTTATGGTTGAATTAATACTCCACGTTAATCACTTTCACATACTAGGAATTCATCCTTAAGTTACCTTCTAGATAGTCAAGACTCATGTTTGGTTGGAATAAGGTAAGATTAGAAACATTGAAGGTATTTGAAATTCCCATTCAATTTGGCAAGTCAACCATATAAGCATTTTTATTTATCTTTCTAACAATCCTATGTGGTCCATAGTTCCTTTGTTAAAGCTTTTTATAGCCACCTTACATTATAGCCTTGCTAATAAATATCATTACTTTATCTCCAACATAAAGTACTTTAAACTGCTTATGTTTGTTTACCTCCACCTTGTACTTTGCATTAGCCTTTTCTAGCTTGTTCTTAATATTTGTTTGCACTTGCATTGCCATATCACAAACTACTACACTAAGACTAGGTACCTTTATAAGCTTCACCAAATCTGAACCATGATTATGACATTTTATGTATACAATGGAAAATGAAGATCTTCTCGTTACACTATTAACACCATTATTACATGCAAACTCTGCTTGTACTATGGAAAAATCCTATTGTTTTAGCCTATCCATATAAATACTATGTATAACATTACTTAATGTCCTATTTTTTTGGGTCTAGAGATTTAAAAATGCAATGAAAACTTAAAATTTCATTCACGATGAGAGGGGGTTCACTCTAGTAACACCCTACCTGGAGCTTTTAATGTTCTTGGTTTGATTGAGATGTCTCCAATATGGCTACATCCTCTACAAGTATTCACATGAACAGTTACTCTAAAATGATTTAGCGTGCTAGCACCATTTTCATGGATGTCTCACTTTTTAACTCTTTATATTTTGCTTTCTAAAATGTGAAAAACAAATTCCTTTGGAAAAATGCAATTATGTGTGAAACTCTAGAGAAAAGGATGTATTTATACACTCCTTTATTAGGGTTTCACTTACTAAAATGGTTTTTTTAACTCACTAAAATGTTTTTAACATATATATCACCATTCTATTTCTATTTTGATTCAAAATCCAAAACATAAATTGTTTCCTATTTATTTAAAAAAATAATTACCTTAAATATATATATATATATATATATATATATATATATATTTATTTATTTATTTATCTTTTGATTCTAAATAGACCGAGAATAATAAGTCTTTATTAATTCTTTCCAGCATGGCCATACATTTTCTTTAGTTTATCTTATCAAGGGGCCCATAAATATCTTACTCTGATTGAATGAGGGACAAATTCCTTCTCAATCACTCTCATTCCTCACGTAACTCATTCTATATCCAATAACAATCTATTTCATCATCTCCTTAAAGACAATGTTAAAGTGTATCAAAATACAAAATAATTATATATAAAATAATAGTGATTTTAAAGTTATAGGACTAAAATAATATTCTGTTATGAGAATGACTTATGACAATCACCTATATAGTATTCTCATAGTGGGTCAATCTAGTACATCATTTCTCAAACAAATACCTATGAGTTGACGTAGTATCTCATATACATGATTAGTAAAACATAATTGTCAGTCAACATAAAACTGGTCTTAATTCATTATTATTTTAATAATAATGAATGACTATGGATAAATCAGAATATGACTCATATTTAACCTAAGGGTTTTACTATCGAGTTACATACTTGATGACCTTAGGAAGAATTGACTATTCAAGTAATTATTATAACATAAAATAATAATGAAAAAGCCTCTTTATTAATATATCAATATATGATAAAGTCAAAACATAGTCATACATGGTTAACTTAGTGCACATTATTAATACTATTAACCACCTATGTCTACCCTTCTATCTATGGAATGTGTTGTACCATTGAAGTTCAATGATGAGTCAAACAACCTCGAAAAAGTAATCTAAAAGTCTTTAAGGAACTTTTGTCATGATTAAATGTGATGGTCTTTGGTATTGCATACAACCTTACAGCCTCCTCAAATAATAATTTGGTTGTAGAAGATGCATCTACAGTCCTTTTATATGTAAATATAAGTGCCATTTTGGAAAACCTAACAACTACAACAAATACAAAATCCATACCTTATTGAGTTCAAACCTAACATGAAGTCCATACAAAGATCCTCTTTATTGCATTAGAGGCTAGTAATAGCATTTACAATCCATTATTTTGTGTCTACCCCCTTTGTCATCTAACAAATATAGCATTTAAACACAATGTGTGTCATATCTCTTCTCAATATAGGCTAATAGTATTGCTCCTTTATAGTATTAAGGGTTTTGTCTCTTCTAAAATATTTTGCCAACCTCCTATATGCAAATCTTTAATGACCTTTTCATTAAGAGACATTCAAGGAAGATAAAGCTACCCACTCTTTATGGAAAAACCATCATGTACATAGAAATCATCATAAGATTGCTAATAACTCACAATTAGTCCATATCTCTTTAAAATTATTATCTCAACATACAAATCCTTCAATTTTTCAAAACCCAATATCTTCTAACTCAAGGTTCTCATCAAAGTGACTCATCAACTCAATCCATCTGTCACCTTATTTTGTTGCACTAACTTATGGCTGAAAAATTTTGTATAAAAGTTAACCACTTAACATGCATATCACTCTTAACTTACTTCTTGGTGCTAAAGTATTTTTAAGCTTGATGAACAATATAGAGAATAAACTCCTTGGATATTATATAATGCTCCTGAGTTTTTAAATGCCTTATAATAAAATAAAATTCTTTATCATAGCTAGCCCAGTTGTGCATAGTTTTATAAAATTTCTCATTAAAGGAAGTTGAAGGTCTATTTTCTTGGGATAAAAAAGCCCTTATAGCTACTCTACTAGCATCAAACTCCTTAAGTCAATTTATATGCAATAGTGATTTTAGTGATTGGCATATTGTCAACATACATCCTCTAACTCCTATCCTTCTTGAGCATCAATAAAGCTTGAACTATACATGGGCTCAGGATAGCCTAAATAAGCTCTTTACTTAATAATTCTTCTACCTTCTCCCTTAAGATTTCACTCTCCTTGGGACTTATCCTATAATAAAACAAATTAGAAAGAGAAGCACCTTAAATCAAATTTATATTATGTTGTATGTCGTGTATTGTAGGTAGCCCCACAAGCAAATCTTTAGGAATCACATCATTAGATTTGTCTAATAAAGTTTGCACCTCTATCCAAGTTTAATTCCTAACTAAATCTTTATTTTCTCCCTCTCCCTTTACCATTAATAAGTGAACTCTTCTTGAGTCTCTTTACACTCACTAATAAATAAAGATGGGACCTGCACAATAGTTAGAAGGTTCATTCCCTCTACTTTTAAAGCCTTGGGTTTGTTCTTCCTAGTAAAAGGCACCAATATATATCTCACATTCTTACTTCATCCTTCTCTAATTGATATATGTTACTCTACCCAAGTTTTTAACATCAACATAATACTATTAAGGATGATTAAACAAAATATGGCAAGCATCCATATCCACCACATCACAGTACACCTCATCATTATACTTCCCAAAAGAGAATGGTATCGTATAACATTCATTCACTTGAATACCACCAACTTCTATAGTCCACCAATAGTGTATGGGCAAAGATGAGTTTTCATCAATAATTTTAGCCTCTTCATATATAATATCTTTACTTAGTATATTCTCTTAGCTCCCACTATCAATAATAAGATCACATAAACTCCATTGCATAGTACATTTAGTACAAAAGAGCTTATGGCACTGAGTTTCATCACCACATTTCAGAGATAACATGAGCTTCCTCACCATACATGTGCATTCTTCCTATATATAATCGTCATAGTCATTATCCCTATCGAGTTAGCACACCTCATCCTTCGCAACACCATCATCCTTCACAACACCATCATCCTTCTTAGCTACATTCATTGCCTTCCATTTAGTACACTTATTGGAATAATGACCAACCTCTCCAAATCTATATCATTTAGAATTGAAAGTCTTTGTATAAGGATTATTGTTTTTAGTAGACACTAAAGTATTATCCTTTCTTCCTTTCACTACTACACCTTTCCCTTTTCCTATACCAACATTGATAGTCTTTATAATACTAGATGTAGCTAGATGTGCTTTTCCTTTGTCACTTTGAGCCTTATTGTATATGCCTTTATATATTTTATAATTAACACCACAGACTTACTCTTGTATGAGTAATTCAACTTTCATGGCTGAATTCCTAGCCTCTTGCACATTAAAAACCATATAAAACCTAATTTTGTAATCAGCTTTCACCCACTTAAATATATTGTTGCCTATTGGATCTCACTTTGTGATAACTAATTATTATATAACTCTTAGTATTATTTATTTAAATAGTTAACTTGATTAGTGCTAGAAAAGTAATGCTACGATTAAATGACTAGACCTAATTACTCATGAATTCAACAGTTGAACAAATGTTAGGGTTTTTATTCCCAGCTCATTCTACTTAAGAATCATGTTAACTTTTTTTTTCATTATGAATCCCATTCCATTTCCCAAACATCTCTTAAATCATGAAAGTCTCTCTCAATCACTTACATGATTTGTTGATTATAACAACTACCTAATTATTTAGCTCTCAATAACTTAAGTAATTAGTTATTTTTAATATAAAAGCTAAGCTTTTCAAGGGAATATTAACAATTGAATAGTCTCTCAACTAATTTAATTCAATTAATAGATTGTTATTTTGTTCCCAATAGAGTTAATCTCTTAATCTATATGTATTGTCTAAATTAATTCAAAGGGTGATCAATTTAAAGAAAACATTAAGTTTAATAACAGTCATGGAAAAATAATTGATTGAATTGAAGTTTAATCATTTAAGTTCATATTGAGTCGGGTCTAAAAACCCTAACTGACAATTTAGTAACTCATGGGAATTAAAAAAGGAAGAAAGAAAGACATAAGAATCTAAAACATATTCATCATGGTATAATGAATAAGACACAAGGAAAATAATTGGAAAAAAAACTATTTTTATTCTTCTTCTCTTTGAATAATGTTTGCAGTCTTAAAACTTAAATCTCTTACTTTTAATACAATCCTTGAGTAGATGAAAAAACACACAAAACCAAACTAAACTTACTTTTAATACAATCCTTGAGTAGATGAAAAAACACACAAAACTAAACTTTTTATTCTCAAAAATAATTTTTTTTATACTAAGTGAAAAATAATTCAACCTCCTCTCTAGAGGCAAAACAACCTTATTTATAATATATCTTAAAAGACCTTAAAAAAAACTTCATGAATGAGTTCCTTTGAGGCACTCGGTTGTGTGTCCTAATGTGCATGGCTGTGCATTCTTAGTTTATTAGAATTTGATGCAATCAGGAACAACTGTGCAAGTTTAGGCACATAGCCTTATTTGATTCAATTTTAGTAACTTTGAAAATCTTTGAATTAGGCACAGCCGTGTGTCCCTGGTCACACAATTGTGCCTGAGTGGCTTCTCCATAGGGTGGCTTTTCTAGGCTTAGGCACAACTGTGAAGGTTTAGGTATACAATCGTGCAACTTCCTCATCTTGGAAAAGCGACAATTCATTTTCTTTTATGGAGATTTTGAGCTTTATTCTTCAAGTTCACTCTTAGGCACCTTATGCATTAACTCCATTTGAGCACACATAGCCATTCATAAAATAAAATTTAATAATTTAAAATGACTAAAAACATAATAAAACAATGAAAACTCTAAAAGTTCTAGACTCTAAAGATTTCAAACTAAAAACACCAATATTCAATGCTAACCTAGACTTTAGACACCTAAAACCCCACAAATAAGCATCCAAAACAAAAGCATTTTTCACACTTTTTAAACTCCTACTACCTTGTGTACATCTCTGATAAGCATAAAAAATTATATTGCTCATAGTTTGGAGACAAAAATCTACCTTATAATAATTTCTTTATCCTATGCCAAGATTGTACTAGACAATATCTCTCTCTTATCCTCATCTTTATCATCCTGTCCTACTATGCTAATGCTCCCCCTTTTAACCAATAAGCAACAAATTTAACCTTTTTATCCTTGGGCAACTAATTATGCTTAAACATCTATCTACTTCAATTAACTAATTAAAAAATCCCCTTAATATCAAGATCACAACTAAATTTAGAAATATCTACCTTTAGTTTGTACTTGCCATCTCCTTTGTAGTTTAATTGCCACTGTCTTCCACCTCTCCGTCTTCCACTTAGAAATGCTACTTCACTAAAGTCAATCTCTTCATCTGAAGTGTCATCAAATCTCATGGCTAGCCATATTTTATTTTTGTATTAGGGATAGGATTGATGATTGGTCTAGTAGGGCAAACTCCTCCACCTTTTTCATCATCGTTTTTCTAGTTCCTTTATCCTTAATAGCATTTGCATGTTGCTTGTAATGGTTTTAACAACTATGTCACATTTTTGGGTTACCTATTACTATAGGATTGCTCTATGAATAGCCTGCCATCTCTAATCATTATCTTAGGATTACTTACTATCAAACGGAGCAGATTTGGCCAATAATGAAAGAAGAACATTTGATGTCAAACAGAGAAGATCTTGCTGAAGAATAAAGACGAAAATCTCTCCATATTTCTTATATTCCTATTGTATATTAGTATTCCTAAATTAGCTAGGTTTACCTTTAAAAATCTCTCCATATTTCTTGTATTCCTACTGTATATTGGTATTCTTAAATTAGCTAGGTTTATCTTTGAAAATCTCTCCATATTTCTTGCATTCCTATTGTATATTGGTATTCCTAAATTTGCTAGGTTTACCTTACATAGACACATATTTTTATTGTATATATAACAAGGTCTGTAACCTTTATATAGATTGAGAATACAATCAATATTTTTTTCTTCCTTTCAATTGTTTATATCGTATTAGAGCTAAGTTCAAATTCTTTACACTTTGGCTCGTAATTCTTCTGAAGAATTTTTTTTGAGAATTTCTTTCTTTTCTTTGTATTCATCCTTTAGAGGATCTATTCAAACTTAAACCTTGTGTTTCCAAAATTTTGATTATTTACCATGGATACAAACAAATTTGAAGCTATATCTATCAAATTCAATGCAAAAATTTTGCACGTTGGGAATTTCATTTCTGAATTTTTATTGATGGCAAAGGATTTTCTAGCATTCTTGATGGATCAGAGAAGGCAGAAGATGATGAGAAGAAGAATATCAGTTGGAAAACAAAGAACACATAAATTATTTCTTGGATTGTCAACTTAGTTGAACCTGATATTGCCCTAAGTCTTCGGTCTTTTGATACTGCTGTTGATATATGGAATCATCTCAAAGGAATTTATTCTCAAGTGAATCAATCAAGACAATTTGAACTTGAATACAAAATAGCCAACATTAGCCAAGAAGACAGGGGTATTTGTAGCTTTTATATTGAAATGTTGAAATTATGGACAGAACAAGTCATGATTTCCTCTTCTAAGATTTCTGCTACCGCATATGCTAAAGTAAAGAAAGAAAGAGATCGTGGAAGAGTGATGCAGTTCCTCATGAAGCTCAGACTTGAATTTGAGATGGCTAGGGGAACATTAATTAATTGTCGAAATCTGACAATGGAATATGTATTGGGAGAACTTATTCATGATGAAACACGCTTAAAGACATAGGCAGAGTTAGACATAAAAACTAATTCAGCTGATTCTGAATTTCTTGCTTCACATGGAAGGTATCATTCAAGACAAAGACATGGAAACAAAGAGGATATCCATTACAGGCACTGTAATGAATTCAGGCATGTACAGTCTTATTGTCAGAAGAGGAATATATGTAACTATTGTAAGAAATCGGGCCATATCATTTTGGAGTGCAGGCTTTTAAAAAATAAATAAACAGCCTTTGTTACTATGAGTAGTGATAAAAAAATTAGAAAACCTATCTGAATCGTCTCTCATACCACATGCCATTCAAAAGATGATTCAAGACTCAATGCAATCAACTCTTCAAGGTGTCCTTTCCTCTGTTTTTTCTGCTGCTGGTTTATTAGGTATAGGACTTAAGCATACTCCTTGGTTTATTGATTCAGCTGCTTTCAACCACGTGACAAATCAAAAACATGCATTTGTTAATTTGAAACCTTGTTCCTTAAACTAATCCGTGACGATTGCCAATGGTAAAACATTACCTATTCAAGGCATTGGTACCGTTTATTTGCCAAATAATTCTTCTCAATCCATTTACCTTCCTAGCACTTTATATGTTCCTTGATTAATAACTAATTTAATATATGTTGGACAACTTACTAATCATAATTGTTCCATTACATTTTCTCTTAATGGTTGTGATGTGCAGGACCTTCACATGGGGCAAGTGATCATGAAGGGGCATAAACAGGGGCATTTGTTTCATCTTGATCTCAATCTGAAAAAGAGTCCTCCTTTTTGTTTTACTGTCACTACATCATCTTCCACCTCATATACGAAAAATACTTGGGATCTTTGGCATCGTCGATTGGGTCATCCATATACTAGTTGGTTAGAGTCTATGTTTAAATCTCAGCTTCTCCCTGATAATTTAATTATCAAGAATAATGATTTTCAGCATTGTCAAACTTGTATTCTTAGCAAATTTGCTAAATTACCTTTTGCTTCTAGTAATACTAAAGTTGATGCTCCTTTTGATCTTATTCATTGTGATTTATGGGGACTTTCCCCTATTTTGTCTGGACTTGGGTATAAATATTTTGTTCTTTTTATTGATCATTTAACACATTTTACTTGGGTGTATTTCTTGCATTCTAAATCTAAACTAACAAATATTGCCAAAAACTTTGTCATTATGATAGAAACACAATTTGGAAAAGTAATCAAAATTTTTTTGTCAGATTTGGGATGAGAGTTTTGTGCCTTATACCTTGCTCAATTCTTTAATGACAAAGGCATTTTAACTCAACAATCCTGTCCTGGTACTCCTGAACAAAATGGGGTCGTGGAATGAAAAAATCATCATGTTGTGGAAATTGCTCGAACTCTCGTACTTGAGTCTTCCGTCCACCTCACTTTTGGGTTGAAGCTATTCATATAGCTGTCCATCTTATTAATAGGTAGACTACTCTTATCCTTAGTAATCAATCTCCTTTCTTTACTATTTTTCATAAGTTACCAAATTACATGAATCTCCATGTTTTTTGTTGTGTTTGCTTTGTGTTACGTCCCCCACATGAACGACATAAACTATTTGTAAAGGCTACCAAATGTGTTTCATTGGTTGTAGTGATAAATAGAAAGGTTATATTTTTTATGACCCTCAACATCATCACATCTGAGTATCTCGTAATGTCATTTTTTTAACATCTTTATTTTTATGTTTCATCTTTGAGTACAGTAGCTGCAAATTCTTCCATTTCTATGTTATACAATTTTTTGGATTGTTCAAATTCTGATTATTCTCCTGATACTCATGACACGCCTGTTATGCAACTCCCTGATCTCGCCCCTGAAGGTCCTCTTCCTGATGTTCTCAGTGATACACCACCACCTACTTTGCCTTCTTTGAAAAGATCCACCTGTGTTAATTTTGGTAAGCCCCCTAACCGATTAATCCTCTTTACCACTCTAAATTTTATCCAAATTCCTACCACTTATAAGCAAGTAATGGAATAAGCATGCTGGAAGAAGGTAATGGATGAGGAAATTAAGGCATTGACTGCGAATCATACTTAGGACTTAGTCTCACGGCCCTCTAATACTTCTGTCATTAGTAGCAAATGGGTGTACACCATTAAGGTCCAACCTGATGGTACTTTAGATCGCTACAAAGCTCGTTTAATAGCTTAAGGCTACAAGCAGGAATATAAGATTGATTATAAGGAAACATTTGCTCCTGTTGTGAAGATGACCACAGTTCGAACTCTTCTTACTATTGCATCCAGCAAAAAGTGGCCATTGTATCAATTAGATGTCAAGAATTCTTTTCTACATGGACATTTGAAGGAAACTGTTTATGTGGAGTGTCCTCCTGGCTATTCTCTTGGTGATTCTAATGTGGTTTGCAAGCTTAATAGGTCTCTCTATGGTCTTAAACAGGCACCACGGCCATGGTTTGAAAAATTTCATTCTACTATTTGTTCAGTTGGTTTCCAATTGAGTTCTAATGATCACTCTTTATTTACCCATCGATCTTCACATGGTATTATTATTCTACTTCTTTATGTAGATGACATGGTCATTACAGGAAGTGATATAAAGGGCATTCTTGAGTTTAAACAGTTTCTTCATAATTCTTTTCACATGAAAGATCTTGGCACACTTACTTCTTTTCTGGGTTTGGAAGTGTCATATTCCACTAAAGGTCTCCTTCTCATGCAGTACAAGTATATTGATGATTTGCTTAAACTTGCCAATTTGACAGACAATAAAGTTTTTTCTACCCTATGGAACTTAATTTAAAACTACAATGTGATGATGGTGCACTTATCTCTGATCCTACCTTGTATCGGCGACTCGTGGGTAGTCTTATTTATCTTACCATTATACGACCTGATATATCTTTTGTTGTTCAGGTTGTTAATCAATTTGTTTCTCAGCCTCGGCATCCTCATCTCTCAGTACTTCATCATATTCTTCGCTATCTCAAAGGCACTAGTGGCGAGGGCTCTTTTTGCCTTCCAACACAACTCTCACTCTCAAGGCTTTTTCTGATGCTGATTTTGCAGGGCATATTGATACACGTCGATCTACGACCAGTTGGTGTGTTTTTCTAGGAGCATCACCTATTTCTTGAAAATGTAAGAAGTAGGATAGGGTATCTAAATCGTCCATAGAGGCTAAGTATCGATCTATGTCCTCTGTTAGCTCTAAAATTGTTTGGCTTTGATGACTTCTTCTTGAGCTTGATATGCTTTGTGATTACTCTATTCCTCTTTTTAGCGATAACACTAGTGCTATGAGCATTGCCACCAATCCTGTCCATCATGAATGTACCAAAAACATAGAGGTTGATTGTCATTACATTCGCGAATTGGTCCATGATAAAGTACTTTGTCTTATTCATGTCCCATCTCATGATCAAGTTGTTGACTTATTCACAATGCCCATGCCATTTGCTCACCATGAATATCTCATAAGCAAATTGATGCTTGTTGACAACCACCATCAATTTGAGGGGGGATGTCAAACGGAGCAGATTTGGCCAATAATCAAGGAAGAACATTTGTTGTCAAACAGAGAAGATCTTACTGAAGAATAAAGACGAAAATCTCTCCATATTTCTTGTATTCCTATTGTATATTGGTATTCCTAAATTAGCTAGGTTTACCTTCGAAAATCTCTCTATATTTCTTGTATTCCTAATGTATATTGGTATTCCTAAATTAGCTAGGTTTACCTTCGAAAATCTCTCCATATTTCTTGTATTCCTATTGTATATTGGTATTCCTAAATTAGCTAGGTTTACCTTACATAGACATATATTTTTGTTGTATATATAACAAGGTCTGTAACCTTTGTATAGATTGAGAATACAATCAATATTTTTTCTTCCTTTCAATTGTTTATACTTACCACCACTAGCATCAATATTAGCTATAAATTGGGAGCCCACTCTGATACCACTTGATGCAGTGTAGTGTTATTAATCACCACATGATTTATCAACAAGGGTAAACAACTCTCAATTCAAAGAATAAGTAAATTTTTTTTTTTTTATTAATAAATTTGATGAAAATGATAAAAGTCTCCAAAACAAACCATAAAACATATACTATACTCTAGGCATAATATGTGTATAATAGGAATTAACATAATATTGCAAAATAACTAAAATAAAGAAAATTACATAATTAAAAGAAGATTGTCCATTACAAACGACCATGTGTATTTAATGATAAAAAACTTGCTCTCAGTCACAACTGTATGAAAGAAGGCACATAGCCATGTTTAAGCCTTAATCGTCAACCTTGCGTTACCCACACTCAGACACAATCATGCCATACATCCACACAATTGTATGTAGTTTTTATGGCCAAATTAACACTCTGCATCAATTAGGGGCTTGGCAAGAGAAAGAAATCATAACTGAAATTGCAAACATGTTTAGCAAAGAATTAAACATTATCAAGTAGCTAGATTTCAAAGCTTTTATCAAATAATTCCAATATAATTCACTAAAAACTGAAAACAAAAGGAAAAGGTAGACAACCACTCATCAATTTAAAGCAAAAACCCAACTCTTAACACTCCTTCATTCAACTTCTAGCCACTAGTTTGATTCCCTATAGAATCAAGATCAAAATTCTATAAATAATGTCCAACAAACTAAAATTTTATGAATGCAAATAAGATGTTTAGAGCTTATAATTAATGTGGATCAACATGTGAGTGATAGTTTCCCCAATCTTAACTCATATCTAGGATTTTTAACTTATGTATAAAAATTGCAAAAACATTGAAAAAAGTCTGCATAAATTTGGCACAATTAGAAAGATATATATGATTCAATTGAAAAATCTGCTAAAATTCATGTAATTTTTGCAATTAACTCAAATGTTATATTTATGGCTATTAATAATGATTAGTTACAATTCTAATACTTGTACACAGTACTCATGGTTAAATATACTAATTAGTTATTACGCACATAAATTTTAATTTATATAGCTGAAAAAATATTTAATTTGTACAATTGATTATTACGATTGTTTTCTTTGACTACAGGTTATATTTAACCACAATTTCTATATTAAGCCAAATTTTGTAGTTGTAAGTGTATAGTGTTATTAGGCTTTATATCAATTTATTTATTTTTTAAAAGTTTATAAACTAAATATTTCAATATTTCAATTGCTTGATTATAAAATTTATTAACACTTTCTAAAAAGTTTATATGATATTTTTATAAGTTACTACTATAACCTTAATTCATTTTATTATAATTTAAAAAATTTAATCGTATATATATTAAGTAGATATTCATCGTATAGATATTAAAACAGGATTATAGTTTGGTGAATCTTATCCAACCATAGTTCCCATAATTCCCACTAAAAGAAAAATGAGGAAGAGTTGTTTTAATGTTAAAAAAAAATACATATACATAAGAGATACTGAAAATAAGAGAGAGGCAATATTATAGGAAAGAAAAAACGCTCCGTATCTCTTTTCTTTTCTTTTTCTTTTTTCTGAAAAGAAAAGAAGATATTTAAGCTGTAAATTAGGAAAAGATTCTCAATTTTTTTGTTTTGTTTTTTAGATTAATAATACAAGTTTTTATTTAATTTTAGAATTTCTTTTATAGGAAAAATCCGTAAATGTGCGTAAATTTTTTGTTATAAATATTTTCTTCAATAATAATAACTAAAAACCGTCCAAATTGGGGAATATTTAATTGGGAGTTAATGATTAGGATAGTGCTTAAAATATATTGTGTCGTTGAGATAGAGGCAAAACCTCGGGCAAAGAACGAGAAAAGAGCGTGTTCTCCACAAGACTTGTTGACGTGGTAGCTGAAACACGTTCATGGGAATAGCGATGCTTGCGCCTTCCTTGTGGCCTCCATGCATTGTTACCTCTCCAGCCTCTTTCCCACAAGCTGTTTGGTGGTATGCTAAAATAATGTCCTAATTTACATCAACTCTTTTCATATGGACAAATCCTAGCCACTAACTAGCCTTCCATCTTTCTGATCCCAATTTTTAAAAATCGTTTGTGTCATGCATGAGATCACCAATATTTTATAGTGTTTTTTTTTTTTTAATGTTTTTTTCTTTTTGACAACTTTTTAATGTTTATTTGACTAATTGATGATTTCACTATCAGCAATTGCTTTCTTTTTTATTGTTGCCATAAAAATAATTGAAACTAAAAAAAATTCTTTAAACTTAAGATCCAAGTAACTTTAAAACAAATCTTTTACATTTGTGCACCGCTTATTTGCCATTTTAGGGCAAAATCCCGATATAGATAACTAAAATATATTTTAAATCTTTATTATTTCAAATTTTAATTATTTTATATTAACAAAAAGTCCTTAAGTACTTGAACTATCGACTTGGGATTGATTGAAACTTGTTGTACAACTCACGTTTGAGGTCTAATTAATTAAATTATGAAAGGTGTAGCATTGTTAATATTGTATAGTTAAGTTATAATGATTTCAAGCTTGATAATTAGTAAAGGTGAGCATCATTTGGGTTTCAATTAAATTAGTTTTAAGAAATTAAATTAAATTGAAATAAAATAAATTTAACTTGATTATATTTTCATATATATATACAAACGCACACTAGGTTGCATGGACAAGGATATGAAGATACGGGAAATGGGGACACGGACACGAGAAAATTTCTTTTAATTGAAGTGCCTCCTTATAAACTGAAGTGTTTAAATAGCACATACACGAGGAAATGGAGATACAGAAACAGAGAAACGTTTAATAATTGAAATGTTCGTACAACATAACACGCACACACATATTAATTCCGCACAAAAAAAGCAGAATAAAGGGAGTGTAAGGTTAGAATTCAACTTTTTTACATTTAGTTTTATTAGATTACTAATGGGCGACAACTAAATGTCCATATATTAGTAATTTGTTAGATAATATAACATATATTAACATAGAGAAATTTGTATAAAAATAATAAATTATGAAAAAGAATTCTTTAATTGTATTATTATGAATTATACTTTACATAATATTAAATTAATAAATCAAAATTTAAAAATTAATTTAAAAATAAAACCTTCAAATTAAGTAAGCGAACCAAAACTACCAATATTCATCAATCCTAAAAATTACAATGAACTTAAGTGCAAAGTATAAAAATTGTTCAAGGAAATTCATGTAGCAATCTATGAATAACGATGATAACTCCGAATTTTTATTTTTGCTTGTGGAACTACACAGATGAAGAGAATGGGTAAAGGGGCGAGATTTCCCCCATAAACACTCTAAAACTTAAGTCAGTAATGGTTTGAGGAGAAAATATAATAAAGTGAATAAACATAATAGAATAGAGAATAAAGAATGATTGCTTGAATGATGTGGTGATGGAATGATGTCTTGGTGATGTTGTATGATGAGAATGGGAAGATGAGTGAATATGAGAATGAATGACATGAGATTTCATGAAATGTATTTATAAGAGAAGTTATTGCTCAAACCTCTTAGGAATATGATTCCTTAGTCTTGTAGGATTGCCTTGTTTAGGAGAGAAGGAGACTTCCTTTATAGTTAATCTTCCTAATTGAAATAGACTTCTTTATTAAGCTTTCTTCTTATTCATGTAATTCTCCTCTTTGGGGGAATATAACCCCTATTATAATAGGATACTAATATGGATATCAAGAGTCCCCCCTGAAAGTCTGTTCGGATATTTATGTCTGATGTATCTGGGTCTTGTAAATGATAAAAAATGCCATTGTATCTGATATGGAAGGGCGAGCTTAGGTGGCCAGCCTCAATCACGAAAAAAGATGAAGCTCGGTACCGAGTCTTAAAATCATCATATAAAAACATTGTTGGAGTGCCAGCTGGAGTTGAGTGCATAAAACCTGCAATAAAATGCTTTGGGGGTAAAAGATTAACTCGTTAGTGTGGAGACAACATAACAGAACTAGTTGTCACTGGAGTTTTGATGCTCGATGCATTAAAAGTGCGGCCTAAGTGTCGAACCTTAGTACTATAGAAGCAGCTTGAGGTTGTTAGCTTCAGTCACTGGACTTAGATGCTCGAGGCTTAGATGCTCGGTGAAAGGATGCAAGGCTTACATGCTTAAAACCTCAGTACTATAAAAGTGACTTGAGGGTGCCAGCTTCAGTCACTAGGCTTAGATGCTCGGTGCAAGGACGTGAGGCTTACATGCTTGGAACCTCAGTACTATAGAATCAACTTGAGGGTGCCAGCTTCAGTCATTGGACTTTTAATATTCAGTGAAAACTTATTTATGTTCTTTAATGGTCAGACTCATATTCTTTAATGCTTAGACTCAGATGCTTGATGGTCTCATGCTTTGAAACTTCATCACTCAGAGCTTGATGGATGCACACAAAGCAGATGTTTGGTATCCAATGCTCATTTGAAGTTTTGATGTATGGAATTTCAAGGCTCCGAAATGAAGAAAATGATTTCAGACCTAAATTTATGATTATTTCCCACCTTTGGTGGTGCTTTGGTGCTCAGTCAGCTCAAATATCTGAGTGTCAGTGGTCAAAATCTCAGTGCTCAGAAGCCCCATGCTCAATGCTCGGTGCTTGAAATCTCAGTGTCTAGTATTTAATGTTTAATGTTCATTTGATACTTGATTTTAGTTTTAAGAACCATTCATCGAATAATCGCATTCTTCAATCTCGATATGAGGTTATATGGTATAGCTTTATGAATTTAGAGGAAAACATGTAGATGTCTAGCTTCTTTCCATCACTACGTCTGATCTAGGTGTCAAACTACTTTCAAGCCTTGATGCTATGATGCTAAGTGATTCATTTGCTCGGATGCTCAGTGACTTGATCATCTAACCACACAACTTTACAATAAATTTTTGATAATGCAAGGGATTTTAAAGCTCATCAATGTCGTGATCATAGATGGATAGATCTTGAATGCCATGCCTGTGTTTTGCACCTGATCAAAGATATGATAAGGTTGTTGTTTATAGTTTGGAGTTCATTCTACCAACAATTTTTGAGCAATTCTTTATATACCAATCTACTGCTCAGGTAATTAGAAGCTTAAAGCTACACAACTCTATCAACCACCTGGGCACTTTAAGTTTTTACTTCAACTATCTTAAATCATATGTGCCTCATTCAATCGATGATAAGCTACTAACCCTAGAGGTAAATTCTAAAGCAAAGATCGTATTATAAATAGCATGATCAACTTCTGAGGAATGTGTATTGTATGAATGGATTAATCTCCCGTGCAAAGCAAATAAGAAACTATTACCCTGACCATATTTGCACTATTTCAATATGAATTTGTCATTGATGATTGAATTGGATTTCTTTATGATTATTCTTAGAGAAATTATGATTTGATTGTGTTTTTGAGAGGTCGAGCAAAATTCCTAGCAAGCAAAGATAATTCGGAATTGAATTTGATTTTTCCCATAAACGATGCCACTTGATAACTCTGAATTGATATTTTTACTTATGGAACCTGCACAGAAAAGGAGAATGAGTAAAAGGGCAGAGTTTCCCCCATAAACACTCAAAAGTTGAAGTCAGTAATGGTATGAGAAAAAAATATAATAAAGCGAATAGACATAATAGAAGAGAGAATAAAGAACGCTTGCTTAAATGATGTGGTGATGGAATGATGTCTTGGTGATGTTGTATGATGAGAATACGGAGATGAGTGAATATGGGAATGAGAATGAATAACATGAGATGCATTTATAGGAGAAGGTATTGCTTAAATCTCTTAGAAATATGATTCCATAGTCTTATAGGATTGCCTTGTTTAGAAGAGAAGGGGATTTCCTTTGTAGTTAATCTTCCTAATTGAAATAAACTCATTTATTAGGCTTTCTTCTTATTCAAGTAATTCTGTTCTTTAAGGGAATATAACCCTTATTAAATTAGGATACTAATATGAGATATCAAACAAAGTGCTAAGTGTTGCAATTGCTTCCTCTAACATATATTTGTTTTTTTTTCTTAATGAGCATTAATTTTTCTAATTATGAGCAAAAAAAATTTTTTTTAATAATAAGTAAAACTTTATAAAAAATATAATATCATCAATTATCATTTAAAATTTATAATTAAGTGAAACCTTAATCACGACTAAAATTTGGCCCTCACAAGCGGTCATGAATGTTGTTTTATAATGTTAAAATTTGTTAAGTGAAACCTTAATCATAACTAAATTAAGAGCACAACTAAATTATCATATAATAAAATAAAACTTCAAGTTCGGCTATTCGTTTTCTTGTTCCTTTTTTAAGATTTCATACAATCTTTTGCAATAGATATGCCAATAATAGAAGAAAAAAAAATATAAATTTTTTATTGGAATCTCACTCATTATTTTAAAATTTTTAACATATATGATGTAAATTATGTAGTTTTGTAGTTTCTAAATTTCATTATTGTTAAAATATTAATCATTAAATTTGTATTGAAGGGAAGAGATATATTATCAAAATATGTTAGTGTAGGCAGTGAGGATAGGTACACGTTTAAGTGTTTGACAATCACGGTACTATGTGGATTTAAAACCCATTAGAAAATACAAAATAGGTCATAAAGTCTAATCGAAAATGGAGTTGTCACCCAGATAAAAGGCACACTATATAGTAACTGGATTCACGGAGGTTCCCAAAAGCTGTCATCAAAGATCGAGTTTGGAAACTGGGTATGGGCTTGTGGAATGCCCACCCAACCTTGTGGTTGGTCTCCATTTGTCTTTTGCAATTTATCATTTTTAATTATTCAATTATTTCTTTGTTAACATGCAAATTATAATTTCCTTCAAACAATTGGTCAAGTTATATATTAAGGTCCAAATTTGCACATTAATCTCATTTCATGCTTTTAAGTCCCAACATTCAATTTAAAATAAAATAAGTAATAATTTACAACCATACATTTCAAATGAATGGGAAAGGGATTAGGGATTCCAATACTTTGTACAAAAAGGTAAAATAATTGGAAAATAAACCATAAGTAAACTGAAAATAAACTACTTGGATTAGACAAATAAAACCTCTTAAGAACAAATTAACGGGATAAATACTTGATGTTTAGAAATCACTAATAATCCCTAAAATAAACAAAATGTCAGTTCCTAAAGTACATAAAGACCCTACACAATAATCCACAAAGTTATTGCATGAATCGGTTTAAGAAAAATAAAATAATAAAAAAATAAATACCTAGACTTTGATATAAAAATGTAGTAAAATAATATTGCAAAATAGACTTAAGAATACTAAAGCACGGGTGTTCATGGGAATCATGCACGATTTATAAAGAAAACTGAAATAGGGTCATGTAGGACCCCGTCAGAGTGGTGATCACCTATGTTATAAGGTGACCACCTCTGTCATGAGGCGACCGCCTTTGTTATGAGGTGATCACCTGACCAGCAGATGCATACAACTCCTAAAAGCTGTAAACTTCATTTTTAAGCAAACAATAAGTGATATAAATGAACAAGACTTACAAATACACTCAAAACCTCAATTAATAATGCTAGGAGTATGGCATAACATAAGCAATAAGCATAAGGAATGAGTAACTAAATGAATAAGGAACAAGTTTGATAACACTAAAACTTCAATGTTGAAAGGAAGTAAAAACCATTACTGAAATAAAAGCTTTTCTCAAAATGGTTGGCCCTCAAAGATAGATATAGATTTTGATCTTCATTTAAATGTAAAGTTTGTACCTTCTTCTCAAGAATGAACCTTCAAGCTTCCTTCTTTTTTCTTTCTCCTTAAGGATGTTCCTTTTTCTCGAGGACTCCTCCACCCTTTTCTTTTTCTGATTATAATTGCTAACCCTTTTTCTCTCTCTCTTCTTCTCATTTTAATACATGCATAGCCCATACCTATACTCAATTTACTCATCATTACCCTTTCTAGGTTTCCACTTCTCCTAAAAATCCCCTTCTTCATGAAATAGGTTGAGTTCAATTAAAGGTAGGCCCATCAAATTGGCTGCCATGGTCACCTCTATATTTAATGTAGAGGCAAGTGGCTACTATAGAGGCGGTGCCTCTACAATAAGGTGATCACCTAATTTCTTACTGCCATAGAGGCAATTGCTTCTTCAAAGTGGTGATTGCCTCTCTTCCTTGGCCCTACATTAGGCCAAATGAGCCGAGGCGAGTTAAGCTTGCTTTTAAATGGGTTTGGGCTGAGATTTTAGGTTCTAAGCTCTCAGGTTCATTTTTAAGAAGGTTTCGAACTCCTTTTTTTACATTCAAGCCTTGTATTCCCCATCATTGGGCTTTATGGCAAGCTGACCAAACTATGCATCCATAATTCGCCCCCTATCTTGGGCTGATCAAACCGGGTGTCAATAGTTTACCCCTCAATTTTAAAAAAAATCAAACACATAAAATGATAATTTTTTGAAAAAATCGTATGCATAACAAAAGTATAGGATGCGCCTAACCTCTGAGGTTCATTGGAGAGGTGGATTTTTCAACTTGAAACGTGACCATGTTCCTCGGGTTTTCCTAACTTGATTAGGCACTCATCTAAAACATGATTCATAAGTTTTCCTAGCCATATTCACCACTCATCTAAAATATAGTTTTTGGGTCTTCCTGGCCCAATACACTGCTCATCTAAAACATGATTCTCGAGTTTCCCTAGCCTCAGAGGTAGTCCTTCATCCAAAATGAGAAACTTATGCCATCATCCTTAGATTTTTCTCACCTGAGAGGCAGTCCCTTATCTATAATGGGAAACTCATGCCATCATCCTCAGTTTTTCATGGCTTGAGAGGTAGTCCCTTATCTAAAATAGGAAACTCGCATTGTCATCCTCAGGTTTTCCTAGCCCAAGAGGTAGTCCCTTATCTAAAACGGGAAACTCATGCTGTCATCCTTAGGTTTTCTTGGCTCGAGAAGTAGTCCCTTATTTGAAATGGGAAACTCACGCCGTCATCCTTTAGTTTTCGTAGCTCGAGAGGCAATCCCTTATATGAAACATGGACTTCGAGGATACAACTTGACATGTCGCTTCTGAAATCGTGAACTTCAGGAATACAACCGACCGGTCGTCTCTTCTTTAACTAAAAAAAATATTCAACTTACAATATCAATTTTCAAATGCACACAAGGAAACCTTCCCCTTTTCATTTACCATTTTCTTCACTTTTATTAATTTTATCATTTTTTTACTATAAAAACCTCACTTTTCTCCTTTTTCTTTCTTTCTCTTTTTTTTCTTTTCTTATATTCCTTCTTTCTTTCCTTCTTCTTTCTCGCACCCACATTTTTTCAAAAATGGATGATGAGAGGATGCTGCCTATGCCCAAGTGAGATCATATTTTGCCTTACACAAACACCCTACGCAACCTTGGATTATCAAAAGGAGACCCAATTCCTCTTTTAGTAGATTTAAGGAGCCACATCTGTTCATTAGCATCCAAAGAAGTTGGTATCCAAATCTTATTTATTTTTCTACAAATCATATTGGGTTAGAGTGCATTCATAACTATTTTCCAACTTGAACCAGAAATAGGATTGATTAAATGTGAATCCCATGGATTTGGGGGAAAAATTGGAAATTGCCCACTATTCTTTGATGTGCAAAGGCGATCGCCTCTACATTAAAGCGATTGCCTCATCACTGGGGTGATTACCCCTTATCGAGAGATGATCATCTCCACTTATCTAATAGGGCGTAATATCCATTTCTTTCTCCCCTCTTTATTTTTCTTTCAAAAAGTAACAAAACTATGCTATATTAATTCAACTTCCCTAATTTATTTTACAGTATAATGCACAAACATTCAAGGGTGCTGAAAACTTCCATGGGGCCCGAGTCTTCTACAATGATTTGATAAAGGATTACTAGGACTGAATCTAGGATACTAGGTTCTAAGACTTTATTCTTTCTCTCCCTAATGAAAAGGGATAGATAAATTATCAGTCGCTCCATGCACTAATGGAGAGATAGTTCGATATGACTCATACCTTCCACCTTCCCTTCAGGGAACTCACTCTGGATCCCATTTGATTTACTGCCATTATCGAGAATGCATGTGCTGGAGTTCTTATTCCTCTCAATACGAGTTTGCATCAGTTGACTCCAGACAAGGCCACCTATATTGAGCGTCTCCTTGGTATGGTTCCAGACATGAAGGGGATGCATACCATCAAGGTTAACTCAATCTAGAGCTTCTATACTTGAGATAGAGTTGCAGCGATGGTCACTCCTTACGAGGTTGACCAAATGGCACAAGCATTTCTAATTTATCTTCTTGGTACCACTTTCTTTATTGACAATACTAGCCCAATGGATTTGATGTTCCTACTACCCCTACGAGACTTGGATTAGGTGTTTACATATGATCAGGGCAACTACACTCTAGCTTGTTTGTACTGGCGTATGATAAGGTGATGCATGGGGCTAAGCAGTTCTATGGCTTTTGGCACTCCATCTTGATAAGCTATATTCCTCCTTCCTTTCTAAATTTGTTCCAATAACAATTCATCTACACTAGTTACAATATTCCTTTAAAAGGTCTGGGTGTTGTAGCTGGAGCTACTGGTCGAGTTATGCATGTAGAAAATTATTTTTGGCCATAGGAAGGTGGGACTCCAGTCATATCTTGAAGAGGCATCTAACTTGAGTGCACATCTATCAGTTGCACCTAAACTCTCTTAATTTGACTAGATAGTTGTAAAATTTGACTTTTATTTCAATCAGCTTAAATCTTTATTTACAATTTAGCATCAGTGATTACATAATCTCTTTTAACTTATAAGGTTCCAATTTTAGGGATAAGATTATATGATTCCATTGAAAACTCTCATTCTTTCTACTGTTGGAGAGGCGATTGCCTCTTCATGCTAAGGCATCGCCTAATTGAATAGGTGATCATCTCAACCTTAGGTCAGTTCCCTCTTTTTAAATCTCCAACTCTTTACTTTCAGCCCTATCTTCGAACATTTTCTCCTCAAACCTCCATTTTCTTCCCCTAAACACAACCAAGAGCTTGAATCATGACTGAAAGAAGCCTTAAATTATTACAACTAGTGTTAAAAAGCTTAGACAATGGATCATATGAAAAATTGGAGCCATTTCACTTATCATTCTTCATATCACTGACATGCTAAAAGAATAAACTTCCCTTCCCTCTATGTGGTAGCTTAATTTTGGGATCCTTTAAAACATGTCTTCTGGTTTAACACAATAGAACTATGCCCCTACCAAAGGAGTTTGAAGCACTTCTAGGTTATCAAATAGATTCCAATTTCCACCTCTCAATCCCTACGCTTGGAATTCCATACTCATATTCTATCCAATATTAGATGGACTGACTGTTAAATCTTCCACCCCAATCTTTATCTCACTGCATTCTCAGCCTGAAGATCGTATTAGAACTCTTCCTTAAAGTTGTCATGGACATAGATAGAGGAGAAGTCTATTGGCCCCGAATGATGACCCTTTATTTATACGCTTAATTCTTACGTGTTTCCCTTTCTAGAAATTATGATTCAAAACTCCTTCACATTTTGGACTAAGTGGAAGCAGGACTCAACACTTTCCCTCTCATTTTAGCAGAAACCATTATCATACTGGATAACCTTGCTGAGACCAAGTGATTCTTTGGAAGTCCGCTCTTGTTGGAGGCAATCTTCTTCTTCTCTGACTTTCATTTTCTAATATGTTGACATTTTTACTAACCTATTACTCTTACATATGTGGTTCCATTAGAAACTAAGATTACTTGAACCTCTTTAAGACATAACAAGCTATAGAGCCAAGCATTACCAACCCAGAAAGCTACATCCCATACTAGAAGATGTTCAGAGATGGTTGTCAATATTCCTCGATACTCTAATTCGGTGGATGTGCCCATGGTGGAGGTTGGAACATATGAATATTCAGTGTTACACTTATTGTGTTTCGGTTGCTGGCCTTCATTTTACCACCTTCTATAACCTTGCTCATCTCTATTGCCAATACAAACAGAAGTAACTAATCATGGAATTAGTGTATGAGTTTGAACTAGGACCCCTCTCTCAAAACTTCCTAGAATTAGTGCATGAGTTTGAATCATTTAGAGGAATATAAACTACAATAGAGATCCAACTACCAATGATAATTATAGGGCATGGATTTAATTATAATAGATAGAAAAAGATGAGTTTATTAAAAATAAAAGGACAAGAGAGTTGCAAATGTTGAATGCTCATGATGTTCAACAAAGAAAAGGAAATAAAATTAGTTTATGAATCGTGTCATCATTTCCCTTTTGTTAGATAACATTTCCTTTAGTAATTAAAAAATTTGCAATAGATGCTTAATGAAATGTTTAACAGTAATTAAAGCAATCTATTTCATTTAACTTAAGCACAATCTGCACATACATTTTACTTCTAACATATCTCATGTTGTTAGTTGGCTTGCCCTTGCAAGTTTTCCAACTAACCATTTTTCCTCTTTCTCTCCCATTTTATATGTCTTTAACTTTTGCATGGACCACCTCTTTTAAGGTTTTCAATCTAGTAGGACTTTTAATTTATTTATTAATTTTTTCTTGTCTCTAACTTTTGCTTAGATAGCCTCTTTTAAGGTTTTCTTTCTAGCAAGACTTTTATAGAAAGTACTTCTTAAGCTTGTCCAAGTTAATAGGCTCTCTAAATTCATTTTATTATTTTTTAGATAAGATAGTAGCACCCTTGGAAAATAATTTTTTCACCACATACGAGCCTTCCCAATTAGACTTGAATTTCCCCTACGGGTCGGTCATGATAAACTTTGTAAGCTTTAACACCAAATCTCCCTTTTTATCTTTCTTGGCTTGATTTTCTTATTATAAGCATGGGCTATCCTCTTATGATACAATTGAGAGTCATACATAGCTATTATCATATTCTCATTTAGTAACATTAGTTGTGACAATTGACTTTCCACCCATTAGTACTCAGGGATCTTGGATTCTAAGAGAACCCTTAGTGATTGAATCTCGACCTTTATTGGCAACACAACTTCACACCTATATACTAAGGAATACGAAGTCACCCCAGTTGATGTTTTAGTAGTATTTATGTATCCTATAATGCAAATTGCAAGTAATATGCCAAATCCCAATAATTCTCCATCATCTTAGCCAGGATCTTCTTTACATTCTTATTTGTAGCTTCCAGTGCCCCATTTGCTTATGGCCTATATGGAGATGACATGTGATGCTTAATCTTATATTCTTTTAACAACGTAGTCATCTCTGCCTAAAATTTAACACCATTATCAGTGACGATATGGTGTGGTAACCTGTATCTG
Source organism: Mallotus nudiflorus (assembly GCA_947683625.1). Lineage (NCBI taxonomy): Eukaryota > Viridiplantae > Streptophyta > Magnoliopsida > Malpighiales > Euphorbiaceae > Mallotus > Mallotus nudiflorus. The sequence goes on from CANTUR010000238.1 coordinate 252,942, forward strand.
TAGATTGTGTTTTTCTTAATAAATCTCACCATCTGCTTAAAGCTTAAAATGGTATAAGATTCAGCTTTGACCCACTTAAAGAAATAATCGATCGCCACTATGATGTATCTATATCCATTCAACACTCTCAGCTTTATCTCTCCTGTAATATCAATTCTCCAAATAACAAAGGGCTAAGGGGAAGTCATTCTCTAAAGCTCCATTAAAAGTAGGTGACTCACATCTCCATAAGCTTGATAGTTATGGCATTTCTTTATGAACTTGTCACAATTTGTTCCCATGGTTATCTCAAAATAACCTTGACGAGCTATTTTCTTTGCAAGGATCATCCCATTCATATGTGGCCCGCACACTCCCTTATAGACTGCTTCCATAATTTTCTAAGCTTCTTCTTTATCGACGCATATCAAGTGGACACCAATAGGCATCCTTTTGCACAACATCCTATTATAGCTGATGAACTACTATGATAGCATTCATAGTAACATCCTTTCTTTTGTATCAGCATCCTTTGGGAATCATCCCATTTCCAAATATTACTATAAATTATAAAACCATGGCCCCTCAACATTATCAACCAACAATACCCTTATTTCTTCATGGCAAGGGTTTCTGGCCTTTACTAAAATTAGAGACTTAACTTCTGTTCATTTTTCACTCTCCCATATATAAGCCAAAGTAGCTAGGGCATCAACTATCTGGTTCTCTTCCTTTACTACATGGATAAATTTACACTAAGTAAAGGACAACAAAACAGTAGCCAAATAACCCCAATACATATGTAGCCTGTCCTCCTTTATTTCCCATTCCTTGGGGCTTGCCTTACAACCAATATGGAATACCCGAACACAATAACATCCTCTACCCCCATGCTGGACAATGCTTTTATCCCGAAGATGCAAGCCTCATACTCAACTTGATTATTCATTACCTAAAATTTGAGTCTCTTCGCGATCGAGATCATTTCTCCTTCTAGCATGATCCGAATAACACTAATACGGGCTCCTCTATTGTTAATAGCTCTATCAAAGGGCATTTGCCATCCTTGGACCTGTATTGCCCTTAGATGCTCATCCGAGATTCTAGTTCTCATTCTTACTCATCGGTTGCTAGATTCTGATCTAGAAAGTTTGCTACTACCTTCCCTTTTACTACCTTCTTTGTTATATAGTCTATGTTAAACTTAGTGAGCAAAACCAACCACTTGACTAATTTTCCTATGAGTGATGGAGTTTGCTAAAGGTACATGAGGGGATCATGTTAAGAAACTGCATGTACTCTATAAGATTGGAAGTAGTTTTTAATCTTTTTTATCGCCCAAATCGCGACTAAGTGGGTATTCTCTACAAGACTGTAATGGGTTTCATATTGCAAGAGCTTCTTACTCAAGTAATATACTCCATGTTGAAACTTCCATTTATTTTCTTAAGCCAATATTGCTTTTATCACATCTTTTTTAATTGCTAGACAAGAATTAAGGGTTTACCTGGCCTCAGTGGTTGTAATACTGGAGGATTTATCAAATAACTCTTAATAGTTACAAAAGCCTGTCGACACTTATCGTCCTAGATCATTGGTTGATTCTTCCTTAGAAGTTTGAATATTAGCTCACAAATTATGGTTAACTTGGCTATAAATATGTTGATATACTTCAATTGCATAATAAACCTCCTTACTTCTTTTTCATTTTTGAGTGCAAGCATCTCTCTAATTGCCTTAACCTTGTTAGGGTCCACTTCTATTCCTTTTTTTAATGATAATATTTCTTAGCAGTTTCCAAAATGTTACCCCAAAAACACACTTCTTTAGATTCAATATGAGATTGCACTTTTCTACCTTTGCTAGGAACTTGTCTAGAGCTTCAAAATGTCCTTCACTGGTCATAGGCTTCATCATCATATCATCCATGTACACTTCTATCTCTTTATGGATCATATCGCGTAATAGAGCATTTGCCATCCTTTGATAAGTGGCCCCTGCATTCTTTAACCTAAACGACATTACCATATAGCATTAGATGCCCTACTCATTGGTAAAAGACATATTTAACTTATCTATTGCTACCATCATGATTTGGTTATACCCTGAACCCATCCATGAAAGAGTATATTTCATTGGAAGTCACACTATCTCTAAGTGTGTCAATATAAGGAAGTAAAAAATTATTTTTAGGGTAATCTTTATTCAAATCTCTGTAATCCATGCACATTCTGACGTTGGCATCTTTCTTGGGGATTAGCACTATGTTTGCTAACCACTAAGTGTCATCTACTACTTCCAAAAGTTTTACCTTCAGCTATTTTTCTACCTTTTCTTTAATCAAGAGAGCCCATTACAGCCTTAATATTATTTTCTTGTTCTTTATTGTCTATATATGATGATAAGTAGCGATCCTATGTTCTATGATTTCCCTGTCAATACCCAGCATGTCCTCATAGCCCCAAGCAAATACCTTATGTCTTCTTTTTAATGTTTCTTTCATTTTTCTCTCTTATCATAAGTTAAATCAAAAGCAAGCAGTATATTTTTAGGATTATCATTTGTGCCTAAATTAAATAATTTATTTTGTGTGGAATTAATGTCAAACATATGCATGAAAAGATCATAACAAATAGAATAACCATTAGGACACACATTGTACAAATAAGCAAAATTAGACTTTATTGCATTCACTTTTGAAAAGAATAAGTCATCAGTTTTAAAAGTAGTAAGGGAAACATCAAAATCATCATAAAAAAGGTCCATAATGGAGTTTAAGACATAGGTTAAGAGATCCAGCTCCTCATTTTGATCATCAATGTCTTTCAGCTATGGAGTAATAATATTCTCCTCAGTCTCTTCTTTAACTAGTATTAGCTCTTCCATAAGGACTTCCTTGGCTATAGCTTTCTTTACTCTATTCACATATTTGGAAAAGATTTCAAACCCTGGAATCACATCCCCAGCAATTAGGGGAGGTTCAGGAGTCTTTGTATACAAGTAATCGGTGCCTTCCCTAACGAAAGTCTCCCATAAAGCCTTTCTTTCAACTAGGACTTCTTCTTCTCTATTCTCAAGTTGATCCCAAATGTCCAACTCTTCCTCAGAATCATCAGCCTCATTATATCTTGCCCCATGCTTCAGAATTGGCACCTTGTACTCCATAAATTTCAAGGGTCCATTTTGTTTCTTTCCCAATCCCATGCTAGCATGAATTTCATGGTGTGCATCATGTTCAGAAACCTCTTGTCTATCTCATCCTCATAAATTACATAAACTTTAAAACTTAGACTTATAGGGATCCCCTTAGGAGCTAACTTCAGAGCAGCCACAATAGCTTCAGTTTCTACAGAGATGGTGACAACCTTACCTTCATGCGAAAACTTAATTTTTTGATGGACAATGAAGGGTACACCACCCAAAGGATAAAACCACAACCTTCCCAATAGGATAGCAAAGGTGATAGGAATATCAATCACATGTAAGTTAACCCAAGTCTCAATAAGTCCCATCTTGAATAAAACCCCCCTTAATAGGCCTCTTTGTATCATCATAAGCTTTGATAATTACTTTAGAAGGTTTCAAGTCTGCTATCGTTAACCCAAACTTTGATAGAATCTTTAATGGACATATATTAATGGAAGAACCATTATTTACCATTACATAGTAGGTAATTTTTCCTTTCACTTCAACCTTAATGAACAAAGCTTTATGGTGATCCATTCCCTCCAAGGGTAGATCATCATAAAAAAAAAACATGATGGCTCCTTGTGGAGTTTCTATTAACAAACTAACCATTTGTTTGGGGGTGTAACCTATAGAGATCTTTTTCTGGTCTAGAGCCAAAACTAGTGCTTCTTGATGGTCTCTAGAATACATCATTAGCTCCTAAATACCGAAAATGGTCTTTTAATCTCCCTTTACCTCTTCCTTTGAACTCTCTATTTTTTCTAGTTAAGGTTCGGTAGTTTTGGTTTCTTCTTTTTTCTTTTCGACCTTCCTAACTAGCTGGCTCACCCTACTCTTCTCATTTTCCCATAGATCTATTCACCCCCATCTTCATCATCAAAGCTCTAAATATCCAAAACATGCATGACAAGCTCTATAGGTAATTCATTTTAGCTTAGGTCTCTTGATTCAAGTTCAAGTTTTAATGAACTAAGGGTGGTGTTAATAAAAGAGTTTAAGACTTGCTCTTCTGTTAAACCTATGTTGATAATTAGGATGGGTGTGTTTCATAGTGGTACATTTTGATAATTAGGAAAAGGGTTGTTTTAGGTGTTTAGCTTCAAGGTTTTAGGGTCAGTGATTTTACTTGCATTAATCAAGTCTTAGATTTTGTATCTCAATTAGGTACAATTTTCAATGTTATGTCCAATGGTCTGGTAAAACTTGCAAATGAGTTTTGGGTTGGCATTTGGCATAGGTTGTTGTAAAGGCAAGGGTCATAATAGGTTCTTCTTAATTAGCTTCTCAAAGACCTTAGAAAGAGGTCATCCTAAATTTAAGAACTTCCAAGGCTCCCTAACAGCGCCAATTTGCACATTACTGCTTGGTTGTCTAATAGCACTGATTTGCACATTACTGTTGGAGCTAATTCCATCTTTCCCCCGAGATCTTCCTCCAAAGAACCTTTTGTCTTAGGCCAAGTCTAACTCTTTTTGGACCCTGAATCTATATAACTCTTCAAAGTTTTGGATTCCTAGGTCCCTCAGCTTTTTAGACAATGTTGGACACATCCTTTCATTACTAACATCAGCTGATCCGACTCAATAGGTCTATGTCTCATTTGGATAAACTTCCCTCTCCAAAGAGTTAGATAGTTAGTAAAAGTCTCATTGAACTTCTGGTTAGTGTTCTCTAGATCCCTCAAAGATACCTCCAATTGCACATTAGGCTATATTATTTCACAAATGCAACACATAACTCTTTCCCGTCAAACTAGACATATGGTTCCAAGGCATAATACCATCGAATTGGTGCACCTTTTAGTGATATAGGGAACTATTTGACTATTTAGGCTTTGGTTAATTCTGTGGTTTTTATGTAAGTCACATATTACTTTAGATGTAAATGTGGGTCCTTAGTTCTAGAGTACTTCTTTATGCCAAGGAATTTAAATTTCTAGGTAAACAGTCATTTTCTTCATCCAAGTTCAATTCAATGCAGTCCATCAGAGCATCCATTCCCTTCTCTTTCATCATCATTTGTATTTGAGTCATGGCCTTAGTTATATTCTTAACCCAACCAGATTGTTCCATATTCTTAACTTGGTTCACATTCCTTTGGCGTGTTGGATAAGCCAGTACTATCATATCGTCTCCTTCCCTTTCTCTCACTGGGACTTTAAATCAAGATCAATCGGGTTGGTTGGCTATGCAAGCTAATTTTCTCTAACTAACTTGGTTATTTCTCCCATCATATCTCTTATCATAGACTGGGTTTTAGCAAATATTTCCTCTTTCAATTGTGCTTTAAAAGCCTCAGGATCAAAACCTCTTGCCATTTCTATTTCTAAATTTATGACTAAGCACCCTGAACTAGATTAAACCCACCTTGAACTAGATCAGACCCACCCAGACGAGCTAGAAGGATCTATATTTCTGCAAGATCACATGTTAAAATTATACATGATATGTAGGTTCATTTTATTATTCAAAGAAAGCAAGAAAATAAATAAGCATACTTTATATATATAACATAAAGAAAAAAATACAAAGCTTCAAAAATGATAACCTCCACCCTTATTTCTCTTGCACACGTGTTAAATGGTGAGTTTCTCATCTTAGGATTTTTGTTTTGGGTTTTAATTATCAATAGGGGATAACAAAACTGACGTATGCTAGATAACTCTCAAAATGGAGCAAACAAGTAATTGATCCTCTAAATAAATCGAAAGTCCATCCTTAATGGGCCAAGAATGATAGTAAGGCCTTTACCTTGTGAAGGCCTATCTCAAAGGACCACGATAGGCATGAGAGGCCCATTTTGGCAACAAGCACTTGAGATAGGCTAAAAATTAACATAAAAAGGGTCCATCTAGACAAGGTCCATTGGTAATGGGCTTGAGTTTTATTTTGTGGATCCATTAAAGGGCACAAAACATATGCAATTCAAAAATTCTTAAGGGAAATTTCTAGGTCATTACATGAGCTTGAGCCTTGAGTAGTAGTCTTCGGCCCCCATAATGATACACATCCATATATGTCTCCCCACTCAAGGGTCCATACAAACCAAATAGGTACATATCGTGAGTGACAATAATAAAATATTTCATTACCAAGTTTAAGTGAAACATAAATAGCAAAATAATGATTATCATCGGGTTAATTAGGACTGAAGTGCTCATTATGTGCAAAACGTGTAGTGAATGCAGTAGAAATGCAAAAAAAAAAAAGAATAATTAAAGATGATAAATTACAAAACACTTGGAATCAGTTTCTCGATCCCTAATGGAGTCATCACTATAGGTGGCATGGTTAGGCGTGCACTCAAGTGTTTGGTGATCACGACACTGTGTGGGTTTGAGGTCTACTAAGAAATATGAAATAGGTCATAAAGCCTAATCGAAGATGGAGTCGCCACCCAAATAAAAGCTAGGACACACTGTATAACAATTGGTCAAGTTTTATGTTAAGGTCCAAATTTGCACATTAATCTCATTTCATACTTTTAAGTCCCAACATTTAATTTAAAACAAAACAAGTAATAATTTATAACCATACATTCCAAATGAATGGGGAAGGGATTAGGATTATAATACTTTGTAAAAAAAGGTAAAATAAATGAAAATAAACCATAAGTAAATTGAAAATAAACTATTTGGATTAGAAAAATAAAACCTCTCAAGAACTAATTAACGAGATAAATACTTGATGATTAGAAATCACCAATAAAATCCCTATAATAGACAAAATGTCAATTCCTAAGGTACATAAGAATCCTACATAAGAATCCATAAAGTTAGCTCATGAATCGCTTTAATAAAAATAAAATAATAGAAAATCAAGTACCTAGACTATGATTGAACAATGTAGTAAAAATATCATGCGAAATAGACTTAAGAATATTAAAGCATTCGTGTTCGTGGTAATCATGCATGGTTTACAAAGAAAATCGAGATAGGGCCAATTAGAGTGGTGATCGCCTCTGTCATGAGGCGACTGCCTCTGTCATGAGGCAACTGCCTCTATTATGAGGCGATCACCTTATGGTAAAGAGGTGATCTCCTTATGGCAAAAAGGCGATGCCTCTTTGTAGAGGTGATCGTCTGACTAGTAGATGCAGACAACTCCCAAAAGTAGTCAACTTCATTTTCAAGTAAACAATAAGTGATATAAATGAACAAGACTTACAACTACACTTAAAACCTCAGTTAATCATGCTAGGAGTACGGCATAACATAAGCAATAAGCACAAGAAATGAGTAACTAAATGAATAAGCAAGAAGTTTGATAACACTAAAACTTTAATGTTGAAAGGGAGTAAGAACCATTACTGAAATAATAGCTTTTCTCAAAATGGTTAGCCTTCAGAGATAGATATGGATTTTGATCTTCACTTGAATGTACGGTTTATACCTTCTTTTTCTTAAGAAGGAACCTTCAAGCTTCCTTTTTTTTTATTTCTCCTCAAAGACATTCCTTTTGCTCCAGGACTCCTCCTTCCTTTTCATTTTTTGATTAGGGTTGCTAACCCCCTTTCTCTCTCTCTTCCTCTCCTTTTAATCCCATGCCTAGCCTATACCCCTACTCTTTTTACTCATAATTTCCCTTTTGAGCTCTTCACTCCTCTTAAAAATCCCCTTTTTCACAAAATAGGTTGAATTCAGTGGAAAGTGGACCTATCAAGTTGGCTATCATAGTCACCTCTGCATTTAATATAGAGGCAAGTAGTTGTTGCAGGAAAGGCACCCCTACGATGAGGTGATTGCCTCATTGCTTGCTGCCATAGAGGCGATTGCTCTGGCCATGCATTAGGCCAAATAGGCCGAGGTGGGTTAAGCTTGGTTTTGAATGGGTTTAGGCTGAGATTTTGGGTTCTAAGCTCTCAGGTTCATTTTTAAGAAGGTTTCATGTTTCTTTTTTGCATTCAAGTCTTGTATTTATCATTATTGAACTCTATGGCGGGCGACCAAACCAAATATCCATAATTCGCTGTCTATCTTGGACCAATCGAATCGGGTGTCAATAGTTAAATCATCTTTTTACTAACATGAGAGCATATTAGCCTTAGCCATCATAATATTCTAGGTTATTTTATATTTTTTTATTATTCTCTTTCTATTTGTTTAAAATAAAATGAAAAGGAATTATTTTCTCTTGAATTTTTTTAAAAATTAATTTTTATTCGTTTTGAAAAAAAAAACTGCATTTTAATATATAATTTATGAGAAGGACTGTCCCTATTAATTATTAAATTCCTATGTCTTTTCACTTCTTATTCAATAGAAAAACTAAAAGAATAATTTAGGAGGTAAATAAAAGGAAAACTTGTTCAAGGACAAATATTGTTCATCACTAATTGTGTTAAGCATGGTGACCCAAATCTATAATCACGTTACCAATATTTTGGTATAATTACTTAGATATTCAGTAATTACAAAGACTCATGATAAGTATAAGTAAAATAATTTAGAAGAGCTTCGTAAAAAAAAAAATTCATTTTTTTCATATATAAAACTTAAATTTAAAACTCTACTTTAAGGCAATTCAAAGTTATTATAAGTCAACTTGGTAAAATCACCTTTTGCTGCTTTACTACCACTTTTAGTCCTTTTTTGTGACTTGTACTGCTTATTCAATTAAAGGAATTTACTCAACTGAATGCCTCAGTACATAATTTTTTTCTAAAAAAGTTATTTTGCTCCATTTATACGTTAATATTCTAAAAATAATTCTAATGTCTGCTATGTAATACTATAGAATGTTCTAAGAAGTATTTATGATATACGTAAAATTTTTTATTTGATATAAGGTTATATCATTCACATTAATTTGATGCATTAAAAATAAAAAATTATGTTCTCTATATGCTAACCCAACAAACGAATTTAAATTATTGTGCAAAGAAACAAAGTCTCTCAACCACTTCAACTAATTTTCTGTGTTTAGTAAAAGTAGTTTTTTATATTCTATGAGTTTGGTATTCAGTAGTTATAAAAATTTAACTATCTTAAAGTCGAGTAAGGTGAACCTATAAAATGAATAAATTTCCTACAGTATCAGTCTTTCCTAGATATAAGATTTGAAGATAAAATTTTATATAAAGGAATCTAAATGTTATGTGATTTAAACCAATAGATATCGGTAGTAAAAGTAGCTTTGATGTGCTAGTTTTGCTGAGATTCCATACCATTGCATTGCATGATTAGCTTGAATGAAATTCCACATAGCTTGACCAGGTCAAATTGGAAGGAATTTTGCGAAGCTCAAAGCACCATCAATTCTTAACGTAATTCAACTAATTTAACAAAAAAAAAAAGATTAATTTAGGGATCCTACAAACGCATATAAGATCCTGCAAGCTTAAGGAAGCTGGGAAGGTGAAATGTCATTTTCTTCAACATATTTAAATAATCAGTGTAGTATCTAATAAAACCTTGAAGCATCATTATTAATTATTTTAATGATCTTAGCACTACCATGTTGACAGAAACCAAATTAATAATGAAGTGTATCATTGCTTTTGGTATATATATATACAAATCATGATCATTTCATTTTCTAAGAAAAATTTTGCTTCCTACTATAACAGTTCCTAACAGTAACTAATCCACCATGATAGCATTTTCTCCTCCTGTATTTCCAACCTTCGGCTGTCCCTTGGAGGACCCAATAGGCTATGATCAAATCTCTTACTTCTCTAGAGTAACTCAGCGCTCTGCTTTTCTTCCATCTTACGAGCATCAAGATCTATTGTTAGAGGTTGATCACCAATCCACATCTTTTACAGCATATAATAATGACACCGGTGATCCTAGCATGGTTAAGAAGCTTAATCATAACGCAAGTGAAAGGGATCGTCGCAAGAAGATGAACTCTCTTTACTCTTCCCTTCGATCCCTACTTCCGGCCTCCGACGAAATGGTACTTTTACATCCTCCATTTACCTTAGGAGAAGTCCTTAATTTTTTTTTTTTTTTTTAATGTTGATTTCATATGTTCCTTTTGTTTAGTTAAAAACACATTTTAAAGATCGATCGGGTTGGAAAATTTTTTTATTATATTTTTAACAATATTCTCATCGTAGAAAAAGGACAAACTTCATCATATTATTAGATGGAAACCTCTTATTTATTTATTTATTTATACTTGAACTAGTGCAAGAAGACAGGAAGGCCTATACAGTGAGAACTCCATATGAAAATATCGTCTTTAGTAAATCAACAAAAATTTTTGCCTCTAGTTTTTTTATAAAAAGGATATACCATATTTTATGGGCTGCCTTTCTAACATTCTTCAAGTTTTTTCCTTTATAATTTTGAGATTATTTCCATGGTAACATTTCTACTTTTCGAATTAAATTGGTTTATGTATCTATTGATGTGATAAGCAAAACTTTAAATTTATTTTATTATGCTGGCAGGAAATATGTTAGTGATTTTCATCAATTCTGCAGGAAGTGTCATGATAAAATAAATGAAAAAAATGATCAATTCTATCCTAAATTTTAGGCTAATTATCAATTAAATCCTAGTTTGAAAGTCATTTTAATTTATTTCTTCAACTTTATGAATTTTGTCAATTTTATTTGAATGATCTAACTATATTTTAAAAAATTATTTTTAGATTCTTATAACAAAAAATTGAGTAAGAAAAATAAATTTATAAAAATATTTTCAAGTTTTAATTTTACCGTTTTTGAAATAAATTTTTAAATTTTTACATAAATAACCTTATATTTAACAAGAATATGTAAATATTATATATATATATATATATATAAGTAATGAGTTGTGGTATTACTACTATTTTTATTTTTTATAAAAGAATAAATTGAACCATGCATATAATAAAAATATTAATCACGTCCAGCCCACAATAAACAAAAACCAACATCATCAAAAGTAGATATATACCCAATCAATCGAAATGTTAAGAAGAAATAATTAGCCATTTGAGTTAGATTATGAGGCTAAGTTTGCGATATCATGAAATTGCAGAAGAAGCTGAGCATACCGGCGACAATTTCAAAGGTGTTGAAGTACATACCGGAGCTACAACAACAAATGAAGAGATTGGTCCAAAGGAAGGAGGAACTCTTATTAAAAATATCAAAGCAAGATCATGTAAATACTGTTCCCCAAATAAACCAAAGAAAAAGCACTGCTCGTAGTGCTTTGTTAGTAGTATCAGCTAATCAACTTAGTGATAAAGAAGTCATCATCAATATGTCTACGTACAGCAACGCTATGCATGCAAGTCCATTATCAGAAATATTGCTTCTTTTGGAAGAGGAAGGCCTCATTTTGATTAATTCTTTTGCCTTTGAATGCTCTGGAGGAAGGGTCTTCTACAATTTACATCTTCAGGTATTATGCCGAAAGTTTCACTATTATTTACCATTAACAAAAATTATTTTTTTTTTATGGTTTTAAGTGTCTGTTTTTCTATATATATATTGATACACAAGGAAAAAAAATTAAATGACTACTAATGACGCAAATTGAATTTATTTTACAATCTATCATATAGATTCTATCTTATGTTTTGAAGCATAAAATAATTGACCATTACATAATTATTTCAATAGTTATTTATTGGCTAACTATTTGTTTCTAATTATTTAATGTGTTGGACTTGGATATTATAGGCGGGCGGAACTCATACACTTGAATGTGATACTCTAAGCGAGAAACTTTCTTCCTTTTATGAGAAGAGGGAGGCAGTGTTCCCATAAAATTGGTAGCGTTTGATGGTCTGAATTGTTAATTAAGTAAAATATACAAGAGTTTATATAATGTTCTCATATGATATTATGAATATTATGTATATTTTTGTGACAACCTTTTATTCCATCATATACATTGTTTCTTTTTTTTTTCCCCTTTTTTTTTTTGGGTTGAACATAAATACCCAACTCGGAATTATTAATCGGCAATGCAGAATGAGTAAATTTAAAGCCATCAAATCTCATAATAAGCCAAAATATACTATTTCCAAACATAACTATCCATCGATCCATAGTGATGCTAACTATGGAACAACCCGTATGATCTCAATGTTAAAAGTCATCCAAAATATTTCTCACATCCTTAGAGCTCGTTTTACATTTTGCCTAATTAACGTATTGTGAAGGAATTAATGAAGAAATAAATCAATCATATCTGATAGAGATGTAAACCTGTAAATATACAAATGATACAACAGCTTACTCTTGCATAAGAGACATGAACTAAACAACAAACACTTCAATGATAAGAGTAAAGGATAAAATTTTGTTGTGTTAATAACTCCTAACTTAGCAAAAGCTTATAATTAAAGGGATAACTATTGAATTCCGTTGATTCACACACAAATACTAAAAAACAATCTTCTACTAATTTGTTAATTCAAATCAACACAAGAATAATAGGCAACAAAATTTATTGATTCTAAGAAGAATATCGAAATTTGGAAAATAGGGTTTTATTAAAAATAATCAAAAGTTGTTTCTGAAATAGAAAGTGATGAATAAATAGTGCTAATGACAAAAAATTAAAAAGAAAAAGATCAAAAGGCCAAGCAAAATTCAAAAAAAAAAAAAGGGACATAAAACTTTAAAGCCCAAAAATGAAGCTTTAAACAGTCGAATTTGGGCCTGAAACTGGGTTGTGATGACCAAACCTAGTAAAGTATATATCATTGAATTAGTGTTGATTTGATATATTATGAGCCATGTAACTCCACTAGTGCTAAAAGTTATGGGCTTTTGAAGCATCATTACGCACTTTATCCCTTTTGTCAAAGTCCAAACGCTCCATGAACTGTAGAGCTATATGGTCCCTATCAACCCCCCTCAAGCTGAGGTGGGAACGATGCCAAGTGAAGCTTGTCTCGAAGCTATTCAAATGGATGTCATGCTAGAGGTTTTATTAAAATATATGCTATCTAAGCGACATTAGAGATGTATTTGACAATGATAAGCCCTTGATTGACCTTTTAATGAATAAAATGGTAGTTGAGTTGAACAAGATTTGTTTGAGCATGAAAAATGGGATTGCTAGACAATTATATTGCACAATACCATAAGACAATAACTTGAGAAGAAGAAAGTCCTAATTCAACCAATAAGTTATGCAACCAAACAATCTCTACCATTGCATTAGCTAACATTTTATACTCACTTTTGGTTGAAGAGTGTGATATTATGGGCTCCTTCTTTGCTATCCAAGAGATGAGGTTATTACCTAAATAAACAACATAGTCATTTATAGACCAGAGATCATCAAGACAATCACACTAATCACTGTCAGCAAAAGCATTGAAGCTTGGTTAATGAAGAATTGGAGAAGAATAAGTTTAGATGACTTGTGTATTTAAGATAATGAATTAAGCGTTTAATGGCCTTCTAATGATCCAATGTAGGAAAATGTAAGTATTGGCATAATTTATTGATGGGAAATGTAATGTCAGCTCTTTTGATTTTGAGATACTGAAGTTCTCTAACTAGTTATCTATATAGCACACTGTAAGCACCCAATTTTGGGATGGTTGAGTGTCGATGCGATAGAGGACTCTAATGATGAAAATTTGTTACAAATAAGTCTATGGATATTGATTTTTGAATCTTAGGGCTTAATTGTAATCTTTTTAAGGACTTAATTGTAATGTTTTCTTTAGGGACCTAACTGAAAAAATTTTATGTTAAAAAAATTAAAATTATGGATTGAAATTATAGATTTCTAATCAAAATTATGGAATTCTAATCGGAATTCCATAATTTCGATCAGAATTGTATTATTCTTATCGATGTCTTTTCCATTTTTTAATGAATTTTGATTTTTAAAAATAATTTTTCTTGTTTTTTCATTGGTAAAAAAAGTAAAAAAAATAATAGTAATAATTGTATTTTATCTTGATAATTTCATTATCAAAAGATTCAAAATTTTAAAAAAAAATCATTTATCTATATATCCTATGATTTGATAATCACAGGATAGGGAATAAAATCTATGGATTTGGAATTCAAAAAGGAGGCTTTTCTTTTGCTTTCGGGATATTAATCACATGAGTCTTCTTCTTTGACTTCTTCCTCTTCTTCTTCTCCTGGGAAGGTTTCTTCTTTCTAAAAAAACACAGAGAAAAAAAAACAAAAAAAAAAGAAGAGGAGAGACTATTGAAAAAAAAATGGACATAGGAAAGGACAGAGAGTTCTTGTACACAGAGTTCTTTACGTTGATAAGTCCATAAAATGACACAATAAAGCTAGAGCAATTAAAATCAAATATACAGACTCTAGTTCCACACGCTAAATGAAAGACTCCGAGGAGCAATCAATACAACATCCACTCCATCCATCCATTTTTCTTCTTTTCTTCTTTCTCTATTTTCTTTATTATTTTTTTTATTTTATTTCTTTATCATTAGTATTCTAATTATTTTATTGTTTTATGTGTTTTCTCTATAATGGCAAATAGTGGTGGGAGTACTATGGAGTATAGAGTTTGTGATTGAATTAATATCAATTCATGAAGATCCATAGAATGTGTCATGGATTAAATCCTATATAAATCATGTAGATTTTAGGGTTCTTGCTTTTTATTATTCTGTATTTTTGTTTATTTAATTTATTAGGTTATATATTTAATTAGTTTTTTTATTCTTTGTACATAGGAATTGTAATAGACCTAATAGTGGGAATAGTAAATATTTACTTTTTGGTATTAAAAATGATTAGTAAATTAGGGTTCATTTGGTAAACCTTAATAAAATTAATGGTGGCTATAGATTAATTTTTAGGTTGCATGAAATCAAATTAGGTTTTTTTTTTAAAGAAATAATTTAATTCCTTGTTTGATCTTTTTATTTGATTATTTTAGTATTCTTTTGTTTTTAATGTTTTTGGGCTTGTTGTGTGTTTTTATTCATCTTGGGTCCCAAGCCCACGTTTAAGATTAACTCATGTAAAATAGGCTTTTAATTGGATTTTAAGTTTTAATTAACTTTAAAATCAATCTATGCTCATTAGGTTAATTTAGACTTAGACCCACCTTTTAGCTATCAAAATTAATTTAGGCATATCTCAGTCCATTAAAGCATCTTTTGTTTTTCTTAAAATAAATAGACTTAGGCCCATTTTTCAGTTAAATTAAAATTAATTAGAACTAGGCCCATTAATTCAAACCCAATCCAAACCAATTGTCCATAAAATCAATAGACATAGGCCCATTTTTTAGAATTAAAACAAGTAAACTTAGGCTCATTAATTAACTTAAAATGTAGGCCCACCTTTAGCTTTATTTCACTTGTAAATAAAATGTAGAGTTAGCTCACTTAAATTAAAATTAATATAGTTTAGACTAATTTAGGGACGTTGTGATCTATGTGGATGCATTTTTTTATGTGCTTTTTCATGACTAATTGCCTTGGAGTTTAATGTATGTTAAATTAGTGTTTAACAGAAATTGCATGTAAATAGGGAATAATTTAATAATTAACAAGGTAATTCTAAATGAACACAAGAATGAAGGAAGTTAGTATTCTATATCCAGAATCTCCTGGTTGTGGTGCTAACTCTGTTTTAGAAAATCAAGTTACCACCACCTTCAAATTATCCTAGTTATTACCCTGGGTAGTAACTCCTCATATCCACGTTATGTCTCTATGATATAGTAGTGTGTTCTCTAGAGCCTTGAGCTCAAATAGTGTTGTAGTTGCTAAAATCTTGGACACGTGCTAAACCCCATTGTCTACACACACCATCTTCAAAGACATGAGAACCCGATTTGGTAAGGGGTAGGGATGTGGCCATTAGAGTGTAACAAGGTTTACAATTATGCATACCAACTTGTTTAAGTAAATCAAGAATGTATTTGTGCTAGTTGATATATAAACCATTAGAGGTTGATTGGGATTCAATACCAAGAAAGTAATGGAGCTTGAATGATTTGAAGGCAGAAGATGAAGTGGTCAAGGCTCTGAAAGAAAAGAAAGTAAACAAAAGAATAGATAGGAAGTCTTGATGGATTTATGTAAAGGAATTAATGAAAACTTGGAGATGAAAAAGCTTTGATACAATTTGAAGGAATTAATGAAGAAATAAATCAATCATATTTTATACAAAATATAAACATGTATATATACAAAATATAAAATAGCTCAATCTTTTATAAATGATATAAACTAAATAACAAACACTGAAATAATAACAACAAAGGATAAGATTTAGTTGTATTAACATGTATAAAGGTAAACAATTTTCAATTATTGTAAATACAGTCCACTATTGTCTTTAATAAAAACTAAGTATAGAAATAGTGATGTGACATTGTTTAGATAGCACTATTGATGTGCGTCATATGGCCACATCCTTCTTATTTGTATAAAAACATTAAATGTTTTGGATTCATAGCATATTTATCCCAAATTTTTAATTTTACATTAATATTTTTAATTTTCTAAATATATTACATTTTACTATTACATATATAGAATTTAGTAGTCAATTATAATATTTAAATAATTTATTTTTAAATATAAAATTTTTAAATGTATACCATTCATTTAATATTAAAATATATATGTGAGAAACCTTCCTTTTTTTAATCGTTGTTGCTATTTTTCATTTCTAAGGGACATGGCAACTTTACCGAATAGGGACAAGTGATTGGTCTCAAGGGGATGAGAGGCTTTTGATTTTATGGAGTTGCCACCCGATTTCAGAAAATCAAAAAAAGAAAGGGACAACATCGGGTCACTCATCGACTATTGTCCCCAACAGAGATTTTCGGGTTCGAGAGATCATATATACTTTTTTTACTATTTCTCATTATACAATATTCGATATATAGTTATTGCAACACCTTAGTCTTGATGATGATAGTTTATATAACATTCACATAGTACATGAGAAAATATAGGATAATAAAGCTAAGAATTTTATTACATTGCTTTCCTGATAAAATACATTTGAAAAGAAAAGATTGCAGAAAAGTAAATCTAATATGATTGATTTGCAAGGATAACATGGCCATTTACACAGTTTATTTGATGAATGATAGGATAATCATGGTTGCAGTGATTATTTATGCTATGATGATGAATGATGATAATATAAAGGATGCATGAGGTCATCACCAAACCGAGAGCATGATTACTCTATTTCGAGGCATGAACTTTTCACATTATTGATATTTGCAATGTGATTTCATGATTTCAAAAATAGAGGATGAGGAGTGATGATGTAAAATGAGCATAATAATGTATTTATTATTCATGTAGTATGCAAAATTGCCAGTCTCATAACACAAGCACAACAATATTCCTAAATGTTGGCGACAGTAAAATAAAATGTAGTGCAGTAAAGTAAACATGCTAAACTGATTGTGTGATCCTTAAACTTGACTCAGCTTGCGTGAACTTTGAAGCTCTAGCTTCTGGAGATTATCAAGCTTTCCTCATCGAGAGGTTCAGAATGATGCTAGACTGACTACCTTTAAAGCATGCTTTGACAAAGATGAGGCTAGGTTTGGTAGAAAAAGGGATCTAACAACCTAAAGGAGATACTGTGGAGAGCAAAAACTGTATGGGAAAGGGTTTCTCGTGCCTTTTGTCAGACTAACTCTTAAGTGTGTGTGTGTGTCTTCACTTGCTTCCCCCCTGTTAGTGATATGCACTAGGTCAATCATGTATGACCATGTTTTGACTTTATCATTTTATTTAATAAAGAGGCATTTTTCATTATCATTTCATGTTATGATAATTACTTGTATAGTCAATTCCTACTAAGGTCATCAAGTATGTGACTTGATAGTAAAACCTTTAGATTAAATATGAATTCTATTCAAATTATCCCTAGTCATAACAATGTATTATGGCTAGTATAGTGTTGATTAATTATTATGGTTTACTAATCATGAATATAAGATATTAAGTCAAATCATAGGTACTTACTTGAGAAATAAAGTGCTAGATTGACCCATCATGAGAATACTATATAGATAATTATCATAAGTAATTCTCATTACAGTAATATTGGCTTAGTCCTTTGACCTTGAAATCAACATGGATTTCTACATAACTATTTTGTATTTTGACACAATATTACATTATCATTAACCAGATGATAAAATAGGTTGTTGTTAGGTTAAAATTAGTTATGTGAGGAATATGAGTAATTAAGAAGGAATTTGTCCCTCATTTAATATGAGTAAGATATCTATGGACCCCTTAATAAGATAGACTGAGGAAAATGCATGGTCATGAAAAAGTAAATTGATAAAGAGTTATCATTCTCATACTACTTAGAATAAATAAACTATAAGATTGAATTCTAGAAGGATGACATAATCTATGCCTTATATTCAATCAAGATATCATGTGACAAAGGGACTAGAATATTCATTGTATATTAGGCTATGTCGATTATTGACTTCACATGACTTAGGTAGTCATAATGTCTTGCTAGAGGCCACTTATGATTTATGGGCCTAAATAGAGATTTAAGGCCAACTACCAATGTCATGTGAACTTATAGGGTCACACACACTTTGAACAAGCCAAAAATGAATATAAGTTTAACAAGCCCAAATAAGCTCAGTGGAAATCAATATTAAAAATATTTATTTATTTATTTAAGGTAAAGGTTATCTTAAATAAATAGAATATTATTTTTGATTTAATTTTAAATAATATAAGAATAAGAATAAGTGAGAAATTACTAAAAGGTTGTTTGGCAAGTGAAACCCTAATTTAAATGTTTATAAATATGTTATATTCTCTAGGGTTTTATACACTCTCATTATTTTGCCACCAAATTTGTTTTCTCTCTTTTAGAAAACAAAACACATAGTTCTTTTTAATTCTTGATTTATAAGAAATAAAGAGAAGGTGCTAGCACACAAGTATTCATTTTCAAAATCAAGAGCTGTTCGTATGGACACTTATGGAGGATGGATTCTTTTGGAGAAGTCTTAAATCCAAATTGCTAAATTAAAAGCTTGAGGTAGGGTGTCATTGGAGTGAGCCTTGTCTCTTCCTTCCAGATTTCTTACCTCTTCTATGTTTGTGGTAAGAAAATGAAAACACTAAATTTAATCAATTAATCGAATTACTTGGATTTGGGTTCGGGTTTGTGATTCAAATTTTATTTTTCCACTGCATATGAAATCACGAAACCCAACAGTTGTATCAAAGCAACTTGTAATTCGATTAATTTGATTATATGTATATGTGATATATCTGTGTTTGAGTGATTCATTTTTTAAAAAGAGTTTTCAAAAATTTTATCTAAATAGTTTTGATTTTATGATGATTAATTACAATCTGTATGAAAACAGTATTAAACATTCATTTGATTAATGTTTATAATCATTTAATATGATTAAACAGTTAATAGAATTATGATCTTCTATGTTATGTATACTGTTTTAAGAAATCAAAATAAGTATTTTGTTTGAATAGCAAATTCGATTTCTATTTAATTATGAAACATGAATATTTTGATTATATAGATTTCTGTCAAGGGCAATATGTTTAAGTGTTAAACAGATTATATAGAATAAATCTATTTGGAACATATTAATTATTATATAATATGATTTACAAGTAAATTAGGGTTAATGGTAGTGGTTGTTTAAATGTTAAACATAAAAATGATCTGTTTTGAATAGATCAATCAAACAGTAATTTAATTATGAATATTATTGCTATTTTAGGGTTTTGCAATAATTCATTTAAAGAGTTAAGCTAAATCATTTACCTTCGGGGGCACTGCCCCTTAGACCCCGCTAAGGGCATTGCCCCTTGACCCTGAATGGATTTGCCATGCATTTTATTTTTTAACATAATAATTTAATTAATTTGTAAATTAGATTATTTTGGAATATGTGTTTAATGTTAAATGTATGGTGCATAGCATGGCCCTTAAACCAATGTGATTGGATTTTATTTTATTGGGTTGTA
Organism: Mallotus nudiflorus; assembly: GCA_947683625.1. Taxonomy (NCBI): domain Eukaryota; kingdom Viridiplantae; phylum Streptophyta; class Magnoliopsida; order Malpighiales; family Euphorbiaceae; genus Mallotus; species Mallotus nudiflorus. Next base: position 273,026 of record CANTUR010000238.1, read on the forward strand.
ATTTTTTAAAAATATGGCCTACGAGTTGTTTTATTTATTGTAATTATTTTATTTTATTTTATTAGATAGTAATAGAATAGCTTTAATTACAACATGTAATGTAAATTAAAACCCAATATGCAAATTCAAGTTGGAGGCCCATGATAGAGATCCAAGGTAGGAGCCTAAGGAGGAGGTCCATGGTAGAAGATGGAGATCCAAATTGAAGGGTCAATTTGTATTTGTATTATCATCTAGGTTTGACATTTTATCTTTATATTGACTTATGAAGATCAACTTAGTTATGGGTCATGCTATGTCACATTTACCTTATTCTATTACTATGTAATGCATGTGATGCCATGTTTGTGATGAATATAACAATAACTAAATAAGATAAAAATTAACTAAACCCTAATTTAATATTAAGTTATTAAAATGCCTCTCATTAATCAGCACTTATCAAGATTTGGATTGTTATATAAGGTTATGTCAAAGAATTATGTAGAAAGCCATCTAAATAAGATAAGATGGATAATTGTGATATCTATATGTTTTAGTTGGTTAGGCTTAACTAGGTTATCAAAACAGTTTTGGACCTAAGGCATTTGATAGGATATGCCGGTACATGTGATGTTAATATCCTATACTTATCCAAGAATTACATCAGACGTAATTGGTAAAGTGTTACCTAACTAAATAGCTATACTCTAAGTCATAAGCCAAAGGTTACTTGAAGTCAAGTGAAATATGGATCTTGGCCAACTAAGAAATTTCAATTTTTGAAATTATTTTGAGGGTTTTATAATTTATGAAAATTTAGTGGGAGCTTTCTTATGCCTTTTTCATAATAAAACTGAATGTACTATATATATATTGATTCTAGATAATGATATCAAACACTGCACCTACCATGTCACTGCAATTGATACTTGAGAAGGATGAGCTAAATGGGACTAACTTTCTTGACTAGTGTAGAAACCTAGGAATTGTTCTTAGGCAATAAAGAAAGGAATATATCCTTGATCAACCCATCCCAAAGGAACTAGTTGCTAATGCTCCTAGAGTACAAAAGGATGCTTATAGTAAGCATCTCAATTATTCAGTTAATGTCACTTGTCTCATGCTTGGATGCATGGAGTCTGAGCTTCAAAAGTAACTGATAGAAATGGAGGCTTATAGTATGATAGACCATCTCAAGGAAATGTTCTAAGAGAAAGCTAGAATCAAAAGGTTCAATACCATCAGGGCATTGCTCTCTTGCAAGTTAACTGTTAGCGGCCCTATTAGTGCTCATGTTCTCAAGATGAAGGGTCATCTTGAACACTTGGACAAGCTTGGTCTCAAGATTGAACAAGAATTGGTTATTAATATCATTCTCCAATCTTTGCCAAAAGCTTATTATGGTTTCATAATGAATTTCAATATACATAGTATGGACAAAATTGTTTTAAAGTTGCATAGGATGCTTAAAACTACTAAAAAGAACATCAAGAATTCCACTAAGGATATTCTAATAGTCAATAAGGGAAAGGGTATGAAAAAGGTTGGAAAGGGCAAGGGTAAGGCTCCTAAAGGCTTTTAAAAGCCATAACCAAAACCTAAGCCCAAGTTCAAAGCTGAACCCCAAGCAAAGCCACCAAAGGAGGGAATATGCTTTTTCTACAATGAGCCAGGTCATTGGAAAAGAAATTGCAAGCTATATTTGAATGATCTGAACAAGAATAAGGGTAGTCCGACTACCTATTTAGGTATTCATGTTGTATAAATTAATTTTTCTACTTCTAATTCTTAGGTATTAAATACTGGATCAGGATCTCATATTTGTACTAATGTGCAAGGTCTAAAAAGGAGTAGATCATTGGCTAGAGTTGAAATGGACCTACGAGTTGGCAATGGAGCAAGAGTTGTTGATTTAGCTATAGGGACTTATGAGTTAACTTTGCCTAGTGCACTTGTTTTAAATTTGAAAAATTATTATTATATGCCTACTATGTGTAGGAATATTATTTCTATTTCTTGTTTGGACAAGAAAGGTTCTGAATTTATTATTAGGAATAATAAATGCAATATTTATCATGATAACATTTTCTATGGATTTACTCCACGTACTAGTGGTCTTTATGTTCTAAATGTTAAAGACACTAATGAAAAGAAAGTCAATCTATAACATTGATACAAAGAATTTTAAATTTAATGATTTAAACACTACCTATCTCTAGCATTGTTATTTAGGCTACATAAATGAGAAACGTATTTCAAAGCTTCACCAAAATGGGCTTTTGAATTCATTTGATTATAAATCATTTAAAACATGTGAATCTTGTTTATTATGAAAAATGACTAAAACACCTTTTGCTAGAAAAGGTGAGAGAGCTAATGATTTATTAGGCCTTTTACATTCAGATGTATGTGGACCATTAAGCTCAACTGATAGAGGAGGTTTCCAGTACTTCATCACTTTCATAGATGATTTCAGTAGATATGGCTATGTCTATCTAATTAAACATAAATCTAAATCTTTTGAAAAGTTCAAAGTTTCAATAATGAAGTACAAAACCAACTTGGTAAAAATATTAAAACACTAAGATCTGATTGAGGTGGTGAATATTTAAGCTAAGAATTTGAAGATCATCTTAGAGATTGTGGGATTATTTCACAATTAACTCCTCCAAGTACACCACAATGGAATGGTATGTCCAAATGAAGAAATCAAACTTTATTGAATATGGTTTGATCAATGATGAGTCAATCTAATCTTCCAATCTCTTTTTGGGGATATGCTTTAGAAACTATTGCATTCATTTTGAATAGAGTTCTAACAAAGGCAGTTGAAAAGACACCATATGAGATGTGGACTGGAATATCTCCCAGTTTATCTTTTCTTAAGATTTGGGGATGTGATGCTTATATGAAGCATCAAATCTCAAATAAACTAGCACCTAAATCTAATAAATGCCTTTTTATGGAATATCCTAAAGAAACTAAAGGATATTATTTCTACAATGCTTATAAGAACAAAGTGTTTGTTGCTCGAAATGGTATATTTTTTAAAAGAGAATTTATTTCCAAAGGATTTAATGGGAGCACAATCCAACTTAAAGAAATTAAAGACCCACAAAATAGCATTGTACTAAGTATGGAACCACATATGAATTAACAAGTAACTGTTGAACCTATACAAGTACTAGAAGGCCCAAGGAGAGGTATGGTAGGACATGTTAAATCCCTATGGGATATGGATTTCTCATAACTGATGATCATGATGTTTTGATTGTGGATCAAAGTGAACCTGTATCCTATCAAAAGGCCATAGATAGTCCTAACTCTGAGAAATGGCTAGAAGCCATAAAATCACAAATGCAATCTATGTATGATAATTAAGTTTGGACCTTGATTGACCCAATTGATGGCTTAAAAACTATTGGATGCAAATGGGTTTTTAAAAAGAAAATAGATATGGATGGCAATGTGCATACCTTTAAGGCAAGACTGGTTACAAAGGGTTTTAAACAAACACATGGTATAAATTATAATTAAACCTTTTCACCAATTGCTATGCTAAAATCTATTTAAATTCTCCTTGTTGTAGCTGCTTCCTATGATTATGAGATATGGAAAATGGATGTCAAAATAGTATTTCTTAATGGAAACCTACTTGAGGATGTGTACATGACACAGCCAGAGGGTTTTGTCAATCCTAAGAATTCTAGAAAGGTATACAAGCTTCAAAGGTCCATTTATGGACTGAAGTAAGCATCTAGGAGTTGGAATCTTCATTTTGATGAAGCAGTCAAAGAATTTGCCTTCATTAAGAATAAAGATGAACCTTATGTCTATAAGAAGGTTAGTGGGAGTGCAATTGTGTTTTTAGTGTTGTATGTTGATGACATACTACTCATTGGAAATGATATCCCTATTTTACAAAATGTTAAATCATGGCTAGGGAATTATTTCTCAATGAAAGACTTGGGTGAATCCACTTATATATTTGGCATCAAAATCTATAGAGATAGATCTAAAAGGCTTATTGGCCTAAGTCAGAGCACTTACATTGATAAGGTATTGAACAGGTTTAGCATGCAAGACTCAGTTTCCTATGAAAAAAGATGAGTGAGACCGTATGAGTAAGATTCCATATGCTTCTACTATTGGATATATCATGTATGCAATGTTATGTACTTGACCTGATGTTTCATATACCTTAAGCACAACGAGCAAATACCAGTTAGACCCCAATGAAAGTCATTGGATAACAATTAAAAATATCCTTAAGTACTTGAGAAGAACTAAGGATGCATTTTTACTGTATGGTGGTATAAATGGTTACACTGATGCCAGCTTCCAAACTAACAAACATGATTTTTTATCACAGTCAGGTTATGTTTTTTGTTTGAATAGAGGTGCAGTGAGCTAGAGGAGTTCCAATTGTTTTAAGTCCACATTTTCCACATAATAGACTTGGACTATGAGAAGGTGATATCATCCTTCCTTTGACCCATTTGCATCTTCACAAGTCTTCACATACTGGCAATAAGGTATTTTTTCTGTCCCTTCTGCTTCATTCTGCAAGATTAATTCAAATAATTAGCTGTAATGATTAAATTTTACAATGTAAAATTTAAATGCATGCTAACTAAATTAAATTTAAAAATTGAATTGGATATGTAGGAAAAAATTTAAATTAGACGTTGAAAAACAGTTAGGAGTCATCAGAAATGCGTGCATGATTGATCGGTTTTCTAGATTGTTGATCAAAAAACTGGATTTCCGATTAGAAATCTAGAATTTCGATTGGAATTATGGATTTCTAATTGAAAATCCATAATTATGATCGGCATTATGGATTTTCGATTGGAAATCCATAATTTCAATCGAAATTCTAGTTTTTTCAATTTCCAAAATTTTTTTTACACAAATGAACAAATAAAGTGATAGATAAAAGCAATATAGAGAATGATTTTGGTTTTCTAAATTTTATTCAAAAACCATTAAAATTCGTAGGATGCTTCCACTTGGCTGGAGAGTTGTTCCATGGTTTGCTAGAGAATGTGACGCAGATCATCTGGGCCTTTGGCTTCAGACGTTTCATTGCTACTCTATCAACTGCTTGGGGTAGGTCAGATCATTATTCCTTATTTACACTGATTGAGAGGTGGATGGACACCACTCACATCTTCCATACCCCTGTAGGTGAGTTGACAATAACACCTATGAGTTTCTCTGCTATTACTGGTATCACATTTGGTGGGACTCCTGTACCCTTTGACATCAACTACTGTAACCTTCTTGAGGGGAGTAGGAGTCAGTTTTTATGTGACTTGATTGGATTTGTTCCGATATGGAATAACTATAAGAACGTAGTTCTTTCCTCTATGGTTTATGGCTTCAAACGTCTACCCACTAATACTCCTCGCCAAATTGCTTAAAAGGCGAGATGTTTCCTCCTCATCTTGCTAGGCACTACTCTTTTCTGTGAGACTAGTCATGAGGTGAACATTGCTCTTCTAAGCCCCCTGCATGACTTAGACCAAGTCATTACTCTTGATTGGGGATCTATAGCACTTGCTTATCTATACTACATACTCGACACTATTTGCAAAGGCATAGTGACCATGTCCGGCTTTTGGCATGCATTACATGTATGTTCTTATTTGCCTTTAATTTTGCATATTTTACAACAGAAGTTGAGTATATAGCTGCCTCAGAAGCAGCTAAGGAGGCTGTTTGGATCAAGAAGTTCATAACTAGACAAGGTGTTATTCCTAGTATATCAGATCTAGTGAACTTATATTGTGACAATAATAGAGCTATAGCTCAAGCTAAGGAGCCTATATCACATCAGAAATCCAAACACATACTTAAGCATTATCATCTCATTCGAGAAATCATTAAGAGAGGAGACGTGAAGATATGCAGAGTACTTACAAATGATAATGTTGTTGATCCACTAACTAAGCCTCTTCCACAACCTAAGCATAGGAGTCATACTAGGTCTATGGGTATTAGTTTTAATATAGATTGGGTCTAGTGAAAGTGGGAGATTATTAGTGATATGCACTTGGTCAATCATGTATAACCATGTTTTGACTTTATCATTTTATTTAATAAAGAGGCATTTTTCATTATCATTTCATGTTATGAAAATTACTTGAATAGTCAATTCCTACTAAGGTCATCAAGTATATGACTTGATAGTAAAACCTTTAGGTTAACTATGAGTTCTATTCAAGTTATCCCTAATCATAACAATGTATTATGGCTAGTATAGTGTTGATTGATTATTATGGTTTACTAATCATGAATATAAGATATTAAGTCAACTCATAGGTAATTATTTAAGAAATAAAGTGTTGGATTGACCCATAATGAGAATACTACATAGATAATTGTCATAAGTAATTCTCATCAAAGTAATATTGGCTTAGTCCTTTGACCTTGAAATCACCATGGATTTCTGCATAACTAATTTGTATTTTGACACAATCTTACATTATCATTAACCGAATGATAAAATAGGTTGTTTTTGGGTATAAAATGAGTTATGTAAGGAATGTGAGTGATTGAGAAGGAATTTGTCCCTTATTTAATATGAGTAAGATATCTATAGGCCCCTTAATAAGATAGAATGAGGAAAATGCATGGTCGTACTCAAGTAAATTGATAAAGAATTACCATTCTTAATCTACTTAGAATCAAGAAATTATAAGATTGAATTCTATAAGGATGGCATAATATATGCCTTATATTCAATTAAGATATCATATGACAAAGTGAATATAATATTCACTATATATTAGGTTATGTTGGATTATTGACTTCACATGACTTAGGTAGTCATAATGTCTTGCTAGAGGCCACTTATGACTTGTAGGCTTAAATAGAGATTTAAGGCCCACTGCCAACATCACGTGAACCTATAAAGTCACACACTTTGAACAAGCCCAAAACGAATATGGGTTTAACATGCCTAAATAAGCTTTGTGGAAATAAATAAATAAAATATTATTTATTTATTTAAGGTAAATGTTATCTTAAATAAATATAATATTATTTTTTATTTAATTTTAAATAATATCAGAATAAGAATAAGTGAAAAATTACCAAAAGGTTGTTTGGCAAGTGAAACCCTAATTTAAATGTCTATAAATATGTTATATTCTCTAAGGTTTTATACACTCTCATTATTCTGCCACCAAATTTGTTTTCTCTCTTTTAGAAAACAAAACACAAAGTTCTTTTTAATTCTTAATTTATGAGAAATCAAAAGAAGGTGCGAGCACATAAATATTCATTTTCAAAATCAAGGGCTATTTGTGTGGACACTTGTGCAGGATAAATTCTTTTGGAAATGTCTCAAATCTAAACTGGTAAATTAAAATCTTGAGGTAGAGTGTCACCAGAGTGAACCTCCTCTCTTCCTTCCAGTTTCTTATCTCTTCTGTGTTTGTGGTAAGAAAATAAAAACCCTAGATTTAATCAATTAATCGAATTAATTAGATCCAGGTTCCAGTTTGTGATTTAAAATTTATTTTTTTGCTATGTATGGAGTCATGAAACCCATCACCCCCTTCCAAAATGGGGTGCAAAGGGGTCTATTTATAGGAATAAATATGTAGAATGGGTTAGTGTAGGCATGGTCATGCACGTGTGAGTGTATTTTTGCACGTGGCCATGCCAAGTGCATGTGACCATGCACACTGTGTGCATGGTCACGCACTTGGCACATGGCCACATGCACTTCAACGCTCTATGCGCTCTTCTCAGGTTATACGAGTGCTATTTTGGGGTTGATTCCTAAGGTTTTTAGACTTCCGAACATGTTTTCAAAGTCTGTTTTGCTAAATTCAGCTTTGATTTTAGCATATGACACCTAGGGGTGTTTACATTCACTTTTGAGTGATACGTGCTGATACTTGAGTTGTATTAGACCATTCTAGGACCACTTCTAGAGGTTTTGGAGCCTTCAAGACGTGTTTTCAAAGTTCGTTTTATCAAAATTGATCTCTGTTTTTTCACAAAGTTAGGTCCTGGTCTAACAAAATATGCACTGACCCAACAAGCTAAGTATTTTGAGGGGGGTTTTCTTGAAATAAAACCTCTTGTTATTTTGATAATTCATATTTTGCAAGGTTGGAGCACAACTTAATGGCTCAGTGATTAATTTTTCACGCTGGTAGGGTCAATTAGGTTTTTTAAGGTTGCACACTTCAGAGGTGTTATGAATGAACAGACTCTAGTCATCTTGGGGATTCATTTCATCATTGGACCTTTTTGGGGATAGTCAAATTTGAGGTATAACAGTTGCCCCCTACTTCACATTTGTTGCATAGCCACCTAGTGCTAGTGTCAATACACGTGAAGCAAAATGCAAAGATGGAAAAAATGTTTTAGTAGGGAGAGAGGTACTTACCTGTGGGTTGTCTCTAGATGTCTTATCAAGATTTAATTGCTATTATTGTATTTTATTTATCGCTATTGGTCTGTGACTTGGTCATCGCATAAGGTGCTATTTGGGACATATGCAAGCTTGTGATTCATGTAAAGTGTAGAGTGCATATGCGACTATAACCTTTTTAGGTATCATGCAAATGAAGATGCTACTAAGCAAAAAGAGATGCGACTATAACCTTTCTAGGTGTCATACAAACGGACATGCTATTAAGTAAAAGGACATGTGACTATAACCTTTCTAGGTATCACGCAATGAAGATGCAACTATAACCTTCTTAAGTGTCAAGCGAAGGAAGATGTAACTATAACCTTCTTAGGTGTCATGTAAATAAACATGCGAACCTTCTTAGGTGTCACACAAAGGAAGATACAATTATAACCTTCTTAGGTGTCATGTAAATGAACATGCGACTATAACCTTCTTAAGTGTCACGTAAATGAACATGTGACTATAACCTTTTTAGTTGTCACGCGAATTAACATGTGACTATAACCTTCTTAGGTGTCACACGAATGAACGTGCGACTATAACCTTAGGAGGTGTCAAGTGAATGAGGATGGTAATAAGCAAATGAGAATGTTCCTAAGCAGTGTGGATGCTCCTAAGCAATGTGAGGATCCTTTTAAGTGATGAAAATGCTTTTAAGCAATGAGAAGATGCTTCTAAGTAGTGAAAAATGCTTTTAAGTAGTGCATGAGTGCTTCTAAGCAATTAGTGTGAATTCTTTTAAGTAATAAGAGTGCTTCTAAGAAAATGTGGGTGCTTCTAAGCAATGTGAAAGTTATTACTTCTAAGCAATGTGAGGGTGCTTCTAAGTGGTGTGAGAGTGTTCCTAAGCAATGTGAAAGTGAGTGCTTCTAAGCAATGTGAGGGTGCTTTTAAACAGTTTAAGAGTACTCCTAAGCAATATAGGTGCTTTTAAGTAATGTGAAGCAATGTGAGAGTACTTCTAAGTGGTGTGAGGGTGCTCCTAAGAAATATGGGTGCTTCTAACCAATAAAACTGCTTTTAAACAATAAGAAGAAGCTTCTAAGTAGTGAAAGTGCTTCTAAGCAATGTGAATGCTCCTAAGCAATGAGTGTGAGTGCTTCTAAGTAATGAGTGTGAGTGCTTTTAAGCAATAAGAGTGTTTTTATGAGTAATGCGAGGGTGCTCCTAGGCAATGCAAATGCTTATAAGCAATGAATAAGATAAGAGTGATGATGCAGTATTAGTGCAGTAGTGATGCAGTAATGATATAGTGATTTGTCATGTTAAGGATATCATTTTGATGATTTGGAGTTTCCTGAATTTATAGTGAATTTTCCTTACTCTTCTTCTTTGTAAGATTTTGAATTTTTTAAAGAAAGGGGTGCACGTGTAGTATCTTTATATAGATGAAGTCCTCACCAATGTACTTTTATGTAAGTTTGGTGCATATTTTATGCTCAAATGGAAGTTTAGGATTGTAGAAGTGAGTGCGTAAAATGTGCTCAAAATGTGCGTAAAACCACAGAAGAGCATGTGGGGAGCACGTGATCACATGCTTATACCTATGGTCACGTGCCTGGTGCATGGTCATACACTTTACCCCCTTCATGCTTATTTAAGTGGGTGTTTCTGAGGTTTTAGGAGGCTTTTTCCGGACTTCTTTGAGTGTTTTTTGACTTTTCTTGACCCTTTTATTATTTCGGGTGCTTTATGCTCTATTTTTACTTCTGTTCTTCCATTATTTATGTAAAATGGAGTTTCCCAACATTCTTGAGTGGTTAGAGGACATTTTTATTAATGTTGATCTTGATCTTAAGGGTGACTTTGGGGAGGCTACTAGAGTTAGGATGTCCTCAGCTAGGACTAGCACATATGGTACTCAGAGTTCTCAACCTTCCAGGCTTTCTTAAGGAGATTTGATCCCCATTGTTCATAGCTTGGAGACTCATGCTTGGGTGCATCATTTTCGTGAGGTAGTTCCCTTTTTGGTTTTATTTTTTGAAGCTTGTTCATCGATCATTTTTGCTATTTTTATTATTATATGAAGTTATTGTAGCTATAGCTCTTGCAATAACTATCTGTCTAGCTTTATTGTAAATGCTGACGATAAAAGCTCTTACTTTATTTTCTTTTTATGATTGTCTATTTGTTGAAATGCTTTTCTTTTTTGCCTTTGTTACTGTTTTGATCCTATTTGAGTGATAGAGAAAGATGTGTTAGTATTTAGTAGTTATGCAAATGTATGATTGCATAACTATTATTTGTAGCCCCATAGTTATGTCACTATGCTGCCTCGTAGTTTCAATAGGGTCAGTATGTACTATCATGGTTTTTCAATGTGCATGAAGTAGATGGTTGCTGGGAAGGGCCTTAATGGAGTGATTGCTACACTTTCTTACGACTTGTATGCATCGAGTCAAATTGCTATGTATGCATTGATAGAGTGGTGGATGGACACAACACATACTTTCTATCTACCTATTGGGGAGATGACTATTACCCCCTTAGACTTTGTCGCCATTATGGGCTTGAGCTTTTATGGAGAGCCCATTCCTTTCAGTGAGGTGGAGTGTTATACTACTATGTTAAGGAGGCATCTCATGAGGGATTTGCTCGAGGTAGTCACTCTTATGAAGTCTGGTTGCCTATATTTCACTCGATACATGGAGTTTATTTCTTCTATATTGGCTTTGTATGATGATGGTCTTATCTCAGCAGAGCAGCTAGCTCGTTACTTTTTATTTTATTTACTGAGTGCTATTATCTTCCTGAACCCCCCTCGAGTATGGGTGATTTACGATTGTTGCCTATCTTGAGGGACTTGGATGGCTTGCCGAGGTATTGTTGGGGCATTACTACCTTTACTCATATGTACTCGAGGCTTGAAGCAGCATGCTGAGGTTGTTTAAGGATCTGTGGATGTTTATTCATGCTAGATGTGAGTAGGAATTCTATTGTTTATTGTCTTGCTCTTGGTTTGTTATTTTTGACCCTTTGATTTTAATAGATATGGTCATATAAGTTTAGGATTCTCCCTCATCCATCCATTGAGCATTTCTAGGAGGATGGCTTCCCTCATTATTCTCACTAGATATAGAAGACTACATATTTGGTCGATGATTGCATGGTAGCCTAGGACAACATGAGGAGGCTATCCCCTGATCAAGTATGTCTAATGTCTATTATGTTGGTTGTTGCTTTCTTGAGATCATTTGTTTATCATTGCCCTTTGAGTATATCTTTCCTCACTAGTGGGTGGCAAGATCTCACTGGACGGTAGAGATAGTGGCTGCATGACAACTAATAGAGAGACGAGTGTTTCTTTCTGGCCTCATCGACAAGGTGTGGTATTTGGGTGAGCGAGTATATCATTGGTAGGATGGCCCATACATGAGGAGGGTTCTTGTACCTCACCCTAAGGACATGTTTTGGGGTCATAAGCTCTGCGGTGATGTTCTTACTGCTATTATGACAGGATTCCCCTCTAAGGGCCTCTTAGAGAGTAAGGGTTTGCCTTATGTTGATGTAGTGATCCCTCAGCAGATTGATGCTATAGCTAGTGGGACCTTTCCTTCATCTCAACCTTCTCAGGCAGATGCATCTTGTCCTTCAGGTTCGAGCATTAGGCCATCATGCGGGTCATTGAGAGTTTCTTCTTCTGATTCGATAAGCTTTTATTCCTGTTTTGGTGCAAGCATGTAGCAAACATTATTAGTAATAAACTATAATTAACATGAGTTATGAGAACTTATCTACAACAATGCCAAAGGAGATTTGGATCCTACTTTGAGGATGATGAGGGCACACTCCGCACTGAGGCGACTGCTCATGCCAGCAGTGTGGCTTCTAGTAGCATTATCCTTAGGGATTTGATGGTTTAGCCATTTTTATCTTTGCTTTGGATGGATATCCTTGGTAGAGCAGTGAGCTTTGATTTGCCTAGACCTAGCTTTCCTCACTCAAGCGTTGCTCCTGCTGATGCTACCTATGTTCATGTTCTTCTTTTATTCTTGCCTTTGTTTCATTTATCTAGTGAGTGGTGATTGACTTATTTGCTTGCTTTTGCAGATTCCTATCTCCTCTGGCCAATACTGGTATATTGTTGCAGGGAGTGCACAGTAGTAATTTTTAGAGTTTGCTACCACTCAGAGGGTATGCCTTCGTTATTATACTTGTTTATTTTATGCACATGTTTTATGTATGAGTGTATGCAATGTGTAATGAAGGTTGAGCACCATCTTGTTAGTCATGAATAAGAATGAGAGTGTGAAGCTTATCATGATCGCATTAGTGAGCTGGAGTCGTGACTATCGTCCCTTGTGACAAATGGTGATGAGTTAGGATCAAATGAGGGGGATGCTTGAGCAGGATCATTGCTTGCTTTTGATGGTAGCCATGGGCAATGTAGTTGTTTTAAAAGCTAGGTGTAGGACTTTTAGTTTGTGGTTTGCTCTGTTATATCATTTTCCTGAGGTTATGGACTCTGGGTGTTATATCTAGGCATTTGTCCCGCATGTTGTATGATGTTTGTATAATGATGACTAGATATGCTTCTTGCTATGTATCATTAATGTTGATGTTTTTCATTACTACCGTCTACCTTTTTTCCCTTTTTTTTGCCTAAGGTGCCTCCTTTTAAAGCCTTCACACTTAGCTGGGTTTTCTTTTTCCTCCCTTTTTTGCCTAGGGTGTCTCCTTTTGGAGTTTTTCACACCTAGCTCGGTTTTTTTTATTATACAATAGTGGCTAATCTTAAAGAGTGAGCTTTAGAGAGGATGGTAAGAACCATGGTCATATAATGAATGAAAATGTAAAGCATGCTTGATGCAATTCATGAAAATGTGTTACACTTTTCAAAGACATTTTGCATAAATTGGCAATCATTCTCATTTCATTGTAATCATTTAAGAAAAGCACAAGTGCATTCATGAAAATTTTGAATTTAAGGTTACCCTTGTACTTAACTAGCCTTCTCAGGATTTCTAATTAAGTATTTTCTCTCTTTCCCTAATTTTTTCCTAAGCTACCATTTTTAGGTTTTCAACTTAATGGGAAGTCCCCAACTTTTGCCTGAGTTGTTGTTTTTAGGTTTTCAACTCAACGGGATGATGATGATTTTTTTTATGCCTTAGATATAGTACTTCTTCAGGCGATCTATGTTAACAGGTTCAAAGAATTCATTGCCTTCAAAATCTATCAACTTGACTGCTCCTTTTAATAAGACATGTTTGACTATGTATGGGCCTTCCCAGTTCAGTATGAATTTCCCTCTAGGGTCCAGAACATTCTATCTTATTTGCTTTGGCACCTAGTCTCCTACTTTCACACTCTTGTGTTTTACTTTTCTATTAAAAGACTTGCTAGTTGAGCCTAATACAATTGTGTGTGGTATAGATCCTTGAGCCTTTGGCTATTTAAGAGAGTGAGATTGTCATGCCTCTATTAAGCCCACTATACTTCTAGCAATTCATATTTAATTGCTACCCAAAGAGATTTGATCTCTATTTTGATTGGAAAACTGCTTCTAATTAATACACTAATGAGAAAGGAGTTGCTCCTGTTGAAGTTCTGACTGTCGTTTGGTATCCCTATAAGGCATATGGCAATCTGTCTACCCAATCTCAATAAGTCTGAGTCATCTTTGATAAGATCTTTTTAATGTTCTTGTTTGCAGCTTCGACGGCCCCATTAGCTTGTGGTCAATAAGGAGAAGATCTGTGATGTTCCACCTTATAACTCCTTAATAGCTCTCTAACTTCCCTTTGTAATTGGAAACCGTTGTCAAAGATAATGTGATGGGGGATCCTATATCAACATAATAGGTTTTTTTTTATGAACTGAGTTACTTACTTGGCTCCTATCCTTGCAAATGATTCTACTTTGACCCATTTTGTAAAGTAGTCCACTACCACTAAGATGAACCTATGTCCGTTTGAGGCTATTAGGTGGATTTCCCCGATTATGTCTAGTCCCCATGCTGAGAATGGCCATGGAAAGGAGATATAGTGTAGTTTTATTAAGGGAAAGTGACTGACATTCCCATGGATCTGACACTTGTAGCATTTCCTTATAAATTTGATGCAGTCTTCCATCATCGTCATCCAGAAGAACCCTTGTTTGATTAGCTTCGTAGCCAGGATTGCTCCATTCATGTGTGGACCATAAACACCCTTATGTACTTCTTTTACTACTCTTGTAGCTTTAGTTTCATCTGGACATTGAAGTTGTAAACCATATAAGGTTCTTCTATATAACACACCCTAGTGTGATGTGAATTTTGATGCTAGTCATTAAATGACCACTTTGTCACTTTCATCTGCTTGATCAGGATAGGCTCATTCCTTCAGATATCTCTAAATGTCATAGAACCAGGGATTTTTAGCTACTTCTATTTTCTCTATTATACAGTCTTTATGACAAGGTTGTCCTTATTTGAGTAGAATGAGGGGCTTCATGGGCATTTTGGATGGTCCTCCCCATACTGATGCTAGGGAAGCAAGTGCATTTGCCATCTAATTATAGTTCTTAAGGAGATTAATGAATTAGCATTTTTGGAAGGACATGGTGAGTAGCTTCAAGTGGTCTAGATAAGGCTTTAAGTGTTGCTCTTTCAATTCCCATTCTTTTATGGAACGATTGATTACTAGCATGGAATCTCCAAAGATTTCAACTTTTGTGACATATAGTGTTATTAGTGTTTCTATTTCGAGTGTGCATGCCTCGTATTCTACTTCATTTTTTGTGACTCTGAACTTGAACTTTTTAGCAATTGGTACTACTTCACCTTCTGGAGATTGTGGTATGACACTGATTCTTGCACTGAACTGATTGACTGCTCTGTCAAAGTACATATGCCATCCTTGGATTTCAATGGCTAAGCTGAAGCTGTATGGGAAGTCCAACTGGATTTCTTCTGAGTCTGGAATGGGGTTGAGAGCTACAAATTCAGCCACTACTCTCCCTTTTACTACCTTCTTAGTCATATATTGCATGTCAAATTCTATTAGAAGAATGAGCCACTTGGCAAGTTTCTCCATTAGAGAGGAAGCTTCGTAGAGGTACTTTATTAGGCCCATTTTAGACACAACCTAGATCTTATCGAATTAAAAGTAGTTTCTAGGTTTCTTTATTCCGTATACCATTGCTAGACATATCTGTTCGACTTGGCTATACTTCTCCTTATATAGTAGCATGTTCTTGCTCAAGTAGTAAACTGCCTATTCTGCTTTCATTTCTCCCCCTTGGGCTAACATTGCACCGATTGCATTCCCTTCGATGGCCAAATACAAGGTTAGAGGTATCCCTAGTTTAGGTGGTCTTAAGATCGGTGGGTTGGCTAAGTAGCTTTTGATCTTATCAAATGCTAGCTGACACTATTCCTTCCATTCAATTGGCTGATCTTTTTTTAGCATCTTAAAGATCAATTCACACACTATAATCAACTTAGCAATGAATTTGCTGATGAACTATAGTTTCCCTATAAACCCTCTAATTTCTTTCTTTATTTTTGGCACTGGCATCTCTCTGATGGCTTTTGCTTTGTTTAGATCCATTTCAATCCCATTCTAACTGACAACATACCCCAACATCTTTCCTGAAGTAACCTTGAATATGCATTTCTTTGGATTTAGCTTGAGACTGTACTTTTTGACCCTTTTGAGGAGCTTTTCAAGGTCAAAGGGGTGTTCTTCTCTAGTTCTTGATATGACTATCATGTTGTCAATGTATACCTCCATTTTTTTTTGTATCATGTCATGGATCATTGTAGTCGCCATTCTCTGGTAGGTTGCCCCTACATTCTTTAGTTTAAAAGGCATTACCCTATAGCGGTAAGTAGCCTATTATGTTATGAAAGCTATCTTTACTTTATTGATAATGGCCATTAAGATCTAATTGTATCCAGAGAATCCATCCATAAAGGAGGACATTACATATATGGTGGCATTGTCAACCAGTATGTCTATATAAGGTAGTGGGAAATCATCCTTCCGGCAAGCCTTGTTCAGATCTTTGTAGTCGACACAGATTCTAACCCTTCTACCTTTCTTTGGTATCGGTACCACATTTGCTAACCATTCTGGATAGTCTACTACTCTAGGAATTTTGCCTTGATATGTTTCTCGATGTCCTCTTTCACTAATTGGGCCCATTATGGTATGAGTATTCTCAATTTTTGCTTTACCGATATACACCCTTCTTTAGTATAAATGAAGTGTTAAGAAATGTCTCTATCAATACTAGGCATATCGTCGTACCCAGGCAAATACTTTTGAATATTTTATTAATATTTTTCAATTTCTCTCCTCTTTTTAGGGGTAACATCTTTTGAAATATGCAAAATGTGTGGTTCGAATTCTGTGTCAATATTAAAATGATTTAGTGTATATGGAATGAATGTCAAATAGGCTCATGTTTTGATCAATGCAATGCACACTACTAATGATTGCATTTTCTTATTAAAAATTAGGCTCACTTTAATTTAATAATATCTCATTTTAGGTGCATAATTTTCCATTTTCTGTATAACAATTAATAGAATTAGCATTTAGAAAATAATAGGACATTTAAATAAAATAGAGACAAAATCATGCATTAATTAAATAATTAGGAGTTTTATATTTTCTATCCATTTTTTGTATTCTTCTCACTAAATTTTTATTTTATCTGTAGGAATTAAAATACATATACATCATAACCATGCAGAAAAGTCAAAGATGAAGCCCAAAATCAAAGAAAGGAACACAGGTGTGCATCGATTATGCACGACCATGCAATGCCAAGCATGGCCATGCCAAAATTTGCTTAAGGACATGCACAACCATACAATGCCAAGCATGGCTGTGCCAAAATTTTCTTAAAGGCATGCAATGCCAAGCATGGTCGTGCAAAGAATTGCCTAAGGAAGAGCACGGCCGTGCAAGGTACAACATGGTATTGCACTAAAAGAAAAGTGCACGGTCGTGTAAGGCACAACACGGCCATGCTAAAGACTTCCTTTGCATGTGCATAGCCGTGCAAGCCCAATTTCAAATTTGCACAACCATGCTTGCACATTTAAGGGAATTCTACCTGAAGCATGCATGCACCATATGCAACCCTAATTCTAAGGATATAAAATCATCATAAACTAGCGGAGCAAAGAAAAAAAATTAGAGAATCACAGAATTACAAATAGAGAGAAATAGAGAAATAGAGAAACAGAGAATTACAGAGAGAACAAAGAGTGAAGCTCATTTATCTGCATCAGAGTACAAGTAGACAGTAAAGAGATTAGCAATCTGGAGCTATGTTGACAAGGATTCAGGATTTTTCTCTTTTCTCATCTTGTATCTTGATTATGTTTACTATGTCTATTAATTGTTTTCTTATTCTCTGTATGAACATGGTAGCTTAATCTCATTTTATACTAGAGTTATCTGAGTAACCTGGAGATGTATTAAGCTCACATTTCCTTTTAAATATAATCTCAGTTCATGTCATGATTATAGTTTTTATTCTTATGCTTCATGAATTATTCAATTATTTAAGTTGGTATATTGAGATCGAGAGGAGATTTGTACCTATGGTTGTAAAGTTTATATTGAGTTATCCTATGCTAAAAGTTTTGAGACTGAGAGGAGATTTACACTTAGTGATCTAGAATAAAAACTATTAAATCTTAATTTGAGTAGAGATACCGGTTAAGAATTAATATTACATTTTACCTTTAGAGCTTAAGTTTGTTATGGATATATTGATTAGAGTTTTATGAGGTGAGAGTCCCTTTATTCGAATTAATATTTAAAATAATAAGCTCACATTGTAAATGCTCGAGAGAGTTTATGAGAATCATAGTGGTAACATCTTAAGCATGACTATGAGCGAGATTATATAAATTAGATTTTGAGTTAATACAAATCCAGGTGAAAAGAGAAACTCTAGTACATACTACACACTGCTTATTCTTCATAAAAAAATTAATTTAGTTTTAATTTTAATTATTTTACAACATAAAAATTGATCTGTTTAGACAAGCATATAAATCAAGCGAACTAGTACTTAACCTCTTCCATGTGGGATCAATATATGGACTTATAGTCCTATTCTATAACTTGACTCATATACTTCTGAATTAGCATCAAGTTTTTGGTGTCATTGCCAGGGAAGAGTTTAATATTAGAAGTAGCTTGATATTTTTTGATTTAAACAATTTTGGTTTTATTTTTAGCTTTGTTTTTCTTTTCTTTCGTAGGAACTAGGTGTATGCGTATAACTCAAAGCCTTGACAAAGAGCTTGAAGTATTCGATCTTGAAATTGATAGAACATTCTATAGAAGGAGAAGAGAGAAATAAATAGCCATGAATCAAGGAAATGAGCATGATGACACCAATGGTGGAGGAGAAGGAGCCAACAACATCAACAATCAAAATAATGCAAATCATCTCCTCAACCAGCGCTAGAACCCTATGGCCAACAGAACTATGAGAGAGTGTTTGAACTCTAATATGTAGCAATATTAGAATCCAATTGTGCCTCCAGCAATTACATCAAACAACTTTGAGATCAAACTTGGCATGATTCTGATGATCCAAAGTTCACAGTTTTATGGACTACCATAAGAGGACCCCTTTGCAAATATGCATCGATTTATGGAGTATTGTGGAACTCTACAGATGAACGGAGTATCTTTAGAAGCCATATGCCTTATTCTATTTCCTTTGTCTCTCACAAATAAGGTAGCTAGGTGGTTTGCTGGGTTACCTCCAAACTCCATCAAAACTTGGAATGAGATGTACATAGTCTTTTTTAACAAATATTTTCCCCTGCTAAAGCTTTAAGAATTAGAAGTGAGATTAATTCCTTTTACCAAAGAGATGATGAATCACTTTTTGAAGCCTAGGAGCAGTTTAAGGACTTACAGAGACAATGTCCTTCGCACTTAATTCCTACTTGGGATTTGGTGCAGTCTTTTTACAAAGGCATTAAACTGATGGTAAGGTGAAATATAGATGCAGCTTGTGGAGGCTCTATCATGAATAAAACTCTAGAGGAGATTCTTAATTTGTTTGAGGAGATTGCTACAGCTCAACACCTGTGGAATAATGAATGAGCCATGATAATAAAGAAATAGGGTGTTATGGGACTTGATGGGTTAAGTATGGTCACTACCAAGCTGGACGCTTTAGCCCATGAACTAAAAAAGATTAATGTTAATGCTTTGTTGACAACTTCCATTTTAAACTATGAGTTGTGTCACGGGGAGCATAGGACTAGTGAGTGCATTCTGACACAAAACATAGAGCGTGCTAATTATATACAAAATCAAAGCAACACATACAGAAATACTTATAACTCATCTTGGAGGAACCACCCTAATTTCTCATGAAAAAATCAAGGGGAGCAAGGGCATAATAGACAACCACTACCTGGTTTTGGAAACTCAACTTTTTAGAACCTACATTAACCAGCTCAATAGAACTAAAACTCATCTCTTGAAGGCAAGCTAGATAAGTTCATGGAGAATATGGACAAAAGGATGACTCTTAAAAAAGATTTAAACCGCACGCTAGAGGTGAAGGTTGACTAGATTCAGAAAGATACTCAATTGATTTTCAAGAACCATTCTTCATCCATTTACAATCTGGAAGTGCAAATGGGCCAGATAGCTGATGCACTAACATCACACAACCAAGGAAACTTACCAAGCAATATTGAGATAAATCCAAGGGAGCAAGAGAAAGCTATAACCCTAAGAAGTGGAACTACCTATGGAGTCCAACTTAAGCAAACAGGGCAAAGCCATTATCAAAGAAAGCTCTAGTGAAGCGAAAAATAGGGGAGAATCTAAGGAAACCAAAAAGAGTAAAGAAAGAGTGTATGAGCCACCCATTCCCTTTCCACAGAGGTTGAAGAGAACAGAGCTTGATCCTCAGTTTTCAAAATTCCTGGACATGCTTAAAAAGATCCAGTTTAACATACCCTTTGTGGAGGCCATTGCTCAGATGCTGAAGTATGCAAAATTTTTCAAAGACTTTATCTACAATAAAACGAATCTTGAAGAACTAGAGATGGTGACTTTGACAAAGGAATGTAGTTCCCTAATCTTAAACAAGCTTCCAAGTAAGCTTAGGCACCCTAAAAGCCTAACCATCCCCTATAAGATAGGGAGTATACAGTTCCAGAAAGTATTATGGGATTTGGGCACCTCCATAAACCTTATGCCCCTATCCATTTTCAGGAAATTGAATTTGGAAGTGAAGACCATGAACATGATTTTTAAACTGGTAGACAGTAATACTAAGAAACCATTGGGAATTGTTGAGGATGTGTTAGTAAAAGTGGGCAAGTTTATATTTCTTATTGATTTTATTATTCTAGATTTTAAAGAAGATGAGGAGGTGCCTCTAATCTTAGGCATGCCATTCTTATACACTACCAAATCCTTAATTGATGTGCATGAAGGAACTCTCACATTGAGAATAGGAGAAGAAAAATGTGTCTTCGACATTTATAAGGCAAGTAGATGGCCTGTTGATGGAGATTTTTGCATGTGCTTAGAGGTAGTAGATAAATGTGTGGATGAATTTTTCCATACTCAACTACAAGCAACTGAAGATTCTCTACAAGTGGAGGAGAGTTCAAAAGAAACTCTTGAACTTAAACCTTCTCAAACAGACCATCCTCAGAGGCATACACCACTAACTTTAAATATCCAACCCACACAGCCTTCCATTATTTCACCACCTTCACTTGAATTAAAACCATTACCACCTTACCTCAAATATAACTTCCTAGGAGACAACCAAACTCTACCAGCATTATCTTTTCCAAACTCACCTTTGAATAAGAAACCTTACTTATGGAGATGCTAAGGAGAAGGGTGAAAGACATTAAGTGGTAGAGCTCTGATATTAGAGGAATAAGCCCATCATACTACATGCATAAAATACTGATGGAAGATGGGTGCAAACATATCATTGAACGGTAGAGGAGATTGAATCCAAACATGCAGGAAGTGGTGAAAAAGGAGATCGTGAAGCTTCTTGATGCAGGTATTATATACCCGATCTCATACTCTAGTTGAGTGAGCCCTATTTAGTGTGTGCCAAAGAAAGGAGGGATGACCATAGTGGAGAATGATGAAGGAGAGTTAATCCTAACAAGATTTGTTACTGGCTAGAGGATGTATATTGATTATAGGAAGCTCAACAATGCCACAAGAAAAGACCACTTTCCCTTGCCATTCATTAACCAGATGCTTGAGAGAATTACAAGGCATCCTTTCTACTACTTCCTTAATGGCTACTCAGGCTACAACCAGATTGCTATAGCTCCAGAGGACCAAGAGAAAACAACATTCACCTGTCCTTATGGCATGTATGCCTATAGGAGAATACCTTTTGGGTAATGCAATGCTCCTGCCACATTTCAATGTTGCATGACAACCATCTTCTCTAATTTAGTTGAGGATATCATAGAGGTCTTTATGGATGACTTCTTAATTTTTGGAGATTCATTTGATGGTTGCCTCAACAATTTGGAGAAGGTATTGGCAAGATGTGAGGAAACTAATTTGGTGCTAAACTGGGAAAAATGCCACTTTATGGTAGATGAAGGAATAGTATTGGGACATAATATTTTAGCAAGGGGAGTAGAGGTTGATCAAGCTAAGATAGGGACAATTGAAAATCTCAGTTATCCAACCAATGTAAAGGGTATTAGAAGCTTCCTTGGGCATGTCAACTTTTATAGACACTTCATCAAGGATTTTTCTAAAATTTCTAAACCTCTTTCTCAGTTACTAGAAAAAGATGTTCCTTTTAAGTTCGCTAATGATTGTAAATCTATTTTTGATAGGTTGAAGAAGGAACTCACATCAGCACCCATTATAGTACCACAAGATTGGAGCCCTCCATTTGAACTAATGTGCGATGCCAGTAACCAAACCATAGGAATTGTTCTAGGGCATTGTAAAAACAACATGTTGCATGTGATATACTATGCTAGCAAGACTCTCTCGGAAGCACAAATCAACTATGCTATAATAGAGAAGGAGATGTTAGCTATTGTGTTTGCTTTTAATAAGTTTTGGTCTTATCTTTTAGGATCGAAAGTGATAGTGTACACAGATCATGCAGCTATTAAACATCTATTATCCAAGAAAGATTCTAAGCCAAGGTTGATTCAATGGGTACTTCTCTTCAAGAGTTTGATATGGTGATCGAAGATAAGAAGGGCTCAGAGAACTTGGTAGCTGACCACCTATCACGCTTAGAAAAGGGGAATAATGATGAAGCATCCATCAAGGAGAATTTTCCAAATGAGACACTATTTGCACTTGCATTTATCCCCTGGTATGCAGACTTGGCCAATTTTCTCTCATATGGGCAACTTCCTAAGAACTTCTCGTATCAATAAAGAAAGAAGCTCATGCATGATGCAAAGAGCTATATGTGGGATAATCCTTATCTGTGGAAATTATTCAATGATGGCTTGGTGAGAAGGTGCATTCTTGACTTAGAGATATATGATGTGATGCACCACTATCATAGTTCTCCCTATGGTGGACACTATGGACCAAACAAGACAGCGGCCAAAATACTTGAAAGTGGATTATATTCGTCTTCTATATTTAAGGATGCTAGAAACTTTGTCATGAACTGTGATAAGTGTTATCGTAGTGAGGAACTTTCAAGAAAAGAGGAGATGCTACAATCTAGAATTCTAGAGGTTGAATTCTTTGATGTATGGGGTATAGACTTCATGGGAACATTTCCCTCCTCTCTTAGGAGTCAATATATTCTTATTTGTGTTGACTATGTGCCAAAATGGGTTGAGGCTCAGGTTTGTATTACTAACGATGCCAGAGTGGTATGCAAGTTCCTGGAAAAGATCTTTAGAAGGTTTGGGACTCCTCGGGCTCTTATAAGTGATGGAGGAAGTTATTTCTACAATAAATAGTTTAAAGTCTCCATATCAAGATATAGTGTAAAGCATAAAATCTCTACACTATACCACCCGTAAACTAATGGGCAAGTTGAAGTGAGTAACAAAGAACTTAAGAAGATTCTAGAAAAGAAAGTGAATAGCTCTAGGAGTTATTAGGCACTTAAGCTTAATGATTCATTGTGGCCCTATCGAACTACTTTTAAGACTCCACTTGGAATGTCACCATATCGTTTGGTGTTTGGTAAGGCCTATCATCTTCAAGTGGAGCTCGAGCACAAAGCATACTGGGCTATCAAAGCCCTGAATATGGACTACAAGAAAGTAGGGAAGAGGTGACTTCTCCAGCTAGATGAACTGGAGGAAATCAGGAATATGTAGAATGCCAAACTTTACATGGACAAGACTAAAAGATGGCATGATGCAATGATTAAGCCAAAGCACTTTGAAAAAAGGGACAAGGTTCTTTTTTTCAATTCAAGACTTTAACTCTTCCCTAGGAAGCTAAAGTTTAAATGGTCTGGTCCCTTTATAGTAATGGAAGTACTTCCCCATGATGCAGTGGTAATTCAAAGCAATAAAGGTGAACCCTTTAAGGTGAATGGACAATGACTTAAGTTGTATTTTGGGGAGGAGATATCATAACTCATAAGTAATAAGGACTTACAAGAGGCACCTACAATTGAGACAAGTGCACCACAATGACCATAACCTCTAATGAAGATAAAGGAGACTCTGCCTTCACCAGAGAAATGAAGAACCATATGGCCACGATCAAGCTTAACAACAAACATAAACAAAGCACTTCTTGGGAGATAACCCAAGTGTTCTTTATTTACTCATTTAATTTTTTTAGTTAGTTTGATGCCCTTTAAGGAGCTTTATTCTTTATGCATTTTTCTAAATACCTTGGATATACATATAGCAGAGACTCTTCTCAAGTCATCAATGATGTTCATAATACAAAGTACTGTAGCATCTATAAATAAATTGGGGAAGTTTTCTTTACTTTTGTCTTTATTTATAAATTTCTATAATTGTTTGTGTGCTTGAATGTTTGATTGACTTTGAAAATGTTTGGAGTGACTTTGAATGATAATTTGAAAGTGGGGACATATGTTACTATTGCACAATGTATGCATGCATATAGTGGGCCGAGCTTCATAAAAGTAGCATGGGCGTGCCACTAAGTGACATACCCATGCAATCGAGCACCAAAACACGGCTATGCCTCACTTAGCATGACCGTGTCATTTTAAGCCACCATTGTGCACGACCGTGCCTAACCTAACATGGCCATGCAATTCTCATGCTCAAAATGTGCATGGTTGTGCCTTACCTGGCATGGCCATGCAATTTTAATGCTTATAAGGTACACGACTATGCTTCATCTAGCACGGCCATGCAATTTTCAAGCTTCTAATGTGCACGGGCATGCACATGATCCATGCATTCACACGTAACATGGACGTGTAGATTCATTTCAAGAGGCATGTGACTTTACATCTTCATATGGACCATCTAACACCCCTTACTTTACCTTCCACTTGTAGTGCAACACATTGAGGATAATGTACAATTCAAGTGTGGGGGGAGTATTTCCTTACTTTACCTTTTAGTATGTTATCTTGTTAATTTTAAGTGATTTGTCATTCATTTATTGCAATTCATGTCAATAATAATAATAATATCCCACACTTTTATTTTTGCTAACTTGTTATAATTATAAGCTTTGTATATTAAAATTAAAATTAGCTAGTTTAGTTGATGCAATATGTGGTTAATTCTTGTAGTATACAGTTTAAAGCTTTGTTACTGCTTGAGAATTAGACTTTGTAACTTTTAATAAACCTAAATATATACCTCTCTTTTGTTTTATTTAAAAGGATATTTGGATAAAAATTTTGGTAATCAAGAGATTTGGATAGATTTTTATTATTAGGAAAGCCTTTTTTCTACAATAAGATAATTCAGTTGAGTAAAAAAAAAAAGAAGATTAGAGGAACAAAAAGCTTTTAAAGCCTATAATAAGCTCCATTCTACTCTAATGCTCAAATTGAGTACGAGTAATCCAAAGGTACCTAACGGTGGTATTCATACTCAATAATAAAGGAAGGGTTGGGAATACTAAAGTTGGGAAGAATTCTAATCCAACATAAAAAAAATAAATAAATAAAGATTCAACTGGTTATCATATTTAGCTTAAGGATTGACTAATAATTTACATATGTTTGACTTTCCTTGGTTTATAAGTTTTAGTTCATTAATTCTCATGAATAATTCATTTGAGAGGTATGCTTCACTTGGTAATATGCACAGTCTTTTTCTCAATTTGTTAACTTAATTTTGCTAAATAATACTTGTATTAACCTGTTACTGTATTGATTAAAATATCTTTAATTTTATTTTAATATGCTTATATTATTGTTATAATAAGGTTCTTGCTTAGGGACAAGCAAAAGTTCAAGTGTGGGGGTATTTGATAATTGCATTTTCTTATTAAAAATTAGGCTCATTTTAATTTAATAATATCTCATTTTAGGTGCATAATTTTCCATTTTCTACATAATAATTAATAGAATTAGCATTTAGAAAATAATATGACATTTAAATAAAATAGAGACAAAATCACGCATTAATTAAAGAAATTAGGAGTTTTATATTTTCTATCCATTTTTTGTATTCTTCTCACTGAATTTTTATTTTTTCTAAAGGAATTAAAATACATATGCATCACAACTGTGCAAAAAAGTCAAAGATCAAGCCCGAAGTCAAAGAAAGGAACACATGTGTGCATTGATTATGCACGGCCATGCAATGCCAAGCATGGTCGTGCCAAATTTTACCTATGGACATACATGGTGTAGATGGCAGGGTTTAGCGCACATTCAAGATTTTAGCAACCACGACACTATTTAGGCTCAGGACCTTAGAGAACACACTAACCATTGTCACAAAGACATGGCATGGAGATGAGTCACCACCCAGGGTAATAACTGAGACAAATCAAAAAGGTGGTACTCGATTCCCTAAAAGAAAGCTAGCACCACAACTAGGAGATTTTGGATACGGAATACTAACTTCTCTTAGTCTCGTGTTTATTTACAATAATTTTATAAATGATTATTTCATCCTCTAATTACATACAATTTTATTAAACCCTATTTGACATCCATCTAACCCTAGGCATCTAGTCAATAAAATTACACATAAAAAATGCACTCAAGATCACGTTGTCCCTAAGTCTAAATTATGTTAATTTTATTAAAAAAGTTAGCTAGATTTACATTTTATTTACAAGTGAGAAAGAGACTAAAAGTGGGCCTACATTTTTAATTAGTGAGCCTAGATCTAATTATTTTAGTTTATCTAAGGAATGAGCTTAAGTCTATTCAATTTTAAAGTAAAGTTAAATTACTGGGCCTAAGTCTAATTTAGTTTTATTTTAAATGAAATGTGAGCCTAGGTCTATTTATTTTAAAAGAAATGAATTTAAGTGGGTTGAGCTAAGTCGAAACAAGTTTTAATTAACTAAGTGGGCCTAAAATCTAATTAACGTAATGGGCCTAAGTTGATTTTAATTATTTAAAGTTCAAAACCATTTTTAAGCCTATTTAAAGTGAGTTGGACCGAAGCGTGGGCTTTGGCCCAAAAATATAAAAAACATAGCAAAATCAAATCAAAACACATTCACATATGATTTCTAAAAAACACCTAATTTAATTACATACAAATCCTAATTAACTAAAGCTGCCATTAATTTTATAAAAGATTACCTAGTGATCATAGTTTTACTAATTAATTTTGAAGTTCATAAAACTCAATTTTTCACTATTCCCACTACTTGGGCTATTACAAACTACATACAAAATTAAAATTAAACAATTATACACCCATGAATTAGAAAAACTACACAGGATACCAGAATGCAAAATAAAGATAAAAATCCTAAGTTCTACTGGAGAACAACACAGGTACTTCCATGGCATTCCATGGACCTTTTGTTCGTCTAAACATAGGCAGTATCCTCCTCAATCCACATACAGACATCAAAACAAAAATACAAAAGTAATCAGATTAGTAGTGAAATTGAATAATCAAAACAATAACAAAATAAAAATCATAAAAAAATATAAAAGAACACTGATAATTTTAGATGATGTGCAAATGCCCTTTTTAGCCCCCCTCGGATTGGATTATCACCATTGAAATTGAATTATTGTTGATTCTAGACTGGAAAGGGCGTTCTCAGTAGCGTTTGGATTTTAGGGTTTTTTTTTTGTGAATTTAGGTTTTTTTTTAGTCTCTACGTGTGTGATTTTCTCTCCGTCTCTCTATGAGTCTCCAAAAAAATTCCCCTCTATGCACACAAACTCTTTGCTTTTTAAAGCAGAGTCTGTGCATACTGACTTCCTCCTTTGGAGGAACAAACTCATCTCTTCAAAATAGACCGATAAGAATTTGATTTTTGAAAGTTATTTATATGTTTTGAATGTGTCAAATTCTTTTTCAGATAAAAATAATAATAAAATTCAATTTTTAACCAATCAAAACAATGAAAAATCGATAAAAATAAGAAAAAATAAGCAAAAAATTGAAAAAATGGGACTTTTACATGTCGGCATTGTGTAATGTCGGTCGGCATTACACCAATGCCAATTAGCATTAAATGCCAACCTCTTTTTTTTTAAATTTTAATTACCACAAGACCTTGAGAAATTGACTTCTTTGTAATCAAATCCGAAAAAATGTTGCAATTTAGTCCTTAAAGTCCAGAAAATTGACAACTAAGTTCAATTTTTAAATAAATTTCATCATAGGGGCTTACGTCGTAATTGTGCACAATTGCATCCCGAAATTGGGTACTTACAGTTGCCCCCCTTTGTCAATGTTTGCTTGACAAATTGCAGCATAGCAATAGAAGCACACAATTTCGAAAGAAAGAAATTATGACACTTGATTATATCCTAGTTGATAGATTGATGCTAAAATTGTTGAGCAAGGTGTAATGTTTGACAAGTCTCACTATATTTCTTGCTGAACGTCTAGTGGACTTTATGCAAATGAGTTTCGCTATATTCCCTATAGGACGTTTAGCGATGATAAATTGAAAACTTGCTATAGTTCCAGTGGAATGTCTATCAATGATGAATTTCATTATATTCCTTATGGGACGTCTAACGTTGCACACTATATTCCCTGTGGGATGTCTAGTGATATACACTATATTCCCTGTGGGATGTCTAGTGAAGTTAAATTGAAAATCTGCTATAGTTCCTGTGGAACGTCTAGCACTGATGAATTTCGTTATATTCCCTATGGGACGTCTAATGATGCACATTATATTCCTTGTAGGACGTCTAGTGATGATGAATTGGAAACTTACTATCGTTCCCGTAGAACGTCTAGTAGTAATGAATTTCATTATATTCCCTATGGGACATCTAATGATGCACACTAGATTCCCTGTAGGATGTCTAGTGATGAAGAGATTTTGTTATATTCCCTGTGGGACATCTAACGATGCACACTATATTCCCTGTGGGACGTCTAGTGATATACACTATATTCCCTGTAGTGAAGTTGAATTTAAAATCTACTATAGTTCCTATGGAACGCCTAGCATTGATGAATTTCATTATATGCCTTATGGGACATCTAATGATGCACACTATATTCCCTGTGGGACGTCTAGTGAAGTTGAATTGAAAACTTGCTATAGTTCCTATGGAACATCTAGCAATGATGAATTTCGTTATATTCCCTATGGGACGTCTAACGATGCATACTATATTCCATGTGGGACGTCTAGTGAAGTTGAATTGAAACTTGCTATAGTTCCTATGGAATGTTTAGTAATGATGAATTTTGTTATATTCCTTGTGGCACGTCTAGTGAAGTTGAATTAAAAATCTATTATAGTTCTTGTGGAACGTCTAGCACTCATGAATATAAAAGTTTATGTCATAACTGCTATGCAGTACATAACATAATGAAGGTTATGACTATTGTGCAACACATAACATAATCATTTGAAATTCATATCATAGCTACTGTGCAGCATATGAATCCTTTGATTGAAATTATGCATGTAAAATGCAAAAAATGAATTTTGTCATCTTGTTCTGTTTTCTATACTTGACAAAAAATTTAGAATCATAGATTGATTATGTAGTTCTAATAATTCAATGAATTATTAATTTGATGAATGATATGATTTAATTAGGAACATGTTCCTAATCCAAATGCAATTATGGACCAAATTGCAGTAAAGAAAAGATGGATAAAAATGTAAAGAAATTGGAAGGATTAAAATGGATATTTTCCATTTTATATATCCTTCCCCTTTTGTCGATCACTTCCCTTCTATTCATATTCTTTTCTTCTTCTTTTTTCTTTCCAATTGATCTTGATTTTTTCTTTTCTTGATTTCTTGACCATTTGTGGTCCAATTTTTAATCTGTTTAATCTGATGGTCCACCTGAAATGTGGACCAAGTGGGAGAGCAGGCATGCAAGCAGATCCAATTGTTTTAAGTCCACTTTTTCCACAGAATAGACTTGGACTATGAGAAGGTGATATCATCCTTTCTTTGACCCGTTTGCATCTTCACAAGTCTTCTCATACTGGCAATAAGGTATTTTTTCTATCCATTCTGCTTCATTCTGCAAGATTAATTCAAATAATTAGCTGTAATGATTAAATTTTACAGTGTAAAATTTAAATGCATGCTAACTAAATTAAATTTAAAAATTAAATTGGATATGTAAGAAAAAATTTAAATTAAACGTTGAAAAACAGTTAGGAATAATCGGAATTGCTTGCATGATTGATCAATTTTCTAGATTGCTGATTGAAAAACTAGATTTCAGATCAGAAATTTAGAATTTCGATCGGAATTATGGATTTCTAATCGAAAATCCATAATTCTGATCGGCATTATGGATTTCCGATTGGAAATCCAGAATTTCAATCAAAATTCTGGTTTTTTTCGATTTCCAAAATTTTTTTACACAAATGAACAAATAAAGTGATAGATAAAAGTAATGTAGAGAATGATTTTGGTTTTCTAAATTTTATTCAGAAACCATTGAAATTCGTGGGATGCTTCCACTTGGTTGGAGAGTTGTTCCATGGTTTGCTAAAGAATGTGACGCAAATCATTTAGGCCTCTAGCTTCAGACGTTTTATTGTTGCTCTTCCGACTGCTCAGGGTAGATCAGATCATTATTCCTTATTTACACTGATTGAGAGGTGGATGGACACCACTCACACCTTCCATACCCCTGTAGGCGAGTTGACAATAACACCTATGAGTTTCTCTGCTATTACTGGTATCGCATTTGGAGGGACTCCTGTACCCTTTGACATCAGCTACTGTAACCTTCTTGAGGGGAGTAGGAGTCAATTTTTTTGTGACTTGATTGGATTTGTTCCGATGTGGAAGAACCGTAAGAATGTAGTTCTTTCCTCTCTGGTTTATGGCTTCAAACATCTACCAACTAATACTCCTCGCCAGATTGCTCAGAAGGCGACATGTTTCCTCCTCATCTTGCTAGGCACTACTCTTTTCTGTGAGACTGGTCATAAGGTGAGCATTGCTCTTCTAGGCCCCCTGCATGACTTAGACCAGGTCATTACTCTTGATTGGGGATTTGCAGCACTTGCTTATCTATACTACAGACTTGACACTATTTGCAAAGGCGCAGTGACCATGTGCAGCTTTTGGCATGCATTACATGTATGTTCTTATTTGCCTTTAATTTTGCATATTTTCTAATCCCTCTTCTGATTTTACTAACTCCTTTTCTTTCTCAGATCTAAAGTATTAAGATTGGGCTGGTTCATGGTTTTGGTGTTGTTAGCCTAAATAGGAGTCTACCTTTAATTTAGAGATGGGGTTCATCTCACCTTGCCAGTATCAGGAACACACTTCAGATGTACCGTGACTATCTGAATGCTCTAGAATGGAACCTGGTAAGAAAAATAATAAAATCATTAGTATTAGTTAGTGAAACTTAATTTAGCTAATGAAAATGAAAATTAGTAGGTTAATCCTGGTTGGTTGGAAGGTGCCAATGATTTCCAGTAATACGACTTCATGGCTAGTGCAGCAAGGCTAGAGACACTGAGGATTCTACTTCCTGGATATGGTTGTAAGATGTGGTATATTGGAGAACGAGTATATCACTGGTTTGCAAGACCTACTAGGCGACATGTCCCTTTTGATATTCCTGCTTCTATGCTATGGAGTTTTGATCTTATTGGATCAAAGCTGAGGGAGGCACTATAGGGGCATGATGCTTTGACTGTACTTGAGCGATCCCGCCATTATCGATAATATATCCAGGAGAACCTTTTAGAGTATATTCCCATTGGTGATGTTGAGGTATCTCCTAATGGTTTCAATTATCTTTCTGGAATTTGTGAATAACTTTTTTTTAGCTTAAGGAAATATGCTCTCTTGCTATTGAAGTGGAGGAGGTAGAGACTGAGACTATTCCTGATCCTGAGATCGGCCCTGAGACTGAGAGATTTGAGTCCAGGCCTAGTCCTTAGCATGTTAGGACTAATCATGATAGGGCCTTTGTCAGTGCTACACTTGGTGATGTCTCTCTTCTAGACAAGTCTATGTTATACTGGGCTCCCACTGTTCAGGCTCCAGTTGAGTAGCAGATGCAGTTCGGTGATGCTCAGCTTCCTAGTTTTTGTCCACCATATGCTTCTCATGTCAGTACGTTTGATTTATTTCTTATATAGATCTATACACTTGACATTGATATTAGTAAAAATTTTACAAAATAGGTTCCTAGGACATAGGCAGAGTATCTATACAAACTTACCTCATCTCAGAGCTTATTCACAATGCAAGTTACAGACAGTTGGCGAGTAAGCGTCTACACTGAGAAAATGCAAAATGTATGCATGTTATGCATGAAATGCATATGATATGATGTTTTTTGTGCATGCAAAGCAATTCCAGCAATCTAGAGCAGGAGAATGAGATACTTCATCGGCAGCTTGCAAACTTGGGCTTTAATCTATACAGTGTTGGGACTTCATCTGCCAGACCTCTAGACATTTATCATCATGATGACCCTACCAGAGGATGGAGCCCATGGCCTGATACCAGAGGTCGATATGAGTGATTTAGAGTTTCTGTATTCCTAACTTTCTACATGTCTGTATCTGACTGTTCTCTATTGTACTACTGTTTTATTCCTACACTGTCTTGAACACTGTTAGATAGAACTGAAACAGTGTTTTCATCTTAACGGATTTTTTTCTTTCCTCTCTCTCTTTTTTTATCCTTAATAAATAACTAATTAAAAAAGATATTTAATGAACATTGTCCTTTTTAATTAATTATCCATTTATCTTAATCCTTTTCCAAGATGGATAATATTGGATAGATAAATAATTAAAAGAATTGATTATCTTCCCAATTAACTATTTATCCCAATCCTTCTCAGATTCTATCACCTTGTCAACATCTTTCTTTACTAGTAGAATCCTTTTCCCACATGAACTCATCTTCTTTCCCTATATGAGACCATACAAGGGGCATTCTCCCTCATTCTCTACATCCTCATCATGACTCAAGCATC
This sequence comes from Mallotus nudiflorus, assembly GCA_947683625.1. Taxonomy (NCBI): domain Eukaryota; kingdom Viridiplantae; phylum Streptophyta; class Magnoliopsida; order Malpighiales; family Euphorbiaceae; genus Mallotus; species Mallotus nudiflorus. The sequence goes on from CANTUR010000238.1 coordinate 305,964, forward strand.
TCAATGAGCAAGAGACTGGAATAAGCTTCAACCTTTCCACATCAAATCCCTAAAATCTCTTCAACACCTGACTATCAATAACAATCTCCTACATGCTATTGCTACCTCCTGGGATGTCAAAGACCATGTATTCAGGTTTAATGAGCAAGAGCTTTTTCCAATGATTGAAGATTTGTTGCTATTTTGGGATGAACATTAGACTCAACTGCTATGATAGCCCTTCCTGATTTGGAGATGCAGTTTTCTAGCATATTGGTTACATTCTTTGATTTGCCTCTAGATGATATTTATGTGTATGCGCATAACCCTGGGACCATCAATCTTTCTTCTCTAATCACTGTCTATGGGACTCGGGACAAGAACACTGCTTCTTAGACCATAACAATTGCTTTCTGCTTATATGCTCAATATTTACTAGTTTCTTATCATGGCGATGTCGATACATGCATTGTCAGTATTTTGGAATAGGTGGAGCTTAGAGCTAACCCTATGTCAATTATCCTTGCTAAGACCATCATTGGGCTAGATAGTTTCAAGACTCATAACCATTTTTCAGGCAGTTTACTTCTTCTTAAGGTATGCAACCAAAACTTTTATTTATTTTGTTTTTCCTTAATTTTTGTCTAAGCCGCCCTTTTGGGTTTTTAACTTAGAGGGCTTTTATTTTATTAATCTTATACATTTTTTTTAGATTTGGTTATAAGAAAAGTTGAGCTTGCTTAATGTACCCCTCAATCCTTTGACTTATCAACCTCATCAGCTACAATTTTGTCCCTTAAAAATAAAGGACAAACATTCTATGGACCAATGGGTTGACTGGTTAAAGAAGATTTCAAATGCTAAGATCACATGGGTCTACCCTTGGTGGATATTGAAGTTCATGACTATTGAGCTCTATGATCATTGTGTTCCTATTCTAGGGTTGCACTTCTCTACCTTTTTTACCCCGTTATGCCTTTACCGTCAGTGTGGTCACCCTCAGTTCATTGTTACTATTCTGGCTAACTTTGAAGGCTTTCCTCTGAGACAAGATTCTCTGGATAAGATTAGGAGCTTGTGGCCTTGTAGAGCTCTTGAACGGAACATACACCTGGATGTTGATATGACTACTAATGATGATTACAAAACTTGGGTTATTATCCAAAAGACAGAACCACTAGGATTTGCTAGGTACAAGAGGACTCAAGCTTTGTATGATGAGTCACAAAGGAATAAACAAAGACATCACTAAATAGAATGGTCTCATAGAGCTAGTCTTAGGCTTTCTTATGTTTTGTTTTCCCTTCAAGGACCTATGCTTTATAATAAAGGAGGACATGCAAAGTTTAACAAAACTTCAATTTCAATTTCATTCATTAATTAGGGCCAAAATGAGTACATTTAATACATCACATGACATAACTCCTATTATCAGATAGTCCTCACAGATTTTCTAACTGAATATTTTTTGCTCACATTTTATTTCCTTAATTTTTGCCTGACTAGCCCTTTGCGGGTTTTCTAATCAGCGGGATCATTCCTTTTTTATTTATTTCCCTAACTTTTTCCTATCAGCCCTTTGCCTGAACAGCAAGAATATCCTAACTTTTACTTGACTAGCCTTTTCAGATTTTCTAGCCAGCAGACTTTATTTTCTTTATTCTACTTTTATTCATTTTTTTACAGGTAGTACTTCTTGAGGTGATCCAGATTAACAGGTTCCATGAACTCATTCCCTTCAAGATCTGATATCTTAGCAGCTCCTTTAGGTAGGATCGATTTGACCAAGTACGGTCCTTCCCAATTTGGTCTAAATTTACCTCTCAGATCGAACACCACAGCTCTAAACTGTTTCAACACCATATCTCCAACTTTGATGCTATCCTTCTCTGATATATCTGAGTGTGGAATAAAGCATCCATCCTTTTCTCATCTAGAGATATGAGATGATCATATATTTTATGTGCCCATTCATTCTTAGTTATTTTAGCTTCCATGACTACTCTCAAGGACTTAATCTCAGTTTCTATGGGCAAAACTTCCTTATAACCATATACTAATGAGAACGATGTTTGGCCTATGGCGGTTCTAACTGTAGTCCTATATCCTCATAAGGAAAGAGGAAGATATTCATGCCAATCCTTGTAAGTTTTAACCATCTTAGAAAGGATTTTCTTGACATTTTTATTAACCACTTCCACTACTCCATTGGCTTGAGGGAGACAAGGTGAAGATTTATGGTGCTCAATCCCATACTTTTATAACAACTTTGTTGTTTCTGCTTGAAATTGAACCCCATTATCTATCACAATATGATGTGGAACCCCACATCTGCAGATAAGGCTCTTCTCAATGAACTGTGCCATTTGTTTTTCTTTCAGAGTGTTGAAAGATTTTGCCTCTACCCATCTCGAGAAGTAATCGATTGCCACCACTATGTATTTATGCCCATTTGATGTTATCGGTCTTATTTCTCCTATGATATCAATTCTCCATGTTGCAAAGGGCCAAGGGGATGATAAACTATTCAACACTATTGGAGGCATATGACTAAGATTCCAGTGGATCTGACACTGATGGCATTGTCTTACTGTCCTGATACAATCCTTTTATATAGTCATCCAGTAAAACCCTTGTCTGAGTATCTTCTTAGCTAGAATCATCCCGTTTATATGAGAACCACAAGCCCTTGCATGAATCTCTTGCATCACCTCTTTAGCTTTATCCTTTTTTAGGCACCTGAGTTGCATCCCATTCAGCATTCTTTTATATAATACCCCATCATGACTTGCATAGTTATATGAAAGGACACAAAGCACATATCTTTCTTTTGAGGCTGCTTCATCTGGATAAATTCCTTCTTCAATGAATCTCTGGAATCATAAAACCAAGGCTTTTCTTCAGGCCCCATTTGAACATTCATAATCGCTCGCCTATATAACATGGTGCTCTAGACTTCATGATCACTAAAGGATTCATGGCCAACCTAGTTGCACTATCCTATATTGAAGAGAGTGTTTCCAGTGCGTCTACCATCTGATTATTATCTTTAGATAGATGGATAAAGAGACATTTGGTGAAATTCTTCATTAAGGCTTTTAAATAACAGATATAAGGCTTCAGCTTTTCCTCTTTTACTTCCCATTCTTCATTAGCCTGACTGATGACTAACATTGAATCCCCATAAACCAACAAATCTTTTGCTCCAGCTGCCACAACTGCCTCAACTCCGTAGATACATACTTCATACTCAGCCATGTTATTTGTGACCTTGAAATCCAATTTCTTTGCCATTTGTATGGTTTCTCCTTTTGGTGTAATAAGAATCACTCCCAATCCAGCTCCTTTGTTGTTTACAGCTCCATCAAAATAAAGTTTCCACTCTCGGTGCTCTAGAACTACTAAGTTCTCATCTAGGAACTCCAAATTCCACTGCTCTTCACCTTCAATTGCATTCTGAGCTAAGAATTCTACTACTACTCTTCCCTTAATTACCTTTGTAGTGATGTACTCTATATCAAATTTAATTAAGAGTACCAACCATCGAGACATTTTTCCAGTTAAAGCCGATGCTTGAAATAGATACCTTAGAGGGTCTATTATTGAAATAGCTTGAACCCTATAAGATTGAAAATAATGCCTCAATTTCCTTATAGCCCAAATCATAATCAAACATGTATTTTCTACTAAATCATATTTTTCCTCATACGGCAGAAACTTCTTCCTCAGGTAGTACACTGCGTGCTCTATTCCATTTGACCCATCTTATGCTAACATTTCCCCCATTGCATCCTCTTCTAAAGCTAAGTATAAAACCAATGGCTTACCCTGTCTATGTGGTTTCAAAATAGGTGGATTAACAAGATACTCCTTGATCTTATTAAAAGCTTTCTGACAATCATCATTCCACTTAACCGACTGATCTTTCCTTAAGAGCTTAAAGATAAGGTCACAAATATTAGTGAGTTTTGCGATAAACCTACTAATATACTGTAACCTACAAAGGAATCCTCTTACTTCTTTCTCTGTCTTTGGTGTCAGCATTTCTTGGATAGCTTTCACTTTATCTGGATCCACTTCAATTCCTCGGCTGCTCACTATATGCCCTAACAGCTTCCCTGAAGTAACCCTAAAAATGCACTTCTTCGGGTTAAGTCTCAGGTTGTGCCTCTCAATTTAGGCCAAGAACTTGTCTAAAGCTTTAAAGTGTCCTCCTCTTGTCTCTAACTTGACCATCATGTCATCCATATACACTTCAACCTCCTTACGCATCATATCATGGAAAAGTGCAGTAGCAGCTCTTTGATAAGTTACACCTACATTCTTCAGTCCAAAAGGCATCACCTTGTAACAATAGGTCCCCTATTCTATGATGAAAGTTGTTTTAATCTTGTCCATGACTACCATCATTATCTGGTTGTACCCAGAAAATCCATCCATAAAAGAATACATTGCACTTGCTGTAATGCTATTCACTTTTACATCAATGTGAGGTAATGGGAAGTCATCTTTTGGACAGGCTTTGTTTAGATCCTTAAAATCTACACACATTCATACTTTGCCATCTTTCTTAGGAACAGGTACTATATTTGCTAGCCATTAAGGGTAGTCTACTACTTCTAGGAAGTTAGCCTATATTTGCTTGGCAATTTCCTCCCTTATCTTTTCTATCCATTATGGTCTTAATCTATGCAATTTTTATTTAACCGGCTTGGTTTCTGGATGAGTTGGAATGTGATGCTTTGCTATTTCCCTATCCAAACTTGGCATGTCTTCATAAGTCCAAGCAAATACTACCTTCCTTTTTGTTAATATTCTCTCAAAAAGTTTCCTCTCTTCAAGAGTTACATCATGTGATATAGAAATGTTCTTTGGATTATCATTTATGCCCATGTTAAATGAATCAAATTGAATTGAATTAATGTCAAACATGCTTGACCTATCAAAATTATAATTCATAAAACTATTAGGATGCACATCACACAAGTAAGTAAAACCAGCATTCATATCATTGACCATAGGAAAAACAACATCCTTGTCCGCATAAAGACCGAATGTTATTACATCAATTTCTTCATAAAAAACATCTATAAAACTATCACTAATGATAGTAGCTAAGTCTTGGGGTGGTTCCTCCTCAGGTAGCAGACACATCAGCTCCTCAATAAATCATCACCCATCCTTTCAGTTAATTGCTTCATGACTTCTTCTTTGTTGTTGGCTACTAGGTTTTCTATAATCTACTCCTTAAAAATCTCAAACCTAGGGACATCCTTTCCAGCCACATTAATAGATTCTTTGGTGCCTAGATAATACTTTCCCTCCCCTGGCTTGATGAAGTTCTCACTTAGTGGTCCAATTCTTCCCAAGGGCTTATTTCTTTTTGCTTTCTCCTTGTTCTTTGCTCTTCTACTAGCTGGTCCTGCCTCAGTATATCCCAAACCCTTCATATGGTCCTGGGTCTTAATGTTCAAGGGCCTAAGACTTCCTTGTTCATTCTTTCCGAGCCCCTGTCTAGGTCAATAATTCATTCTTTCCATCATTTTTGCAACCCTGGGATCCATCCCATTAAATATTCCAGCAACTTGGAAACTAGGCGGAACACACACTTGCTTCTGTTTATCAAGTATAGCTACCACAGCTGCATTGGTTCCAGCTTTTATTATCACGATATCTCCTTTATGTGGGAATTTTATTTTTTGGTGCACAGTTGAAGGTACTCCTCCCAGGACATGAAACCACAGCCTTCCCAATATCAGGGCATAGGTAACATGGATGTCCAACATAGTAAATTCAACAGTCGACTCTACAGGCCCTGTTTTGACTAAAGCCTGAAGTGTTCCCTCCACATTCCTGGTACTGTCATCATAAGCTCTTATTATGAGTTTTAAAACTATCAAGTCATCTACTTTCAGACCTAGATTAAGCAGGATCTTTAGCGGGCATACATTTATAGGTGAATCATCATCTACCATTACAAAATTGGTTCTCTTCCCTTTTACTTCAGCTGGGATAAATAATGCCTTGTTAGGGTTTCTTCCCTCCAAAGGCAAGTCATCATCTGAAAATGTTATTAGCCCATGTTTCTTTTATGTCACCTTTGCTACCATAGCCTCAGGCGTAGCTATCATTTCAATGCTCATATTCGATAAAGCTTTAACCACAGCCCTTCTATAACTACCTGAATGCATCAGTAATTCCCAGATGCTTACATTCACTTTAGCCTTCTTGAATTATTCTAAGATCAGGTCTTTTTTCTGTCCTTCCTCTACTTCTGCATCTTTTGTTTCTTCTCTTTCTATTACTCTTTCTATTTTCTTTTATACTACTTTATAATTCTTCCCACTTTTAGTGACATGATTCACTTTAGTATCATCACTCTAGACATCAACTCCAGTGGGTTTTTCTTCATCAGAATCATACCAGATGTCCATAGCCCAACGATCCGTTCCCTTTTCCCATTTTTCCAAACTTCCACTGTGCATGTTTCTTTTCCTTTCAACTCCCTCAGCTTGTCCATATATTGGCTTAACAGCTCTTCAACCCCTTCTTAGGACAATTCTGGGGTTAAGAATTCATCTTCTTTAAACTCATCACCCCATCCTATCGGCACGATCTCTTCCATGGGTATATCAACAGAGGTGGGCTTAAAGTAAAAAACTCTGTAATCAAATTTGCCTGAAGGCTACCCCAATAAATCCTCTACGCCTCTTGATAACTGTGAAGGAGTTTCAGTTTCAATCTCTCCTTTTACCAACTCATCTTTAAACTCATCATCCCATCCTGAGGACGTGATTGAATCAATAGGAATATCAGTAGAGGGTGGCTTGGAATAGAACACTTTGTAATCAAATTTTCCTGAGGGTTCTCCCAGCAAATCCTCCACTCCTCTCTGTGGTTGTCCGAAAGGTTCTCCATTGGGTATAGGATTGAGGTCCTCGAAGGAGCTTAGCAATTCTTCTTTGCTAACCCTTGAGTTGATCATCATGGTGGCTGGTGATGGAACATTTCAGTAGTTTGGGAAAGGGTTGTTTCTGGTGTTTGGGTTAGAGTTGGATTTTTCAAGGTCTATAATTTTTCCAAAGTCTATCAAGTTTTGGATCTCATGTTTTAGGTGGATACAATTATTTATGGGATGGCTAGCAGCTTGGTGGAATTTACAGTAACTGATAGGGTCAAAACTAGGGACACTTGGGTTTGGTGGTTTGGAAAAGGTCTGGGGGTCTAAGCAGGCCTTTTTGAATTAGCCTCTCTAGGACTTTAGAGAGTGGCAAGTTGAAGTTAGAAAATCTCCTAGGTTGCTGAACTGCACACACCTCTACATCTCGGCTTGTACTTCTTTCTTGTATGCCCCTAGTTGAGTAGTTTCGGGTTCCTGTTCCTCTAGCAATTTTCTTTTTCTGACTCTCAATTTCCTCAGCTTGTAACCTATCATCATACAAATCCATAAAGGTTTTGGGATTCATCATCTGTAGCCTCTAAACAAAATTAGGTGACATATTACGAACTATCATTCTAACTTGATCCTTCTCAACAAGCTTGTTTTTCATCATCCTTGCTTTATTCATGAAACGAGTTAAGAAATCAGAAAAAGACTCATTTGATTTCTATTTAGTTAACTCTAGATCCCTGATGGATACCTCTAACCTGTTATTGTAATCATATTGTTTCAAAAAAGCATTACATAGTTCTTTCCAGTCAGCTCTAATAGACTTTTCTAACCCATGGTACCAGTTCACAGCCATTCCTTCCAAAGATAGCATAAACAACCTAGTGACTACCGCTAGGGGTGCTTTTTTAGTGCTTATAGTTGTAGTGTATTGACTCAAGTGAATTCTAGGATCTCCCATCCTGTCAAACTTTTATAGCTGAGGCATTTTGAATTTGTCAGGCAGCTTGTCTTCCTCCATTTATAGCATGTTATCAAAGTCAAAAGAATATCCCATTCCTTGTCCTCTAATCAGCTCTTCCATCTTGGACATTTTCTGAGTCAGTGCTTGCATCTGCTTGGAATCAAGGTCTTGAACCAATTCAAGTGATTCTCTCTTAGCTTTCTCTATCAGGTAGTTCTCAACATCTTCTACCTTCACCTCTATAGTAGGTGGATTCCTAGCAATAGGTTGCTCCCCAATATCATTGGCAGTAGGTGGAGGAGCTATAGCAACAAGTGGAGCTCCTACAGTAGGTGGTTGTTCAATAATAGTAGTAGGTGGTTGTTCAACAACAGGTTACACTAGTCCGGCCAAAGCTTGTCTCAGTTCATCTTGCATCATAGCTCTTATATCATCCATCAAAGCTCCCTTAATGTCCTCTAAGGTCCACATCTCTGGTTGTTGTTCCATTTTAGTCTATTCAGTCTGAGTTGGTTCAACTTCTAAGTATAGTGGGTTGATTGGACTCTTCTCTAGTTCTTGAAGGATCTCTTGAGCTATTGACTTAGGGTTTAGATCTGTTCTGATTAATCTGCCACCTTTTTATCCCCAGATATGAGAAAACCCAGATGAATCTATGATGGCTGTAAAACAAGGTGTTAGTATGATGCATGGACTGTATGTATGCATGTATGCATGATGCATGTGTTTATGCAACAAGTAACGAGTAAGCACTTAACAAGTAGCAAGTATCAAGAAGCAATCAATAGGCAACATGCAGGCATAAGCCTTCCAACCTTATTCCTCCCATACATGTATTCAATGGCAAGTCTCTTTTTCCTAGGATTTTTTTTCTTGGCCTTAATATCAACAGGGGATATTAAGAGCCAACGCATATGCCAAATCTCTCTTTAAAATAAAAAGCACAGAAACAACATTTCTAAATATAAAGGCCTAGCCTAATCTTTATTAGCCTGAATGAGTTTCAAAGGTATAGGCCTAGGCTTTTATAAATAGAAACACCTCATGGGAATTCAAACAAACAAGCACTTTGGGTAAAAAATCCTAGGGGAAGTAACTAGGCCATTATATGTGGTTAGGGTCTGGTGAAAAGTTAAGGTTCCCTTAGCAAGATGCTCTCCATTATGGACTTTGAGTTATAGGCCAAGGTCAAAGGGGCCCAGTATCCTTTACTAACTCGAAAGAAGATTACCCCCCTTAAGGACTTGGGTTACAAACTCTGGTCAGATGAGCCCAGTAATCTCTCTTGAACCAAGTTAAGGCTAAGAGTGATGGTTAGCCAATCTACAACTCCATGAAGCTAGTGGAATCATGGAATCATAAACCAACGCCATCAGTTTTATAGGGACATGCAGAATGAATGCAAGAATGAAATAATTATTGATAAAATAATTCTAAAGAACACTAGTAGAATCAGTATCTCTTATCCCCAATGGAGTTGCCACTGTAGACGGCAAGGTTTAGCGTGCGTCCAAGATTTTAGCAACCGCGACACTATTTAGGCTCAGGGCCTTAAAGAACACACTAACCGCTATCACAAAGACATGGCATGGAGATGAGGAGTCACCACCCAGGGTAATAACTGGGACAAATAAAAAAGGTGGTACTCGATTCCCTAAAAGAAAGCTAGCACCACAACCAGGAGATTTTGGATATGGAATACTAACTTCTCTTAGTCTCGTGTTCATTTAGAATAATTTTATAAATGATTATTTCATCCTCTAATTACACATAATTTTATTAAACCCTATTTAATATCCATCTAACCCTAGGCATCTAGTCAATAAAATTACACATAAAAAATGCACTTAAGATCTTGTTGTCCCTAAGTCTAAACTATGTTAATTTTATTAAAAAAAGTTAGCTAGATTTACATTTTATTTACAAGCGAGAAAGAGACTAAAGGTGGGCCTACATTTTTAATTAGTGAGCCTAGATCTATTTATTTTAGCTTGTCTGAGGAGTGGTCTTAAGTCTATTCAATTTTAAAGAAAAGTTAAATTAGTGGGCCTAAGTCTAATTTGATTTTATTTTAAGTGAAATGTGAGCCTATGTCTATTTATTTTAAAAGAAATAAATTTAAGTGGGTTGATCTAAGTCTAAACAAGTTTTAATTAACTAAATGGGCCTAAAATCTAATTAACCTAATGGGCCTAAGTTGATTTAATTATTTAAAGTCCTAAACCATTTTTAAGCCTATTTAAAGTGAGTTGGACCTAAACGTGGGTTTGGGGCCTAAAATAATATAAAAAAGCCCAAAAACATAAAAAGAAAAAACATAGCAAAATCAAATCAAAACACATTCACATATGATTTCTAAAAAAACCTAATTTAATTATATACAAACCCTAATTAACTAAAGCCGCCAATAATTTTATAAAAGATTACCTAGTGAACCTAGTTTTACTAATTAATTTTAAAGTGCAGAAAATTAAATATTTCACTATTCCCACTACTGGGGCTATTACAAACTACGTATAAAATTAAAATTAATTATTATACACCCATGAATTAAAAAAACTACACAGGATACCAGAATGCAAAATAAAGATAAAAATCCTAAGTTTTACTAAAAAATAACACAGGTTCTTCCATGGCATTCCATAGACCTTTTGTTCATATAAACACAGGCAGTATCCTCCTCAATCCACATGCGGACATAAAAAAAAACACAAAAGTAATCAGATTAGTAGTGAAATTGAATAATCATAATAATAACAAAATAAAAATCACAAAAAATAGAAAAGAATGGAATAGAAAAAAACACTAATAATTTTAAATGTTGTGCTAATGCCCTTTTTAGCCCCTTGGATTGGATTATCACCGTTGAAATTGAATTGTTGTTGATCCTGCACTGGAAAGGGCGTTCTCAGTAGCATTTGGATTTTAGGGGTTTTTTTTTTGCGCAGTTAGGTTTTTTTTCAATCTGTGTGTGTGTGTGACTTTCTCTACATCTCTCTGTGACTCTCCAAAAAATTCCCCTCTACGCACACAAACTCTTTGCTTTTTAAAGCAAAGTCTATACGTACTAACTTCCTCCTTTGGAGGAACAGACTCATCTCTTCAAAACAAACCGATAAGAATTTGATTTTTGAAAGTTATTTAAGTGTTTTGAATGCATCAAAATCTTTTTCAGATAAAAATAATAATAAAATTCAATTTTTAACCAATTAAAACACTAAAAAATCGACTAAAAATAAGAAAAAATACGTGAAAATTAAAAAAATAGGACTTTTACGCGTTGGCATTACACAATATCGGTCAGCATTACATTAATTGCCAACCTTTTTTTTTTACTTTTAATTACCAAAAGACCCCTGAAAAATTGACTTCTTTGTAATCAATTCCTAAAAAATGTTGCAATTTAGTCCCTAAATTCCAGAAAATCGACAACCAAGTTCAATTTTTGAACAAATTTCATCATAGGGGCTTACGTCGCAATTATGCATAATTACATCCCGAAATTGGGTGCTTACATATGACCATGCAATACCAAGCATGGCCATGCCAAAATTTTCTTGAAGGTGTGCACGACCATGCAATTTCAAGCATGGCCATGCCAAGAATTACTTAAGGAAGAGCACGGTCATGCAAGGCACAACACGACCTTGTATTGCATTAAAAGAAAAGTGCACGGCTGTGCAAGGCATAACACAGCCATGCTAAAGACTTCCTTTCCATATGCATAGTCATGCAAGCCCAATTTTGGATTTGTATGGCCATGCTTGCAATTTAAGGAAATTCTACCTGAAGCAAGCATGCACCACATGCAACCCTAATTCTGAGGATATAAAAGCATCATAAACTAGCAGAGCAAAAAAAAGGAGAGAATCACAGAATTACAAATAGGAGACAAAGAGAAATGGAGAATTACAAAGAGGATAAAGAGTGAAGCTCATTCATCTACATCAAAGTACAAGTAGACAGTAAAGAGAACAACAATTTAGAGCTACATTGACAAGGATTAGGGAGTTTTCTCTTTTCTCATCTTGTATCTTAATTATGTTTGTTATGTCTGTTAATTATTTTCTTATTCTCTGTATGAATGTGGTAGCTTAATCTTATTTTGTACTAGAGTTATCTAAGTAACCTGGAGATGTATTGAACTCACATTTCTTTTTAAATATAATCTCAGTTCATGTCATGTTTATGGTTTTTATTCTTATGCTTCATGAATGATTCAATTATTTAAGTTAGTATATTAAGACCGAGAGGAGATTTATACCTACGATTGTGATGTTTATATTGAGTTATCCTATGCTAAGCGTTTTGAGACCGAGAGGAGATTTATACTTAGGGATCTAGAATAAAAACTATTAAATCTTAATTTGAGTAGAGATGCCAATTAAGAGTTAATATTGCATTTTACCTTTAGAGCTTAAGTTTTTTATGGATCTATTTATTAGAGCTTTTTATGGATCTATTAAATCTATTTATTATGAGGTGAGAGTCCCTTTATTCAAATTAATATTTGAAATAATAAGCTCACCATGTAAATGCTCGAGAGAGATTTATGAGAATCTTAGTGGTAGCATCTTAAGCATGACTACAAGGGAGATTATATAAATTAGATTTTGAGTAAATATAGATCTAGGTGAAAGGAGAAACTCTAGTACATACTACACACTACTTATTTTTTATAAAAAATAATTTATTTTTAATTTTAATTGCTTTACAACATAAAAATTGATCTATTTAGATAAGCATGTAAATCAAGTGAACTAGTACTTAACCTCTTCCCTATGGGACCGATATCTGGACTTTCAGTCCTATTCTATAACTTGACCCGTATACTTACATATTAGCATCAACTACCATTAGGAAAGTTATCAAACAAGTAAGCAAAATCTGATTTCATTACATTAACTTTAGAGTTCATTACATCATCATTTTCAAATAAAGAAAAAGTACAAAGATCATCATCAGTAATGTCTTCGAATATGATGTCATTGATGCTCGATTCGAGGATGGCAGCAACTTGAGGATGATTGATAACTTCACTCTTAGATTCTATCTCCATGTTTTTCATTAGTTCATAGATGTCAGTCTCAATGATCATGTCTGTTAAGTGTTTCTCCTTAAAGGTGTCATTCTCTTTCTCATGAGGTTGATATATCCGCCCGCTACGAGTTACATTGTTAACTGCTAGTGAGGGCTTCTTAATGGCCTAATTATCTACTTTTGTACTGTTGTTCTATTCCTAAACAATGATTTCAGGATCATTAGAGTTATACCATATGTCTTTCCCCATGATTTATAGGTTCTGAAGCTGAATAGTAATGTCCGTCCCATCTTTGTTCTCAAATTCTTCTCCCCATCCTGAGGGTGTTATGTCTTCTAAGAGTGTGTGAGTAGCAGGAGGTGCCATGTACTTGACTTTGTAGTCAAACTTCCCAAATGGCTAGCCTAGTAGATCCCATACTTCATGGTTACTGCTGAAATTTTTATATGTGTATGCTTTTTTTGGGTAAGGAACTTCACCAATCACTTTACCATTCATGGGGAGAGATGTATCCCTGGCTCTTTTTTGCATAATTAAGTGGGAAGGAACTTTCAAGGCGTTGGAATGTATTCAAAGGTAGAAGGGCATTGCTCATCTTCACTAGAATCATGAGGCTCAAGAATGGGTTTTAAGGGTTTTTCTTCTAAAGGCTTTTCTTTGGTTTCTTATATGGCTTGGATTGATTTTTCAATAAGGTCTTCTGGTATATTGGAAGAGATCATGTTGATGGTTAGTGGAGGCATGTTTTAATAGTTTAGGAGAGGATTAGTCTTAATACTGGGTCATTTTTTTGGGTCATCAATTTTTTCAAAGTCAATGAGGTCTTGGATTGCATTTTTTAGGGTATTGCATGTATCAGTGGTGTGGTCATGCATCTGGTGAAAATGGCATAATAAGTTTTTATTAATTTAAGGTGGTAGTGGGTTTGGAAGGGGCCTAGGCTCTTGTGGCTGTAGGAGGTTCTTTTGTTGAAGTCTATGGAATACTTTGGATAGTAAGAGGTCAAAGTTTGAGAATTTTCTTAGTGGTATAATGGTATTGATAGATGGTGAGCTTTAGGTGTTGGGTTGGATCATGTTTTTTTATTATTAGAGTGAAGGTGTGTTAGGTGTTTGGTTAGGTATTGCAGTGAAAAGACTTTCTAGCTTGTTGAGGTTCCTCATCCTCAATTATGATCCTAACCTGATGGAGAGCTCTAAAGTTAGGATAATGAGCAAGGATCATCTATTTTCTGAAGTGTGGTAGTGCCCTTTTGATTATCAGCTCTACTTGTTCATCCTCAAGAGGACGATTTCTCATATTGACTACCTTTCCCTGCCATTTGGTGACATAATCAGAGAAAGCTTCACCAGGTTTTTGCCTTGTGATCTCAAGCTCCCTTCGAGTGATGTCTAACTAAATGTTATATTCATACTACTTGATAAACTTCTGAGTTAGTAGTAGCCAATCAATTTTTATTTAATCTTTAAGGTCAAAGAACCATGCCCTCGATCCTTCCTCTAGTGATGTGAAGAAGAATCAACCAATCTGTGATTTTGTAAGCTTTGTGGTAGCCATGAAGGTAGCATATTGCCTTAAATGGACCCTTATATCTCTTATTTCATCAAACTTAGAAAAGTTTGGTAGCTTAAAATCATCTGGAAGTAGCTCATCTTTGAACAATGACAGGTCGTTAAAGCTTTTAGAGCCATGAGTTCCCTTGTCTTTAAAGGCGAATTCCAATTAAGCCATCTTGTTGGCTAATAGTTTAACCTCCCCTATTGATTCAAGCTTAGTCATGTCAATAATTTTTGTAGCTTTTGGTGCATTCATGAGTTCTTGGTAGTAGTCACTATCATCATCAGCTTAAACTACAGTGAGGGGAATTCTCTTTGCCTTATCTACCCTCAGGGGAACAGATGCAAATGCTTCATTCAGTGGTGTGCTATTCCCGTCTCAAGCACTTTTGGCTTTGATTTGGGCTTAGAGGATTTTAACTATGGTGCCATCAATGAGCAACTTTTAGATCCCCTCTTTTAGCTTGTCTTTGAATTGCTAACATGAGGTATCTTCTTAGTCACTCATGTTTGAATGTAGTTTTCCTGTACATTTATTATGGTTAGCTAAATGAATGATGCATGATGTTTGCCTGCAAAAGAAAAGGGTGAGCATGTATGCATGGAGTGGATGCAAGAAATCCTATAATGGAAAAATGATTATTCTTACAAGAAACACTAGTTAGTATGTGCTATCTTTATGTATGTGATGTATGCATGATTAAAGCTAGTTAGTTTTCCTACACAGTAAACAAACCAATCACAAGCAAGATCTCGCTTCTAACCTTATCTCTCCATAAGGTTATTTAGCCTCTTTCCTAGGTGGGTTTTAAACCTATAGTCATTAGGGAACTATAGTTCCGCTATCAGAACTAGGCTATTTTCATCTATATTGGTCATAACCAAAGGGTAAACTGAGGAACGATACTCAAATGTGCTAAGGTAATCACATGAGATCAATGTGAGGGTCAATTGTCGGGCTTTAAATGATGTCCAAAGCCCGTATGCACCCGTATGCATAAGACCAAGGTTAATCAAAAGGAGTCCAAGTTTGTACCCCCATATTGATATTCGATATGCTTACCATGAGTCATGAAAGTATCGTTTGATAGTTTACAGTTTGATTTGGTTGACATAAAGGTCCATAATCTAGTTAGGTTCCTAACCTATTCATTTGATCTGATAAGGATAAATGGATGACATCTCATAGGTTTTGTCATCGAGGGATGTCGTTATTTGTTAATTCGTATAGACTATTCAAGCTGAGGTACATGATTCTCAACATTCCTCATGCTTCAAGCTCACATGAAGTATATGAGAATCACATGGTCTTAAGTGTAAATTTTCTATGAAAAATTACATTACGACATCATTCGATGATAAATACTAGGAGGGTCATGTCATTTATAAGTATCACGTCAAACAGACAGCGTTAAGACAAGGATAGCATGCATAGCTTGGTGGTATCCTAATGGATGTTGCTACCAATTTATCTATATGAGCTGAGTCAAGGTGAAAGGCTAAAGGTTCCTTTAGCAAGAATGCCCCCATATGACTATGGTTATGGACTTTGGTCAGTGAGTCTAACATTCTTTTGATAACTTAATCGTCCCCATTAAGGACTTAGGTTACAGACTTTGGTTAGATGAGTTTGGCGAATGCATGAGTAAAGACTAAAGGTGATAATACCGTATCTTTATCGACCCGTGACTCGAGTGGAACCATGGTAGTGATGACATTTAGTATTATTGAGGCTTTTAGGGACAAGTAGTGCACATGTGATGTGTAGTGAAAATGTAGTGCTGAGGGGCTCTATATGATTGAGTATTGCATAATGAGAAATAGTCATTTTGAGTTAATCCCTCTTACTTAGAAGTCCCCAATGGAGTCGCCATTGTGAGCGACCATCCTTTTTTTTATCTTTGTTGGTGTTTTTTGTTTCTAAGGGACATGGTAACTTTATCGAATAGGGATAAGTGATTGGTCTTAGGGGGATGAGATGCTTTTGATTTTATGGAGTCGCCACCCGATTTTTAGAAAATTGAGAAACTAAAGGGATAACATCGAGTCACTCAATGAGTATTGTCCCTAGTAATGATTTCTGAGTTTGGGAGATTGCATCTACTTTTTTACTATTTCTCATTATACGATATTTGATATATAGCTACCGCAACATCCTAGTTTTGGTGATGACAGTTTATATAGCACTAACACAGTACATAAAAAAAATATAGGATAATAAAGCTGAGAATTTTATTACATCACTTTCCTGATAAAATACATATGAAAAGAAAAAGATTGCAAAAAATTAAATCTAATATGATTGTTCTGCAAGGATAACATGACCATTTACATAGCTTATTTGATGAATGATAGGATGATCATGCTTGTAGTGATTATTTATGCTATGATGATGAATGATAATATATAAAGGATGCATGAGGTCATCATCGGACCGAGAGCATGATGACTCTATTCTAGGGCATGAACTTTTCACATTATTGATATTTACGATGTGATTTCATGATTTTGGAAATAGAAGATGTAGAGTGGTGATGTGAAATAAGCATAATAATTCATATATTATTCACGTAGCATGCAAGATTACTAGTCTCATCACACAAGCACAATAATATTCCCAAATGCTGGCAACAGTAAAATAAAATGCAGTGCAATAAAGTAAACGTGCTAAAATGATTGTGTAGTCCTCAGACTCAACTTAGCTTGCGTGAACTTTAAAGCTATAGCTTCGAGAGATTATCAAGCTTTCCTCGTCGAGAGGTTTAAAATGACAATAGAATGATGCTAGATTGTATACCATTGAAGCATGCTTTGACAAAGATCAGGCTAGGTTTAGTGGAAAAAGGGATCTAACAACCTAAAGGAAAGGCTATGGGAGAGCAAAAACTATATGGGAAAGGGTTACTTGCGCCTTCGAAAGGACTGACTCTTAAGTGTGTGTGTGTCTTCACTTGCTTCCTTCCCTCCAAAATGGGGTATAGAGGGGCCTATTTATAGGGAAAATGTGTAGAATGAGGTGGTGTAGGCGTGGTCATGCGCATGTGAGTGTATTTTTGCATGTGGCCATGCCAAGTTCGCGTGACCACGCACAATGTGTGCATTTTCATGCGCACTTCGATGCTCTATGTGCTCTTCCCAAGTTCTACACGCACTATTCTGGGGTTAGTTCCTAAGGTTTTTGGGCCTTTCGAACGTGTTTTTGGAGTCCATTTTGCCAAATTCGACTTTGATTTTAGCACATGACACCTAGGGGTGTTTACACACACTTTTAAGCGATACGCGCTGATACCCGGGTTGTGTTGGACCACTTCTAAAGGTTTTAGAGCCCTCTGGACATGTTTCCAAAGTCCGTTTTGTCAAATTTAATTTCTGTTTTTTCACGAAGTTGGGTCCCTGTCTAACAAAATACACATCGACCCAAAGAGCTAAGTATTCTGAGGGGAATTTCTTGAAATAAAACCTCTCATTATTACGATAATTCGAATTTCGCAAGGTTAGAGCACAACTTAATGGCTCGGTGATCAATTTTGCACATTGGTGGGGTCGATTAGGTTTTTTAAGGTTGCACACTTCATAGGTATTACAAATGAGTAGACTCTAGTCATCTCGGGGATTCGTTTCATCATTGGATCTTTTTGAGGACAGACAAATTTGAGGTATGACAATATCAATCTAATTAATAAATTATTTTATAAATAAAATATATTCACATGATTAATAATAAAAAATAATATTAAAATCCAGCACATAACAATGCATATATTAATATTTATATGATGTTTAAAATTATTAATACTTATGTTAGATAAATAACACAATACTAATAAATTTTTAACACATGATTTAACATGTATTTAATTTTTATAATATTTTTACTTATTAATTATTTAAATATTATTCTATTTTGAAATAATTCAGTAATTAGATTAATATATTGTTCTTGTAAAGTGAATGATATACATTAAAATTTTTATCAATGATAAAAATAATAAATAATTTAAATATTTTAATTAATTACTAAATATTACATATTTAATGGTAAAATATATGCAACATTCTAATAAAAATAATAAATAATTTAAACATTACAATTAATTGCTAAAAATTACATAATTAATAAACTACATATATTAATAAAATAAATACATATATTTAAATGTGTTAGAATTTTATTATTGTTATATTATTTATTAAATTCTAAACATATATATATTAAATCTAATGCATAATATATTAATATTTTTCAACCTCTTATATATATTAAATATTATTGATGAAAATTTTAAAATTTGGGATAAAGTTATTATAAATAAAAAATATTTGTTCATTTTATACAAAAAAAAAAAAGTTGATGTGGCAATAACACTCAGATCGATAGTGCCACCTATGATCTTATATTAATATCTTTACACTCAATTTTGACTAAAACTAATGAGTGCATTATAGTTGCCAGCGAATTACCAATATATGATGTTTATATAATAAGATGTACATTTACGGCAAGTAAAAATATTTTATATTTAATTTAAACTTCTCTTTGACATATGGCGCTGTCTCTCTACTTTAGTGTTTATTTCTAAATCTAAGGTTTATTTCTTCCATTAGTAGAGTTTTCTTATTATGTTACTTTCATGTTTACTAGGTTTTCATATTTTACTTTTTATGATTTGTTTTTCATTTGAAAGTGTTTTGATTTCTTTTCTTCTTTTTTTAATTTGGTATGTTTTTAGTTTTTTCATGATCTTTTTTTTCTCGCATTTTATGGAAGAAGATTTGGAGGAGCTTCATCCTCCTCTCAAGTTCACTAGGGATAAGGACAACATTATTGATCTTTAGATGTAAGTGATGAAGAATGGGACATGCACTTTGTCCTCACATTGGTGGGTTAACTAGAAAGAACGATTAAGTTGTTTTAAAGTGTTTTAAAAGCTATAGTGTTCTTCTGCCTTTATTCCTTGAAATCATTGATTTTTTAGACAATCATACTGATATTGATTAGTGTGAAGGACCTTATTCTATGAATAAATTCAATGATCCATTTGATATTTCAATGGTTAATGGATTTCCTTCTCAACAAAATAAGTAAGGTTCTTTATTATTTAAATTTTAGTTTTGTTGTTCATTGTTCTTATATTTTATACAGTGATTTTGGAGTGTATGTTGTTATTTTTATTGAATATTTGTTACATGGTTTGGAGATTCCAACAAATTTGAATATTGAGAAAATGATAAGTCATTATGAAATCAACTTGTATAGCTATGGAAAGCGGAAGCAAACTAATTTAATTGATAGCAAATTTGAATATCCTCGAAGGCTAAAACCAATACAAAAAGGGAAGAAGAAAGTTCATTGAGATTGCAACAATTTATTGTGAACTATTGTGTCGTTAAATATGAATTTTTTAGGATGAAATTATGTTATTGTTGTGATGAATATTCGTTGGTTGTGTAAGTTTTTATGTTTTACAATTTTTTTACTTATTTGATATTGTTTTATATTAATCAAAAAGATATATAATTTGCATTTTTGAGTTGATATTTTGTTTTCAAGTTATTTTTTAATGTGTTTTGGCTGTTTTGTGTACATATAATACACAGAAATAAGACCATAAATATTTGAAATTGAATAGAATTGAAAAAACATACTTTCATTTATGAATTGAAGTTTTAGAGTAAAGAAATGATACATAATTGCATTTATTAAAATAGTGTATGTGTGTAAGAGGGAACGTTGAGTTAATAGTGTATTTTTATTTTTTTGTTTTCAAGTTTTTTATGCAGTGTATATGAAACCGAAAGATATAGTTATTGTACACTAAAATATAGTTGCTTTTCAAGTATTTATAATGTTGGGAAAAGTATGAAAAACCACCCTGTGGTTTGTTGGGTTTCGAGATTCCATACGCAGCGAAAAAGTTAAATTTTAATCATAAACCCAAACCTGGATCCAAGTAATTTGATTAATTAATTAAATCTAGGGTTTTTGTTTTCTTACCACAAATGCAAAAGGGGCAAGATTTCTATAAGGAAGAGAGGAGGTTCACTTCAATGACACCCTACCTCAAGCTTTTAATTTGGCAGTTGGGATTAAGATGTCTCCAAAAGAATCTGTCCTTTATAAGTGTCCACACGAACAACCCTTGATTTGAAAATGAATACTTGTGTGCTAGCACCTTATCTTGATTTATCATAAATCAAGAATCAAAAGAACTCTATATTTTTGTTTTCTAAAAGGAGAGAAAACGAATTTAATGGTAGAATAATGAGAGTTTTTAAAACCCTAGAGACTATAATATATTATAGACATTTAAATTAGGGTTTCACTTACCAAACGACCTTTTGGTAATTTCTCACTTATTTTTATTCTTATTCTTATTTTATTTAAAATTAAATCAGAACTAATATTCTATTTATTTAAGATAACCTTTACCTTAAATAAATAATTTTTTTTTATTTCCATAGAGCTTATTTGGGCTTGTTAAACCCATATTCATTTTGGGCTTGTTCAAAGTGTATGACCCTGTAGGTTCACATGACATTGGCACTGGGCCTTAAATTATAAGTCATAAGTGGCCTCTAGCAAGACATCATGACTACCCAAGTCATGTGAAGTCAATAATTTGACATAAATTAATATACAATGAATATTCTAGTCCCTTTTTCATATAATATCTTGATTGAATATAAGGCATAGATTATGTCATCCGTATAGAATTCAATCATAAAATTTCTTCATTCCAAGTAGACTGAGAATGATAACTCTTTACCAATTTACTTTAATATGGACATGCATTTTCCTCAGTTTATCTTATCAAGGGGCCCATAGATAACTTACTCATATTAAATGAGGGAAAAATTTCTTCTCAATTACTCACATTCCTCACATAACTCATTTTATACCTAACAATAACCTATTTTATCATCTGGTTAAAGATAATGTAAGATTGTGTCGAAATACAAAATAGTTATATAGAAATCCATGGTGATTTCAAAGTCAAAGGACTAAGCCAATATTACTGTGATGAGAATTACTTACGACAATTTTTTATGTAGTATTCTCATGATGGGTCAATCCATAATTTTATTTCTTAAATAAGTACCTATGAGTTGACTTAATATCTCATATTCATGATTAGTAAAACATAATCATCAATCAACATCATACTGGCCATAATACATTGTTATGACTAAAGATAATTTGAATAGAACTCATATTTAATCTAAGGGTTTTACTATCAAGTCACATATTTGATGACCTTAGTAAGAATTGACCATTCAAGTAATTATCATAACACAAAATGATAATAAAAAATGCCTCTTTATTAAATAAAATGATAAAGTCAAAACATGGTTATACATGATTGACCCAGTGCATATCACTAATAAGTTTCACAGTTTTAGAGTTTTAAGTATGTGTTTTATTTTATGACAATTTGGGTCTTGTGTTTTCACCATTTGACATTTTCCAGTATATGAGGCTAACGTTATTAGATGAGTGAAACACATATACTAAAAATCATCAAACGATGATAAACACAAGACCCAGTTGTCATAAAAAGTAAAATGCATACTTAAAATTGTAAAACATTAAAACAACATGGTGGTTTTTCATACTTCCCCTTAATTATTTTTAGTTGGGTTGTACAATGTGTTAGACTCATTTAACAGTGTTAGGCTTGTATACTAGAAATTGTAAAACAACGACAAACACAGTACCCAAATTATCATAAAATGAAACACATAATTAAAACTTTAAAACTGTGAAACCACAGGGCGGTTTTCCGTACATTCCACTTTAATGCTTTACCATATTTTGTTATTATTTATGCTTTTTTAACTGTAGTGTTTGAATGTATAGAGATAAAAAAAAAATTAAGTGTTAGATTTGGTAGAATTTAATTATTTAGGAAGATTTTTTTTATTATGTATTTTAGTTGTTTCATATATGAATAATAGACCAAAAGTATTCGAAATTAAATTGAACTGAAATATGAATTTGATATTATACAACATAAACGATATTTGATACATGTTTTGCATTTTTAATAAACAATTTCTAATAATAAAGAATTATGAATTTATATATGTAATTTTAAAGAAGTGTAATGAGGATTTGAAGTATTATTTTTTAATATGTATAATTTTTTATAGTTTATTTTATATACAGAAAATAAACAAAAAATAAAATAATAATATTGTAAATTTCATGTTGTATGTGGTATATTTCTATAGGTCTTCTTATCATGTCCATAGTATATGAATGTGCTACATTTATTTTCAGTTTTGGTTTCTTATGGAGCATTAAATCTTCTTTTTTCTAAGATCTTCTTAGTCGAATTCTACTTTTTAGAGGTAGCATAAGTACATCTTTGACTTCATTTTGGTACATTCCATGTGCATTATACTAGCAACGGGTATATTGTTCCTTCATATTTTACTAGATTTGTGCCTTTTGTGTACTGTGTTGAATAATAGTTATAAGGTTCTTGATTTAGCTCTCGAAGTACTACTAGTGTACACTCATATAGTAAATGGTCAAGCTGACATTTATTAAATGTGCACATCTTATCTTTCAAGTGCATTATGTTTGATTTTTCATTAAGAAAGACATTGAACAAATCATCATTTGCTTGTTTTACATGAAATTAGTTTTGATGAATATAAAGAGTCAATTGTAATGTAAACCTAAAAGGGTATCAAATTAGTATTTATTGTATAGTACAGTTATTATATCAAAAGTAAAAACAAAAAGTATTCAAAACTGGTCTTGATTTTTTGAGATTTAATGTAATTTTTATTAAGCATTTCTTTAGCTATTTTGTAATCTTTGTGAAAGTAGCTCTTGCAATGTTTTTGTTCATTGAACTCCATTCTCGTACCAATCTACGCAAATATTCAATTAGAGTTGTAATTGGGAGCTCTCTTGAATATTTTATTGTAGCATTTATGCATTCAATAATATTTGTTGTCATTATTCTGTACACTTTTGCCCACTTTTCATAACTGATGTCTTCAGGAAACTGATGGACACATATATATAGCTTTTATATTTTAAACATGTTACTTTGGAAATCTTGTAATGTGTAAGAATTTTTAGTTGCATTAAAGAATTCTTTTATATGTGTTGTATTCTTGAATTTTTTTTCAAGTTGTTCAGTTTATCGAACATATAGAACATATGTGTAGCTTCGAGATACATATTGTTAATGGTTGATGCAATGTTATCATGCCTATCTAATATTATGCATAAATCTTCTTTGATTCTTGATTTTTTTCTTAGTTGCTTAAAGTACCCCTAGAATGGTCATTTTAAGAATCAACAATACAAAAAGGTAGTGGAAAAATTTTACTTTGTATATTTTGGGTTGCAACTATAAGAAGTGTACCTCAGAATTTTGATTTCATAAATGTTCCATCAATAACAATAACATGATTGTTATGATACTATCCTTGTATTTCTTGGAGTGCCATAAAAATATATAGAAATGTGATGTCTTTTTTTTTAGCTCCACAACTAATCTTGTATTAGTTTCTTTTATCATATACAAAAAACTCAATAGAAGAGTATAAGATTCTTCAAGCTTTCCTCGTACACTTTATAGAGTAACTTCCTTAGATTTATATGCTTTCTTATAGTTTATGCCAAAGTAAATCTTCATATTCCTTATTATATTAACTTATTTTTGCACTTGTATATTTCGATTTAATACATTAATCTATAATTTGTGTTATTGCTTGATGATGGCTTTCATATATAACTTCTAGGCTGCATGTGTGTATCTATGAATTTTTGAATTTTGAAGATATTTATGTTCTAATACCATAAAGCTTTTAAATTCCAATTGCAATTATCATCCAAGCATTATAAGTTGTATCTAATTGAGCAAGATTTTATCACCTTGAACTAAAATGTTTTTTATATTACATAGGAAGTTAGGATTGCCCTCAACGTTTCTTTATCTTTCTACAATTGCCCAACTTTGACTTCTTTTAAGGTTTTGTCACTTGTTACAATTGGTTAAGAAAGAGGACATTGTACTTCTTGTTTATTTTGATTGTTCCCTCCAATGATGTGTTTTCCCAATTATTTTGCATATTCAATAATGTATAAAATTGTATATGTTGTTATGTTTTTTTATTGATTCTCTAATGATGGTGTTGTTATTAATGAATTTTTAAAAATGTTATCATCTTTTTCTTCTTCTAGAAATGTGATGTAAAATGGGTATTTTGTTTAATCAAATTTGAAGTTCTTCACCTGGATGTAAAAAAGCATAGATTAATCATCTTTGATTTGTAGTATTGGATACTGTTCTTTGAATTTGTAAGAAATTTATATCTATTTTTTTTCCTAATTTCAGACAGTTTGAAGTTAATTTGATGAGGTTTTTATAGTTGTAATCCTTTGGAATTTGTATTCCAGTTACTTTGAAATTTTTGTTCACAAAATCATCACTTCATTCTCTATTGAAATGAACAAATACTAGAAGTTCTTCCATTCCTGCAATTATAGGGTGTATCAGAAAAAAATAGTATACTAAAAAAGGTATACTTAATTTTATATAATATATACAAAAATTGGGTGTATTATATGAACTATGTGTAAAAGTTTAAGATATATCAAAATCTAAAAGTTTATTAAAAGTATACTAAATTATGAATAACATATACAGATTCTGCATATTTTGTGAACTGTGTGCATGTATTTTATGTATAAAAAATTAGTAAATATACTAATAGTATATGTAACTGTAAATAATATATACAAAAATTTTAGGTTTTCAGTGAACTGTGTGCATGTATTTGTTTTTATTTAAAAAAATCAGTTTTTGATACAATTTTTCTAATTATATTGTATATTTTGAATAAGAGAGTTTGGAAAGTTTTTTTTTATAAAATATGTTGTTAAGGAAATGATTTACGTGTTTGGTTTTCCCATACATTTGAATATTTTTCATGTTAATCATCAATGAAATTTCATATTTTTAGAAATTTAATAGTTTACCTACGAGCCATTGATTTTTGTTGCTTGTTGGATCCTTTCTCTTCTTGTTTTTTTTTTGATGTTGAGTGGATGAAATTCGAATAATATTGATTCAAATTCAGCCTCAGATTCATTGGTTTTTGTTTTTTGATTTTGAAAGAGTTTGATTGCTATTATATTTTGGTTTGATTGTTGAAGTTTTTTAGTTGAAATTTCATTCTTGGAATGAAGAATGTGAATAAAAAAAGAGTATGTTGAGTTAGATGAGAGCTTAAGCTTAGAACTGTTGCATAGTTCATGATGGAAGAACAAGAGGAAAAATCACAAAGTTGATGGAAGAACAAGAGGAAAAATCACACAGTTGATGGAAGAAGAAGAAATCCTATAACTAAAGGAAAGAAGTAGATGGCACGGCTAAGGGAAAAAAGAATTAGGCATGCGTGCAATATTTTTAAAACATATGGGCACCAATGCAAAACTTGAGAAAAAGTGCTATTGAAACACAAATTAAAAAAAAAACAAAAAAACCAATCCTATATTTAAGAATGGTTAAGCTAAAGTTAGTGTAGGATGTACTTGTTCCTTTTATTTACTTTGAAAAGTATATGGGTTGTAATTGTTTTTCTCTGCCTTTTATTTCTTTTAAATTTTATTTATTTATTTGTTTATTTGGTTATAATCCTTTTCTTCCCTCCTTATTTGTTTGGACTTTACTTTGTTTTGATTGTTATGATCTATTCTCCTTCATCCCCTTCTTTGTATGTTTATTCAATTGCATATATAATCTTATATATTATTTCATTATATGGAATAATGTGTCATAAATGTATACAATAAGGAGTTCAATAATATATCACTATAATAAGAAAAACATAAGTGGAGATCAACTGGATGGGTGGGTTTAAAGTTCACACCTAGTTTCCAAATTCAAATCTCTAAATTATGGTTACCAGACCTCTATAGAATCAATTTGTCACTAAAGAATTGGTATTCATAGTTATTACCCAAGTGAAAACTTTTATCTCTAAGACTAGTATCTATGGCTAGCAATTATATTTTCCAAGTGAAATGGAAAGCCCATAATGCAAAATACTTAAGTGCACTCTAAACATGTTATCTATAGTTACATTTAAGTACAATATGACAATTAAGTTGCTCTCCATATTACTAACTATTGACCATTTTCATGATCAAACTCCTAATTTTGGACTTTGATAAACAATTTCAATTCTAATGATTTCCTATAAGTGTGTAGGAATTTGATTAATTATTAAGAATAATTGTTTAATGATTGGAGATAATGAAATACTCCTTTAAGGAGTATAAATATACATTTTTATGAAGTTTCTCAACCTATGCAAGTCCCAAGTCTTTGAGAAGTAATTATATACCAAAAAAAAAATACAATTTTGGTCATACAGTGGTATACTCACGAGCTCCTCATGAGTCGACCTTGTATAGTGCCTCAAGAGCTCATTTCGCCAAAACACTCAATGTTACTCATGAGCTACCCTCACAATCGTGAGGAGCAGGCTGCTTATGAGGGCAGTCCTAACAGCATTCAATGGACATTTTAAAATGCAACAATCCTTAAACTAATGCTCACGAGCTAGGGTTTGGTCCTTATGATAGAAATAAGTCCAAACTGATTCAAAAATCAACAAGATACATTGGAGACATAATCATTGCATACAATAGCCATAATCTAAGTTTTTTATTTATATAAACAACTCCTGGAGTCCATTTGAAAGGTAAAGAAACTTGTTTACTCATTATACTCTCTTAAGCATTCAATTAAGCTCCTAAAACTCTTTTTAATTTCATTTCATATTAGTATAACTTTTATGAGAGTTAGTGCGTGTTAGAATAGATATTCTTATTCTTCTATTTTATGGGATTAAGATAATGGTAAGTGATATTCCATTCTAAAAGGAATTAGTTTAAGTGTTGTCCATTGAAACACTTAGGATTTGGTTTTTGAGTGAGCCTTGAAAACTCAAGTTGTAAGATTGTAAGAGTGAGCCATTAAACTCTTATGTAATCTCAATCATATGAATAAGATTATAGGTGATTGAAAATCCTAACTTGAAAATAAGTTAGGTAGAGACATAGGATTGTCATCGAATTTGAACTCCTTAAATCATTGTGTTCTTCATTCTTCCTTTTCAACATTCTTTCAATTCTTGTTTAATTCTTTAAAATTATTTTTATTTTTCTAAAACCCTCATTAGCCTTATTTACCCCCCCCCCCTTAAGGCATTTTCAGTTGGTATCAAAGCTTGAATTCTAGGAACTTCATTGCTATAATACAATATCATGGGGAGTGAATCACAAAACATTTCTTCAATTAGACCATTCTTTGATGGTAGTGACTATCCTTAATGGAAGTTCAAAACAAAGCTACACCTTGATTGTGATTCCATCAAACTTTAGGATATTAGCCTAAAAGGTTGGGAACAACCTATAACTACCATTGATGGTGCGGTAACTACTCTTACAAGAAGCCAATGGAATAATGAACAAATGGAGGAAAATCATTAAAAAAAGGCTATGATCATTCTAGTCTCTTCCATGACAAGAGAGGGAGGAGGCAAGCTTTAATATTACATGTTGGCTACGAAAATGCGGGAGACCTTAGAAAATTATTATAAAGGCAACATGTAAACTAGAAATAAAAAGGTTCAACTTCATATGTATGAATATGAACTCTTCAAAATGAAGCCTCAAGAATTAATCACGAAGATGACAAATGTTTCAATGCTCTCCTCATAACCCTCAAGAAACTTGGAAAACATTTCTCTAAGGAAAAGGTGAACAACAAGATTCTAAGTATCCTACCTAAGAAGGATGGAAATCTCGAGTCACTTCAATTGAGAAAGTTAAAGACCTCTCTACCCTTTCAACTGATGTGCTTATTGGCAAGCTCTTAACACTTGAGCTCACAAGTAAGCAAAGAGGTAAAGAGCAAGAAGAGAAGGAAAAGAAGAAAAAGAGCATAGCATTGAAGGTTTCATAAGAAGAAAGTGAATATGGAAATATAAAAGATTCTAATAATGAAGATGGTGATATTACAATGCTCACTAAGAACTTCAAGGAATTTTTTAGAAAGAAAAATTTCTCAAGAATAAAGGACTTTAACAAAAAGTATGAAGAGAAATGTAAGAAGAAAACTAAAGAAGTTACTTGCTATAAATGCAAGAAACTAGGTCACATATGAAGTTAGTGCCCTAAATGATGTGAACCAAGCAAGCACTAAACATGTTAACCAACTTAATGATCCACTCAAGTATAATGGTCCAATGATTAGAACATGCATGAAGAAGTTTAAGGGTGGTTTAGGATTGTTCTTGAAGCAAAAGATCAAGTTTAGGATGGAGAATCAAAGCACAAATGCAAAGGGAGCTCAATTGAGTGAATTTTGAGAAAGTTTATCACAAAGGCAAAACCATCCTTTTCGCACCTTATTATCATATTTTGACCCTCAAAATGAAGAATTCATGTTGAACTCTACAAGCATGCAAAACACATAAAGTGCAATTTTAAAGATTTTAGAAGGTTATAGAAGATGCTAAGGGAATCTACAAGAATCTTTTAAGAATATTCTCTACAAATAAAACCCTAGATGTGATGGAGAGTGGCTGCTACTCATTTAAAGACTTGGTTAAATTTTTCTTAGTTATTATAAGTTGTTAATTTGACTTTTCAATGCTTAGTTGTCATGAGTTGTCAATTTGACTTTTCTAAGCTTAGTTGTCATCAGTTGTCATATTTTTTTTAAGAGATCTTATTTAGTTAAGGATTTTCCTTCCTATAAGTCTTTAGGAATAAGTAAAAAAATCTATTCCTTCAAGGATTAAGATGTTTACGTGCCTATATAAAGGCTATACAATGTAGCATAAATTTTATTGAAGTTTTGTTAATTAAATTTCAATTCTTGTGAGGTTAAAGTCCTTCTCTTTTGTTCTTAAAAGAAATTTAGTGAATTTATCAAATGAAGGCTTAGTACATTCAGACCTAGTTTAATTTAGACTTAAAATTGACTTTATTAATCTTAGGTTTACATTAAGCAACCTTTAATTATTTATAATTAAGGTTCATAAGTACAGGTTATTTAAGGGTCTTATTGGGAATTAGAATTTTCCTTTCCTTGATTTATGAACGTTCCTTGGCAAGGTTATCAAGATTGAATAAGGGTTTAGTATACGTTAACCATGTTCATATCACCAAACTCAAATTCATGAACAATGGAGAAAAGGAGAAAAGAAAGGCCTTCAAAGCTACTTAGGATGACTCCTCTTAATCTGAAAAAGAAGAGGAACAATAAGAAATGGCCAACCTTTGCTTCATGGATCTTGAAAATGGCAATGAGGTGTGCTTGAAATCCACAAGAGCAAAAAGCAATTGGTATCTTGATAGTGG
Organism: Mallotus nudiflorus; assembly: GCA_947683625.1. NCBI lineage: Eukaryota > Viridiplantae > Streptophyta > Magnoliopsida > Malpighiales > Euphorbiaceae > Mallotus > Mallotus nudiflorus. The sequence goes on from CANTUR010000238.1 coordinate 335,796, forward strand.
ATGTTCAAAGCACATAATGGGAGACAAGGAGTAATTCAACAAGCTTGATGCAAATGATGGAGGACATATCACATTTAGAGATAATTCCAAGGGAAAGATAGTAGGCATTAGAGAAATAGGTAATCCCCAATCCTTATCTATACATCATATGTTTTTTATTGATGGTCTTAAACATAATTTGCTTAGTATAAGTCAATTATGTAATATGGGAAATAAGGTAACTTTTTATCTTAGAAATTGCTTTGTTAGTAGTCTTGATGAAGACATAGTAATTTTTAGTGGTGAAAGAATAGAAAATGTTTATGTTATTGATTTAAATAAAATTTATAATAAAAATAGAAAATGCTTAATGTCTATTTCCCATGACACATGGACATGACATAGAAGGTTAGGACATGCAAACTTTGAGCTTTTAAATGATCTTTGTAAACATGAACTTGTGATTGGTTTACCTAAGCTTGAATTCACTAAGGATAAACCTTGTGATGCTTGCTAAAAGGGAAAACATTCCAAGTCTTCATTTAAGATCAAGAATGTAATATCCACTTTTAGACCACTTGAACTTATACATATGGATTTATTTGGACTAACTAGAGTTACTAGTCTTAGTGGAATGCACTATGTATATATATTGGTTAATGATTACTTTATATTCATTTGAGTATGTTTTCTTGCTTATAAGAATGATGCATTTAAAGCTTTCAAAAATTTTGTAAAAAGAGTTCAGAAAGAAAAAGGTTTTTATATTTGTTCTATTATAAGTGATTATGGAACCGAATTTGAAAATGAATTTTTGAACACTTATTGCAATAAAAATGGTATTTCACATACATTGTCTTCTCCTAGAACTCCTCAACAAAATGGGGTAGTTGAAAGAAAAAATAGAACTCTTATGGAAATAGCTAGAATGATGCTTCATAAGTACAATTTACCTCTATACTTTTGGGCAGAAGTCATTAATATGTCTTGTTATATTTCAAATAGAGTTTTTAAAAGACCAATTTTAAATAAAAATTCTTATGAGCTATGGAACAATAGAAAATCCAAAATCTAATATCTAAGAGTATTTGGATGCAAGTGTTTTATATTAAACACCAAGGATAATCTTAGGAAATTTGATTCTAAAGTCGATGAAGGAATTTTCCTAGGCTATTCCACTTCTATCAAAGTATATAGAGTTTTTAATAAGAGAACTCTAGTACTTGAAGAGTCTATGCATATTGTCTTTGATGAATCAAACTCACTTAATCCTAGAAGGGATGTTTGTAGTGTTGATGATCTTATAAGTGACAATGAGATTGTGGATACACAAGAAGAAAATGCTAGTAAGCTTTTGGAACTTGAAGGTCAAAGCAAGGAGAATAATTAGGAGATATCTCAACCTACCTTGAACGATGAACTTCCAAAGGATTGGCAATTCAAGAAAGCTCATCCTCAAGATCTCATCATAAGTGACACTATAAAAGGGGTAACTACTATATCTAAACTCAAGTCTATTGCAAATTTAGCCTTCATTTCTCAAATTGAACTAAAAAAATGTTAATGATGCATTAAGAAATGAATTTTGGGTCCTTGCTATGTAAGAAGAGTTAAATCAATTTGAGAGAAATAAGGTTTGGACCTTAGTTCCTATACCTAAACATCATTCTATTATAGGCACCAAATGAATGTTTAGAAATAAGATGAATGAATAAGGTGTCATAATTAGGAATAAAGCTTAACTAGTAGCTAAAGGTTATAATAAAGAGGAAGGCATTGATTATGACGAAGCCTTTACCCCAATTGTAAGGTTAAAAGCTATTAGAATGCTACTTGCATTTGCTTCATTCCTGGATTTTAAACTTTATCAAATGGATGTTAAATGTGCATTTCTAAATAGTTTCATTAAAGAGAAGGTATTTTTTGAGCAACCTCTAAGTTTTAAAAATTTTAATTCTCCAAGACATGTTTTTAAATTGTCAAAAGCTTTATATGGACTGAAACAAGCTCCAAGAGCTTGGCATGAAATATAGAGTAACTTTTTACAAGAGAAAAGATTCTCTAAGGGAAAAGTTAACACAACTCTTTTCATAAAGAAATCTAAGCATAATTTATTAATTTTTCAAATTTATGTTGATGACATTATTTTTGGTGCTATAAACCATTGCTTGTGTGAGGAATTTTCTAAGCTAATGCAAGAAAAAATTGAAATGAGTATGATGGGTGAACTCAAATTCTTTCTTAGACTTCAAATTAAGCAATGTAAATATGGGATTTTCATTAATCAAACTAAATATGCAAGAGACATTCTTAAAAATTTTGACATGGATTGAGCTAAGACAAGTAAAACTTCAATGAGCACCATAACCAAACTTAACAATAATGAGAATGGAAAATTGGTTGATGAAAGGTGATTTAGAGGTATAATCGAATCCCTTTTTTATTTAACTATTAGTAGACCTAATATTATATATGGTACTTGCTTTTGTGCTAGATTTCAATCAAATGCTAGAGAGGCTCATTTGAATGCTATCAAAAGAATTTTCAAATATCTTTATGGCACAATGCATTTAGCACTTTGGTATCCTAGGAGTTCTTCCTTTGACTTGATTAGTTATTCTAATGCGGACTTTGCCAGTAGTTTAATAGATAGAAAAGCACTTCCAAAACTTTCAATTTATAGATAATTATTTAGTTTCTTAGTTCAGCAAGAAACAAGTTTCGGTTGCTTTATCCATCGATGAAACACAATATGTGGTAGCTAGTTGTTGTTGCACACAAGTTTTATGGCAAAAACAATAACTTTTGGACTATGGCATTGGTATTAATCACATTCCAATTAAATGTGACAATACAAGTGCTATAAACCTTAGTAAGAATCCCATTCAACATTCTAAAACTAAGCATATTGATATTAGAATCATTTCTTGCATGATCATGTGCAAAATGGTGATATTTTTCTTAATTTTGTTGATACTAATCATCAATTAGCAGACATCTTTACCAAGCATCTCTATGAGTAAAAATTAAATTTTATTAAGCATGAATTTTGTATGATTGATGGTTCAAGTTTATCTTGATGACTTGCTTAATTGCTTAATTAATGATTGTATTAATGTGAAATCATGTTTTTCACTAATGTTTAGCTTTTATTTATTTTTCATACTTGACACCATCACATAAATTCTTGCTTTATCATGATTCATATTTTATTTATTTATTTATTTTTGGTGTCTAATACACTATCATAATTATTTATTAATAAAATTTATTTATTTTTTGTCATGTTAAAATTTTATCTAAAAAAATTTGCTATTTAAATAATTAATAATTGAATTTTGTTTATTGATTATTTAATTAAGCAAATGTATTTCATAAACATAATAATTGATTTCCCATTTGCATGATTTATTTTTTAATAATTATTTTTAAATAATTATTTAAAATTAAATTTTTTTTAAACTTGATATTGTTAATTTATGATGATAGTTGTCAAAGTATTTAATTTAGTTATGATTTGTTTTGATTTGATGATTAATTTAGTGCATAAGGACCTATTTGTCACATTTTGGGGACCTAATTGCAAAGAATTTGAAAGTTTAAGGACCTTCCAGTATCTTTCATCGTGAGTTGTTGAACTCATGATCATTGTGGCTCAACCCATCAACAACCACTCACAAGCAATGTTCATGAATGGAATGCTAATGAACCGCTCGTGAGCAATGGTTTGACAAGCGAAAATTCCCAATTCTATTAGGATTACTATTTTTTAACTCTTTCCTTCTCTAAAACAGTAACCTACAATTTTTTAGTACTTTTGGGACTTTATTTGATTAATTTTAACCCTAATTCTTACCTATTTAATCCCCTTAAACTATTATTTTCATCTTCACATTATTATCTTTACATTCAGACTCCTTTCAAAACAAAATTTTTCTTCTCTAAAATTCTTCACTCTTAGCTTTCCATCTCATCACCATGGCTTCCAAGAAGAAAACTCTATATGCCTCTTCCTCCTTTAGAAGACCTATTAAAGATCAATCGAAGAAGCAACTTCCTCTCTCCTACACTTCAACTCAATTTAAGGAAAGGGAGCAATTCAAGGAAAGGAAAATTATCTCCTCTAAGTACATGTCTCAAGCTACTTTGTAGAAGATAAGTTATTTCAATGAGGTTAGAACTTTACTTGAGAATGTGGGTTTGTATGATTTTGCATTCAATGCTTTTCCTACCTATCCCTCTTTGGTCCATGAATTTCTTGCTTCTTATTACTTGAGAACCCACCATTTTAATGAGCATAACCCTATGAATAACGTGAGATTTAGATTGGGTGGGAGAGATAGATTTCTTACCTCTTAGGAATTGGATGGTATCTTTAATTTTAGACAAGGGGTTTTAGCTTCTCTTATTTCTTTTTGGCATCCTAATCCTTTTTGGAGTCAACATGCTAAACCTAATGCAAAACATTTTGAAGCAGGACACATAAAAGCATATATTTTTGCTTCAAAATCTCTTTAGTATAGACATAGGTTTATTACCTATTCTATTCATGCTAGGGGTTGAGTAATGAAGCTATTTCCTTTGATGATCTTTTCCTTCTTAAATGTCTTTTTGGAGGCATAGATGTTAAGCTAGGAAGATGGCTTCAATGGAGTTTTTATTAGCTAGTGATAGTGTTAGTGGTGCCTTATGTGTAGGAGGTGTTAGCATAGATATGCCCTAGTGCAATTCTAGTAATATATAATGACATTGTAAATGATCACAAATGGCAATCTAATATTCATTTAAATAAAGTATTTGTTTATTTGAATAGTTACCCTTTAGCATCGTGTTAAATAAATTTATTATCAAGAATTGATAATATGAGTTACAAACTTATTTAGTACACATGCTATAAAATATTCATAGTCATATAATTAATATTTGGGTAATATTAATTAGATTGTCACCTCTGTCTATTTTCATTGATTAGTATATGATACTAATAGTGGGAGGTAGTGAATCTCATGCTACTTGATATGAGATATCATAATAGACATGTGGATACTCAATTGATGGGTGGATTGAATAATAATGCTAAATATGTGACTGTATGGATATTCACTTATTGTCAACAATCATAATCTAGGTCATAATGGTGCATATTGTCCATTGACCTGAGGTGACACAATCATCCATATTTAAGTGGTTAGAGTTTATTATTGCTTATAAACTTGTGTTATTCACACATGGGTATATAGCGTGTGGTGGCTTTAGTCAGTTAAGTGTAGGGATGAGTGTTTGACCAAGATGTGATTCATTACCTAAAGTGAACCGGGATAAGATCTTATGCTATATAAGCCTTTTCTTGATGAAAGAGTTCCTGTCCAAGACAACCATAATAGTTTGAAAGAGTTTTAGTGCTAGAAAGAGTTTCTAGTATTTATTGTGTTTTATCAAGAGATAGAATTTAAGATAAGGTAATATTATATAGCTATTAGAGTTTGACTTATCCTTGACTCTAAGCTATATTAGGATCTTTTATTGAAGGGATTTTAGTGCATGGTAATTATGACCAAAAAGGGTTCATGTGAATTAATGAATACATTCATATCTAATTGGGTAGTTGTGATATCGATGCTAAGGGTCACTCACAACTTATGAGAACTAAATGTTAATAATTAGAATTTTCACATTTAGACTTGAAAGGAGTTTCAAATAAGGTCAAGTGTTAATATTATCTTCTTATTGCCAATTAGACATGGACCTAATAAGTCACTCCTCAAAGGTTTTACCAAATCTCTATTTATTAATCTAATTACTGATTAAAGAGTTTAATCAATTAATTAAGATTAATGAAATTGGATTTTTACTTAAAGCAATGATTCTAGCATATCATGAAATCTAATTTCAATGAAAGGTTTAATTATTAATTTATGCTTAATTGATATGAGATATTAAATTAATAAAGGTTATATGTTGTTTCTTATGTACTTAGATTAATGGCCCAAGTATTATGGACCTAGGCCCAAAAGAGTTTTGGACTAAAGATTAAACCAAATAATAGACAAAGCCCATTTACCTTATTTAAGTCCACTTATTTGATCGTATAAGCTTTGGATCAAGAGTTAGTGTAAAGGTTAAGCCCAACTCCATTAAGAGATATGTTTGAATTTATTAACTTTTATATATATATATATATATATATATATATATATATATATATATATATATATATATATATATATATATATAAAGATATTAATTGACATATGTAAGTCCTAGGTAATGTAGAGAATTTACAAAAGTTGTAATCTCTACATCCTCCATTTTTGGACATTAGTGACATATTAAGTTATTAATTAATTATGATAAGTGGCATATAGGTCATGTCACTAATCTCTACTTTAATCTCTAGCCAAGCATATCTAAAAGCAAAAAGTAGATATTAATTAATGGTTAGTGAAGAGAAAATTATAGAGACATAAGAAACAAAAGGATATATATAAAAACCTAGAGCTCTTGTAAGGATCAAGAAGTGCAAATATTACAAGGGTTATTAAGAGAGGGTTCTTATGGTAATTGATCAAGACAAGAAGGAGATTTATTAAAGCTTGGTGTTTTAAGCTAGAGGTCTCACACTTGGGAGACTTGAAGTTGATTTAAGAGTTGAATCTAAGGAGGTCAAACCATTCTAGTAGAATACTTGTGGTTTTCTTCAAACTTGGAGATTGTAAGTTCTCTTAAAACTTAGAATTCCTAGGTTGTTGATTACTTGTATATGTTTTTGCCTTGTATGTTAGTTCTGTGTTAATTATAAATTGGATCCTAAGGATTGGAATTCTTGATAAGATAAAGGGTTATTTAGCATTTGTTGTCTAAGTAGTATAATCGATTCCTTACAGAAGGCTTCATCACTAAAATTGCTCATTACTTTAGGATTAATTTGAACAATACTCCTTCCATTCCACCTTCTTTCCTTGAGGATAACCTCTTGAGAAACACTAGGAAATTCAAGCTTATTAGAAATACTTGGGTTTGGAAAGATGAAGTAAGAGATAAATATGTTGATGAGGAGCTAGCATAAGACATAGAAGATATTGAGCACATAGGTACTCTTGGACTTGAAGGTATCCAAATTGAAGAAGAAATCTGTTAAGAGCATGCTCCTCCTCAATCTTAAAGAAAAAGAGTAAGAGGACCTTCCACTTCTTAAAGTGTTGATGAAGAACCCGGTTAGGTTGGAGGATTTTTTTTATTGTCTCTCCATTGTTGAATCTAACTTCAACAATAGTTTTGATCAAGTGGACATAAGACTTTATCATTTTGAGAATAGGATGGATCACATGTAGTATGATATTCATCAGTTGTGTGCTCATCACAACATACAATGCACTTAGAATCCCCCTCCTCCTCCTCCATAAGATTAGATTTTCTTTATTTCTCATCAGTTTATTTTTGGTTTATTTACTATTTATTTTTAATTTTTTAAGCCTTGAGATGCTAGTTTATGTCTTGTGTTTTTTATTTGTGTTTTCATTTACAATTGATATTCCAATATCATTGTAACTCTATGCTTTTTTTTATTAATGAATTTTTATTTTGTTAAAATTTCCTTTTGCATTTTGTCAAAGGAGGAGAAATAATTAAATTTACATGTGTATTTAGCTATTTTATTTAAATCAAGAATATTTTTTAAGATGTATGCCAGAAATTTTATAAAGATTTGATGTATCTTTGTTTTCATTACATGAATTCTTAACCTTTTCTTCCCTCTAGAATTTTTGGTTCCTTTAAGTTCATTTCTCTTCATATCTCCTCTTTTGTCTTTGACAAAAGGGGAGAAGAAGCTATGTTTTTTATATGCTAAGTGCTACATGATCATGTATGTTAGCTAGCTAAGCTCTATATGATCATGTGATACTTAAACATGTCAAATGCTATATGTACTATCTTTATGATGCATTTTAATAGCACTACATGCATATATGTTTGAAATTATTTCCTTAATATTGCCTAATAATTTTAAAAAAAAAAAATCATGTTATCTTATTTTTATGTTTTTAACACATTTATTTTGTTAGACCATATTTCTTTTTTATCCTCATGTTGAATTTTATGTCCTTTGTATTTCTTATCATGTCTAAAAAAAAAGGGGTAATAAAGAAATATATTTATATAGGAGAAAATATTTTAAAAATCATTTTCAATTTTTTTTAATGATCTTCTTTACGATTATTTGTATCCTTTATGAATGCTATGATAATTCAATTTATTTTATGTTTTGATATATGAATTTATGCATATATTAAGGGAGAATAGAATTTTTTCACAAATTGCATCTATTTAATTTGAAAAGGGGAGCTATTTTGTACAATGCATACTTATTTATTATTGACACACACACTTTATTTATTATCAAATCAAATTGATTGTCAAAGCCAAAAAGAGGGAGATTGTTAACCATTTGCATGATCAAACTCCTAATTTTGGACTTTAACAAACAATTTACATTCTAATGATTTCCTTCAACTATGTAGGAAGTTGAATAATTATCAAGAATAATTGTTTAATGATTGGAGACAATGAAATACTCCTTGAAAGAGTACAAATATGCATGTCAATGAAGTATCTCAACTTATGCAAGTCCCCAATCTTTGTGAAACAATTATATACCAAAAATATACAATTTTGGTCTTATAATAGTCTGCTTATAATAACCTCACGAGCTAATCTTTATAATGCCTTAGGAGCTCATTTTTTCCAAAACACTCAATGTTGCTCATGAGATACCCTCACGATTGTGAGGAGAAAGCTTAAGCTCATGAGGGCAATCCTAACAACATTTAACAAATATTTTTTAATGCAACGGTCGTTAAACTGACACTTATGAGCTAGGGTTTGCTCTTCATAACTGTGAGTGACGTTTTGATAGAAATAAGTCCAAAATGATTCAAAAATCAACATGAGACATTAAAGACATAATCAATGCATCCAAATGCCATAATCTAAGTTGTTTATTTATATAAACAACTCCTGGAGTTCATTTGAAAGTTTAAGAAATTTATTTACTCATTATACTCTCTTAAGCATTCAATTAAGCTCCTAAAACTCTTTTCAATTTCATTTCATATTTGTATAGCTCTTATGAGAGTTGGTAAGTGTTAGAATAGATATTCTTATTCTTCTTTTTTTAAAGGATTAAGAAAATGAGACGTGAGATTCTATTCTAAAAGGAATTGGTTTAAGTGTTATCCATTAAAACACTTGGGATTTGGTTTTTGGGTGAGCCTTGAAACCTCAAGTTGTAAGGTTGTAAGAGAGAGCCATAAAACTCTTGTGTAATCTCAACCTTGTGAATAAGATCGTGGGTGATTGAAAATCCTAACTTGGGGATAAGTTAAGTAGAACAAAGGTTGTTATTAAATCCGAACTCCTATAATCATTATGTTCTTCATTCTTCCTTCTCAACATTCTTTCAATTCTTGTTTAATTTCTTAAAATTAATTTTATTTTTCTAAAACCCTTATTAGCCTTATTCACCCCCCCCCCCTTAAGGCATTTTCACTAACAAACTCTTTTGTTACAATCTTATAATTCACGATTCGAGTCGGTTCATCCCAAATTTGATGCAAATCTATAAGTGAATTGGAAAAATATAAGAATCATTCGAATCATATGAGTCAGTAGTGAATCATAAGAATTGATACGAATCTACGATTCTTGTCTATTAAATAAAATGAATTTTATTTAACATATACAATTAGGGCATGGAAAAAGTCATGGTTTTCAATTAAAATTACTTAAAAGTTGAAAATCATATAATAAAAACATAAACCTAACTTGGTCTTCCTTAATTATTTCCTGAACTTAACGAGGTTGGCAAATATAATCAACTTCATAAATTATTTTATAATTATTCTTTTAATTTATTCTTTCTAACAACATTAATTTAGATTTTTATTATTACTTTTATTGATTTATTTTTTTCACACTAGCTATTTGTTTCAAGTTTCATATGGTGTTTTGTTGGGTTATACGATTCAAAACATAATGAAAATTTAAAATTTTAATCACAAACTTAAACCAAGATCCATGTAATTCGATTAACCAATTTATATTCCAAAAACCTTACCACAATTGCATGAAGAGGCAAGAATGCTAAAAGGGAGAGAGGGGGTTCACTCCGATGACACCCTACCTTGAGCTTCTGATTATCTAGACTAGATTAAGATGTCTCTAAATGGATTCATCCTCCATAAGTATCCACACAAATAGCCCTTGAATAAAAAAGGATGTGTACGCTAGCACCTTTTTCTTAATTGTCTCACAACTCAAGAACTAAAAAATTTATGTTTTAGTTTTCTCAAAGGGAGAGAAAATGAATTTAAGTGGCAGAATGAAAGGTATATAAAACCCTAAAGAATATGTCATATTTATAGACTTCTAAATTACGGTTTTATTTACCAAAAGGAATTTTTAGTAATTTCTTATTTACCAAAATGTTTTTGGTATATTCCACTTATTTATTTATAGTTTCCTATTTATTTAAGATAACCATTACCTTAAATATCCACGGACAAAGCTTTATTGGGCTTAGTGAACCCATAATTGTTTTAGGCCTATTCTACACATGACATTGGCAGTGAGCCTGAAATCCGTATTTAAGCCTATAAGTCATAAATTGCCTATAGCAAGACATTATGATTACCCAAGTCATGTGAAGGTTAATAATCTGACATAACCTAATTTATAGTGAATATTGTAGTCCTTTTGTCATATGATATCTTGATTGAATATAAGGCATAGTTTTTGTTATCCTTATATAATTAAATTATATTATTTCTTAATTTCAAGTAGACTGAGAATGATAACTCTTTATCAATTCCCTTTAGTATGGCCATGCATTTTCCTTAATCTATCTTATCAAGGGGCCTATAAATATCTTACTCAAATTAAATGAGGGACAAATTCCTTCTTAATCACTCACATTCCTCACATAATTTATTTCATATCCAACAATAATATATTTATCATCCAGTTAAAGATAATGTTAGATTGTGTCAAAATACAAAATAGTTATATAGAAATCCATGGTGATTTCAATGTCAAAGGACTAAATCAATATTACTTTGATGAGAATTACTTATGACAATTATCTATGTAGTATTCTCATGATGGGTCAATCTAATACATTATTTCTCAAATAAGTACCTATGAGTTGACTTAATATCTCATATTTATGATTAGTAAATCATAATCATCAGTCAACATCATACTAGCCTTTATACATTATAATGACTATGGATAATTTGAATAGAACTCATATTTAATCTAAGGGTTTTACTATTAAGTCACATACTTTATGTCCTTATGAAGAATTGACTATTCAAGTAATTATCACAACAGAAAATGAAAATAAAAATATCTCTTTATTAATAAAATGATAAAGTCAAAACATTATCATATATAATTGACCTAGTGTATATCACTAACATGTTTATGGGGTAAAAAACTAGTAATATATATATATATATATATAATGAGAGACCTTTTTTCCATTTTGCATCTCTTGGTTTCGTAAGGGTCTTTTGTTTCTAAGGGACATGGCAACTTTACTAAATAAGGACAAATGATTAGTCTCGAGAGGAACGAGATATTTTTTTTATTTTGTGCAGTCGCCACCTAATTCTTACAAATCAAGAAAAGAAAAGGGACAACATTGGGTCACTTAACGAGTATTGCCCCCAGTAGAGATTTTCGGGTTCGGAGGATCGCATCTACTTTTTTACTATTTCTTATTATACGATGTTTGATGTATAGCTACCGCAACACCCTAGTTTCAGTAATGATAATTTGTATAGCATTCACACAATTCATCTGATAATGGAAGATAATAAAGCTGAAAGATATTTTTATTACATCGCTTTCCTAATAAAATACATATTAAAGGAAAAAGAGATTGCGGAAAAGTTAATCTAATTTAGATATGATAAATCTATAGGGTAAATACGACCATTCACACAACTTGCTCAATCACATGAACAATGGGATGAGTAATGAACACTCGATCATTTGAAAGAGTAAGTGAAATGTAGATGATCATGCATGCTTACAGTGATTATTTATGCTATAATGATAATATAGGGGATGCATGATGTCAACACTAGACTAGAAATATAATGACTCTATTCTTGGATATGAACTTCCATATTATTGATATTTAAAATATGATTTCATGTTTCAGAACTAAATGATGTAGAATGATGATATGAAATTAGCATAATAAAGTATAGATTATTCATATAGTAGGCAAAATTGTCAATCTTATCACATAAGCACAACAGTATTCCCAAATGCTAGTGATGATAAAATAAAATGCATTGTGATAAAATAAATGTGCTAAAATGATTGTTTGGTCCTCATACTCGACTAAGCTTGTATGGGTTTTAAAGATTTAACTTTGAGGGATTATCAAACTTTCCTCGTCAAAAGGTTAAAAATAACAACAAAATGATGCTAGTTTGTAAACCTTTGTAGTGTGCTTTAACAAAAATGAGGCTTGTTTTAATGGAAAAGAGGTTTAATCTCCTAAGAAAAAGACAATGGGAGAGCAAAAACTATTTGGAAAAAGGTTTCCAAAGCTTTCAATCAAATAGATTTTTGAGTTTGTGTGTGCTTCCACTTATTGTCCCCTCTAAAATGGGGTGTAGAGGTACCTATTTATAATGAAAATTAAGAGGAAAAGGGGGATATAGGCATGGTCATGCACATGTCCCTAGGACGACGCACGTGACCACGCAAAGTTTACGGTTACGCACACTTTTGCTCATTGCTCACTCCATCTGGGGCTTATGCAAGCTTTTCCAAGGTTAGTTCTTAGGGTTTTTAGGCCTTCTAGACTTGTTTTCGAAGTCTGTTTTATTAGATTTAGCCTTGATTTTAGTGTGCAACACCTAAAGGGTGCTTACATGTACTTATGAGCGATACGCATTAATTCTTGGGTTGTTTTGGACTATTCTGGGACCACTCCCAAAGGTTTTAAAGCCTTCTGAATGTGTTTCCGAAGTCCATTTTATCTGGTTTGGCTGATTTTAGCGCGTGACACCTATGGGTGTTTATGGCTTTATGTGCACTTATAAATGATATGCACTGATCCTCGGGTTGTGTTAGACCATTCCGGGACCACTTTCAAAGGTTTTAGAGTCTTCTGAATGTGTTTCTGAACTCTATTTTTTCAAAATCAATTTCCATTTTTTCACTAAGTTGGGTCCCAATCTGACGAAATGAACACCAGTCCAATAAGTTGAGTATTCCGAGAAGGGAATTCTCATAATAACCTCTTCATTATTCTAATAATTCATAGTTTATAAGGTCAGAGCACAACTTAATGGCTCAATGATCGATTTTACACACTAGTGGGGTTGGTTAGATTTTCAAAGGTTTGAACACTTGAGAGGTGTTACGAACGAACAAACTCTAGTCATCTTAAAGGTTCATTTCATTATTGGAACTTTTTGGGGAAAATTAAATTTTAGCTATGACATTCTGAAAACTGTGGGGCCAGCCACAATTGGTCTAATGTTTGGGTGCGTATGCGATACACTGAGAGCACCCTTCAAGTCGGCTAACAATGAAACTTTCTTCATTAATTTGTGCTGCTTCTTCCCCTATTTGTACTAGTGTCTTTATTGATAATGAGGCTTTGGATTGGAAGAGCAAAAACTGAAAATTCTATTATTTCTATTATATTTAATATATTATATTATTAAAAAATTTTAATAATGAATGGTATCAAGTAATATTTATTAAAATTAAACAATAAATTATATGAAATTCATTAATTTTTAGTTAATATTATTAATATGAAATGAATATTATGATTCAATTCGATTCTCGATTTACAAATTAAAGATTTTGATTCTTGATTCAAATCTCGATTTGATAACTATGTTAGCAAATTAAGTATTTAGATATTAACTGCCATATTGCTCGAGAACAGTGAATCAAAAGCTTTTTTCTCCAAAATTACAATTTCATGTTGTTTTCACAAGTTATTGAGTTCCACCCAATCATTCTTTGCTTTCCAACATGGGTTTGATTTTACTCAATTAATCTCCAACTTGAAAGAGGGGATGTAGATGTGATTTCAATTGCGCATTGATTAGTTGTAAGCATAAATCATAAATTATGAAATTTACATATATGATAAGAGTATAGCTACATGTACTAGTGTATATAATTTTTCTTCACTTTCCATTAATTTTGTACCTCCAATTCAATCAAGCTTATTTAAAATCTGAATTATTATCTTAATTTAGATAGTGTTTACATTTAAAAAAAAAAAAAACAATACTTCAGAATTGGGATGTATATTGTATTTTTCATAAGCAGGGCCGGCTTAAGGGAACCAGTGGCCCTAGGCAATTTGTTTCGTCAAATCATTAATTTAATTATTTTTTAAAAAATAAAAAATAGAAAATAATTTAATATTAACATATTATAAATTTTTGTGATTTTTTTTAAAATTGAAAATTTTAAAAATTATCTAACAAATAATTGGTTTGAAAAAAATTGGAAAACAAGAAGATACAATTAAAAAAAGTAAGAAAGAAAAAATTTAAATATATGATATTTATATTTTTACAAAATTAATTAAGAACATTTTTTTTAAAGTTAATGAATGTAATTAATAAAATCATGTTAAAAACATATTTTTTATTGAAATTGTCACTTTACCATTTTATTTATATTTTTCTTTTATCAAAATAAAATTTATTTCACACATTTCACAATAACTATTTGTAAAATAAAATTATATTTTGTAATAAATAAAAAAAATTAATTTTCTAGAAAATTTAATAAATTAAAAAATTTATTTTTATGAATTTTTTGATAAAATCTATAAAAATAATAATTTTAAATTATATATATATATATATATATTGGCCCCATTTTTTGTGCTTATTTTCTTGGAGGCTCTAAGTGTAGGCCAGGTCTACGCCTTGAGCCGGTGCTGTTTCTATGTAAAAATATTTTTATTGTCATAATATATTCTAGCCCCTGTACTTTGTATAATTTTTCAGTTTGCCGCTTCAATTTATAATTTTATCATTTCAACATTTAAATTTGTCTAAAATACACTAATCTACACTAATATAATGACATAATTGTAAGCACCCAATTTCAAGATGCATTTGTGCATGACTGTGACGAAAACCTCTATGATGAAAATTTAATCAAAAATTGACCTCTACAGTTAAGTTTCGCGATTTTATGGACTAAATTGCAACATTTTTGGAGTTTAATTGTAAAAAATTGAATTTTGTAGGGGCCTATTTGAAAATGTGTGTAATGTCAATCGGCATTGTACAATGCTTATCAACATTATGTAATGCTAATCGACATTACACAATACCAGTCGACATTCTATAATGCTGAGATGCTAAAATTTCATAAAAAAATTATTTTCTCAATTTTTTTAGTTATGATTGGTCCAAATTTAATTTATTTTTAATAAACAAAATAATTTTGATATTTATCTATATAGTATGTGTCTCTTACGCATATACTTTTTTAAAATTAAAATTCTTATCATGTTTGTTTTGAGAGGAAGGATAAAAGCTATCTCTCCTGTGATTATATAAGTGGTTAGATAGGGTTAGAATGAGAAATAAAAGGAAAAGATTGGGAAAAAGAAAGAAAGAGGGGAGACTACGTAAAAAAAAGAAAAAAGAGAAAACTCTAATAGCTACTGCAAAAAAGAGTTGATTGAAAAAACACATAGAGAAAAAGAAGAAAAAGAAAAGAAAAAAAACTTTTTAAAAAAAATACGTTCTTTTTAAGGTTCAGAAATCAAGAAAAACACAAAGTCAATTTTCTTAAGACAGTGAAATCTCATTCTGAGAGGCATTCAAACAACATTTGCATAGTATCCTTCTTCTACTCCTTTCTTTTTTTTTAATTAATTCTTTCTTTTATATTATTTTATTAACTTTGATTTTTTCTGTTTTTTTGTTTAATTTTCATTATTTTATTTTTTTTGTTCATTTATTCTAATCTTTTTCTTTTTTTTATTCTCTGTGTTTCATATTTCTATGATGATGAGCACATGATTGAACCAAGGAAAACTGAGAGAGAATCTATAAATGAAAACCAAGAATCAAAATCCCAAATTAATCCTTATGTATTTGTTTTTATTTTGTTCTATTTGATTTTTTTTTTTTAGGTTCTGAATCTATTTAATTTATTTTCTTAAGGGTTGTAATTTTAATTTTATTTTCTTTATTATTTTTGGGTAGATTTTGTAATAGCCCCAATAGTGGGAATAGTAAAAACTCTTTAATTTTCTACACTATTAAAATTAATTAGTAAATTAGGTTCATTTGACAAAACCCTAATAAAATGAATGGTGGATTTAGATTAATTCAGGTTGCATGTAATTAAAATTAGGTTAGAAATCACTAAATGTATGTTTTTAATTCATTATTTGTTTTAATTTGTTATTTGGGCTTGTTTATATGTTTTTATTCTCTTTGGGCTCGAGGCCCATGTTAAGTTCCAACCCATTTAATAAACAGGCTTTTATTTGAATTTTTAGGAACTTTAAAATTAATTTACGCCTATTAGATTAATTTAGACTTAGGCCATTTTTAGTTTAATTAAAATTAATTTAGACTTAGCTCAGCCCACTAAAGTATTTTCTTTTTAAAATAAATAGATTTAGGATCCTATCATTTAATTTAAAATTAAGTAGAATTAAGCCCACTAAGTTATTTCTATTTTATTTCTTAAAATTAATAGATTTAAGCCCACTTTTTAGAATAAAAACAAGTAGACTTAAGCTCATTAATTATCTTTTTTTTTTCACTTGTAAATAAATGTAGATTTAGCTCATTTAATTAAAATCAATGTAGATTAGACTGACCTAGTGATTGTGATGAATGCATTGTTTACATGTATTTTCATAATAAATTTGCCTGAAGTTAATTGTTTTAAATAAGGGTTTATATGAAATTACATGTAAATAAAGGATAATATAGTAATTTATAAAGTAATTCTAAATTAACACAAGACTAAAAGAAGTTGACATTTTGTATCCAGAATCTACTGGTTGTGGTGCTAGCTTTCTTTTAGAGAATCAAGTACTACCATTTTTAATTGTCATAGTTATTACCCTAGGTGGTGACTCCTCATCTCCATGTGATGTCTTTGTGACAATGGTTAGTGTGTTCTCTAGAGCCCTAAGCTCAAACAATATCGCGGTTGCTAAATTCTTGGGTGCGCACTAAACCTCGCCGTCTTTAGTGGCGACTCCACTAGGGATAAAAGATACCGATTCTACTTGTGTTCTTTAGAATTATTTTATTAATTATTATTTTATTCTTGCATTCATTCTGCATGTCCCTATTAAACTGATGATGTTGGTTTATGATTCCATGATTCCACTAACTTCATGGAGTTATAAATTGACTAATCATCACTCTTAGCCTTAACTCAATTCAAGAGAGATTACCGGGCTCATATGACTAGAGTCTGTAATGCAAGTCCTAAAGGGGGGTAATCTTCTCTCGAGTTTGCAAAGGATGTTGGGCCCCTCTAACCTTAGCTTGTAACTCAAGTCTTAAAGGAGAGAATCTTACTAAGGGAACCTTGACTTTTCACTGGACCTTAACCATATATAATGGCTTAGTAGCTTCCTTAGGATTACCCAAATTGCTTTTGTATGTTTCCATAAAGTATTTCTATCTATAAAGGCCTAAGCCCATACTTTAGAAGCCCATTTGGGCTAATAAAGATTGGGCTAATCTTGTATACCTATAAATACTATTTCTATGCTTTTACAGCTTTGAGAGATTTGGTATGCACGTCAATTTTAATATTCCCTATTGATAGTAAGGCCAACACCAAAAATCCTAAGTAAAGAGACTCACCATTAAACACGTGTGTGGGATGAATAAGGTTGGAAGGATGAATGTTGCATACTTAATTGATACTTGTTATTTGTTACTTGTTGCATATCACACGCATCATGCATACATGCATTTCATCCATCACACTAATACTTTGTTTTACAGCCATCATAGATTCATTTGGGTCTTCTCGTATTTAGGGACGGAAAGGTGGTAGACTGAGAAGAACAAATTTAAGTCCTAAAGCTATAGCAGAAGAGATCCTTCACAAACTAAAGAAGAGTCCTATTAATCCGCTTTACTTGGAAGCTGAACAAACTCCAACTAACCGTATAGAAATGGAACAACAACAAGGAGAGAACTAAACCTTAGAAGACATCAGGGGAGCTTTGATGGATTACATGAAGGCTATGATGCAAGATAAACTGAGACAGGCTTTATCTGGATTGATGCAACCTGTTACTGCTATCATAATACCACCTGTAATTAATTGACTAGCTATTGTTAACTTGCTGTAGATGCTCCACCTACTGCCAATAATGCTAGGGGGTAACCTATTACTAGAAACCCACCTAATATTGATGTGAAGTTTGAAGATGTTTAGAACTACATAGTGGAAAAGGCAAAAAGACAATTAGTTGAACTGGTACAAGACCATGAGTCCAAGTAGATCCAAACACTAACCCAAAAAATGTCCAAGATGGAAGAACTGATTAAAGGACAAGGCATGGGATATTCATTTAACTTTGATGATACGCTTCTAACAAAGGATAGTAAGCTACTTGAGAAATTCAAAATGCCTTAGCTGTAGAAGTTTGATGGAGCTGGAGATCCTAAGATTCATCTCAATCAGTACACAACAACTATAAGCACTACTAAGGCCCTATTAGTAGTGATCACTAGGTTATTTATATTATCTTTATTAGGAATGGCTGTAAACTAGTACCATGGGTTAGAAAAGTCTATCAGGGCTGACTAGAAAGAATTATGTACTGCTTTTTTGAAATAGTATGATTATAACACTAGATTGGAAGTGTCCACCAGGGATTTGGAACTGACCAAGCAAAAATTAAATGAATCCTTTTTTTATTTCTTAACAAGATTTATGAACAAGGCATAATTAATGAGAAATAAGTTGGCTAAAAAGGATCAGGTTAGGATGATAGTCCATAACATGTCACCTACTTTGGTTGAGAGATTGCAAATAATGAATTCAAAACATTTATAAACCTATATGATGATGGTTTGCAAATCGAATAGATTGAAAGTAAGAAGAAGAAAGGTTTTAGAAGTACAGGAACCCAAAATTACCCAACTAGGGGCACACAATAATGAATTACTAACCGAGTTATGGAGGTGCATGCAATTCAGTAGCCCAAGAGATTCTCTAATTTTAACCAACCACTTTCTAAAGTCCTAGACCGTTTTGTTCCAAAAAGGCTTACTTAGACCCTTAACCTTTTCCAAACCACCAAACCTAAATGTTCCAAGCTAAAACCTAAATAGCTACTATCAATTTTACCAAGTAGTTGGCCACTCCATAGACACATGTATCTGCTTAAAACATGAAATCCAGAACCTGATAGATTCTAGAAAAATTACAAACCCTAAAAAATCCAATTCCAACCCAAACACTAGAAATAACCCTTTCCTAGGCTATTGAAATGTTCCACTACTAGCCACCATGATGATCAACTTAAGAGTTAGTAAAGAGGAAGCGCTAGATTCCTTTGAAAACTTAAGCCTTACAAATAGTGAGAAATCTCCTAATACCTCTAGAGGAGTAAAAGATTTATTAAGGCAACCCTCCGGCAAATTTGACTTGAAGGTGTTTTATTCAAAACCACCCTCTGCTAATATTCCCTTTGAATTAATTATTCCCTTATGATAGGGTGATAAGTTTGATAATGAGTCAATGGAAGAAGAGAGAGAATATGAAACTCCTAAGCAGCCATTGAGAGGGGTTAAAGGTCTATTAGGGAAACCTTCAGGCAAGTTTGACTATAGAGTATTTTAATCTAAGCCCACTTCACATGATATACCAACAAAGGAGATTATGCCCTCAGGATGGGGTGAAGAGTTCGAAGATAAACATGTAAATGGAAAGAGCAATGGATCTTTTGATTCTAAACAGTTTTAAGAGGGAGTTAAAGAGTTACTAAGCCAATATTTGGGCAAACTTAACATGAAGGAGTTGAAAAGGAAAGAAACATGCATGATGGAAGTATGGAAAAATGGAAAGATGGAAAGAAGGATCGAATTATTGGGGTTATTGACATTTGGTATGACTCTAATAAAGAGAGCCCTGGTGATCTTGATGTATAGAGTGAAAATCCAAATATGAATCATGTCACCAGAAGTGGAAAGAATTATAAGGCAATAGAAAATAAAATTGAGAGAGTCACAAAAAGAGAAGAAACAGAGGATGTAGAAGTAGAGGAAGGGCATAAAGAAGACCTGACCTTAGAGTATCTAAAGAAAGCTAAGGCCAATGTGAGCATTTCAAAATTATTTATGCATTCAAGAAGCCACCGAAGAGCTCTTGTCAAGGCTTTATCAAATATAAGTATCGAAACAACAACTATACCTGAGGCTATGGTAGCAAAGATCACGGAAAAGAAGCATGGCTTGATAACATTCTCGGATGATGATTTTCCTTTAGAAGGTAGAAATCATAATAAGGCACTGTTTATCCCAACTAAAGTAAAGGGAAAAAGAACCAATTTTGTAATGGTAGATGATGGTTCTACTATTAATGTGTGTCCATTAAAAAGCCTACCTAATTTAGGTTTGAAAGTTGATGATTTGAAAGGTTTAAATCTTATAATCAGAGCCTATGATGACAGCACCCAGATTGTGGAGGGAACATTCCAAGCTCTGGTTAAAACAGGACCTATAGAGTCAACTGTTGAGTTTACTATATTAGACATCCTTGTCACATATGCCTTGCTTTTAGGAAAGTCATGGTTCCATGCTCTAGGAGGGGTATCCTTAACTATGCAACAAAAGATAAAATTTCCTCATGAAGGATAGGTTGTGACTATAGAAGCTTGAACCAGTGCAGCTATAGTAGTTATATAGGATAAACATAAATAAGGATGAGTTCCCCCTAGTTTCCAAGTTGCTAGAATACTATATAGAACTGAGATGGACCCGAGAATTATGTGGATGATGAAGAGTATGAATTATCAACCTAGACATAGGCTAGGAAAGAATGAGCAAGGAAGCCCTAAACTCCCGGAGTTCATAAGTCAAGGAAACACCAAGGGATTAGGGTACACTAAGATAGAACCTGGTAGCAAAAGAGGAAGGAAGGGAAAGGCTAAGATAGATAAGCCTTTGGGGAGAATTAGGCTAATGAGTCAGAATTTTATTAAGGCAGGGGAAGGCAAGTACTATCTGGGTGCTAAGGAATCTGTCAATGTTGCTAGAAAAGACATTCCTGGGTTTAAGATCTTCAAGGAGCATATTATGAAGAACTTAGTAGAGGATATCAAAGAGGAAGTGATAAAGCAGGTAGTTGAGAAGATGGGTGATACTGTTGTCGAAGAGCTGCTGTGTCTACCACCTGAAGAGGACCCACCCTAGGATTTGGCTACTATCATTAGTAATAGTTTTAGTGATGTTTTTTATAAAGAAACTGATGTAATAACATCCAGCCTTTATGAGGATGAAGACTTTATTTTTTCCATGGTTAATTATATAAATTCTATTTTGACTTACTTATGTGATGTCCATCCTGATGGTTCTGTGCATTTTAATACTGATTGTATGTGTATGTTAGACTTTAATTCCATTCAATTAGATTCATTAAACATGGGCACAAATGATAATCCTAAGAACATTTCTATATCATATAATGTAACTCCTGAATAAAGGGAAAATTTTAAGAGAATATTAACAAAAAGAAATGTAGTATTTGCTTAGACTTATGAAGATATGCCAGGTTTAGATAGGAAAATTGTGGAACATCACATCCCAACTTATCCATAAATTAATCCTGTTAAACAGAAACTACATAGGTTAAGACCAGAGTGGAGTGAAAAGATAAGAGATGAAGTTGCTAAAGAAATCCAGGCTAATTTCTAGAAATGGTAGATTATCCTTAATGGTTGGAAAACATAGTACCAGTACCTAAGAAAGACTATAAATTATGTATATATGTGGATTTCAAGGATATAAACAAGTCTAAAAGATGATTTTCCTTTACCTCACATTGATGTGATAGTGGACAGTGCGGCGTCAAGCATAATGTATTCTTTTATAAATGGGTTTTCAGGATATAATCAGATAATAATGGTAGTCATGGACAATATCAAAATAGCTTTCATTACATAATGTGGGACGTATTGTTATAAGGTTATGCCTTTTGGATTGAAGAATGCAGGTGCAACATATCAAAGGGTAGCTACTGCTCTTTTCCATGACATGATGCATAAAGAAGTAGAAGTATGTATAGATGATATGACAGTCAAGTCAAAGATAAGAGAGGGACACTTTGAAGCTTTAAATAAGTTATTGGCTCGAATTGAGAGGTAAAATTTAAGGCTCAGCCTAGAAAAATGCATTTTTAGGGTTACTTCAAGAAAACTGCTAGGGCATATAGTTAGCAACAAAGGAATTGAAGTAGATCCATATAAAGTGAAAGCTATCCAAGAAATGCCTGTGCCAAAGATAGAGAAAGAAGTAAGAGGATTCATTAGTAGGTTGCAGTATATTAGTAGGCTCATTGCAAAGCTTACTAATATTTGTAACCCTATTTTCAAGCTTTTAAGGAAAGATCAACCTATGAAGTGGAATGATGATTATTAGAGGGCTTTTAATAGGATTAAGGAATATCTTTCCAATCTGCTTGTATTAAAGCCGCCAAGTCAAGGCAAGTCGTTGATTTTGTACTTGGCTTTAGAGGAAAATGCAATAGGAGTAATGCTAGCGCAAGAAGGATTGGATGGAGTAGAACATGCGGTGTATTACCTTAGTAAGAAGTTTATGTCTGTAATATCCCGTGTTTTTAAAATATTTTTACACTGTACCGGGATATGCAGTGTCAATAATTTTTGTATTTTATATGATATTTTTACGAGTTAATATGTATTTAAAACCTATTTTAATTACTGTGTATTATTTTCAGTGTTTTACGTAAAATTTTCCCGGGACTTGCATTTTCGGGGAAATTTTCACGTAAATATTTTATTATTAATTATTTTAAATATATTTTCGGACTTGCATGGACTCATACGTATTTTTAAAATACTAAATAAAGCCTACGTGTGTGTATATTTATTTAATTAGGGTTTATTATTACCCTAATATTTTATTAATTATTTATTTGTTTTATTGTTATTTAATTAATTTTATTTAGTATAAATTATTAAAATATTAAATTTTATGTGTGTGGTGTATATTTGATGTGTGTAATTTAATATTATTTTATTATATAGTGTAAAGTATATATATATATACATATATACATCAAAAATCAAAAGAATTGGAAAATTACCATTTTGCCCCCGAGTCTTCTTCTTCCTCCCGATCCTTCTCCTCGCCGTCCGGTCGCTGCTACTGTCGTTTCTTCACCGTGAGAGTGCCGTCCGGTGTGCCACCGCCTTCCCCAACCATTTTCGCCGCCTGAGGTAGCCGTTTTCGGCGCCTGGAAGTCGATTTTGGCCGGAGAAGCCGAAAATCGATCCATCATCGATCACGTCGATTCCGGCCACCGTTTTCGACACCGCCAGTCTCTTTCTTCTCCTTGAGCTCCGGTGAGTGTGATTCTAGCTTTGGTTTGAGCTTAAATGGTCTAGAATTGCTTAGGTTTCGATTTTGTCAATTTCGGCCTATTAGGGTTTTTGATTTTTTTGAGCTTCGAATTGGATGATTCATGAAAACTCCCTTCACAAATGTTGATCCTAGTAGCTTAATCTACATGTATGAATTTTTGTAGAATTTTTGGAGATTTTTTGGATTTTTGGGTATTTTTGAATATTTTAATATTATTTTCTAATTTTTGGAAATTAATTATTTAAATTATGAAATTGGGATTTATGGTTAAATTGGGTGTTGAAATGAATTATAGGAATTTATTTGGAATTTTTATGAATTTCTAAGTATTTATTTTTAATTATTGAAGTTTACGTGATTTTGAGAAATTAGGGTTAATTGTGTTTTAAATTGAAATTAATTGGTTAATTGAGTTTAATTATTAATATTATTGATAAATATGTTGAGAAAATTAATTTTGGATAATTGTATAATTTTTGGTGAATTTTTGAAGTAATTTAAGTATATTTATATATATAGGGGTATTTTGGTAATTTTACCCTAAATTGTCTAAAAATGTAATTTAATTGGTTTTAATAGTTATTTAAGGTATAAAAATGATTTCTAAAAATTATTTGGTATTTTTAACTAATTAAAACTATTTTTCGTAAATTATTTTCAAATATATATATAATATACGGTTTTTCAAATAAAATGAGTTTTATCGGTTTTTATAATGTTTTAAGGTTAATTATGTAATTTCTACGTATAAAATGTATTTCTGTGATTTAAGGATATTTTTGGTATATCTGGAATTTTTCTGTGTTTGTGAACCCCGGTCGGTAGATTGTAGTCTGGAGTCCGACCGAGGGGTTGTGGATTTGTATTGAGCCTATTTTTCGAAGTGTATTTCTTTGCAGGGTCGGCTCTACTCTTTTGAGTAGAGAGATGTCCGTTTTACAGGGGAGGTTCTGCCGGATTTTCGGTAGAATTCTCGTAAAACGTGATATCCAGTCGAACCCTAAATTCCGATTCTGTGTTTAATACTCTAGATCGAATTCTAGTATTTCTGTTAGGGTTATTCTGATGTCGATTACTTATTTCTTATTTAGTTGCGCCGAGACCGAGGGCTAGTGGACCAGGCCCGTTGGACCTGTCTCGTGGAGCGCACTAGGTGAGTTACTATACTATATATACATGCTTAGGATGCATGATTTAGAAATATATGTTTTACTTTGATTAAAATGCATAAATAATGTGATTTGTATTTAAGTATATTTTTGGTTTTTTTTTGGTATATAATAAATTATATACATGTTTTATTAATAAAATATATTTAAAATGTTTTTAAATATATTTTTAGTTTAATTTATGATTTGATTGAATTCATTTGACATATATATACTCAAAATATACCTGGTTTACGTTTGGTATATTTCCGGTATATATATGGTTTATATTGTTATTTCATTTAAATTCATGCATCATTGATTTTTGTGAATGAATGATTTATTTATTAATGAAGGATATCGATAAAACGTGCTACCTAGTGGGCAGCACTAGGACCGAGTACGTACCGGTACGCCTATAGCTTTAGGCTATATTACTAACTTATTTGTGGATATTGATTGGATGTGATTATTGATATGTGAGATGGGGTTTGTGGTGTGATTGCTGGAGCTCGGTTGACCAAGTGTCTCGGGGCCAATCACACTGGCAGTCAGACTACTGGAGCTCGGTTGACTTAGTGTCTCGGGGCCAGTCTACTGTCTAAATGGATTAAGTGGATATATTTGGAATAAGTGAGCCTGTATGGCTAGAGTGTTGTTTAACACTATTTTTCTGAGGTTGCGATATTCTAGGGTTCTATGTGATCCTTCATAAAAGATGATTTTTAATGAAAATATATAAAATGATTTTATTGCATCTGTGTGCAATTGCCTGTATATATACATATTATATATATACTGTTGACTGTATGCATTATCACTTAGTGTGTATGTATATATATTATAGTAATTCACTCAGTGAGGTCTGACTCCCCTCCGTTGACTATTTTTTAGGAGAGTCAACTTCTTCACACCTCAGTAGCAGGTCGATACGCTGGATTTCTTCCGCCCCGGCTTCTTTATGTAAATTGTCTACTTGAGTCTTATTTATTCTATCTAGACACTACAGTAGTTGTGAATTAAAGTATTGGATTTCATGTATTTTATTTAAAGAGATGTATTATATTGAAACTGGATTTGTATTGAAAAAATTTTATATATATGGGATGAGTGGAGATTTGATTTAAATCCAGTTGATGTGAATAATATTATGATATTATGATTTTTATTTCCGCTGCATATTATATGATTATTGTTATTATTGCATGATTTATTTTATTTTTAGGCTTGCTACGGGTTCCGGATCCAAAAGAATTCCCGTTCCCTAGAGCCGGTCATGGCCCCTGTTTTGGGTCGTGACAATGTCATATAAGGAAAAATATGATTTGGTAGAGAAGACATGTCTGATAATGATCTTGGCAACAAGAAATTTGAGGCATTATTTTCAGTCCTATAAAGTTCAGGCTATTTCAAAGATAGATCCTTTAAGATATCTATTTCAAGCATCTATTTTAACTGGAAAAATGTCTCGATGGCTTATACTCCTTACTGAATTTGATATAGAGTACATTACCATAAAGGTTATCAAAGGAAGAGTAGTAGCAGAATTCCTAGCTCAAAATGCAGTAAAAGTTGATGAACAGTGGAATTTAGAGTTTTCAGATGAGAACTTAGCAGTCGTAGAGCATCAGGAGTGGAAGCTTTATTTCGATGAGGTTGTAAATAAAAAAGGAGCCAGAGTAGGAGTGATTCTTATTATGCTGGAAGGAGAAACCATACAAATGGCCAAGAATTTAAATTTTAAGATAACAAATAATATGGCAGAGAATGAGGCATGCATTTATGGAGTGGAGGCAGCAATAGCATCTAGAGCAAAAACATTTTTGGTATGTGGGGATTCGATGCTAGTTGTCAGTCAGGCTAATAAAGAATAGGAGGTGAAAGAGGAAAAGCTGAAGCCTTATATCTACTATTTGAAAACTTTAATAAGGAACTTTACTAAATGTCTCTTCACCCATTTGTCAATAGACGATAATTAGATGGTAGATGCACTGGCAATACTCTTTTTAATGTGGGATAATGTGACTGAATTGACTATGAAGCCTTTGGTAATTGCAAAATCAAAAGCTCCATGTTCTGAGGGAGAGCAAACTATGGGTATTCAAATAAGGCCTAAAGAGAAGCCATGGTTTCACGACATTCAAAGGTTTATTAAGGAAGGAAAGTATCCAAATGAAGCGACTTCAAAAGAGAAATATGCTCTTCACGTTCTCGCATATAATTACACAAGTCATGATGGAGTATTATACAAAAGGATACTAAATGGAATGTAGCTCATATGTCTCAAGAAAGAGGAAGTTGAAGAGGTGATGAAAGAGATTTATACAGAAGCTTACAGTTCTCACATAAATGGAATGATCTTGGCTAAAAAGATAATTAGACAAGGGTATTATTAGATGAATATGGAAAAAGATTGTATCAAAACAATAAGACAATGCCATTAGTGCCAAATCTATAGGAATCTTAACCATCTTCCTCCTACGGTGCTAAATAATTTATCATCTCCTTCACCCTTTGCAACATGGGGGATTGATATTATAAGAGAAATAAGGCCAACAAAATCCAATGGGCATAAGTATATAGTTATAGCAATAGATTATTTTTCTAGATGGGTAGAGGCTGAGTCCTTCAACACTCTAAAAGTAAAACAAATGGCACAGTTTATTAAGAAGAGTCCTATTTGCAAGTATGGGGTCCCACACTATGTTGTGATAGATAATGGTGTCCAATTTCAAGCAAAAACAATAGAGTTGTTATAGAAGTATGGGATTGAACATCATAAGTCTTTACTTTATCGCCCTTAGGCTAATGGAGTAGTAGAAGCAGCTAATAAAAATGTTAAGAAAATTCTCTCTAAAATGGCCAAAACTTACAAGGATTGGTATGAGATTCTTGCTTTGTGGGGATATAGGACTATAGCTAGAACTGCCACGACCCAAACACCATTCTCTTTAGTTTATGGTTGTGAAGCAGTTTTGCCTATAGAAACTGAGATCAAATCTTTGAGAGTGGTTATGGAAGCTAAAATACCTAAGAATGAATGGGCGTGAAAGAGATATAATCATATGGTATCTCTAGACGAAAAGAGGATGAATGTTTTATTTCATACTCAGATATATCAGAGAAGGATAGCAAGATCATTCAATAAGAAGGTTAAGCCTAGAAAGATAAAGGTTGGGGACATGGTGTAAAAATAGTCTAGAGTAGTAGTATTTAATCCTAGAGGAAAGTTCAAACCAAATTGGAAAGGACCATATTTAGTCAAGTCAGTTCTACTTAAGGGAGCTATAAAAATATCATATCTTAAAGGGAATGAGTTCACTGAGCCAATCAACCTGGATCATCTCAAGAAATACTATCTTTAAAAAAAAGAGAAATAAAAGTCTATTGGCTGAAAAACCTGAAAAGGCTAGTCAGGCAAAAATTAGGACATTCCTGCTATGTAGAAACCTATAAAGAGCTAACAGGTAAAAATTAGGGAATAAAGGAAAAGAGGTGATCTTGCTAATTAGAAAACCTACAAAGGGCTGGTCAGGCAGAAATTAGGGAAATAAAAGTGAGAGAGAAATATTCAGCTAGAAAATCTAAAAGGACTAGCTAATGATAGGAGTTATATTATATGATGTAATAAGTGTACTCATTTTGGCCCTAATTAATGAAGCAAATTAAAATGAAATTTTTGTTGAATATTGCATATCCTATCTTTATTATAAGGCATAAGTACTTAAAGAAAAAAAAACAAAGCATGAAAAGCCTAAAAATCATGACAATGAATTATGGGCGGCCATACTAACAGCAAAGATGTAAAGGGGAGAAAAAGGTAGAGAAATGTAGCCCGGAATAGGAACACTATGATCATATATCTTAACGGTCATAAACTTCAATTCCACTAAAGGCAAACCCATATAATCTCAGTGTCTACAATGCCTCTCAACCAGTCAGCCCATTGGTTTATAGTAAGCTTACCCTTCATCTTCAATGGATAAGACTGTAGCTAATGAGATTGATAAGTCAAAGGGTTGGTAAGAATGATAAGCAAACTCAGCTTTTCCTATAACCAGATCTAAAAAAAAAGCTCGTTAAGTTAAAAACTTGAAAAGGCAACTTAGGCAAAAGTTAGGGCAAGCTTGCTAATTTGAAAACCCAAAATGGCAACTTAGGCAAAACTTAGGGCAAGCCTACTAAGTTGAAAACCCAAAAGGGCGACTTAAGAAAAAGTTAAGGCAAACAAAAGAGAAAGAAAATAATAAACGATTCTATATGCTCAAGGAATATGGATAAGTTAAGGTGATGGAATCTAAAAGAGCATTACCCATTGTTAAAAGGATTTTAATGGAAGAAGTTTACTTAAAGCAGCTACTAGTTCAAGTGATACATAACAGTACTCAAAACAATGCAGAATCTAAAAAGTAATAGTACTATAGAAACAATCAGATACAAGCATGCTGAGATTCATAAATAAAATAGTCCTAATCAGTCAACATGAGCTCCCAAATCAGGCCAAGGCCTCCATCCTCCAATCAGATCATCTTGTTGATAAGTATATGAAGGCCTAGCAAATAAAGTCCTAACACTATAAGGATCAATGCCCAAGTCTGCAAACTACCGGCAAAGCATCTCATTCTCACGCTCTAGACCATTAGAATAACTCTACATATATGGAAAATGTCATATCATATGCATTTCATGCATACACTTTGCATTTTTTAGTGTATATACGTACTCACCAACTATCTATGACCTGTATAGTAAATAACCTCTAAGATGAGGCAAGACCATGTAAATACTCTGCCTGTGTCTGGGGAACCTTTGTTATAAAATTTTCTATTAACATCCATGTCAAGTGTATAGATCATGCAGGAAATAAGTTAGATAGACTCACATGAGAAGTATCCACCGGAGAAAAGCTAGGAAGCTGAGCATCATTAAGGGCATATACTACTTAACCGCAGTCTGAATAGTAAGAGCCCAACAAAGTATAGACCTATCCATAAGAGAGACATCGCCAAGGACAATACCAATAAAATCCCCCTCACGACTAGTCCCAACGTGCTGAGTGTAGTGTGTATGACTAGGTCTAGGCTCAGATCTCTCAGTATCGAGAGTAGTCTCAGTCCTCTGAGCAGTCTCTATCTCTTCCCCCATCGCCTCGACAGTAGGGGAACCAATCTCCTTAAACTGTGAAAAAGAATGAGTAATTTATGGGGTCTAAAAGAATAAATGAAATGATTAGAAGTTACCTCAGCATGGTCAGTAGGAATATGCTCCAAGAGGTTCTCATAAATGAACTGCTAGTAAATGTGAGATCGCTCAAGAAAAGTTGAGGCAACATCTCCCTGTAGCGCCTCTCTCAGCTTTGAACCCATCAAGTGCAAGCTATATAACATCGAAGAAGGGATATCAGAAGGAATATGACGTTATGAAGGTCCAAAAGACTAGCGATATACTCGCTCCCCTAGATACCACATCTGACAACCATATCCAAGGAGTAAAATCCTCATGGACTCAAGGTGTAGTACTTTAGACATAAAATCATTTCTTTAGACATCATCAGCTCCCTCCAGCTAATCGGAATTAATCTGTAAATTATATTAATTAAGTTTAACTTGTATTATAAAATAATGATGATTTTATTTTCTTACTAGGTGCCACTCAATGGAGTTTATCTGGTCACGATAGGTATAAAGAATATTTCTGATGCTAGACAGATGGGAAGAACCCCATCTCTGTATCAGAGGGAGACTCCTATAAGATCTGATAGCATCGAAACCCTAAACTAGCTCGATCTCTATACTTCAAATCTGGAAAAGAAAAAATAAATTAGTGAATCATGAAAAAAAGAGAAGAAAAAGAATGTACATGCAGGACATGCCAAAAGCCACACATCATGACAATACCTTTACAGACGGTATCCAGTATGTAGTAAAGATAGGCTAATGCAACAGATCCTCAATCAAGGGTAGCAACTCGATCTAAGTTACGAAGGGGGCTGAGTAAAGCAATGCTGACCTCGTGACCATTCTTGTAGAAAAGAGTCGTGCCTAGCAGTGTGACGAGGAGACACCTCACCTTCTGAGAAATCTGACAAGGAGTAGTAGTGGGCACATGTATGAATCCCTCGACTAAAGATGAAAGGATAACATTTTTTTGATTCTTCCATATTGGGACGAACCTAATCAAGTTACGCACATACTGACTTTATTCATCTTCAAGAAGACTATAATAACTAATGTAGAAAGGAATAAAATTTCCTTCGAAGGCAATCCCAGTGATGGCAGAAAAGCTCATAGGAGAAATAGTCAATTCCCCTATACAAGTGTGAAAAGTATGGGTGGTGTCCATCCACCTCTCAATTAGAGCAAATAAAGAATAGCGATCAGATTGACCCTAAACTATCAGAAGCACAACGATGAATTGTTTGAAACATGATGCCAAAATTAGCTGTGCCACATTCATTAGCAACCCATGAAATAGTTCTCAAGCTATATGAAAACGGCATATGAATTTCATTGATCGCTGGATGAAATTCAAGAATAAAAAATTAAAAAATTAATTAATTAATTAAAAAAATATTTTTTTTAATCAACAAAATGGAATGCCAATCAGCATTACAAAATGCCGATCAAAATTGGGCAATATCGATTGAAAATCTAAACTTCTGATCAGGATTCCAAACGTTCGATTGGACATATAGCAAACCTAAGCTAAAATTTTCATATTTTTCAGGGTTTAATTTCAAAATTTCATGCATTTTTTACCAATTTCTAATGTAATTTGAATAATGTGAATACTAATTTGCATTTTAAAATTGATTTTGATTACTAACTTTATAAATAATTTTTACAGAAATAAACAGAAATGAGGAAATATCACCTCATTACCCACATCTGTGCACCTGTGGAGATGTAGGTAAGTCAAAGGGAGAATGGTGGAGCCTTATTGAAGTCCAAGGCTATTCTAAGGAAAGCAGGGAGACAAAATAACCAAATTTGCTAGAATTTTTGCTTCCCTATATGGTCTGTGTCGTGGGCAGCCATAAGATCTGATGGATTGCAAATTGGACGTCAAATGATCAAGTAATCAAAGAAAGAAAAAAATCAATGCAAAGAGAAAATCAAAGGAAAAAATGAAGATGGAATGAGAAATGGAACGTGACATGCAAAAGTCAAGTATATAGGATGGAAAATATCCATTTTGATCCACCAAAACTTGCTTGCATTCAAGTCTAAATTTCTTCCTTACAATTTGGTCTATTCATAATTCACTCATGAAGTTCATATCATTAATTAATAGTTCACATAATTATTATTACATAGTTAGTCTATATTAAAATTTTGGATCCTTTGTCAAGTACAAAATATAATTATAGAATTCAATTTTTTTTTTTTGTATTTTACATGCATCATCATTTTTTATCAAGGATTTTTAAATATATTTTGTTATATGCTACACAGTAGTTGTAACAGAAATTTCAAATTATTCCATTATGCACTGCCTAATAATCATAACATGAATTTTAAATTCAATATGTTAGATGCTACAAAGCAGTTATAACATGGATTTTCAAATCTTTTGATTCACCAGACATTACACAGTAGTTATGGTATCATTACTAGATGTTCCACATGAACTATATCACATTTTTTTCAAAGCATAAATCGCTAAACGTCCCATAAGGAATATAACGAGCATCATTACATATATTTCGTTAAATGTATCACAGGGAATATAACAAAATCTATTATCACTAGACGTTATAAAGGGAATATAGTGCAGTTCACCAGATACTACACAATAGTTATGGTATTATTGCTAGACGTTCCACAGGAGCTATAGCATGGTCTTTAATCATGAAACGTTAAACATCCCACAAGGAATATAGTGAAATTCATTTGCATATATCTCACTAAACATTTTACAGGAAATATAGTGAAGTATGCTAAATATAGCATCTTGCTTGAAAATTCCATAACAATTTAAGCATCGATCCATTAATTAGGATACATTTAAGTATCCTAACTCTTTCCTTCGAAATTGTGTGCTTCTATTGCTTTGTCATAATTTGTCAAGCAAATAATGACAAAGGGGGCAATTGTAAGTACCTAATTTCAGGATGCATTTGTGAATGAATGCGATAAAAGCCTCTATGATAAAAATTTAGTAAAAAAATTGACCTTTAGTGTTAAGTTTCGCAATTTCAGGGACTAAATTGCAACTTTTTTAGGTTTAATTGTAAAAAACTGAATTTTGTAGGGGCCTATTTGAAAATATGTATAATGTTAATCAATATTACATAATGTTGATCAGCATTACACAATGTCGGTCGACATTCTGTAATGTCGAGGTGCTAAAATTTCAGAAAAAATTATTTTCTCGATTTTTTTAAATATGATTGGTCCAAATTTAATTTATTTTTAATAAATAAATAAATTTTGATATTTATCTGTCTAGTACACGTCTCTTATGCATATAATTTTTTGAAATTAAAATTCTTATCCTATTTTTATTGAGAGGGAGGATCAGAGTTACCTCTCATATGATCACGTAAGTGGTTAGCTAGGGTTAGAATGAGATATAAAAAGAAAATTTTGGGACAAAAAAAGAAAGAGGGGAGACAGTGTAAAGAGAGAGAAAAGAGAAAACCCTAATAGCTACTGCAAAAAAGAGTTGATTGAAAAAACACAAAGGGAAAAAAAAGAAAAGGAAAAGAAAAAAAAACCTTTTAAAAAAAATGTTCTTTTCAAGGTCTAGAAAACAAGAAAAACACACAGTCAATTTTTTCAAAACGGTGAAATCTCATTTTGAGAGGCATTCAAACAGCATCTGCATAGCATCCTTCTTCTACTCTTTTATTATTATTATTATTATTAATTCTATCTTTTATATTATTTTTTTATTTTTTATTTTTTTATTTTTTATTGTGTTTTTTTGTTTAATTTTCATTATTTTTTTTTCATTGTTTATTTATTCTATTCTTTGTTCTTTTTTTGTTCTCTGTGTTTCATGTTTATATGATGATGAGCACGTGATTGAATCAAGGAAAACTCAGGGAAAATCCATAAATGAAAATCGAGAATTAGGATCCCAATTTAATTTTTACGTATTCTTTTATTTTGTTCTATCTAATTTATTTTTTTAGGTTATGAATTTGTTTAATATATTTTCTTAAGGGTTGTAATTTTAATTTTATTTTCTTTGTTATTTTTTGGTAGATTTTGTAATAACACCGATAGTGGAAATAGTGAAACTTTTTAATTTTCTATACTATTAAAATTAATTAGTAAATTAGGTTCATTTGATAAAACTCTAATAAAATCAATGGTGGCTTTAGATTAATTTAGGTTCATGTAATTAAAATTATGTTAGAAATCACTGAATGTATGTTTTTTATTCATTATTTGCTTTAATTTGTTGTTTATGTTTGTTTGCATATTTTTATTCTTTTTGGGCCTCAAGCCCACGCTAGGTTCCAATCCATTTAATAAATAGGTTTTTAATTAGATTTTTATGTTTAATTAACTTTAAAATTAATTTAGGCCTATTATATTAATTTAAATTTAGGCCTATTTTTAGTTTAATTAAAATTAATTTAAACTTAACTCAGCTCACTAAAGCATTTTCTTTTTAAAATAAATAGATTTAGAATCATATCAATTAATTTAAAATTAAGTAAAATTAAGCCCATTAATTTATTTCTTAAAATTAATAGATTTAAGCCCACCTTTTAAAATTAAAACAAGTAAACTTAAACTCATAATTATCTTAAAATATAGGCTCACCTTTAGTTTTATTTCACTTGTAAAAAAAATATAGATTTAGTATATTTAATTAAAATCAATGTAGATTAGACTGACCTAGAGATTGTGATGAATACATTGTTTACATGTATTTTCATGACTAGTTTGTCTGGAATTAATTGTTTTAAATAAGAGTTTATATGAAATTGCATGTAAGTAGAGGATAATATAGTAATTTATAAAATATTTCTAAATTAACACAAGACTAAAAGAAGTTGACATTCCATATTCAGAATCTCCTAGTTATGGTGATAGCTTTCTTTTAGAGAATCGAGTACTGTCATTTTTAATTGTCCTAGTTATTACCCTGGGTGACGACTCATTATCTTCACGTCATATCTTTGTGACAATAGTTAGTGTGTTATATAGAACTCTGAGCTTAAATAATGTCGCGGTTGTTAAAATCTTAAGCGCGTGCTAAACTCTGCCGTCTACAATAATATATTTACTACTCTTATACTTATCACTTTTTTCATTTGGACACCTATACTTGCAATTTTTAATTAGTTAAATCTTAAGATCTGACACATACTAATTTACTATTTCATATCATATATGCTCACAAAAATTTTAAATTTTTATTTTAGATAAATTTATGTATTATAATGCAAAACTATAAATTCAAATATTAAACTAATAAAAAGTGATAAATATAGGATCACATGAATATATTATGCCTATTTTTATTAGGAACCAACGGAAATTACAGTCTGTATTTTATGTGCACTTAATTCATTGTCGGGTGTTATCTCATTTAAGAAAGTCTATACTGATGCACCTAACATTCCATGAAGTAGACTCATACAAACCAAATGTATTATAGTCATCGAACTCAGGAACTAATGTCCTATAAATTGCATTTATTACATTAATAGTATCATAATTTTGTCTTAAATTTTAAAATATTACTAAATTTTTAATATTTTTCTTTTTAGTTAAAAAAGTTATTTTTTTTTCAAGTTAAAATATTTTAAATATATTTGATTAAATTTAGCATACATAACAATTAAAATAAATATATTTTTAATATATTTATCATGTAAGTATCTCATTAAATAATTTAATTATCTTGTGGGCTTTATAAAATAAAATTTTTTACTAATATTTTATTTTATGAGGACCACAAATAAATTTTATTCTATGGAGGCAATAAGATGATTATGTTGTTTAATAAAATGATTACATAATAAATATAGTAAAAATATGTTTATTTCATTTATCATTTATACTAAATTTGATCGAATATATTCAAAATATTTTAACCTGAAATAAAAATAAAACTTTAATAATTGAAAAGAAAATAAATTAAAAATTTAGTACATTTTAAAATATAAGGTAAAATTAAGATACCAATAATGTAATAAACTCTTATAAATTTAATGTATTTTATGCAGAAATCTCATTCACCAATTCATTCATATGTATATACGTAGGTGACATTTAACAATTTGGAAGGAAACATTTGGGTGAATTATGATATAATGTGGAGGTGAATTATTACATTTAACGATTTGGAAGCAAACATTTAGGTGAATTATGACATTTAACTATTTGGAAGCAAACATTTACAATTATCGAGGCAGATTTGATATCTCATTTGATATTTACAATTGTTAGCAAATTTAAATCGGTTTAAAAAAATTTTAAAAAATGTAAATTATAAATAAAAAGTATATATTAAAAAAATTAAAAAATAAATTATTTATTAAATAAATTATATTATATTAATAAAAATTATAATTTTATTCTAATAATATATTTTTAAAATATTTTTTATAATAAAAATTTATAAATTATATATTTAAAAATAAATTATTAAATATTAAAATTATGAATCAATTCGTGAAGTTATATTTGAGTTTATTTTCAAATTTTATGAATTAAATTTTATATGGTTTAACACAACTTATTTATTAAATAAAATTTAATATAAAAATTTAAACAAATATTTATCAAATTGAATACGGAATTATTTGGGAATAACTCAGACCATTTACAAACCCACTGAAAGGGATCGGCACAAAAATTTTCAAACAGAAATCTTTGATTTTAAGTGGGCAGTGACACCATAGAGGTGGTACTAGGTCGAAGCCTATAGGGGGCCATGGTCCCTATATTTTGAAAAGGATAGAGGTAAAGGTGGCTGCTTGTCAAATAAGGACAAAAATTCTATTGTAAATCACTCTTTATCCTCATCTTATTTTTATTCTGGCCCTCCAAATTTGAAATTCTAGCGCGATCTTTGTGTCCACATTTTTAACCCAACGTGTCAAAAAATCCTTAGTAGTTACCTGCTACCACCGCCACCCTTCAATTACCAGCACCACATATGACGACAGTAATATTTCATTTTGGCATATGACCTACTTTAACACATACATTGCATCTCTATTTTTCTTCGATCAAATTGCTATCGTACCTAAACTAAAGAATGATACAGCTTTCTCTCTCCTATACGAATAATCTCTTCTTTTCCTAAAAGCATTTTTCTCAATTATGATGTTTTTTGACAATTTCTTAAGCTTATAAAATCACTAAATATAAAAATAATATTGTACTAGAAGACATTAAAATAGTGTTAAATTATAATTACTATATATTTTCTCTTTTAAACTTTATATATTGAACTTTAATACTTCTCAGTTTTTATTATTTTTTATTAAACTTTTAAACTTTCATTTTGAATTTTTTTTTTCCTTTTAATTTGTTTTTTTTTTTTCTATTCTATTTAACTCATGCAATATTAAAATGAATAGAAATTTAATTTCAAATTATTTTAAACATATAAAATACTAAAATTAGTTTTAAAACAATATAAATAGAATTAAAAACTAATCTAAAAAAAGTTAGAATTTTTTTGTTTTTAGTTGTATTTTTTCTTTCATTAAATATTATTTTAGTTT
This sequence comes from Mallotus nudiflorus, assembly GCA_947683625.1. Taxonomy (NCBI): domain Eukaryota; kingdom Viridiplantae; phylum Streptophyta; class Magnoliopsida; order Malpighiales; family Euphorbiaceae; genus Mallotus; species Mallotus nudiflorus. The sequence goes on from CANTUR010000238.1 coordinate 373,292, forward strand.
ATATAAATCGCTATTGTATTTATTTCAATATTGATTTAAAAACACTACTTCAATTTTATTTATTATAGAAATTAGATAAGCTTAAAATAAACGTTTAAAGTTTAAATAAAATATAATAAAAACTTATGAGTGTTAGAGATTAATTAAGTAAAGTTTATGTAATATCCCGTATTTTTAAAATATTTTTACACTGTACCGGGATATGCAGTGTTAATAATTTCTATACATTATATGATATTTTTACGAGTTAATATGTATTTAAAATCTATTTTAATTACGGTGTATTATTTTCAGTGTTTTACGTAAAATTTTTCCGAGACTTGCATTTCCGGGGAAATTTTCACGTAAACAATGTATTATTAATTATTTTAAATGTATTTACGGACTTGCATGAACTCATGCGTATTTTTAAATTATTAAATAAAGCCTGTGTGTGTATATTTATTTAATTAGGGTTTATTATTACCCTAATATTTTATTAAGTATTTATTTGTTTTATTGTTATTTAATTAATTTTATTTAGTATAAATTATTAAAATATTAAATTTTATGTGTGTGGTGTATATTTGATGTGTGTAATTTAATATTATTTTATTATCTAGTGTAAAGTATATATATATACATATATACATTAATATTTGTCAAAAATCAAAAGAATTGGAAAATTACACATTTGCCCCCGAGTCTCCATCTTCCTCCCGATCCTTCTCCTTGTCGTCCGGGCGTCTGTCACGCCGTTTCTTCACCGTGGGTGTGCCGTCCGGTGTGCCACCGTCTTCCCCGACCAATTCCGCCGCCTGAGGAGGCCGTTTTCGGCGCCTGGAAGTCGATTTTGGCCGGAGAAGCCGAAAATCGATCCACCGTCAATCACGTCGATTCCGGCCACCGTTTTCGACACCGCCGGTCTCTTTCTTCTCCTTGAGCTCCGGTGAGTGTGATTCTAGCTTTGGTTTGAGCTAAAATGGTCTAGAATTGCTTAGGTTTCAATTTTGTCAATTTCGGCCTATTAGGATTTTTGATTTTTTTGAGCTTCGAATTGATTGATTCATGAAAAATACCTTCACAAATGTTGATCCTAGTAGATTAATCTACATGTATGAATTTTTGTAGAATTTTTGGAGATTGTTTGGATTTTTGGGTATTTTTGAATATTTTAATATTATTTTCTAATTTTCGGAAATTAATTATTTAAATTATGAAATTGGAGTTTATGGTTGAATTAGGTGTTGAAATGAATTATAGAAATTTATTTGGAATTTTTATGAATTTCTAAGTATTTATTTTGAATTATTGAAGTTTATGTGATTTTGAGAAATTAGGGTTAATTGTGTTTTTATTTGAATTTAATTGGTTAATTGAGTTTAATTATTGATATTATTGATAAATATGTTGAGAAAATTAATTTTGGATAATTGTATAATTTTTGGTGAATTTTTGAAGTAATTTAAGTATATTTATATATATAGGGGTATTTTGGTAATTTTACCCTAAATTGTCTAAAAATATAATTTAATTGGTTTTAATAGTTATTTAAGGTATAAAAATGATTTCTATAAATTATTTGGTATTTTTAACTAATTAAAACTATTTTTCGTGAATTATTTTCAATTGTATATATAATATACGGTTTTTCTAATAAAATGAGTTTTAATCGGTTTTTACAGTGTTTTAAGGTTAATTATGTAATTTTTACCTATGAGATGTATTACTATGTTGTGAGGATATTTTTGGTATACTTGGAATATGTTATGTGTTTGTGGACCTCGGTCGGTGGACTGTAGTTTGGAGTCCGACCGTGGGATTTTGATTGTGTTGAGCCTAATTTTTCGTAGTGTATTTCCTTGCAGGGTCGGCTCTACTCTTTTGAGTAGAGAGATGTCCGTTTTACGGGGGAGGTTCTGCTGAATTTTCGATAGAATTCTCGTAAAACGTGATGTCCAGTCGAACCCTAATTTCTGATTTTGTGTTAAATACTCTAGATTGAATTCTAGGATTTCTGTTAGGTTTATTCTGATGTCAGTTAATTATTTCTTGTTTAGTTGCGCCGAGACCAAGGGCTAGTGGACCAGGCCTGTCGGACCTATCTCGTGGAGCGCACTAGGTGAGTTACTATACTATATATATATATGCTTAGGATGCATGATTTTAGAAATATACATTTTATGTTGATTAAATATGCATAAATAAATTGATTATTTCTTAAGTTTACATTAAGTATATTTTTGGTTTATTTTTGGTATATACTAAATTATATGCATATTTTGTGAATAAAATATATTTAAAATGTTTTTAAATATATTTCCAGCTTAATTTATAATTGATTGAATGTATTTGATATATATATACTCGAAATATACCTCGTTTACTTTTGGTATATTTCCGGTATATATATGGATTATATTATTATTTCATTTACATTCATGCATCATTTATTTTTGTGAATGAATGTTTTACATTATTAATGATGAAGGATATCAATAGAACATGCTACCTAGTGGGCAGCACTAGGACTGAGTACGTATCGGTACGCCTATAGTATTTAGGCTATATTACTAACTTATTTGTGGATATTGATTTGATTATGATTATTGATATGTGGGAGATATGGTTTGGAGGTGTGATTGCTGGAGCTCGGTTGACCAAGTGTCTCGGGGCCAATCACACTGGCAGTCAGACTGCTGGAGCTCGGTTGACTTAGTGTCTCGGGGCCAGTCTACTGTCTAAATGGATTAAGTGGATATATTTGGATTAAATGAGCCTGTATGGCCAGAGTGTTGTTTAACACTATTTCTGAGGTTGCGATATTCTAGGGTTCTATGTGATCCTTCATAAAAGATGATTTTCAGATAAAATATATAAAAATGATTTTATTGCATCTGTGTGTAATTGCCTGTATATATATATATATTATATACTGTTGACTGTATGCATTATCACTTAGTGTGTATGTATATATATTATAGTAATTCACTCAGTGAGGTCTGACTCCCCTCCGTTGACTATTTTTCAGGAGAGTCAACTTCTTCAGACCTCAGTAGCAGGTCGATACGCCGGATTTCTTCCGCCCCGGCTTCTTTGTGTAAATTATCTACTTGAGTCTTAATTATTTTATCTAGACACTGCAGTAGTTGTGAACTAAAGTATTGGATTTCATGTATTTTATTTTAAATGAGATGTATTATATTAAAACTGGATTTGTACTAAAGAGATTATGTATCTATGAGATGAGATTTTTATTTAAATCCAGTGATGAAAATGATATTGTGATATTTAAGATTTTTATTTCCGCTGCATATATATTATATGGTTATTGTTATTACATGATTTATTTTATTTTTAGGCTTGCTACGGGTTCCGGATTTGAAAGAATTCCCATTCCCTAGCGCCGGTCATGGCCCCTATTTCGGGTCGTGACAAAGTTGGTACCAGAGCGGAGTTCTGTGTCAGGGCTTAGTTATGTGAGTTGTGGCCCTAGTTTTAAAGTTATGTTTTCTGTTGGACTACTGCAGTGTATTAGGTTCGAGTATGTCTTGATGAGTATTCCTTGCTGTAGTTTTCTACGTTATTCCTCCGTTGTCTGTTTTGTCTTAATCTTTCCGTTTGTCTTTTCAGAATGAGGAGGCGAGCGCGTGTCGCTCCACCGGTCGTTGAGGCCGAGGATGATGAGTCTTTTCAGGATGAGGTTTTACCTCCTGAGCAGCCAGTTAGACGTAGAGGTCGTGGCAGAGGTAGACCTCGAGGAACGGCAGGTCGTCGTAGGCAGAGAGAGTTACAGGACGAGGAGCCTGTTGAGCCTGAGTTTGATGTTCCTGTTCCTCCAGTTGTTCAGCCTGCCTATCAGCAGGGTATGTCTGACCCTGAGGCAGCTTTGTTCTATGCCCGAGTTGGCAGGATTGCTTTTGATGGTACTTCCGATCCATTAGATTTTCTACATGCGATTGAGATTAGGACTCGGACTGCTCATACCGAGTACCAGCGGATCATGATTGTTGAGTTGTCTGTTGAGGGACCAGCTCTAGATTGGTTCATTCAGATGATCCAGCCCTATATGATGACGATGACATGGGCTCAGTTTCGAGAGCGGTTCATGAGGAGATTTTGTCCAGAGCCTCTTCGTTTGAGTTATCGTCTCCGATTGACCAGTATTTCTCGTGGAGATCGATCTGTAGAGGAGTATACCCGAGAGTTTCTTCGATTGGGTAGATATGCTGAGGATCTGATGCGAGATCAGTATTTCGCTGTTACTACGTATGTTACTGGTTTGGGTTCAGCTTTTGCTGGTATGCCTACATCAGGTCTTACTCTGGAGTCTGTGATCGAGCTAGCTAAGGAGATTGAGCTGAGACTAGTTAGGCAGGGAGCGATGCCTGATTACTACCAGTTAGGAGTTCAGTCGAGTGGATTGCAGGCTACTCCATATTCGAGTTTTCATGTTGGATCGAGTAGTCAGCAGCGAGGTCTGACTCAGCAGAGTTAGAGACAGCAGCAGCGAGTGCATCGGAGCAATAGACATGGCCGTGGAGGTCAGCGTAGATCGTTCAGATTTGGGTCAGGTGCTTCGAGCAGTAGCAGTGGTCGTAGTTCTGGATCAGCTGCCAGCGTTTGCCAGACTTATGGTAGAGTCCATCAGGGATCGTGTTATCTGACACCACTGACATGCTTCAGATGCGGGCAGACAGGACATTTTGCCAGATCGTGTCCTTATTCCGGGTATCAGCAGTAGCAGATTCCGTGATTCCCACAGCAGTCGATTGCTAGTGCAGCACCCGTGCCATTTCAGTTACCACCAGCCCAGCATCAGAGTTCCACTCAGTTTGTTCCACAGCAGAGTCATGGTAGAGGTACTAGAGGAAGTGCCAGAAGTGTTGGCCAGGCTTCTACCAGTCAGCAGGGAGGTCGAGGCCAGGCGAGAGTCTTCCATCTGACTCAGCAGGATGCTCAGGCATCTAATGCAGTCGTGGCAGGTATTGTTTCTATTTGTTACCTGGATGCTTGGGTTTTGTTTGATCCGGGTGCCACGCATTCATTTGTTTCTCCTGTTTTTGCTTCTAAATCTTGTTGGCAAGCTTCGAGGATGGCTTTTCCTTTGTCTATTGCCACTCCTCTGAGCGATTCCTTAGACATCGATATTGTTCTTTCTGGTTGTCCAGTTCTCGTGGGAGATAGAGAATTACCCGCTGATTTGATTTTGTTGGATGTGTTGGAGTTCGATGTTATTTTGGGAATGGATTGGTTATCTCAGCACTTTGCCGTAGTAGATTGCAGGAATAAGGAGGTGACTTTCAGAATTCCTGGTGAAGTAGAATTTAAGTTTGTTGGTGATAGGAGTTCAGTACCTCAGAATCTTATTTCTGCTATTTCTGCTAGGAAGTTGTTGAGGAAAGGTTGTCAGGGGTATTTGGCATTGGTCAGGGATACGTCAGTGGAGAAGTTTTCACTCACAGATGTTCCTGTTGCTTGTGAGTTCCTGATGTTTTTCCCGAGGAGTTGCCAGGTTTACCACCTTATAGAGAGATTGAGTTCTGTATAGATGTGGTACCAGGTACTACTCCTATATCTATGCCACCTTATCGTATGGCTCCTGCAGAGTTGAAAGAGTTGAAGGAACAATTGCAAGAGTTGTTGGATAAGGGTTTCATTAGACCTAGTGTTTCCCCTTGGGGTGCACTAGTCTTGTTTGTGAAGAAGAAGGATGGTACCCTGAGACTGTGCATTGACTACAGAGAGTTGAATAAGGTGACAGTGAAGAACAAGTATCCTCTCCCGAGGATAGATGATTTGTTTGATCAACTACAGGGTGCACAGTTCTTTTCTAAGGTTGACTTGAGGTCGGGTTATCATCAGCTGCGGATTAGTGAAGCCGATATTCCTAAGACAGCATTCCGCACTAGATATGGTCATTATGAGTTTCTGGTGATGTCTTTTGGTTTGACTAATGCACCAGCAGCTTTTATGGATCTGATGAATAGGGTATTCAGACCGTATGTGGATCAGTTTGTGGTAGTCTTCATTGATGATATACTGGTATATTCGAGGAGTATGGAAGAGCACGTATATCACTTGAGGATTGTACTACAGACATTGAGAGATCATCAGCTTTATGCTAAATTCTCGAAGTGTGATTTCTGGATGGAAAGTGTTTCTTTTCTTGGACACGTAGTGTCTAAAGAAGGTATTCAGGTTGATCCACAGAAGGTTGAGGCAGTATCTGAATGGCCTAGACCTACTTCTGTTACAGAGATTCGGAGTTTTCTGGGTTTAGCCGGGTATTATAGGCGGTTTGTGCAGGATTTTTCCAGGATAGCAGCCCCTATGACTCGCTTGACTCAGAAGAATGTTAGATTCGAGTGGTCAGAAGCTTGTGAGAATAGTTTTCAGTTGTTGAAGGAGAATTTGACCACAGTGCCAGTGTTAGCTTTGCCTAATAGTGTGGATAAGTTCACAGTTTACTGTGATGCTTCTAGAATTGGTCTTGGTTGTGTGTTGATGCAGAATGGAAGGGTGATAGCTTATGCTTCGAGGCAATTGAAGAAGCATGAGCAGAATTATCCTACACATGATCTAGAGATGGCTGCAGTGATCTTTGCTTTGAAGATTTGGAGACATTATTTGTACGGGGTGACTTGTGAAATATTTACTGATCACAAGAGCCTTAAGTACATTTTTCAGCAGCGAGATTTGAATTTGAGACAAAGAAGATGGTTGGAACTGTTGAAGGATTATGATTGCGAGATTCTTTACCATCCGGGTAAAGCTAATGTTGTAGCAGATGCCTTGAGTAGGAAGTCCTCAGGTAGTCTTGCTCACATCGGTGTTGAGAGGAGACCATTGATCCAGGAGTTGCATTTGTTGGTGGATCAAGGTCTGATGATGAAGATTAGTAAATCAGGTGGACTGTTAGCTCAGTTTAAAGTACGATCTGTACTAAGGGATAGGATTAAAGCAACTCAGAGTCGAGATCCTATTCTGGAAGAGCTTGCAGAGAATGTCAGAGCAGGGAAGTTCACTGATTTCACACTTGATGATGATGGTGTGTTATGGATCAGTGGTAGATTGTGTGTTCCTGATGTGGATGATTTGAGAGAAGAGATCCTAGAGGAAGCACATTCTACAGCCTACAGCATTCATCCGGGTGTTACTAAGATGTACCACAATATCAGAGATTTATTCTGGTGGGATGGATTGAAGAAGGATGTTGCTGATTATGTTGCTAAGTGCTTGACGTGTCAGCAAGTGAAAGCCGAACATCAGAAGCCTTCTGGGAAGCTTCAGCCTCTTCCTATTCCCGAGTGGAAGTGGGAAAGGATAGCTATGGATTTTGTGGTTGGTTTACCTCATTCGAAGGATGGATACGACTCCATCTGGGTGATTGTAGACAGATTGACGAAGTCTGCACATTTCTTGCCTGTGAAAGCCACATATTCAGTTGCTAGATTGGCGAAGTTGTATTTGAAGCATATTGTGTGCCTTCATGGAGTACCTTTGTCCATTGTGTCAGATAGAGGTTCGGTGTTTACTTCTCGTTTTTGGCAAAAGTTGCAGGAAGCGATGGGCACTAGGTTGGATTTCAGTACTTCTTTTCATCCTCAGACAGATGGTCAATCTGAGAGGACAATCCAGACACTGGAAGATATGTTGAGGATGTGTGTCTTGGATTTGGGAGGTAGCTGGGATGATCATTTGTCGCTTGTTGAGTTTGCATATAATAACAGCTACCATAGCAGTATTGGCATGGCACCATACGAGGCGTTGTATGGAAGGAAGTGTAGATCCCCGTTGAGTTGGGATGAGATTGGTGAGAGATCTTTGACTGGACCAGAGATGGTTCAGGATGCTGCAGAGAAAGTCGTCGTGATCAAGCGCAGATTAGAGACCGCAGTTAGCAGACAGAAGAGTTATGCGGATCCTAGGCGCAGAGATGTGGAGTTTCAGGTTGGAGATTTCATTTTTCTGAAAGTATCTCCGATGAAGGGTGTGATGAGATTTGGCAAGAAGGGTAAGTTAGCACCGAGATACATTGGACCGTTTGAGATTCTGGAGAGAGTTGGCACTGTTGCATATCGGTTGGATTTGCCTCCGAGTATGTCACAGGTGCATCCAGTATTTCATATCTCGATGTTGAGGAAGTATATCTCAGACCCCTCACACGTGTTGCAACCTGACAGTGTAGAAGTGAGTGAAGATTTGATGTTTGTGGAAGAACCTGTGGCGATCGTAGATTATCAAGTTCGACAGTTGCGATCGAAGCAGATTCCGATGGTCAAGGTTCTGTGGCGTAGCGACAGAGTTAAGGAGCATACGTGGGAGACTGAAGCTGAGATGCGAGCTTCTTACCCGTGTCTCTTTCCTTCTTGATCTTGTTTTCTGGAATTCGGGGACGAATTCTTATAAGGGGGGAAGACTGTAATATCCCGTGTTTTTAAAATATTTTTACACTGTACCGAGATATGCAGTGTTAATAATTTCTGTACATTATATGATATTTTTATGAGTTAATATGTATTTAAAATCTATTTTAATTACGGTGTATTATTTTCAGTGTTTTACGTAAAATTTTCCCGAGACTTGCATTTCCGGGGAAATTTTCACATAAACAATGTATTATTAATTATTTTAAATGTATTTACGGACTTGCATGAACTCATGCATATTTTTAAATTATTAAATAAAGTCTGTGTGTGCATATTTATTTAATTAGGGTTTATTATTACCCTAATATTTTATTAAGTATTTATTTGTTTTATTGTTATTTAATTAATTTTATTTAGTATAAATTATTAAAATATTAAATTTTATGTGTGTGGTGTATATTTGATGTGTGTAATTTAATATTATGTTATTATATAGTGTAAAGTATATATATATACATATATACATTAATATTTGTCAAAAATCAAAAGAATTGGAAAATTACACATTTGCCCCCCGAGTCTCCATCTTCCTCCCGATCCTTCTCCTTACCGTCTGGGCGTCTGTCACGCCGTTTCTTCACCGTGGGTGTGCCGTCCAGTGTGCCACCGTCTTCCCCGACCAATTCCACCGCCTGAGGAGGCCGTTTCCGGCGCCTGGAAGTCGATTTTGGCCGGAGAAGCCGAAAATCGATCCACCGTCGATCACGTCGATTCCGGCCACCGTTTTCGACACCGCCAGTCTCTTTCTTCTCTTTGAGCTCCGGTAAGTGTGATTCTAGCTTTGGTTTGAGCTAAAATGGTCTAGAATTGCTTAGGTTTCGATTTTGTCAATACTAGCCTATTAGGGTTTTCGATTTTTTTGAGCTTTGAATTGATTGATTCATGAAAAATACCTTCACAAATGTTGATCCTAGTAGCTTAATCTACATGTATGAATTTTTGTAGAATTTTTGGAGATTGTTTGGATTTTTGGGTATTTTTGAATATTTTAATATTATTTTCTAATTTTCGGAAATTAATTATTTAAATTATGAAATTGGAGTTTATGGTTGAATTAGGTGTTGAAATGAATTATAGGAATTTATTTGGAATTTTTATGAATTTCTAAGTATTTATTTTGAATTATTGAAGTTTATGTGATTTTGAGAAATTAGGGTTAATTGTGTTTTTATTTGAATTTAATTGGTTAATTGAGTTTAATTATTGATATTATTGATAAATATGTTGAGAAAATTAATTTTGGATAATTGTATAATTTTTGGTGAATTTTTGAAGTAATTTAAGTATATTTATATATATAGGGGTATTTTGGTAATTTTACCCTAAATTGTCTAAAAATGTAATTTAATTGGTTTTAATAGTTATTTAAGGTATAAAAATGATTTCTATAAATTATTTGGTATTTTTAACTAATTAAAACTATTTTTCGTGAATTATTTTCAATTGTATATATAATATACGGTTTTTCTAATAAAATGAGTTTTAATCGGTTTTTACAGTGTTTTAAGGTTAATTATGTAATTTTTACCTATGAGATGTATTACTATGTTGTGAGGATATTTTTGGTATACTTGGAATATGTTATGTGTTTGTGGACCTCGGTCGGTGGACTGTAGTTTGGAGTCCGACCGTGGGATTTTGATTGTGTTGAGCCTAATTTTTCGTAGTGTATTTCCTTGCAGGGTCGGCTCTACTCTTTTGAGTAGAGAGATGTCCATTTTACGGGGGAGGTTCTGCCGAATTTTCGATAGAATTCTCGAAAACGTGATGTCCAGTCGAACCCTAATTTCTGATTCTGTGTTAAATACTCTAGATTGAATTCTAGGATTTCTATTAGGTTTATTCTGATGTCAGTTAATTATTTCTTGTTTAGTTGCGCCGAGACCGAGGGCTAGTGGACCAGGCCTGTCGGACTTGTCTCATGGAGCGCACCAGGTGAGTTACTATACTATATATATATGCTTAGGATGCATGATTTTAGAAATATACATTTTATGTTGATTAAATATGCATAAATAAATTGATTATTTCTTAAGTTTACATTAAGTATATTTTTGGTTTATTTTTGGTATATACTAAATTATATGCATATTTTATGAATAAAATATATTTAAAATGTTTTTAAATATATTTCCAGCTTAATTTATAATTGATTGAATGTATTTGATATATATATACTCGAAATATACCTGGTTTACTTTTGGTATATTTCTGGTATATATATGGATTATATTGTTATTTCATTTACATTCATGCATCATTTATTTTTGTGAATGAATGTTTTACATTATTAATGATGAAGGATATCAATAGAACGTGCTACCTAGTGGGCAGCACTAGGACCGAGTACGTACCGGTACGCCTATAGTATTTAGGCTATATTACTAACTTATTTGTGGATATTGATTTGATTATGATTATTGATATGTGGGAGATATGGTTTGGAGGTGTGATTGCTGGAGCTCGGTTGACCAAGTGTCTCGGGGCCAATCACACTGGCAGTCAGACTGCTGGAGCTCGGTTGACTTAGTGTCTCGGGGCCAGTCTACTGTCTAAATGGATTAAGTGGATATATTTGGATTAAGTGAGCCTGTATGGCCAGAGTGTTGTTTAACACTATTTCTGAGGTTGTGATATTCTAGGGTTCTATGTGATCCTTCATAAAAGATGATTTTCAGATAAAATATATAAAAATGATTTTATTGCATTTGTGTGTAATTGCCTGTATATATTTATATTATATATACTGTTGACTGTATGCATTATCACTTAGTGTGTATGTATATATATTATAGTAATTCACTCAGTGAGGTCTGACTCCCCTCCGTTGACTATTTTTCAGGAGAGTCAACTTCTTCAGACCTCAGTAGCAGGTCGATACGCCGGATTTCTTCCGCCCCGGCTTCTTTGTGTAAATTATCTACTTGAGTCTTATTTATTTTATCTAGACACTGCAATAGTTGTGAACTAAAGTATTGGATTTCATGTATTTTATTTTAAATGAGATGTATTATATTAAAACTGGATTTGTACTAAAGAGATTATGTATCTATGAGATGAGATTTTTATTTAAATCCAGTGATGAAAATGATATTGTGATATTTAAGATTTTTATTTCCGCTGCATATATATTATATGGTTATTGTTATTGCATGATTTATTTTATTTTTAGGCTTGCTATGGGTTCCGGATTCGAAAGAATTCCCGTTCCCTAGCGCCGGTCATGGCCCCTGTTTCGGGTCGTGACAGTTTAGGGTGAAAATGTGCATTTGGCCTTGAATATTTTGCAACGTTTAGAAAAGTGAAAAAATTAATATTGGAAAATATCTACTCTCAAATCCTTTTTTAAGGTAATTAAAACTTCTTATATATATTCTAACATTTTAACATAAGTTATATAATTTTATAGTTATCGTTAATTGAAGAATAAATTACACAAATTATATAATATAATTGAATAATAAATTATAAAATTAATGTCTTTTAATTATTTATAACGGTTTTATTTATTGACATTTAACTTATTGTAAATTACTAAAACCAATACATATTATATTATAGGGATGACAACATTTACAGTTATAAAAATTATACATATATTTTCTTAAATTAAGTCTTTAATATATAATTTGTAATAATTAAATTTTGTAAATATTTAAAAATTTAACCATTAATCATATCTTGTTAATTCTAACAGATTAAATATACATTACACTAATTTCACCAATATAGTATCCATGTAATCACCATACTAGCCACATCAGCTACCTATATTAGCTCATTCTTTTTCTATTTTCTTCTTCTTCTTCCAATATGGATTATGAATTCATTATGATTTTAATCCTTAGAAAATTTTTCTACTATCCATTTGGTCCTGTAATAGCCAATTACACCCTTTTCTTCAATTACTTGTAGTAGTCATTATCAAAAGTTGAAGAGGTTGAATTCAGGAATTCTCTTGCATTATGATTCTTGTTTGATTTTGGGCATTTCTTGCTTAGCTTCTCTACAAAATCACTGTCTATGCTGCGGTCAATTTTATGCACTGAACTAAAGTTGTGAAGGAAAGCTTTAAATGAGGAGCAGTGCGAAAAACCTAAAGTGTGTCTGCATGCAACCATGTTTTTAACTCCTAAACCTCTATTGACAAAGCTTTGAATAAGTTGTGTCACATTGAAAGTTGGAGCTGGTAGGTTAATGGTATCATTTGCTTTGGACACCCTTCCATCCTTCCTTCCCTTTAGTACATTCCAATAAGGTCCTCTCGACAAATAGATTATAACAAGAAACATGTGATAATTAATTAGAAATAGAAAAAATGAGAAAACTATGTGTTGAAAACAAAATTACTTTTAACAGCCTTCCTTTTTCACATGATGATGGTTTCTGTAGAGAATATGTTAACTTACCATGGCTACCACATCTCTTGCTGCTATAACAATGACATCTACACATGAAACAGTATGTGGACAAACCATTTCAAGCTTGGGTTTGGCATCATCAGTCGCATAGAAAGATTAAACTGAGATATTTGGAGTGCCATCTTTCTCTGCTTGGTTTCCAGGAGTAGAGTGTAGCAAAAAGATGCATCGCACCCATATCAATAGGTAAACAAAATTAATTCAAATCTTAAACAAAGGTCTTTTCTCTCTTCTCTAAATCGTAGTCATCAATGACCAAGAAATTAAAGAAATTGCAAATTTATTTGTCAGGGTTTTGCAATTCAATGTTAGATTAAAGGTGATTTTTTTTATTTGCACATTCTTTTTTTTTTACAACTTAATTATACTAAATTCATAATTTATTTACAAGGGTTAAAAGTCATAATGGAAAAAGAAGGAGAAAGATTAAAGAAGAAAAAAAAAAGAAAAAAAAAACTAATATGGGCGGTTGATGTGGTTAGTGTAGTGATTGCATAGATGCCACATGACGAAATTAATACCACGTATGTTCAACATGTTAGAAATTACAAAAAATGACTAATAGTTAAATTTTTAAATACTTGCAGGACCTAATTGTTACAAATTAAACATTTAAAATTTAATTATAAAAATTATATAATTTTTAAAACTGCAAATATTGTTATCCCTATATTATATTCAAGCATTTTTTTCTTAAAGACTTATTTTTATATTATAAATGAAAATTAATTATGAAACCATTAATGTAAAACGATATAATAAATAAATTGGTTTAAACTTTATTTTTTATTAGAGCACATTAAACCTCCAATTGATAATTGATTTCTCTAAAGGCTATATAAACGTCCTTGATGGACTAATTTTTATATATTGGTGAGTCTGTTAATTCAATTGTTGAATATCATTTGATCCTATTACTTTTTTATTCATGTTTTAATGTATAAATCATCTTTTAGAGTGTTTAAATATTGGAAAACTTAAACTATAACTTTTATTAAATTATCTGGACAATCTAAACAATCATTTCAATTTGTTGAATGTTATTTTCCTATCAAATTTCACATTTATTATATCTTGTAATATATATATATATATATATATATATATATATATATATATATATATATATATATATATATATATATATATATATATATATATATATATATATATATATAGTGATATATTTTAGTTTTGATTATGTTACACAACTTTTTTTGTCCATATTTCTCTTTCTCATGATCTTTTCAATAGATATTTTCACTTTTTCTTTATATTTTAGACTATTACTTATGTTGTTATCATTTATTTTTATTACCAACTTTTTTCAAAAACAATCATATATTTTTTACTTGATTTTCTCTCTTTTGTATTATAACAAGAAATTTATAATTTGTATTTGAAATATTTAATTTCTACGTTTTGTAAAATATCATGTTTGGTATAAGATGGTTCCTCTTCTTTTTACATCATGATCTCCATTTACAAAATAAACTTTTTTCTTCATAACAATTTCTTTTTGCTAAAATAATTTTTCAATTTCAATTTTATTATTTCCTTTATTTGACTTGAATTTCAAAATTTATTGTTCAGATATTTAATTACTATATTTATTTATTTATTTATATTTGTTATGCAAATTTATATTCTTTTACACTATCATCGACATTCATAATGCAAACTATTTTATTTTTATAATAATAATTTCTTTTCATTAAAATGAACTTTTAATTTTAATGTATGTTTATTTATAGGTTTTATTATATATTTATTTAACTAAAATTTTATTCTTTTTTTTTAAATTCTTGATATTTATATTTTATTCTATTAATTTCTATCTATCATACAAATTTACATAAAGTTAGTTTGTGATGAAAGTTATGCTTTTTTTTATATTATTATTATTATCATGATTGTAAATTTGTTGTGATCTCTCTCTCACTCTATATATATAGAGAGAGAATTTAGTTAGTTTAGTCAATTTAGTTAATTTTGCAAATTTTGTGAATTTAGACAAATAATTTCAGAATATATTTAGAGAATTTAGTTAATTTAATTAATTTAGTGAAATTAGTTAATTTAGATAAATAATTTGAGAATATATTGAAAGAATTTAGTGAGTTTAATTAATTTAGTGAATTTAGTTAGTTTAATTAATTTAGTTAATATTATTAATATTGTGAATTGAGTGAATTTATGCTTCCCATTATCTTGAGAAAAATAAAAGAAGAAGAAATAGAGAAAGATTAAAACAAAAATTGAAGAGGGAAGGAAGTGGGTGGACACCAACACCATGGCCTCAAAAGATCAAGTATAAGATGCTAGTAATCCCATCGCTTGTACATAAGAATTGAAGGTCTTTAGAAAATCAAGTATTAGAAGACAAACAATCCAAAACATTAGAGCAAATATTATAAGATGCCATCACTTCAAAACCATCTAAAACTGGAATATCATAACTCGGGAAAGATGAGAACAAATATGAATATGAACAAAACTATGCTAGAACACTGGACATCGCCATCCACCATGCAACATCATCATTTCCTAATACATTGTACTCAACAATGTTTTAGATAAACTGGCATTTTTACACCATAACAAATACTTTAGGTTCAAGCCCTTGACAACATAAATAAATGTGGACTTACTCATCATGTGCATTAGACCATGAAAATAATACAATTCCAAGTGCAACCTAGTTCAAAATTTCAGAAAAATATTAAAAAAAAATTAACATAACTAACTTTTATCCAACTATTGCTACTATTTTCAGCAACAACAACCATTACCCGAGAGTGTAATAACAATCATAGTCTTTATACAACCACTAGTCATCGTAGTCTTCTTCTTGTCCCGCGCCTCTCAACTTGCTATGTTTTAAGGAGGAGATAAAGGAGAAGAGAGGTTTCTTGTACATAAAATGGACATAATGGTGATGATTACGCAACTGATGATGAAAAAGATGAAATTAAAAGCTCAAAATTGACAATAACAATAATAAAAATTTTGATAAATGATGAGCCCTTATTTTCAAGAAAACAAAAGTGATTTGCTAAGAAGAAATTTTAGAATTTAAAAGAGAAAAGGCTACAGAAATTTCACTCATAACACCATAAATGATACGAACCCTACCTATAATAGAGATAGAACGCGCATCCAACTTTGAAATCTTGCCCAAGAAGGTTGTGTTGATGGAGCTAAACCCTTTACTTATTAAATTGAAGCAAGATACTTAGCTATTAAAAGATGAACAATCACATAATTCTAAGTCTAATCTAACCTAGTAATTGTAATGAAAGGTAGAAGTGAAACAATTCAAGTAAACTTGTAAAGTTTTAAAAGAACAAAGTTTACGAAAAAAACTCACTTTTAATATTTTAATGCTTGTCTCAAAATTTTTTTTACATGTTTGCAGCCCTTATATAGGCATGTAAACAACCTATTCCTTAAAGGAAAAGGTTTTATTCCTTATTCCTAAAGATACCTATCTAGAAAAATCCTTAATTAAGGAGATTTCCTTCAAAATAAGACAACTAATGACAACTCATCTTTGAAAAGTCAAAATTGATAACTCATTACAACTCATAAGAACTAAGCATTAAAGTATGACATGTCATATATTGACCATTGACCCTTGACTTTGATTTATTGACTATTTAACTTTGACTTATTGACTTTGACTTGGAATATTCTTGAATCTTCTCACATCTTCTAGAATCTTCTAAAATCTTTCTTATTGACTCCAAAATAAAAATAACTCCAAATTTGTCCATATCAAGCTAATTAATTTTAAAATAGGAAATTAAGCTAATTAGCTTGAATTCTTCATATTCAAGCACTTTTAATCCCTTTTAGGGTTCATATTATTCCCTCCCTCTTGAAGATGATTCGCCCTCGAATCATAGCCATCTTCTAAAGTTAAAAAATTCATGAATCCTCCAGGGTCAAATACAAACACCTTTATTGAAAACTTCTCCTTTGAAGTAATGCACTATAAAAGTAGCTTCAAAATAACTTGAACTTGATTGAACATTTGAAGCATAGAACTTTTGGTCATGAACTTATAAGGATTGCATTCTTATTGCTTCCTTCTAAACATAAAATATGAATATTTTAAGTTCTTTTTGGCACAAGTGAAGACTCCATAGATTGCATTGTTGACATAAGGAATTTCAATAACATCAGTAAAAGGATCTTTGTATGGCATAAAAGTTTGTAAAATAAATTTCAAAATACTAGAAAAAGAAAGAATAGAGCTGTTAGCATAATCATGATGAATAACCAGCTTGTTATCCTCCTCTTTCTTTTGTGCATAAACTTTTTGGTTTGCCTTTTCATGAGTTAATCCTTGCACATCTTCACTAGATTACTCAAAACTTTGCAAACAATCCTTATTATCTTCAATGACTTTAACAAAGTCATTATTCTTGGAGTTACACTCTATTTTATTCTCCTCGCACACAACCACTTCTTTTGCACACAACCACTTCTTTTTCACACTTCTCTTCATGAATAATGCTCTCCTCGAATTTATTAGTTTGATCACATAATTAATCCTCATGCTTCTTCTCATGATCACTTAACACCACTTCAGCATTAGCACCACTTTAATTATTAACCTTATTACTCTAACTCTCTCTATCTAAAGTAAGTGAAATTACATCATTCAAAGACAAATTAAGTTACAATTGTACCACAAACATAAGATCTTGTCTAATTTCACTCTTAAGCCCATTTATGAATCTTGTAATTTTTTGTCCTTTAGATTCACCTAAATCACTTGCAATTATAAAAAACTTAAAACTTTTTAGCGTAATCATCAACAGTTAACACATCCCCTTGTTTAAGTCTTTCTAATTTAAGATAAAATTTATTCCTAACATCATGAGGAATGAAATATCTAGACATTAACCTTTTCATTAACTCCCAATTTCTAACCTCATTTACCATCAAATCTTCCCACCATATAGCAGCATGACCCACAAATTTTTTAGAAGCAAGTTTGCACTTTTAAAATCACTTATTTGAAGAGAATCAAATATCTCCTCTATTTATTGTACCTATTTCAAGTAAACAAAAGGATCATCCCCACCAAGCAAGAAAATAAGGCATGTCCATGCTAAAAAAAATAGTTTTAAAAAGATATAGAAAAAAAATCCTCACAAAGCACTCCCTTGCGTGTTTACACTCAATGATGTGAATGCTCTCGTGTTTCTCTCATTTTTTTTTGTTTTTTTTAATATATGAAGAATTTTGAAGAAGAAAATAATAGATAATACATAAAAATTAAAGGATACGTAACCAAACCTTAAAGTTTGGCTCTAATACCAAACTGATACGAACCCTACCTATAATAGAGATAGAACGCGCATCTAACTTTGAAATCTTGCTTAAGGATCATCAAGGATAAGTTGTGTTGATGGAGCTAAACCCCTTACTTATTAAATTGAAGCAAGATACTTAGCTATTAAAATATGAACAATCACACAATTCTAAGTCTAATCTAACCTAGCAATTATAATGAAAGGTAGAAGTGAAACAATTCAAGTAAACTTGCAATGTTTTAAAAGAACAAAGTTTGAGGAAAAACTTCACTTTTAATATTTTAATGCTTGTCTCAAAATTCGTTTTACATGTTTATAGCCCTTATATAGGCATGTAAACAACCTATTCCTTGAAGGAAAATGTTTTATTCCTTATTCCCAAAGATACCTATATAGAAAAATCCTTAATTAAGGAGATTTCCTTCAAAATAGGACAACTAATGACAACTCATCTTTGAAAAGTTCATGACAACTCATGACAACTAAGCATTGAAGCATGACATGTCATATGTTGACCATTGACCCTTGACTTTGACTTGTTGACTATTTGACTTTGACTTATTGACTTTGACTTGAGATATTTTTAAATCTTCTCATATCTTCTAGAATCTTCCTTCCTGACTCCAAAATAGAAATAATTCTAAATTTTTTCATATCAAGCTAATTAATTTCAAAATAGGAAATTAAGCTAATTAGCTTGAATTCTTTATATTCAAGCACTTTTGATCCCTTTTAGGTTCATATTAATAAAATTTAGCATCGAGAAATGAGCAGCAACGATTGTGATGGAGAATAGAGGAGCAGCGACGGTGATGAAATCAAGGTTTCTCAGGGGAATCTGGGACTTGGAATTCAAGAGAGAGAGAGAAGGCTTTGAGAAAGAGGAAAGGTTGGTGGTGGTGATGGTGGCAGCCACCATGAGGAATACCACTGATGCCAATAAAAATGAAATTGGCTCCTCTGCCATTGAAGAAGAAGAAGAAGAAGAAGAAGAGGAAAGCACATGTAAAAGGGTGAGTGATATGGCAATTATAAGGGCCACTAACAGTTGATTCAATGGTGCTGTTAAAAGAGGGGCCTGAATGACAAAAAGACTTGATTTTTTTGTTTAATTGAGCCTAATATTAGATAAGGTATTTATATGCACCCCAAGGTAAACATTAAGGGCAAAAATGTTTCTTATCCTTAATGTTATTTTACGAATTTAAGTAACCAACATTATTTTCATGTTTTGGAGAATGGTGACTTTAAATGCGGTTTTGACTTGATTAATTAATTGAAAAGCATTGGCATCAATAATCAATTTTGCTATGAAATATCTATATAGGAATCATGACAAGTTTGAATAATTTCATGCAATTATTTCATAGCAAAATTTACTAGTGTTGTTTATATTTTTTTTGAGTTTTATTGATTATGTTAATTTTGCATCCAGATTCACTATTATTAAAAACACAATGTCAATATTGGTCACTTGATTTTTTTTTGAATTTAATTAGTTGACATTATTTTCATATTTTGAGAAATGGTGACTATGAATGTAGTTTTGGCGTGATTAGTCAACTTGAAAACACATGCATTAACAGTACATTTTTTCAGGACATATCTATATGAAATTACTCTAGCTACGTGAGAATTATGAAAAGTTTGAATGATATCATCTAATTATTTCTTAGTAAATTTTACTACTATTGTCTATATTTTTTGAGTTAATTGATCTTGTCAAACGTGCATTCAAATTTACCATTGTTCATAACACAACGTCAATGTTAGTATTTAAAATTTCATTTAATTTTTAATTAAACTTTAGTTTTGGTTCAAATATTTATATAAACACTTAACATTATAGAAGTGCTATGTGGTTATGAACATAATTATGAAGTAGTTGGTAGTATCATGCAAATTATTTAGGAGCATTTTTTATTTTCTAATTTAAAAAATAATTGAATTTTAAAGTTTTGGCCTTTGTATAAGGTTTGATACAATGTAGTTATAGACAAAACTCTGCTAAAATTTTATTAGAAATCTTGTTAATTTTTTTTTATAATGTGTAGATATGGGTAGACGTCGTCCATTATTTCCACCTTTTGCTTCTGCATTGTCACAACCATTGACTCTCACTTCTTAGTCTGCTTTATTGATGTACATTGGTTATTGTAACATCCATGACTCTAAGGATAGAAGAAGAAAATTAATATTATTAATTTAATATTAATTTTAAGTCTTATTTTGGCTTAGATAGATTAATGGAAGGTTAAATTGAAAATAATAAACATCAAGGAAGGGTGAAAACAAAAGAAATTAAAGCAAGTGGAAGATCAATTAAATAGAAAAGAAAATCAAAAGATCAAAGTGTAAAGGTGTGGATTGTTAGTGATATGCACTATGTTAATCATATATGACCATATTTTGACTTTATCATTTTATTTAATAAAGATGCATTTTTCATTATCATTTTGTGTTATGATAATTACTTGAATGGTCAATTCTTACTAAGGTCATCAAGTATGTGACTTGATAGTAAAACCCTTAGATTAAATATGAGTTCTATTCAAATTATCCCTAGTCATAACAATATGTTATGGCTAGTATGATGTTGATTGATGATTATGTTTTATTAATCATGAATATGAGATATTAAGTCAACTCATAGGTAC
Organism: Mallotus nudiflorus; assembly: GCA_947683625.1. Taxonomy (NCBI): domain Eukaryota; kingdom Viridiplantae; phylum Streptophyta; class Magnoliopsida; order Malpighiales; family Euphorbiaceae; genus Mallotus; species Mallotus nudiflorus. The sequence continues at coordinate 394,108 of CANTUR010000238.1, forward strand.
TTATTTGGGAAATAATGTACTGGATTGACCCATCGTGAGAATACTATATAGATAATTGTTATAAGTAATTCTCATTATAATAATATTAATTTAGTCCTTTGACCTTGAAATCATCATGAATTTCTACATAACTATTATATATTTTAACACAATCTAACATTGTCTTTAACAGGATGATTAAATAGATTGTTGTTGGATATGAAATGAGTAATATGAGGAATGTGAGTGATTGAGAAGGAATTTATCCCTCATTTAATCTGAGTAAGATATCTATAGACCCCTTGATAAGATAGACTAAGGAAAATGCATGGCCATGCTAAAGTGAATTGATAAAGAGTTATCATTCTTAGTCTACTTAGAGTCAAGAAATAATATGATTGAATTATATAAGGATGACAAAAATTATGCCTTATATTCAATCAAGATATCATGTGACAAAGGGATTACAATATTTATTATAAATTAGGTTATGTTAGATTATTGACTTCACATGACTTAGGTAGTCCTAATGTCTTGCTAGAGGCCACTTATGACTTGTAGGCCTCAATAGAGATTTAAGACCCATTGCCAATGTCATGTGAACCTATAGGGTCACACACTTAGAACAGGTCCAAAAATAGATATGGGTTTGAGAAGCTCAAATATGCTCTGTGGAAATAAATAAATAGTTTATTTATTTAAGGTAAATGTTATCTTAAATAAATGGAATATTATATCTGATTTAATTTTAAATAAAATTAGAATAATAATATTTGAGAAATTACCAAAAAGTTGTTTTGGTAAGTGAAACCCTAATTAGAGGTCTACAAATATGTTATATTCTCTAGGGTTTTACTAACTCAATTGTTAGCCACCAAAATTCATTTTTCTTCTCTTAGAAAAACTAAAACACATAGTGTTTTTATGCTTGATTTTTGAAAAATCAAGAGAAGTGCTAGCACACAAAGTTTTCATTTTAATCAAGGGTTGTTTGTGTGGAAGTTTATGGAGGATGGATTCTTTTGGAGACATCTTCATCCAAACTACCAAAATCAAAAGCTCGAGGTAAGGTGTCACCAGAGTGAACCTCCTCTCTGCCTTTCAACAGTCTTGCCTCTTCTGTGTTTGTGGTAAAATTTGAAAACCCTAGTTTTAAATCAATTAATCAAATTACTTGGATCTGGGTTAGGGTTTATGGTTAAAATTTTTAATTTTTATTGTATTTTTTAATCATGAAACCCAACATGGATGAGGTGTCAATCATGTAGACAAGCAATGAGAAACTTATTAAATAAAAAAAAGAAAGCTGCAAGAATTAAAAATGCGAAAATAAGTGTAAAGACTGTATTTTACTTCAAGAAATAAGGGAGAAGAATAGTAGCTAAATTAAGTTTTTGGCTAGGGATTGAATTGATTAAGGAAAATTCTAGTTGCATATAGCATTTCCATTGAAATTTAGTACATGCATGGTTAATTCTATAAGTAGTTCATAAAATATATGGTGATATTAGGTAATTAAGATGCAAGTTTGAGCTTTGAATTCAGCTAGAAATTTTGATGAGTGTTCATGGAATTCTTTTTTGTTGACCATTTGCATTATCAAACTCCTAGTTTTGGACTTTGACAAATAATTTAGATTCTAATGATTTCCTTTAAGTGTGGAGAAAGTTGATTGATTATCAAGAATAATTATTTAATGATTAGAGATAATGAAATACTATTTGAAAAGTATAAATATGAATTTCGATGAAGTATCTTAATCTATGCAAGTCTCCAATCTTTAAGAAATAATTATATATAAAAAATATACAAATTTAGACTTACAGTCGTATGCTCATGAGTACCTCATGAGCCAACCTTGTATGGTGCCTCATGAGCTTATTTTTAACAAAATGGTCAGTGCTCCTCACAATCATGAGGAGAAAAGCTTAGCTCATGAGGGCAGTCCTGACAGCATTCAATGGATATTTTTTAATGCAATAGTCCTCAAACTGATGCCAGAGTTTGGTCCTCATGACTGTGAGGGACGTTTTGACAAAAATAAGTCCAAAATGATTCAAAAATCAATAAGAGACATTAGAGATATAATCAATGCATCCAAAAACTATAATATAAGTTGTTTATCTATATAAATAACTCCTAGAGTTCAATTGAAGGTTTAAAAAACTTGTTTACTCATTATACTCTCTTAAGCATTCAATTAAGCTCTTAAAACTCTCTTCAATTTCATTTCTTATTTGTATAACTCTTGTTAGAGTTGGTGAGTGTTAGAATAGGCATTCTTATGCAGCTATTTTTTGGGATTGAGAAAACAGGAAGTGAGATTTTATACTAATGGAATAAACCAGGAAGTGAGATTTTATACTAATTTTATACTCTCTTATCCATTGAAACACTTGGGATTTGGTTTTTGAGTGAGCCTTGTAAAACTCAAGTTATAACGTTGAAAGAGTTAGCCTTAAACTCTTATGTAATCTTAATATTGTAAATAAAATTATAGGAATTGAAAATCATAACTTGGGGATAAGTCAGGTGGAGATGTAGAATTATTGAGAATTTGAACTCCTTAAATTCTTGTGTTCATCATTATTCATTCTCAACTTTCTTTCAAATCTTATAAAGAATTCTTTTAATTTATGTTTATTATTCAATTGCCTTATTCATCCCTCCTTTAAGGCATTTTCATTTGGTATCAAAGCCAGTTGTCCCTTATCGTGAATTAGGGCAGAGCACTAATGAGAACTCTCACTTATGACTGTGTCACCAAAGTAAGGCTCTCTACTCAGTAGTGTTGGTACATCGATGTAGATGATGGTCGATTGGTCTAATAGGTACAAATGTTAGGTGATGTAAATTGGGTGTGACCTATAAATAGCAACATTTGGTATCAGAGCTTGGATTCTAGGAACTTGATTACTAGAATACAAGATTATGAGGAGTGAACTTCAAAATTTTTTTTCACTTAGACCATTCTTTAATAGTAGTGACTATCCTTATTGGAAGTTCAAAATGGAGTTATATCTAGATTGTGATTTCATTTGACTTTAGGAAGTTGTTCTTAAAGGTTGTGTAGACACCCAATTTTGGGATATTGAGTTATGGATGTGACAAAAGACTCTAATGATGAAAATGTCATGAATAAGCCTTCAGTATTTGAAATTTTTCAAGGGTCTAATTACATTTTTCAAAAAAGGATTTAATATTTTCATGGACTAAATTACAATGTTTTTTAGGGATCTAATTGCAAAACTTAAATTCTTTCAAGGACCTTTTTATAATAAAAAGTAAAAAAAAGTGGTCGGAATTGTGTAATTCCAAAATTAGACTTCTTCTGTTAATTATCGAATTTTCCAGATAAATTGAGTCCTAATTGGTATGAAATTCTCCTAAAAATTATTTTGATAATATTTTAAGGAAATAAAAGTCTTTTAGAAATCAATTTATAATTAAAGTTTCAAGATGTATCTTTATATAAAGAGGGTTTTGGCTCTGAAAATAGGGGAGGCAAAAAAAAAAAAATAAAGAAAAGGGCAGAAAAAATAGAAAAAGGTAGAGGAAAAAGAAAAGAGAAGAGGAAGGCATGGGAAAAGAGAAAGGAAAAGTAGGGAAAAAAAAGAGAAAAAATCTTATTCTCTACAAAAATTCTTTTGCTTAAATAAAGATCTTTGAAGGATTTTTTAGGAACAATATGTGAAAACCTCTCAAGAATGGTGATTCTACAAAATCTTAGGAGTACTCCCTTAAAATCATCCATTAATATCATCTTCTTCTCATTTTATTTTATTTTATTTTATTTCTTTTTTGATTTTATTGACTTTTATTTTGTTTTATTATTGTTATAATTTATTTACTAATCATAATTTTTATTCTTTTTTATGGTAATTATGGAGGAAAACACATGACGATTATAATTGGAGAATTAAATCCATAAGAGATCTATAGAATACCATGGATAAGACTTTGTAGAGATATAGTTTATAGGGTTTTTTTATTATTTTATTTTATTTATTTATTTTTGGGGTTGTATTAATTATTATTATTATTTTCTATAGATTATTATAATAGCCCCAATAGTGGGAATATTGGAATTATGTGTGTGATTGTTTGTTTATTTTAATTAATTGGTTAGTAAAATTAGGGTTTTAATTGGATAATTAATTAAAATCAATGAAGGAAGTAGATTAACTTAGGTTGTATGTTAATGAAAATTAGGGTTTTAGAAGGAATTAATTTAATTAGTTATTTGATCTTTAATTTAATTGTTTTAATGTGTTTTATTTGTTTTTGGGCTTTTTTACTTTATTTGTTTTTGTGATTGTTTATCTATTTTTTTGTGTTTTTTGGCTTGTTTGTCTATATAGGCCCACTAATTTAAATACCTTCATAATTTTTAGATTTAGGCCCATTAATTTAAATACCTTCATAATTTGTAGATTTAGGCCCATTTTTTAGAATTAAAATAAATAGACTTAGGTTCTTTTAATTAAAATTAAAAGGAATTAGTCTTTAGACTCACTTATTAAAATATGTAAATTTAGCTCATTTAATTAAAATTCATGTATATTAGACTAACTTAAGGATTATATGTTTGAATGAAATGCATTATTTACTTGTATTTTCATGACTAGTTTGCCTTGGAGTTAATTGCTAAAGTAAGGGTTTATATGAAATTGTATGTAAATAGAGGATAGTATAATAATTCATAAAGTAATTCTAAATGAATACAAGATTGAAAGAAGTTGGTATTCCGTATCTAGAATCTCCTAGTTGTGGTGCTAGTTTTCTTTTAGGGAATAGTACTACCTTTTCAATTTGTCCCAATTATTACCCTGGATGCTGACTCCTAATCTTCACGCATGTCTTTATGATAGTGGTTAGTGTGTTCTCTAGAGCCCTGAGCTCAAATAGTATTGCAGTTGCTAAAATCTTGGACGCGCGCTAAACCCCACTATCTACAATTAGCAACCATCAAAAACTACCAATGATGGTGTAAAAATTACTTTTTCAAGAAGTGATTGGACCAATAATCAAAATGAAGAAAACTACAAGAATCAGAAAGCTATGATCATACTACTCTTTTCCATGATAATAAAAGAAGGAGGCAAGCTTCAACATTGCATGCTGGCTAAGAAAATATTAGAGACCTTGGAGAATCATCATAAAGGCAATGTACAAGTAAGAAGCAAAAAGTTTCAACTTCATATGTATGAATATGAACTCTTCAAAATAAAGCCTCAAGAATCAATCACAAAGATGAAAAACTGTCTCAATGCTCTCCTCATAACCCTCAAGAAAATTGGAAAACATTTCTCTAAGAAAGATGTCAACAACAAGATTTTAAGAATCCTACTTAAAAAGGATTGGGAATCTCGAGTCACTTCAATTGAAGAAGCTTAAGACCTCTTTACCCTCTTAATCAATGTTCTTATTAGCAAGCTTTTGACACATGAGCTCACAATTTAGAAAAAAAGTAAAGATCAAGAAGAGAAGGAGGATAAGAAAAAGAGCATAATATTGAAGGTTTCACATGAAGAATGTGAAGATGAAAATATTAAAGATTATAGTGATGAAGATGGTGATATTTCTATGCTTACTAAGAACTACATGAAGTTTTTAATAAAGAAAAATTTCTTAAGAATAAGAGAATTTAACGAGAAGTATGAAGGGCAAGGTAAGAAGAAAACTAAAGAAGTTATTAACTATGAATGTAAAAAATCGGGTCACATCCGAAGTGAGTGCACTAAACTCAAATTCAAGAACAAAGGAGTAAAGAAGAAAAGAAAGGCCTTCAAAGCTATGTGGGATGACTCCTCTAAATCTGAAAAGGAAGAAGAACAATAACAAATGGCCAACATTTGCTTCATGGCTCTTGAAAATGAAAATGAGGTACCATCTATTTCTTATTCTTCCTTTGATGATTGTTGTGGTAATGATGATGATTATGAGAGCTCTATTATGAGTAGATTATTAATTAAATGCAAAAGCTTGCTTTCTAAGAAAAAGATTTACAAACATGAGCTATCTAGTTGAACCAAGAAATTCGATAGCTTAAAAAATGATTTTGCTAAACTTGTTTAATCAAATTAAAACTTGTCAATGATGCAAAATCTTCTAATTCCTTAAAAGATCAACTTAAGAAAGTAAGTGATGAAAATCATAAGTTTTCTAATGAGGTCTTAGAATTAAAGAATTCCATTAATAAATTTAAGAGAGGAAAAGAAAATTTAAATAATCTTATTGATTCTTAATAATTTCATGTAAAAAACTATGAAATTGGATATAAAAATGGAATGCCTTCATTATCATCATCACACATTAATTTTGTTAAAGCCTCATATGACTCTACTCGTTCTACTTAAAAACCAAATAAGATTCAACCTTTCAAAGCTAAAAAGTCTTATGTGTCAAATGACAAAGGAAAGTCTTATAAGACTCAAACTCCATTGGTATAAAGAGGTAAGACACATGTTAGAAGACCATAACCCAAACATGTTTATATGTACACTAGACACAACACTCCTAAATATATTACACAAACCTATCAAAATACACATTTCCATTATCATTGTATATCTCACATTATGACTCAAAATAATTTTAAGAGGCACACACAATCACAATATAAAAGTCATGCTTCATATATTAGGAAATCATATCCTACTAAAAGAAATAAATTTGCCAATGTGGAATGTTTTTATTGTATGATCAAAGGTCACTCTAGCAATGTATACTTCTATATTTAAACTACAATTGCAATTATTACCTTCAGGTTATTTTGAAACTAACAAACCTAGACCAATTAAGGTTTGGATTCAAAAGAATGTTTAAATTATATTGTGTAGGTGTGCTTGAAATCTACAAGAGTAAAAAATAAATGGTATCTTGATAGTGGATGTTCAAAGCATATGACGGGAGACAATAAGCAATTCAATAAGCTTGATGCAAACGATGGAGGACATGTCATATTCAGAGACAATGCCAAAGGAAAGATAGTAGACATTAGAGAAATTGATAATCCTTATTGCTTATCCATACATCAAGTGTTACTTGTTAATGGTCTTAAACATAATTTGTTTAGTATAAGTCAATTATGTGACATGGGAAATAAAGTGACTTTATATCCTAAAAATTGCATTTTTAATAGTTTTGATAAGGACAAAGTAATTTTTAGTGGTGAAAGGATAGAAAATGTCAATGTTATTGACTTGAACAAGGGTGATAACATGGATATCAAATGCTTAATGTCTATTTCCCATGACACATGGACATGGCATAGAAGGTTAGGATATGCAAATTTTGAACTTTCGAATGATCTTTGTATACATGAACTTATGATTGGGTTACCTAAACTTGAATTCTCCAAGGATAAACCTTGTGATACTTGTTAAAAGGGAAAATAATCCAAGTCCTCATTTAAGCTAAAAAATGTTATAACCACCTTTAGGCCACTTAAACTTATATATATGGATTTGTTTGGACCAAGAAGAGTTATTAGTCTCAGTGGAATGCACTATGCTTATGTATTAGTTGATGCCTACTCTAGATACACTTGGGTGTGTTTTCTTGCTCATAAGAATAATACATTTAAAGCTTTTGAAAATTTTTCAAAAAGAGTTAACAATGAAAAAGGATTTTATATTTCATCCACTAAAAGTGATCATGGAACCAAATTTGAAAATGAATTCTTTAAAACCTTTTGTAATGAAAATGGTATTTCATATACATTTTCATGTCCTAGAACTCCTTAAAAAAATGGGGTAGTTAAAAGGAAAAATAGAAATCTTATGCAAATGGCTAAGTCAATGCTTTATAAGTATAATTTCAGAAGTCGTTAACATGTTTGTTATATTTCAAATAGAGTTTTCAAAAGACCAATTTTAAATAAAACTTTTTACTAGCTATGGAATAATAGAAAACCCAAAATCTTATATCTAAAAGTATTTGGATGCAAGTGCTTTATAATAATCTTAGGAAATTTGATTTTAAAGCCGATGAAGGAATTTTCCTAGGCTATTCCACTTCTAGCAAAGCATATAAAGTGTTTAATAAAAGAACTCTAGTAATTGAAGAGTCGAGTACATACATGTTGTTTTTCATGAATCAAACTCACTTGATCCTAGAAAGGATGTTTGTAGTGTTGATGATCTTATAGGTGACAATGAGATTGTGGATACACAATAAGAAAATGCTAGTAAGCCTTTAGAATTTAAAAGTCAAAGTAAGGAGGATAATGAGAAGATATCTTAACCTACCGTGAAGGATGAACTTCCAAAGGATTGGTAATTCAAGAAAGCTCATCCTCAAGATCTTATTATAAGTGACTTTACAAAAGGAGTAACTAATAGATCTAAACTTGAATCTATTGTACATTTAGCCTTCATTTCTAAAATTGAGCCAAAAAATGTTGATGATACATTGAGTAAAGAATTTTGGGTCTTTCCTTTGCACGAAGAGTTAAATCAATTTGAGAGAAACAAGGTTTGGACCTCAGTTCCTATACCTAAACATCGTCCTATTAGAGGTACCAAATGGGTTTTTAGAAATAACATGATGAATAAAGTGTCATAACTAGGAACAAAGCTAGATAAGTTGATAAAAGTTATAATCAATAGGAAGGGATTAATTATGATGAAACCTTCACCCTCATTATAAGGTTAGAAGCTATTAGAATGCTACTTGCATTTGCATCATTCATGGATTCCAAACTTTATCAAATAGATGTCAAAAGTGCATTTTTAAATGGTTTCATTGAAGAGGAGGTGTATGTTGAACAACTTCTAGGTTTTGATAGTTTTGATTTTCCTAATCATGTGTTTTAACTTTCAAAAGCATTATATGGATTGAAACAAGCTCTAAGAGCTTGGTTTGAACAATTAAGTAACTTTCTTTTAGAAAAACATTTTTCTAAAGGAAAAGTTGATTTATTAATTGTTCAAATATATGTTGATGACATTATTTTTGGTGCTACTAACCATTGCTTGTGTGAGGAATTCTCTAAGTTAATGCTAAGAAAATTCAAGATGAGTATGATAGAAGAACTTAAATTCTTCCTTGGACTATAAATCAAGTAATGCAAAGATAGGACTTTCACTAATCAAACTAAATATGCTAGGGACATTCTCAATAAGTTTGGCATGGATGGAGCAAAATTAAGTAAAACACCTATGAGCATCACCACTAAACTCAATAAAGATGAGAATGGTAAACTTGTTTATAAAAAGCAATTTAGAGGTATGATTAGATCTCTTCTTTATTTAACTGCTAGTAAAGGTGATGATACGATCCTCAAAAGGGTTAATTTATAAAGTCTACACATCAATATAGTCAAGTACAAAGCTTAGATGAATTTTTGGGTTATTTTCTATCTTGGAGTCAATAAGGAAGATTCAAGAATATTCTATAAGATGTGAGAAGATTCAAGGATATTCCAAGTCAAAGTCAACAAGTCAAATTCAAATTCAAAGTCAATAAGTCAAAGTCAATGGTCAACATCTTACTTGACATGTGACATGGCATGCGACATGGCATGCTTCAAAGCTTATTTGTCATTAGTTGTTTGTTTAGTTGCATGAGTTGTCAATTTGACTTTTCAAACCTTAGTTATCATATTTTTTAAGGGATCCTATTTAGTAAAGGATTTTCCTTTATAGGTGTCTTTAGGAATAAGTAAGAAAACCTATTCCTTCAAGGATTAGGATGTTTACACTCCTATATAAAGGCCATAGCACTGTAGAATGAATTCAAAGTGAAGTTTTATCAATTAATTCTGAATTATTATGAGGTTAAAGTCCTTCTCTTTTATTCTTAAAAGAACCTTAGTGAATTTATCAAGTGAAGGCTTGGTACATTCAAACCTAGTTTAATTTAAACTTAAAATTGACTTTGTTAATCTTAGGTTTATGTTAAACAACCTTTAATTCTTTAAAATTAAGGTTCTTAAGTACAAGTTATTTAAGGGTATTGTTCGGGATTAGAGTTTCTTTTTGCTTGATTTATGAACAATCCGTGGCAAGGTTATCAAGATTCAATATGGCTTTGGTACAAGTTAACCACACTCATATCATTTGGTATAAGAGCTTTGGCTCATTAATTAAGTACATATCTTTACTTTTCTTTGTTGTTTGCATTTAATCCAAAAAAAAACCATTTTTTTTATTCATTTTTTATGTCTTGTTTGATATCAATTTGTTTTCTTTGTGATAATTGTGATCAAATTCATTTTTTCTTTATTATCTTCAATCAATTTCAAATTTTCTTTATATTCCAACCTATTTTTAGTCTTTAAATAAAAAAAAATTGTTTATACTCTTATTGTTTTATAACTGAAGAGTCTTGTTTATCACAAATACAGATTCATTTAAAGTTTATTCTTAATTTGGCTGTTTTAGCATTTGTTATAAAATAAAAGTTGAATTGATCAAAGTTGAATTCATTCAGCCTATAACCATTCCAATTTGTTGTTTTGATTCTAAATTCCATACCTTGCCTTATTTCAATTATGAATATACTCTTCTTCTTAAGTTACATTTGGGGTAGTTTAAACACTTATTCCAAATTTTCTTATTTTCATTTTGTTTAGATATTGTCTTTGTTTATTGCATTTTCCTTAGCTCTTATAATCAAATTTGAGTCAAATTTAGCTTTGTTTGTTTTGTATTGAGCTTAATTTGATAATTAGTAACTTAAGTTCCATAAGAATTATAATAAAGGAATTTGAGAGGTGAAAGGCGAGTGGTGAGCTCATAAAAGGCTAAAAGCCTAATTGAGTGACACACAAGCATTAAGTGACATTCTTTAAGTGTAAACACGTGAGGGAGTGTTACTTGTGAGGTTTTTTTCTTTTCTTTTGTTTATTTATTTATAATATGTCTGATCCGAAGGAGGTTGAGATAAATCTTAAATGGAAGCTCTTTATGAAGGCGATGTAAGAACAAATGAATCAATTATTAAATAGCCATCAAAAGGTTTAAGAGCAAATAGGGAGGTTAGAGCAAAGCTAAGCTACAACTACTACCAATAACACCAATAATATGACTCAAATCACACCTAGATAAGTTCATAGAAGGAGATGGCATGAGGATGATGCTGATTTTGTTAATGAGAACATTCAAGGGCATAATAGGCAAGATAAAAACCTTAGGAGCATAAAGATAAAGATACCTAATTTCTATAGCAGAAGTGATCCTGAAGCATATCTAGCATGGGAAAAGAAAATAGATTTTGTGTTTAATTACCATAACTACTATGATGAAAAGAAAGTCAAGCTTGTAACTAGTGCATTCATAAGTTATGCATTAGCTTAGTGGAATCAACTAATGGTCTCAAGGAGGCATTTTAGAGAAGAACCTATCTCTACATGGCAAGAGATTAAAACTATCATATGAAAGAGGTTTGTGCCAAATCATTATTATAAGGATTTGCATAATCACTTTTAAGGGATGAAACAAGGTTCGAGTAATGTTAAAGTAATTAAAGTGGTTAGGAGACAAGTTGAGGAGAAGAATAAAGGGAAAGAGTGCCAACTTGAAACCTTAACTATAAAGTTAATTTTTAAAGACTTGAGAATCAATCAACAAAATGAAGAAATTCACTCTTCATATGGGAAAAAATTGGAAAGGAAAATCTATGAAGATGAGAGAAAGGAAATGAGGGAGTTAAGTGTTGAAATTAGGTTGAGTGAGCAAGGTGAGAAATAGATGATCAAGTTTGAAAAGGATGACAACATTCATGTTTTGATATATGAATTTATTAATTTTAGAATATAGGTATGATTCAAGGATGAATCATCTTTAAGAGGGAGGAAAAAATGATACGAACGTGGTTAACTTATACCAAACTCATATTCAATCTTAATAACTTTGCCAAAGATCGTTCATAAATCAAGCAAAAAGAAACTCTAATCTCTAACAAGACCCTTAAATAACTTGTACTTAAGAACCTTAATTATAAAAAATTAAATGTTGTTTAATATAAACCTAAGATTAAAAAAATTAATTTTAAGTCTAAATTAAACTAGGTTTGAAAGTACTAAGCCTTCACTTGATAAATTCACTAAAGTTCTTTTAAGAACAAAAGAGAAGGACTTTAACCTCATAATAATTCAGAATTAATTGATAAAACTTCACTTTAAATTCATTTTATAATGCTATGGCCTTTATATAGGTATATAAACATCCTAATCCTTGAAGGAATAGGTTTTCTTACTTAAACCTAAAGACACCTATGAAGGAAAATCCTTTACTAAATAGGATCCCTTAAAAAATATTACAACTAATGACAACTAAGCTTTGAAAAGTCAAATTGACAACTCATGAAAACTAAGCTTTGAAAACTCAAATTGAAAAATCATGACAATTAAGCATTGAAAAGTCAAATTGATAACTCATGACAATTAAACAAACAACTAATGACAGCTAAGCTTTGAAGTATGCCATGTCACATGTCAAGTAGGATGTTAACCATTAACTTTGACTTGGAATATCCTTGAATCTTCTCACATCTTCTAAAATATTCTTGAATCTTCCTTATTGACTACAAAATAGAAAATAACCCAAAAATTCATCCAAGCTTTGTACTTGACTATATTGATGTGTAGACTTCATAAATTAACCCTTTTGAGGATTGTATCACCATATATCATATTTGCTAAATGCTTGTGTGCTAGATTTCAATCAAGTCTTAAAGAGTCTTATTTGAATGCTATTAAAAGAATTTTCAAATATCTTTATGGAACAATGCATTTAGCACTTTGGTATCCTAGGAATTCATCCTTTGATTTAATTAGTTATTCAGATGCAGACTTTAATGGTAGTTTACTTGATAAAAAAAATCACTTTTAAAGCTTTTCAAATTTTAGGAAATTGCTTAGTTTCTTGGTTTAGCAAAAAATAAGTTTTAGTTGCCTTATCCATTGCTGAGGCAGAATATGTTGCAGCTAGTTGTTGTTTCTCATAAGCCTTATAACATAAGCAACAACTTCAAGACTATGGCATTAAACTTGGTCACATTCCCATTAAATGTGACAATACAAGTGCTATAAACTTTAGCAAGAATCCCATTCTGCATTCTAGAACTAAGCATATTATCATTAGACATCATTTCTTGCGTGATCATGTACAAAATGGTGATATTTTTCTTGAATTTATTGATACTAATAATCAATTAGTAGGTATCTTTACCAAGTCTCTTTGTGAGGAGACATTACATTTTATTAAGCATGAATTTAGTATGATTGATGGTTCAAGTTTATCTTAACAACTTAATTAATTGCTATTTTGATTATTGGATTTGTGTGTTATTATGTATTGTACTAATCTTTGCTTTCTATTTATTTTCTATATTTGAGACCATTTAATAAATTCATGCTTAATCATGATCTGTATGGTTTCAGTTTATTTATGGTATCTAACACTCTATCATAATTATTTGTCAAGAAATTTTAATTTTCGTAATGTATAAATTTTGCTTTTAATAAATTTGTTTATTAAATAATTAATTATTGAATTTTATTCAATATATTAATAATTTAAATTAAGAAAATTTATTTCATATACAAAAACATGATTTATTGATTTCCCATTTGCATGATTTATTTTTAAATATATTTTATAAAAAATAATTATTTGAAAAAATAAAATCTATCTTTCAATTTAATTGCTATATGATAAGATTTGATGATTAAGGACTAATTTGAAACATTTTTAGTATGTAATTATAAAAATTTGAAAGTTTAAGGGCCCTCTAACATTTTTCATCACGAGCCATTGAGCTCGTGACTGTTAGACCTCAGTCTTTCCAGAGTCACTCATGAGCAGACCACTCATGAACCGCTCATGAGCAATGGTCTGATTGTCCAAAATCCTTATTTTATAAGGATTTGGTTTCTTTCTTGCATGGATTCCTTTTTAAAATGGTAACTTGCGTTTATGCTTGACTTTTTAGCATATTTGTGATTATTTTTAACCCTAATTCATGCCTAGATAAACCTCATAAACTCTCCTTTTCATTCTCACATCATTTTTTTTGTAATTCAAACCTTTCTCCTCTTAAACAAATTCTTTCATCTTTTCTCTATTACTTTAAGTGCTATCCCCATGGTTCCTAAGAAGAAGATTGCTAAAGATATATCCTCCTCCTCTAGAAGAGCTACTAAAGATCAACCTAAGAAGTAACCTCCTCTCTCCTATACTTTAACTCAATTTAGGGAAAGGCTTGCTCAATTTAAGGAAAGGAAAATTATTATCTCTAAGTACATGTCTCAAGCTACTTTTAAGAAGATGGATTATTTCAATGAGGTTAGAACTTTACTTGAGAATGTGGGCTTGTATGATTTTACATTCAAAGCTTTTCCTACGTATTGATGAATTTCTTGCTTCCTATTGCTTGAGAACCCACCACTTTAATGAGCAAAATCCTATGAATAACATGAGATTTATATTGGGTGGGAGAGATAGATTCGTTAACTCTTAAGAATTTGATGGTATCTTTAATTTTAGATAACGGGGTTTAGCTTCTCCTATTTCTTTTTGGCTTCCTAACCCTTTCTGGAATCAACACATTAAACCTAATGTAAAACCTTTTGAAGTGGGACACACTAAAGCATCTAATTTTGCTCAAAATCTCTTTAGTATTTGCATAGGTTTATTACATATTCTATTTATGCTAGGGGTTTGAGTAATGAAGCTATCTCTTTTGATGATCTTTTCCTTATTAGATGTCTTGTTAAAGGCATAAATGTTGAGCTAGGAAGATTGCTTCAATGGAGGTTTTGGTTAGCTAGTGATAGTGTTAGTGGTGCCTTATTAGTGGGAGGCTTCATCATCAAAATTGCTCATCACTTTAGGATCAATATGAACAACACTCTTTCCATTCCACCTTTTTTCCTTGATGATAAACACTTGAGATACACTAGGCAATTGAAGCTTGTTAGAAATTCTTGGAATTGGAAAGTTGAAGTAGGAGATGAAGATGTTGATGAGGAGCTAGCATAAGACTTAGAAGATATTGAGCACATAGGTAATTCTTGGACTTGAAGGTATCCAAATTGAAAAAGAAATCCCTCAAGAGCATGCTCCTCCTCAATCTCAAAGAGAAAGAGCAAGAGGACCTTCCACTTCTCAAAGTATTAATGATGATCCTGCTTAGGTTGGTGGACTTTTTTATCATTTATCTATTGTTGAAACAAACTTCAACCATAGATTTAATCAAGTGGACACTAGACTTGATTGGTTTGAGCATAGGATGGCTCACATGAAATATTATATTCATCAATTGTATGCTTATCACCATATACAATGCACTTGGAATCCTTCTCCATAAAACTAGATTTTCTTTGTTTTTCATCAATTTATGTTTGGTTTATTTACTATTTATTTTCAGTTTTTTAAGCCTTAAGATGCTAGTTTATGTCTTGTGTTTTATTGTTTGTATTTTTCATTTACAATTGATATTCCAATATCATTGTAATTTTATCCTTTTTTTAATACAATTAATATTTGCTAAAATTTCCTTCATTTTGACAAAATAGGAGAAATAATTGAGTTTGCATGTGTATTTAGTTAATTTCTTTTCAAGAAAAAAAATATTATTAAAGATATATTTGTGTTAGTTTGAAATAGGGGGAGAAAATGTTTTTGAATATATTTTACATAATTTTGTTTATGCATGCATAGTAACATTATAAGTATGGCTACTTTTATCACAATTTAATCATCATTCTTTCATGATTTTCTTCTTGTGATAAAAGGCCTTGATTTTCTTCCTTTGTTTATGTATGACATAGATTTTATAAATATTTGGTGTATCTTTGTTTTTATTGTTTTGGTTCTTGATCTTTTATTCCCTCTAAAATTTTTGTTTCCTTTAGTTTCATTTCCCTTTATATTTCTCTCTTTTCTTTTTGACTTTGACAAAGGGGGAGAAGAAGCTATGTGATAATTGTGTTTTTGATATGCTAAGTGCTATATGATCATATATGTTAGCTAACTAAGCTCTATATGATCATGTATGTTAGCTAACTAAGCTATATATGATCATGTGATAGTTATGTTTGTTAAGTTTCAAATAAGTGCTATATGTACTATTTTTATGATGTATTTTAGTAGCACTACATGCATATATATTTGAAATTATTTTCATCATATTACCTAACATTTTTTAAATGATCATGTTATCATGTTTTTATGTTTTTAACACATTTGTTGTGTTATGCCATGTTTCTTTTTTATCCTCATGTTGAATTTTATGTAGTTTTTATTTTTTTAACAAAAAGGGAATAATATATTAAATTTATATTTCTTATCATGTTCATAAAAAGGAGGTAATAAATAAATATATTTATATGAAAGAGAAAAAAAAATTTTGGTATTTTTTTAAAAATCATCTTCTTTACAATTATTTGTTATCCCTGTATATATGCCATGTTAATTCAATTTCTTTTATGCTCTGATACATTATGCTTTTTTTTATTTATGCATATATTAAGGGGGAGGAAAATATTCTTCATATTGCATCTATTTTATTTGAAAGGATGAGCTATTTTATTTATGTTATTTATTATCAGAACACATACACCTTATTTATTATCTTATCAAATTTGTTGTCAAAGCCAAAAAGGGGAAGATTATTGACCATTTGCGTGATCAAACTCCTAGTTTTGAACTTTAATAAATAATTTAGATTCTAATGATTTACTTTAAGTGTGTAGGAAGTTGATTGATTATCAAGAATAATTTTTTAATGATTGGAGACAATGAAATACTCTTTGAAAGTGTATAAATATGTATTTCAATGAAGTATCTCAATCTATGCAAGTCTCCAATCTTTGAGAAAAAATTATATACCAAAAATATACAAATTTGGACTTACAATAGTCTGTTTACGAGCCCCTCATGAGGCAACCATGTATAGTGCCTCAAGAGCTCATTTTTTAAAAAATGGTAAGTGCTCCTCATGAGATGCCCACACGATTATGAGGAGTACAGCTCAACTCATGAGGGTAGTCCTGATAGCATTCAATGGATATTTTTGAATGCAATGGTCCTCAAACTAATGCTCATGAGCCAAGGATTGCTCCTCACAACCGTGAGCAGTATTCGGATAAAAATAAGTCCAAGATGATTAAAAAATCAACAAGAGACATTGAAGACATAATTAATGCATCCATCATCCATAATCTAACTTTTTTATCTAAATAAATAACTCCTAGAGTTTAATTAAGGGTTTGAGAAACTTGTTTACTCATATACAATCTTAAGCATTCAATTAAGCTCTCAAAAATTTATTCAACTTCATTTCATATTTGTATAACTCTTATGATAGTTGGTGAGTGTTAGAATAGACATTCTTATTCTTCTATTTTTTGGGATTGAGAAAACAGAAAGTGAGATTCTATTCTAGTGGAATTAGTTTAAGTATTTATCCATTGAAACACTTGGGATTCGATTTTTGAGTGAGCCTTGTAAAACTCAAGTTGTAAGGTTGAAAGAGTGAGCGTCAAACTCTTTTGTAATCTTAATAATGTGAATAAGATTATGGGAATTGAAAATATTAACTTGGGAATAAGTTAGGTAGAGACGTAGGATTGTTGAGAATCTGAACTCCTTAAATTCTTGTGTTCATTATTCTTCCTTCTTAACTTTCTTTTAATTCTTGCAAAGAATTCTTTTAATTTTCATTTATTCTTCAATTTCCTTATTCACCCCTCCACCCCCCTGAAGGCATTTTCATTTTCTTCTCAAAACTCTAAAAAATCAATTTTAAACTCTTTTTGTTTATTAATTTTCCTAACTTTTAAATGAAAAGTAATTTCATTAGCTAATTGATGCCTAGTTTCTTAATTGAATCTTGTTATTTTTATGAGAATATTTTGCAAAGTTGCCTCTTACATATTAAATTAATGTTATTTGGTATCCCAACTAAAAATGATTTAATTTTGATTTTTGTAAGTTGTCTTCCATATGAATAATGCGTTAAACTATAATTTAGGTTTATTAAATGTTAATAAACAAGGAAAATTATATGTGTAAACACCTGTGTATATGTACAAATGGTATAAAGACAAGTGACCATCAATTTTAACCAAAAATAAGTTAAATTTTGGTTGAGTTACAATGTTGTCAAATTGAAGAAAATGACTGTAGTTCGCTAAGGTGACATCACAATAAAATAAAGTGAGCGCCTTAGTATTAAGACAGCACCCTAGCACCCTACACATGCCTTTTTTATTAGGCATAGATAGAATGCCACTAGGGCGACACCTTAGTGCATTAGGATGATGCCCTAGTACTATGTAGATGCCTTAGTGCCTTGTAATTAAGTCCAAAATAAGTTAAACCACTATTAAACCATATGCAACTAAAATTAAGTGAACTTAGAATACAATGACTAGCTTATTTAATCTCATTTAAAAGAATAAAAAGTCTCATTATAAACTTATATGTGTACTTTGGAATTTCATTTAAGAATGCTAATAATATTAAAGCAATTAAAGACTCTGAGAATGGTTCAAGTCTCAAACATCATGACTAAAGTCATGAAATGTTCCTTTGAACCTAAGCAAAAGAATACTACTAAAAAGCACATCATGTATGTCTAAGTGAAAAACAAGTTCATAATTAATCAAAAATACTCTTGAATAACAATAAGAAATTATTTAATAATGTAATATGATACTAATATGACAATTGTTCATGTAGGTTATATGCAATTTGAGTAAGAGGAATGCGAGTTTAATTGAGATAGTGTTGGCCAACTTAATGATAATTGTCTTTAGGATAAATTATTCGGCATAATATGTATGTATACATACTATATTGTGCAATGAGATAGAGTTAGTGAGAACAATATCAATGCAATATAATGATATGTGGTTAGTGGATACATAGTGTGATATGATAAGATATGATAATACATAAATTATATATTATACACAACAAAAACATGAATACATGATGATAAGCCTTAGCACTCAAATTTAATAATGAACAAATTTATCAACATGATCGAAGAATTATAGAAATATGACAAATGTGAAAGTGGAATTGAACTAATAATCCAAAGAAAGAAATTATGCTTGAGGACATAAAACTTCAACATAAATGCATGGTGACTGGATAAAAAATACTAAAATAAACTATATTATACTAAACTTTAGAATTGATATTTGACTTTTGGTTGACCACTCATTTACCTATGATATTCTTTTATTTCATGATTAAGCTTATTTTCTCGAGTGCCCTTTGTTGCATAAGTTATTCTTGTTTTTGTTTATTCTCACTAGATAATTTCCTTACAAAATTGCTCACACCTAGGTTAGGAATGTGTGAGTTCAAGGAGGCACACCTTGTCTGAGACTGAGACCTTATATAAAAGGTTGTCGAAGCTAGATAATGTCTTATTATTTTACATCTCCTATAAGATAACCCATTATTGATACAAATTTTGACGATTTCCCTAAAAATCTAATGATGAAGGATTCTTATCAATTAGATGGAAAGCTCCTTCAGAAGTCTTTTTGAGCATGCACAAACTGAGAAGAAACTTGAAGAAATGAAAAAATAAACAAAAAATATGCACTCAAGCAACAAAAACCCAAATTGGACAAAAAAAAAGAGCCAAAAATGAGTGGAAAAGCCCACAGGACGGGTCGACCCACAAGTGTGGGTCACTAACCCACACTCGTGGGCACCTTACATGGGTTAAAGGACCCACGTGCGTGCGTCTAGACCTAAGCTTGAGGGTCATAAACCCAACAGTATGGGTCTAGACCTAAGCTTGAGGCTTATAGACCCAACAGTGTGGGTCCTTGGCCCTATAGGCTTAAAAATTCAAAATTTTCCCTTTTTAGGGGATTCTTTTAGATTTTTCAAAAAACTCTTTCCTAGAGAGAGAAAATTAGATTGCTCATGGATGACACACTTTCTCTCTCCTAAAGCACTTGGAGACCCCTCATACACCCAAACACAAAGCCCAAAATTTATTCTCTTTTAGGATTTACATCCATAAATCCAAACCTAGCTCCTTTTAAATCAAAGCGCGCATATAAGGTAATCACTTAGTCCTTATAAGGATCTCCCTATTCTTTTTAATTTAAATTTTACATTTTTAGCATTATCTCTTCTTCTTCTAGTCCTTTCTTGCATTTTATACAATTTTTGCATTTTATTTTTATTATTTATTATGTTGTGATAAAGTTGTGATTTTGTGGTGATTTTGAAGTTTGGATATAAGATATGTAGAAGGAGTTTGTAGTTCATGATTCTAGGATTTTTTGCATTTATTTTTGTATTTTCCATCATTTTAAACATTATTTTTCTTTTTCTATATAAAAAAATGGGTATTTTGGTGTAAAGTTAGCATTTTTATTGTTATTTTGTATTTTTATTAATTTTATTATTAATTTTATTTTCCTTCTTGATAAATTTATTGTTTTTATCATAAAATCCACATTTTTATGTTGAAAATGATATTTTTTTTATCACTTTTATTTTGTTATTTGTATTCTTACTATTCATGTTATTTTATTGCCATTATAGATAAATTCACTATTTTTATCATGAAATCTACATTTTTATGGTGAAAATAGTATCTTTATCATCCTTATCATTTCGTTTGCATTCTTATGTTAATTATATATTTTTATTTATTTTTGTCATTTTTATTGTGTTCTTACCAGTTTTGTTGCTTTAATGGCCTTTTTTTTTTTTGGTAAACTTGTCATCTTTATTATAAAATTGATGTTTTTATGGTAAAAATAACTCTTTTATCTTATATTGTATTTTTATTTATTTTTATTACTTTTTTTCATTTTGATTATTTGTATTACATTTATTGTATTTTTATCATTTTTGTTATTTTTATACCTTTTCTTGATAAACTTGTTGTAGGTGGTAGTTTTGGTCATGCACCTAAGTGTTGGCAATCACGGCACTGTGTGAGCTTGGAGCTCGCTAGGAAATACATAGTGGGCTTAGGGCCCAAAATAGAGATGGAGTCACCACCAAGATGAAAGCTAGGACACACTATACAGCAACTAGATTCCACAGAGGTTCCTAGAAGCCGTCATTAGAGATCAAGTTCGGAAACTGGGTAGGCTTTTGGAATGCCTACCCAACCTTACGGTTGGCCTCCATGTGTGTTTTGTATTTTATTACCTTTGATTATTAACTTATTTCCTTATTAACATGCAAATCGTGATTAGTTTTCAATTTTATTATTTTTTATATTATTCCAAGTTCGCACATTAGTCCCATTTTATGCTTAAATCCCCGGCATTCAATCATAAAAAAATAAATAAAATAAATAAAAATAATTTACAACCATTCATTCCAAATAAAAGGAGTGAGGGATTAAGGATTACAACTTTTGGTGTAAATAAGTATAAAAATACTAACAAATCAACCATACATAAACCAAAAATAAAATAATTAATTATACAAATTAATACTTTAAAAAATAAATAAATAAAGTAAACTTCTAGTGATTAAAAATTACCAAATAATTCCTGCAACATATACAAGTTAATTCCATACAACAACAACAATAATATTTACAAATCATCAATAAATAGTGTGCACAAAAATAAATGATAATAAACTCATAAAATAATCCACTAAATAACATGAAAAAAAGGAAAAATAACATAGAAACAATATTGATCAACATAGGAATCATATATAATCACAAGAAATATAACAAATTAAACAAGGAAATCATGTCAAACTTGCATAATACTAGCTGAAAATCAAGGCATAAATAGATAAAGTTCTGTCAGCCTCCTGATCAGGAGTCGATGCCTCCATCACCTCATCATGAAAGGGTGATGCCTCTATGAAGAGACATCACCTTTGCAACAGAGGCAGGAACACTCTACATTTCTTAAATTCTAAGAAACACAATGATCAAGCACATAAATGAGAAACAAACTCAAAAATACAAATATCAACAATCTATATTCAATATCTAATACAAGCATGCTTCTCTATAACTTCAAATAAGTAATATAACTCAAGAAAAAACACAAAATAATAATAAATCAAAGTTTTTAATGAAGATAAAAACTTAAAGCTTAAAAATAGGGAGACTCATTGACTTGGACATGCTTAATATTCCTAACTGAGCCCTTAGAGCTTGGTTGATGAATGAATGGATTTGAATGGAAGAAGGTCCCTTCCTCTTCTCAAGAATCAAGTTCCTTAAGCTTCCAAGTCTCTCCCCTTCTTTTTTTTCTTTCTTTTTTTTCTTCTTCCTTTTTCCTTCTGTTTTTTTCTAGACGTTTTTTTTTTCTTTTAACCAACCTCCTCCACTTTTTGCCCCCAAATTCCCTTTTAAAGACTCTCTTATTTTCTCCTTTTTCAAATTCCCAAAAACCTATTCTCACCCTCTCCCATTGCCTTTTTCATTCCCTAGGCTCTTTCCTGCCTTCTCTTTCTTTCTTTTACATCCAAAAATGACCAAATCCTTAGCAGGTGAGCTTCTAACCACTGTCATTAATGACATTTAATGCTACAAAGAGTTGGAGTGATGAGGAGCCACCTCTTCAATAAAGAGGCGATGCCTCTTTATTGAGGCGATCGCCTCTTCACCTGGGCCAGGTTAGGGCCCTTAGGTCAAAAGGCAATGGACTTGGGCTATGGCCTTTATTTTTGGGCTTGGATATGGTATTTGTGGGCTTTCAGAGTCAATTTTAGAGAAGTCTTGGGCTCCGCTTGCATTCAAAACTTGAACTTTCTCATCATCGAGTTTTTGTTATGGGCTGATCAAATTGACAGTGTCTACACTTGCTATTTTTATCATAAAGTTGATGTTTTTATGGAAAAAATGTCATTTTTATCACTTTCATTATTTTAATTCTGCATTTTTATTATTTTTATTGCATTGTTATCATTTTATTATTTTTATGTCCTTTCTTGATAAACTTGTCATTTTTATCATAAAGTTGATGTTTTATGGTAAAAATAACATTTTTATCACTTTCATTATTTTAATTCTGCATTTTTTTATTGCACTTTTATTATTTTTATTTCTTTTTTGGGCAAATCTGTTATTTATATCATAAAGTTGATATTTTTATGGTAAAAATAACATTTCTATCATTTTTTTCCATGTTACACAAAACACAAAAAAAACAATCAAACAAAACTCATTCTTATCATTTTTATTCATTTTTTATTATCATTTTTGTTGCATTTTTATTATCTTTATCATTATATTTCCTCTATTGATAAATTTATTATTTTTATCATAAAGTTAATATTTTTATGGTAAAAATAATAATTTTATCACTTTTATTATTTCATTTGCACTTTTATCGTTCTTGTTATTTTTGTATTGCCTTTTCTAATAAATTTATTATATTTACCATAAAGTTCCTATTTTTATTGTGATAATATTATTTTTATCATTTTTATTATTTTTTTACATTTTTATTATTTTTATTATCTTTATTTGCATGTTTATTAATTTTGTCATATTTATTTTCTCTTTTGACAAATTCACTATTTTTATCATAAAGTTCAAATTTTTATGGTAAAAATACTATTTTTATTATTTTATATGCATTTTTGTTATTTTTATTACTTTTCATTATCTTCTTTAGTAAATTCATTATTTTTTTTTATGTTTTTCTTGTCATAAAACTCCATTTTTATAATAAAAATGACAACTTTGCACCCAAGTACCTAAATTTCAAAGTCTTGCATCATGGTCTTTCATTAGTATCCTTGTTTGCTTATTTGTTTAATTACTTTTTTTTTATAATTATGTCAATTAGGGATTAATGAAAAATATAAAATTGCTCCAAGTGCAATGTGTTCTTGCATATGTGTGAAAGCTAACATTTGTTTTGTAAGATTATTAGAATAAGATTTTCTCTTTTATTTTTATTTTTCATTTTTTGATGTAATTAATAGAATAAGAAATTTTTAAGGTAATGTAACCCTTAATCTCGATGCTCTCTTTTTATTTTCTATTTTGGATGTATTTATTAGAATAGGGTTTTTTCCCAAGGGTTGTAATTCTTAATCCCTTTCCATGTTTCTTTTTATTTTGCTTATTTGTGCATTTATTTTATGTACTATTTCTTGCATGCTTATGTGCTACTTGCTACTTGCCTACTTGTTTGCATTGTTAATTGATGTGGCTGGTGAATGTTTATTTATTTTGTGATGTATGCATGCCAATTCCAATTATCTCGCATTTCAATTTGCAATTCAAATTGACTAACAATCAAGTATGGTAAAATGCATCACAAGACCGAAATTAGGGTGAAAGAATGAGCAAATAAATAATGCATGGTAAGAAACAAATAAGTAACTCCTACCCTTAGAAAAGTGAGTTCTTGATTCACTTTCTTTCGACTCAGTCGGGTGGCAACTCCAATCTACAAAGCCTATTCAAGTAGACCCTTATACAATCAATAACAACTGGTAGATGGTCACCATTAGCCTGTGTGTCTTGACATCATACTGATCTTGTTCCTCCCATCCCACAAAAGCAGGAGCGTGTACACCCATACTTCTATATGTGTATCTATTTAATGATGAATGTATGTATGTGATGTGTGTGTGTAAGAACTAATAATGGATATGTTAAAATTGAGTATAATGATATTCCACTTATCATTTATTAGATCTTAATATTATGATTTGTATTTAATATTCAATAATATGTAAGGATGGATATTTTACTAGTTAGTCATTAGGTAATGCTCCTTTGATCAGATAATGTCGCCCTTAGGTAGGGTATGATGGGGAGGCACTTTAGCAAAGAGATGTTACAACGATGATGTTCATTCACTTATTTCTCCCTCCCGCTCCCAGCATTCTCAGCCCGCTCCTTCTTAGTCTTCACCTTCCACTTCTTATACCCCTTTGTCGACAGTATCTATAACCAATGCAAAGTTTGGACACAAGATTATTTGAACATGAATCAATGTCAATGGTGATAAGTAAATCCACATTTCTTAACAATTTTAAATTTATTTAAATAAATGTTTATATATGTGTTTACAAAATATATACATGCTTTTTTTTCTTAATAAAATTAGTCTGGATAGTCATTATGTGAGCACATACATAACACAGAAGATACATCAATGGCAACATAAGGATGGGTACATATGAAGTGAAGGGCCATCACTTCAAGAACTTCTATAAGGAGGAAAAAACTTATATATATAAGTTGTACGTACATAACACAAAAGATACATCAGTGGGAACATGACGATGGGTACACATGGAGTGAAGGGCCATCACTTCAAGAACTTCTATAGGGAGGGAAAAAACTTATATTGTGTTTTTTTTATAAGGTTTGTGAGGTTTGTGATTATCAGTACAACAAGACGTTATATAATTATTCTATTATAGACTATATAATTATTGTATTACAAAACGGCCTTAACAATACGTTACTTTTTTTAGTGTTGTTTATATTGTTTATGTTATTAAAATTATATTTATATATATGTGTGTGTGTTTTAAGGTTTGTGATGTTTGTGATTATCAATACAACAAGATGTTATATAATTATTCTATTATATAATATATAATTATTCTATTACAAGACGCCCTTAACAAGACGTTATTTTTTTTAGTGTTCTTTCTATTATTTATCTTATTAAAATTATTCTAATAATTTTTAAATTTTTAATAAAAATTATTCAAATATTTTATTGGAGTTTATTTCACAAGTTTAATAAAAAGGTTGGGTTACTTATGTAATTATTTAAATTCATTCAATACTTACAGGCTCCTATGTGTCAGAAAATGAGCTCAACTAACAGACACATTGACTTTCCATTACATGTATTTTAACGGAGGATTAATTTTGCTAACTTTTGAAACATTATGGATAAAATTGTAAAACCAAATTAAGTTATGCTTTTATTTGAAAGTGGTATAAAAGGTTATGATTTTTATATAATATTTCCTTTTTTTGTTTGACAATTTTAAAAAATCAATATTTAAAGGAAAAGAAGAAAAAATTAAAAAGAAAATTAAATTTTAATATTTTTAAAAAATTGAAATTTTTTCCGTAATTATTTTTACTTTATAAAAGAGGAATGACAAGAATAATTTTCCACTGATTTCCTTCCCTTAAAAAAATTTAATAGTTAAATAACATAAAATTAATTCCCCTTCTATTATGTTCTCCTTATCTCCTTTAATCTATGCATGGAATGAATCCACTTTGTGTGTGTATATATATACTGACGCCATTATTTTTAACTTGCATTTATTTATTTTTTACCAATTATGATTTTTTTTCACACTTTTATTACATATTCTAACAAGTACTAAATTCCATAAAAAGATTTCTTTTGAAGTAAATTTTGTATTAATAGTTTAAAAAATTGTGAGATAAACAAAAACAACTCAAATTAATTGACCAAAATTATATAATAACATTTATACAGTTAATCAAAACTAATACGGCTTGAACCCCTTATTTTTGAAACTGTTATTAGGACTCTAATAAGTTAAGTGATTTAAAAGCAAATAGACACGAGTAAATACTTAAAACTAGATAGGCATAATACATTGGTTGCATCCTATATTTGTCACTTTTTGTCATTTTAATACTTCTGCATATAGTTTTGTCATTTCAATATGTGAACTCATTTAAACTACAATTTTTACTTATGTCAACACATGTAGTATGAAACAGTAAATTAGTATATGTCATATTTTAAGAGTTTGACTGACCATAAACTATAAGTAAAGGTGTCAAACAAAGAAAAGTGAAAAGTACATAGGGTGATTGTCACGACCCGAACCCGAGGGCATGTGACTAGCACTAGGGAATGGGTAGGCATAAGGCCCTCGAAATCCGTAGTAAGCCTAAAGGAAAAGAAAATAAAATCATTCATATTTTAAACTTTAATTAATAACAGAACATATTATCAAACTGATTTTTCTCAAAATACATAAATTCAACTGCTTAATAAAAATGTGTTTCAACATCTCATATTATAAATTGAATTTAAATCTTATACATAAGCGTAGTTTACACAAATAAATTACACAATTATATTTTAACCATACAAATCCTTAGTACAAATACTACTGCAGCAACCTAGGTTAACACACAGTACAGCTTACAATGACCTACACAAAATAGCCGGTGAAGAAGAAACCCGGCGTGGAGGTAGTCTGAGGTCGAACTCCCAAGCTCCTAAAAAAAACAAATTGAGGGGAATCAGACCTCACTGAGTAAGTCAATAAAAAGAGTTGTACGGTTTGAAAACCTTTGAAATCTATATATGTTTATAGTGAAAATAATTTATAATGTATAAGTATAGTTTTTTTGAAAAATCTCGGTAGAATCCTAAACCCAAAAAATCTAAATGGCCAACTGGGCCCACTTATTCCAACTAGACTACCGGTCCCCGAGAGCAAAGGCATCGACCGAGGCACCAAGCCGTAGTCATTCACTTAATCCAAATATATGGCACTGGCGGTCCCCGAGAGCAAAGGCATCGACCGAGGCACCCATCCCAGTCCATTATCAACCTTACAATCACTGGCGGTCCCCGAGAGCAAAGGCTTCTACCAAGGCACCCGTCCTAGTTTAACATTCATCAATCATATAATTTACAGATCCATCTCTTGATCTTTACCATGTGCACATAGTCCTGGTGAAGCCCAACAGGTAGCCCGTTCTACCAAAATTTCTCAAAATTGATTTTAAATAAATAAAATACATATAAATCTTAAATAGCAACATTAAATTAAATAAACCATATAATCAATATTAAAATATGAGCTCACACATTTGTTAATTCAAACACACACACAGATCATTCTATTGACTTACAGGATGAATGCGAAGGCTGACGACCACGCGTCTGCCTCGGTCTCACAGCTTCTGCCTCGATATGCTCTAAAAGAAAAAATAATGAATCGACTTTTAAAATATGACTATCGAATCAAAATCAACAGTCAACAAAACATTGAAATTTCAGGCTGACTCGAGGAAATCGGGCAAGACTCGATAGACGGATAGCCTAACTAACAGTAGAAATTTTTACGAGAAAATCTACTGAAATTTTGACAAAGTCTCCTCTGTAAAATGGACATTTCTCTACCAAAGGTAGAGCCAGACCTGCATAGAAAATGCACTTCTAATAACCACAAACACTCACACTCGAGTCGGGCTCCCAAAACTACAATTTGCCCCGACCGAGATCACAACTCAATAAAATATCAAGAATTAATAATATATGTTTTCTTAAAATGCATATTTCACATACACATATACCAAAATAGATGAAAATTATATAAAATCTCAATTATTCAAAATTAAACAATTATATTTGTATTCCATCATCAAAAATATAATTATAACCCAAATTAAAACTACTGTAATGTATTATATATATATATATATATATTGGGAATTTGATATTTAAAATTTACACTACTTAGGTAAAAATACCAATTAATTTATAAAAATTGTCTAAACCCCTTAAATATTAATAAAACTAATTAAAATATATATTTAAATATATTTAGCATAAAATTACATTTTTACCCCTAAAATACATAAATTACATAATGTGCTATTAATACTAAAAAAAAATTCCTTGAAATTATTTAATCATCTAAAACTTATTTTCTCAATGTTAAATTCTTAATATAGTTAAAACATATAAATGACTTCTAATTTCTTCTAAAATATAATTTAACCTAATATTAATTTAATTTTTTTTTTTTTGACATAAACTATAAAAATTCCTAAAATTTGAATAATATTCAGAAAAAAATTATTTTCTTTACTCTAAAATTAATATCAACTCATAATAACACCAAAAATACCAAAAATTATTATTATTATTGTTTTTATAATTAATTTATGAAAATTCCTAAAATAATATTAAAATATTCAAAAATTCACCAAAAATCAAAATAAATTCTAAAAATTATACAAAAATTCATAGAGGTAGATTGAGCTACTAGGAATCATATTTGTAAAGGGAGTTTGCATGAATCAAGCTAGATCGAGCTAAAAAAAATTCCAAAACCCTAGAGCTCAAAACCAACAATCAACCAAAACTCAACCAATTCATGACCAAAGCTTAAACTAAGCTTGGAATGAGTCTCACCGGCGCAAGAGGAGGGAATTGACATCGGAATGGAGTGAAACGGTGGCCGGACGGAGCTTGGTCGATCCTAGGAGCTACTCTCGGCTTCTCCCCATTTTAGAGATTCTGGCAGCTCTGCAAGCGATCGGAGGTGAGGGAGAAGGAGGAGGAGGCAGCAGGTGGTGGTCGGAGATGGGGGAGGCGCAGTGACGGTGGCGGTCGGGGATGTCATGCGGTGAGGGGGGTTAAAGGAGATGGGGCTTCGGTTTCTTTTTCTTCTCTTCACATATATACATATATATATATATATATATATATATATATATATATATATATATATATATATATACTATATTATAAACTACTAATATATGTATATATTAATATATTATTGTACATATATGTGTGTTCTAGGTAAGTATTAGTGTATATATATATATAAACATACACTACATGTACTTATATATATACAATCATTTTAATGTACACATCAAAATAATATTTAACCTAACATATATATATATATATATATATATATATATATATATATATATATATATATATATATATATATATATATATATACATGTTTATAGTAGCACATAATTTATCATAAAATTTAATATAGTTTAAAAAAGCAATAATAAAAATGATAATAATAGACAAATGGAAATTTTTAGACATTAAGTAAAAAAAATACTCACACAAATTAATAACCCTAAATAATATTAACATACATATAATATAATGCATAAGTAATTATTAATGATACTATTTAAAAATCCATTTACTTAAATAAATTTATAGGGTATTACAATCTCCCCTCCTTATATGAATTCGTCCCCGAATTCAAGAAAAGAAAGAAAAGAAGAATTACAAGGCTAAGAAGGAAAGAGATATGGGAAAGATACTCGCATCTCAGCTTTAGTTTCCCAAGTGCAATCGTCTACGGAATGGTTACTCCATAGCACCTTCACCATTGGTATCTCCTTAGTCCACAACTGCCGGACTTAATGATCCACAATTGCCACTGGGTACTCCTCATAAGTTAGATCGTCACTAAGCTCTACGGTTTGAGGTTGCAACACGTGAGATGGATTAGGGACGTATTTCCTCAGCATGGATACATGAAATACAAGATGGATCCTCGACAGTTCTGGTTGTAACACCAGCCTATACGCCACTTCCCCTACTCTAGACCGAATCTCAAACGGTCCAATGTATCTGGGAGCTAGCTTACCTTTCTTGCCAAATCTCATAACTCCTTTCATTGGAGACACCTTCAGGAACACCATGTCTCCAACCATGAAGGATACATCCATCCTCCTAGGGTCAGCATAGCTCTTCTGTCTGCTGAAAGCTATCTTCAATCGCTGCTGTATAATAGGGACTTTCTCTGAAGTGATCTGCACCAACTCTGGTCCTGTTAACTGCCTTTCACCAATCTCCCAACACAAAGACGATCTACACTTCCTACCACATAATGCCTCATACGGAGCCATCTCGATGCTAGCATGATAGCTGTTATTATAAGCAAACTCAATCAATGGCAAGTGTGAATCCCATTGTCCTCCAAAAATCCATTACACACATCCTCAGCATATCTTCTAACGTCTAGATAGTCCTCTCTGACTGACCATCTGTCTAAGGGTGGAAGGCCATACTAAAATCCAATCTGGTACCCAAGGCCTTGTGTAATTCTTGCCAAAAGACTGAGGTAAAGGTGGCTCCTCTATCCGACACTATGCTCACAGGTACTCCATGTAGACAAACAATCCTGTTGATATAAAGTCTTGCCAGTCTATCAGTAGAGTACATCTTCTTTATAGGTAGAAAGTGTGCTGACTTAGTTAACCTGTCAAAAATCACCCAAATAGCATTAAAACCTCCAGTAGTTTGAGGTAACCTCGTCACGAAATCCATGGCTATCATATCCCATTTCCATTTAGGAATTGGCATAGGTTGCAATAGTCCTGAGGGTCTCTGATGTTCAAGCTTTACTTGCTGGCAAGTTAAGCACCTGGATACAAACTCTACAATATCCTTCTTCATTCCATTCCACCAATATGTATCCTTCAGATTATGATACATCTTGGTAGAACCCGGATGAACACTATATGCAGAAAAATGTGCTTCTTCCATAATCTCCTTTCTTAAGTCATCAACATCTGGCACACAAATCCTAGTGCCTAACCGCAACACACCTTCTCTGTTAATCACAAAGTCTCGTGACTGCCCTTGTTGCACTTCATACATAATTCTCTGCAACTGGGGTCGTTGCTCTAAGCTGCCTTAACCCGATCCAAGTATACTGATCGTACACTAAATTGAGCTAAAAGGCACTTCCGGGTAACTTTCATCTACAACCCCTGATCAATCAATCCATGCAACTCCTTGATAATGGGCCTTCTCTCTGTGCTAATATGGGCAAGGCTGCATGCTAATTTTCTACTCAAGGCATCTGCAACAACATTCGCCTTGCCTGGATGGATAAAATAGAACAATCATGATCCTTAAGGAGTTCCATCCATCTCCTCTGCCTCAGATTCAAGTCCCTCTGCTGGAAAATATATTTCAAGCTCTTGTGATCAGTGTATATCTCACATGTCACCCTATACAAGTAATGCCTCCAAATTTTCAAAGCAAACACCACGGCTGCCATCTCTAAGTCGTGAGTAGGATAGTTCTGCTCATGCTTCTTCAACTGCCTTAAAGCATAAGCAATCACTTGGCCATTTTGCATCAATACACAGCCCAATCCTACTCTGGAAGCATCACAATATACTGTATAACCTTCATTCCTAGAGGGCAAAGTCAGAATTGGAGCCGACGTCAACAAGTCCTTCAATAACTGAAAGTGCTCTTCGCATTTGTCTGTCCATACAAACTTAGCACTCTTCTAGGTCAACCTTGTCAAAGGTGCAGCAATTCTAGAGAAGTCCTTCATAAATCTTCTGTAATAGCCTGTTAGACCCAGGAAACTCCGTACTTCCCTAACTATAGTCGGCCTTGGCCACTCTGTAATAGCCTCTATCTTCTTAGGGTCCACCTGTACGCCATCTCGAGAAACCACGTGGCCTAGAAATGCCACTTGATGTAACCAAAACTCGCACTTTGAGAATTTGGCATACAACCTATGCTCCCTTAAGGTTTGAAGCACCCTTCTCAGATGCATCACATGCTCAGCCTCACTCTTGGAATAAACCAAGATATCATCAATGAAAACTATCACAAACTGGTCCAAGTATGGCCTGAACACTCGATTCATCAAGTCCATAAAGGCTGCTGGGGCATTAGTCAACCCAAAGGACATTACTAAAAACTCATAATGGCCATATCTTGTTCGAAAGGCTGTCTTGGGCTCATCACCTCTTTTGATTCTCAACTAATGATGCCCAGATCTCAGGTCTATTTTAGAGAAGCATGTAGCACCTTGAAGTTGATCAAACAAATCATCGATCCTCGGAAGTGGGTACTTGTTCTTGATGGTGACCTTATTCAACTGCTTGTAATCAATACAAAGGCGAAGGCTACCATCCTTCTTCTTCACGAACAACACCGGAGCACCCTAAGGTGATGTATTGGGTCTGATGAAACCCTTATCAAGCAACTCCTGCAACTGCTCTTTTAGCTCCTGTAGTTCAGCTGGTGCCATTCTGTAAGGTGGCATAGAAATAGGATCCATAGCAGGTATGACATCAATACAAAACTCTATCTCTCTATCTGGTGGTAATCCTGGTAATTCTTCAGGAAAGACATCCAGAAATTCACACACCATTGACACCTGCTCAATTGCCATATTCTCCTTCTCAACATCCCTTACCACTGCCACGTAACCCTGACAACCCCTTTTAAGCATCTTCCAGGCTGTAATGGCAGAAATGAGATTATGAGGCATGGAGCTCTTTTCACCCTTGAAATAGAATTCTTCTTCATCTGGAATTCTGAACACCACTTCTTTCTCTCTATAATTCACCAAAGCATAATACCTCGACAACCAATCCATGCCCAAAATAACGTCGAATTCCAGCACATCAAGCAATACTAAGTCCACCAATAGTTCTCTACCATCAACTATCACTGGACACGAAGGAAAGAAGACATCTGTCTCCAACTCGTCACTAAGAGGAGTCAAAACAGATAGAGGATAGGACAACCTAGTAGGCTGCCACTCAATTCTCGAAGCAAACACAGGAGAAATGAAGGAATGCGAAGCACCGGGATCAAACAACACTCTAGCGTCGCATGCACAGACTGAGAGAATACCTGCTACCACTGCATTCAAAGTCTGAGCGTCCTGTGGTGTCAAAGTGAACACTCGAGCTTGACCACGACCTACCTGCTGAGAAGTCGAAGGCTGTGCAAAACCACGTCCGCTAGGTCTACCAACTGAACCTCAACCCTGCTGACTCATAGGCTGAGGTGGTCTCTGCTGTGGCTACATGGGTGCTCGATACTGCTGAGGCATCGAATAGTAGGGTTGAGCCACTGATGAAGATGAACCCTGAATGTACTATAGCTGGTATCCAGAGTGGGGACAAGCTCTAGCAAGATGTCCAACCTGCCCACATCTAAAGCAAGCACCCGTCAACATATGACACGGTCCCTAATGAAATCGTCTGCAACTCACGCAAGCACTGGCTCCTGACCCAGAACTACTCTGCCTGTAACTTTGCCCACTACTACTGCTACTAACTCCTGTACCGAATCTGTGACTCCTACTAGTTCTCCTGTTCATGGCATAACCATGTCGGCTAACTCGGTGAGTCCTGGACCTCCTACCACTCTATTGAGAACTACCCACAGCCTGCTGACTCGAACTGCTGATGTGAAATGCTGGTTGCTGGTACCCGGGAGCTACACCATATCCACTGCCCCCGACCATATAAGGATCTATCATGGTGCCCTGACGGATATATCGCCTCTCAATCAAACAGGCCTCCTCAATCACACTCTCTAGGGTGCGGTCCTCAGTACGTATACTAATAAAAGCGGGTCCTAATCCAGTAATGTATAACTCCACTGCTCTGTAAGGGTCCCTCCTGATATCTTCTGCATGTTGGGACAACCTATTAAACTCTCTGGTATAGTCCTCCACTGACCTATCGCCTCTAGTAATGTGGAGTAACTGCCACCTGTAGGCATCTCTGGTGGCTGGAGGATAGAAAAATCTCAAAAAGCAATCCTTAAATTCTGCCAAGTCAGCTCGTGCATTGATGGCTGAATCGACTGCATAAACCAATCCTGAGCTGTCGCCTGAACCAATAACTCCACAATCATAATCCTCTGATAATCCGTATGTCCAGTCCTAGTGCATGCCTCAATTGCATTAAAGAAGTCTAAGGCATCACCCGTACCATCAAAAGAAACTCTACCGATCTGAGAGTAAAGAAGGGCTGCTTCAGTGACTGACATCCCCTGGTTCCTCTGCTGAAGCATCTGCTGTACAAGGGGCATCGCCTGATTCAATGCTGCTAGACCCTGATTAATCCCTGCCAGTCCAGCTATAAAAGTTGTGGGATCAACAGCTGGGGCTTCAGGCTCGATTGGCTGCTCATCAGGAATCTCAGCTGCAGCCACCCTGGCTCGACCTCTACCTCTACGTCTACCCCTATGACGTGGAGCAGGAAGGGGAGCCTCATCGTGCACAGACTGCTCATCAAGTCTAAGAGTCATATCAACATTGGGGTCGGTACACACATGCCTCAATCTGAAAAGAAGACAAGGAAAATTGAATTCAAATAGGGTAAGAATATTTAACGCAACACGGAATTAGAAACAAGAACATCTCAAAGACAGTTATCAATCCTAAAGCTGCAGTAGTTACATAGAAAGACAGACATAGACAATTAATTGAACTTATGCTCTGATACCAACTTTGTCACGACCAAACCCGAGGGCACGTGACCGGCACTAGGGAATGGGTAGGCATAAAGCCCCTGAAACCCGTCGTAAGCCTAAAGGAAAAGAAAATAAAACCATTCATATTTTAAACTTTAATTAATAATAGAACATATTATCAAACTAATTTTTCCCAAAATACACAAATTCAACTGCTTAATAAAAATGTGTTTCAACATCTCATATTATAAATTGAATTTAAATCTTATACATAAGTGTAGTTTACACAAATAAATTACACAATTATATTTTAACCATACAAATCCTTAGTACAAATACTACTGCAACAACCTAGATTAACACACAGTACAGCTTATAATGACCTACACAAAATAGCTGGTGAAGAAGAAACCCGGCGTGGAGGTAGTCTGAGGTCGAACTCCCAAGCTCCTAAAAAAAATAAATTGAGGGGAATCAGACCTCACTGAGTAAGTCAATAAAAAGAGTTGTACGGTTTGAAAACCTTTGAAATCTATATATGTTTATAGTGAAAATAATTTATAATGTATAAGTATAGTTTTTTTGAAAAATCTCGGTAGAACCCTAAACCCAAAAAATCTAAATGGCCAACTGGGCCCACTTATTCCAACTAGACTACCGATCCCCGAGAGCAAAGGCATCGACCGAGGCACCAAGCCGTAGTCATTCACTTAATCCAAATATATGGCACTGGCGGTCCCCGAGAGTAAAGGCATCGACCGAGGCACCCATCTCAGTCCATTATCAACCTTACAATCACTGGCGGTCCCCGAGAGCAAAGGCTTCTACCGAGGCACCCATCCCAGTTTAACATTCATCAATCATATAATTTACAGATCCATCTCTCGATCTTTACCATGTGCACATAGTCCTGGTGAAGCCCACCAGGTAGCCCGTTCTACCAAAATTTCTCAAAATCGATTTTAAATAAATAAAATGCATATAAATCTTAAATAGCAACATTAAATTAAATAAACCATATAATCAATATTAAAATATGAGCGCACGCATTTGTTAATTAAAACACATGCACAGATCATTCTATCGACTTATAGGATGAATGCGAAGGCTGACGACTACGCGTCTGCCTCGGTCTCACAGCTTCTGCCCCGATATGCTCTAAAAGAAAAAATAATGAATCAACTTTTAAAATATGACTATGGAATCAAAATCAACAGTCAACAAAACAATGAAATTTCAGGCTGACTCGAGGAAATCGGGCAAGACTCGATAGACGGATAGCCTAACTAACAGTAGAAATTTTTACGAGAAAATCTACTGAAATTTCGGCAGAGTCTCCTCTGTGAAACGGACATCTCTCTACCAAAGGTAGAGCTAGACCTGCATAGAAAATGCACTTCTAATAACCACAAACACCCACACTCGAGTCGGGCTCCCAAAACTACAATTTGCCCCGATCGAGATCACAACTCAATAAAATATCAAGAATTAATAATATCTATTTTCTTAAAATGCATATTTCACATACACATATACCAAAATAGATGAAAATTATATCAAATCTCAATTATTCAAAATTAAACAATTAAATTTATATTCCATCATCAAAAATATAATTATAACCCAAATTAAAACTATTGTAATGTATTATATGTATATATATATATATATATATATATATATATATATATTGGGAATTTGATATTTAAAATTTACACTACTTAGGTAAAAATACCAATTAATTTATAAAAATTGTCTAAACCCCTTAAATATTAATAAAACTAATTAAAATATATATTTAACTATATTTAGCATAAAATTACATTTTTACCCCTAAAATACATAAATTACATAATGTGCTATTAATACTAAAAAAAAAATTCCTTGAAATTATTTAATCATCTAAAACTTATTTTCTCAATGTTAAATTCTTAATATAATTAAAACATATAAATGACTTCTAATTTCTTGTAAAATATAATTTAACCTAATATTAAGTTAATTTTTTTTTTGACATAAACTATAAAAATTCCTAAAATTTGAATAATATTCAAAAAAAAAAATGATTTTCTTTACTCTAAAATTAATATCAACTCATAATAACACCAAAAATACCAAAAATTATTATTATTATTATTATTATTATAATTAATTTATGAAAATTCCTAAAATAATATTAAAATATTCAAAAATTCACCAAAAATCAAAATAAATTCTAAAAATTATACAAAAATTCATAGAGGTAGATTGAGCTACTAGGAATCACATTTGTGAAGGGAGTTTGCATGAATCAAGCTAGATCGAGCTAAAAAAAATTCCAAAACCCTAGAGTTCAAAACCAACAATCAACCAAAACTCAACCAATTCATGACCAAAGCTTAAACTAAGCTTGGAATGAGTCTCACCGGCTCAAGAGGAGGGAATTGACACCGAAATGGAGTGAAACGGTGGCTGGACGGAGCTTGGCCGATCCTAGGAACTACTCTCGGCTTCTCCCCATTTCAGAGATTCTGGCAGCTCTACAGGCGACTGGAGGTGAGGGAGAAGGAGGAGGAGGCAGTAGCTGGTGGTCAGAGATAGGGGAGGCGCAATGACGGTGGCGGTCGGGGATGTCGCGCGGTGAGGGGGGTTGAAGGAGATGGGGCTTCGATTTCTTTTTCTTCTCTTCACATATATATATATATATATATATATATATATATATATATATATATATATATATATATATATATATATATATATATATATATATATACTATATTATAAACTACTAATATATGTATATATTAATATATTATTGTACATATATGTGTGTTCTAGGTAAGTATTAGTGTATATATATATATATATATAAACATACACTACATGCACTTATATATATACAATCATTTTAATGCACACATCAAAATAATATTTAACCTAACATATATATATATATATATATATATATATATATATATATATATATATATATATATATATATATATATATTTTTATATTTATATACATGTTTATAGTAGCACATAATTTACCATAAAATTTAATATAGTTTAAAATAGCAATAATAAAAATGATAATAATAGACAAATGGAAATTTCTACACATTAAGTAAAAAAAAATACTCACACAAATTAATAACCCTAAATAATATTAACATACATATAATATAATGCATAAGTAATTATTAATAATACTATTTAAAAATCCATTTAGTTAAATAAATTTATAGGGTATTACAGTGATAAATGTATTATATCATTAGATTAGTGCATTTTGTGTGAATTTAAATGTTGAAATGTCAAAATTCTAAGTTGAGGTGTCAAAATGACAAAGTGTGCCATATACAGGGAGCCACAAATATATTATGTGTCACGACCTGAACCTGAGGGCACATGACCGGCTGTCACGACCCGAACCCGAGGGCACGTGACCGGCACTAGGGAATGGGAAGGCATAAGGCCCCCGAAACCCGTAGTACGCCTTAAAGAAAAGATAAACAACACCTTACAATTTAAAACCTTATTTTAAAATAGAACACATTATCAAACTGATTTTTCTCATAAATAATTAAATCAAATGCTCAAATAAAATATGCTTCGGCGTTACATATTATAAATCAAACTTAAATCCTTATACATAAGCGTGGTTAATACAAATAGATTACACAAACATACTTAAACCATACAATTCTTAGTACATATACTACTGCAGCATCCTAGAATAATATAACAGTATAGCTTATAATGACCTACATAAAATAGTTGGTGATGAAGAAATCCGGGGTGCAGGTAGTCTGAGGTCGAACTCCTAAGCTCCTGAAAAAAAAATTGAGGGGAATCAGACCTCACTAAGTAAGTCAATAAATGAGCTGTACGGTTTGAAAACCTTTTTGAAAACTATATAATTATAGTGAAAATAATTTATAATGTAAAGGTATAGCTTTTGAAAAATCTCAGTAGAACCCTAAACCCAAAAATCTAAATGGCCAACCGGGCCCACTTGTTCCAATCAGACTGTCGGTCCCCGGGAGCAAAGGCATCAATCGAGGCACCAAGTCGTAGTCGTTCACTTTATCTAAATATATGGTACTGGTGGTCCCCGAGAGCTAGGGCATCAACCAAGGCACCCATCCCAATCCATTTTTTTAACCTTACAATCACTGGCGGTCTCCGAGAGCATAGGCTTCCACCGAGGTACCCGTCCCAGTATAACATCCACCAGTCATATATGTATCGGATTCATCTTTTAATCTCTACCATGTGCACATAGTCCTGGTGAAGCCCACTAGGTAGCTCGTTCTACCAAAATTTCTCAACTTTGACTTTTAAATAAATACAAAATGCATTTTAAATCTTAAATAACAGCATTAAATTAAAAAAATCATATAATCAATATTAAAAATATGAGCACATGCATTCTTTATATAAACACATGCACAGATCGTTCTATTGACTTACAAGATGAATGCGAAGGCTAACGACCACGTGTCTGCCTCGGTCTCACGACTTTTGCTCCGATATGCTCTAGAAAGAAAATAACAAATCGATTTTACAACATGACTATGGAATTGAAATCATAAATCAATAAAACAATGAAATTCCAGGCTGACTCGAGGAAGACTAGACAAGACTCGATAGACGGGATAGAACCTAACTAACGGTAGAAATTATTATGAATATCACGTTTTACGAGAAAATCTACCAAAATTTTGGCAGAGTCTCCTTTGTAAAACGGACATCTCTCTACCAAAGGTATAGTCAAATCTGCATAGAAAATGCACTTCTAATAACCACAGACATACCCACTCGAGTCGGGCTTCAAAAACTACACTTAGCCCCGACCAAAATCACAACTTCAATAAAACATCAAGAAATGATATCATTTTTTTTCCAAAATGCATATTACACATACATATATACTAAAAATATATAAAATCTCAAGTATTCAAAAGTTAAACAACTCACTTTGCATGTCATTATCAAAATATAATTATGACCTAAATTAAAACCATTACATCAAATATACTAAATACAACCTTATATTAATTTTTTGTTACATTAATAATGTATTATAAATATATATAATATTTGGAATTAATATTCAAAATTAACACTACTTAATTAAAAATATCAATTAATTTATAAAAATTGTCTAAACCTCTTAAATAATGATGAAACTAACTAAAATATATATTTAACTATAATTAGCGTAAAATTATATTTTTACCCCTAAATACATAATTTACATAATGTATTATTAGTACTAAAAAAAATTCCTTAAAATTATTTAATCATCTTAAAAATTATTTTCTAAAAATTAAACTTCTTAATATAATTAAAACATAATATCAACTAATAATTTCTTTTAAAAATAAATAAATATATAATTCAACCTACTAATCACATTTGACATAAACTCAAAATATTTATAAAAATAGTTTAAAAATCACAAAAATTATAATTTGAGTTCTAAAATTAATAACATTTAATAATAACCTCAATTATTAAAATTTTATAATTTTTACAAATAATTTTTGAAATTAATAAAAATATTAATTAAATACCTTAAATTTACAAAAACTTATAATTAACACCAAAATTTCTAAAACCTTAAAAACAATCCCAAACATTACAAATATAAAATCTTAATTACTCTAATTTCACTAATGAAACCAAAGAAAAATCCAATAAATTCAAATAAAAATTAAATAAAATTATACAAAATTCTGTAAATTAAGGAAAATTCAGAAAAATACTTAAAAAATTCGAATTTCAATAACTAAATGGCATAACTCAACATTTAACTAAGAGCAACTCAAGATCAACACCTAATTCCATTTAATAACCAAAAAACGACCTAAAAACAACCTAAGAACAACCCAGCACAACTCACCTTTAACCTTCAATTTTGATGCCGGAGGTGAGTTGCAGCGATGGTTTCTGGCTTGGACTGACGCTAGAGAGGATGAGGGAAGCTGGGGAAGCTTTGGTGGCGCTGAATCAACTCGGATCTAAAGGGACCGAAGGTGAGGAAGAGAAACAGCAGCAGCAGCACCACCTGGAAGCTTCAAGCTCATGGTGGCAATGGAGTCTCGATGGTGGAGAAGGAGATGGCACAGTGAAGGGGAAGATGGAGGCCGTGGGCAGGCGGAGATGGAGGATGGCAGCAGCTTGGGTCGATGGGAGGTAAGCTTTCTTCTTTCTCTTTTTTTTTCTGTTTCTTGTTTTGTTTATATATATATATATATATATATATATATATATATATATATATATATGATAATAATAATAATAATAACAAAAACAAAAACAAACAATGAAATTTTAAAGAATAAATAAATAATACTCACTTATAATCATTTCCTAAATTAATAACCCTAAAAATAATATTAACAATTGTATAATATAATAAAAAGGTAATTATTAATAACACAGTTTGGAAATTACTTTATTTAAATAAAAATATAGGGTATTACACCAACACTAGGGAATGGGTAGGCATAAGGCCCTCGAAACCCATTGTAAGCCTTAAAGAAAAGAAAAATAAAACCTTACAATTTAAAACTTTATTTTATACCAGAACAAATTATCAAACTGATTATTCTAAAATTAAAACGGAATTAAATACATAAATAAAATATTCTTCAATGTCATATTATAAATCAAACTTAAATCATTATACATAAACGTGGTGCATATAAATAAAATGCACAAATATACTTAAGTCATACAATTCATAGTACATTTACTACTGCAGCTTTTTAGAGTATTACAATAGTACAGCTTACAATAATCTACATAAAATGGTCGGTGATGAAGAAATCCGACGTAGAGGCAGTCTGAGGTCGAACTCCCAAGCTCCTGAAAAAAAATATAAATTGATGGGAATCAGACCTCACTGAGTAAGTCAATAAAAAGAGCTGTATGGTTTGAAAACCTTTTTGAAAACCATATAGTTATTATGAAAATAATTTATAATAGACATAGATATAGCTTTTGAAAAATCTCGATAAAACCCTAAATCCAAAGTTCTAATTGGCCAACTAGGCCCACTTAATCAAACTAGATTGCCGGTCCCCGAGAGCAAAGGCATCAACTGAGGCACCAAGTCACAGTTATTCACTTAATCCAAATATAT
This sequence comes from Mallotus nudiflorus, assembly GCA_947683625.1. NCBI lineage: Eukaryota > Viridiplantae > Streptophyta > Magnoliopsida > Malpighiales > Euphorbiaceae > Mallotus > Mallotus nudiflorus. Next base: position 436,146 of record CANTUR010000238.1, read on the forward strand.
GGTACTGGCGGTCCCCGAGAGCTAGGGCATCAATCGAGGCACCCATCCCAGTCCATTATTAACCTTTCAATCACTAGCGGTCCCCGAGAGCATAGCTTGCCACTGAGGCACCCATCCCAGTTTAACATTCACCAGTCATATATAATTCAGATCCACCTGTCAATCTCTACCATGTGCAGATGGTCCTGGTGAAGCCCACTAGGTAGCCCGTTCTACCAAAATTTCTCAAAAACTGATTTTTAGATAAATAAAATGCACTTAATCCTTAAATAGTATCATTAAATTAAATAAATCATATAATAATATTAAAAATATGAGTGCACGCATCTTTAAATAAAACACACACATAGATCATTTTATTGACTTATAAGATGAATGAGAAGGCTAACGATTGCGTGTCTGCCTCGATCTCACGACTTCTGCTCCGATATGCTCTAGAAAAGAAATTAACAGATCAATTTTAAAACATTAATATGAAATTAAAATCAAAAACCAACAAAAATAGTGAAATTCTAGGCTGACTCAAGGAAAACTAGACAAGACTCGATAGACAGGAAAAAGCCTAATTAACGATAGAAATTATTACCAATATCACGTTTTACGAGAAAATCTATAGAAATTTTGGCAGAGTCTCCTCTGTAAAATGGACATCTCTCTACCAAAGGTAGAGCCAAACCTACATAGAGCACACACTTCTAATAACCGAAGACATTCACACTCGAGTCGGATTTCCAGAACTACACTTAGCCCCGACCGAGATCATAATCCAACAAGAACATCAAAAAAATTATATCATTTATTTTCCCAAAAATACACATCACAAAAATGATTAGCCATAGTCAAAAATTCATCTATCAATATAGATTTAAAAAAAATAAAATTTCACAAACCAACATATATATATATATATATATATATATATATATATTTCATATTTCTCCAAATAATAGAAAAAAAAATACAGATAATATTCAAAAATAATACCTAATATACTATTAAAAAGTTTATTTAAGAAATTTGTGTCAATTAGTCTAAATTAGTGGAAAATTTGTAAAACCCTTTTTAAATCCCTTGATTTTTATTAAAACCAACCAAAATTTATTATTTAACTATAATTAACAAAAATTATGTTTCTACCCTTATAATATACAACTTATATAATACATCATTAATACTAAAAAAAATCCTTGAAAATTGTGCAAATATCTAAAAATCATTTTCTTTATATTAAATATCTTAATATAAGTAAAAACATATAAATGACTACTAATTTCCTCTAAAAATATAATTTAACCTAATAATTCACATTTGACATAAACTTAAAAATATTTATAAAAATAGTATAAAAATCACAATTTAAGTTCTAAAATTAATAACATTTAATAATAATAGTAACTATCAAAATTTCATAATTTTTACAATAAATTTCGTAATTAATAAAAATATTAATTAAATACCCAAAATTTACAAAATCTATAATTAACTCCATAATTTCTAAAATTCTTAAATAAACATCAATACATTACAAATAATTAATATTAATTAACCTAATTACTACTTAAACTCAATTAACAACTAACTAAACCAACTAATTACCAAATAAAATCACATAAAATTCAAATAAATTTCAAAAAAAAAATCACACACTCACTAAGATTAACAAAAATTAAAATCAACCTCCTAAATCTCTAAACAACCACAAATAACTAAAAGCTACCAAGAATAACCAGATCAAGGGAGGAAGAAGGAGGTCGGGGAAGCACCACTTACTGTCAAGCTTGAAGGGCAAGGGGGAAGGGAAGCTTGCTGCCACCAAAAAAAATAGAGAAGATGGAGCAGCAAGTCGCAACTAAGAGGAAGGGAAATTGGCTGCCAGGAGAGAAAAGAAGAAGAAGAAGAAAAAGAAGGAGAACAGTAGTAGCAGCAACCCGCGAGTGTCTATCCACGACAGAGATGGGGTCTCCGAGCGGTGCTGGGGGCAGCACGGTGAGAGGGAAGACAGAGGTGGTGACGGGCAGAAATGGGGAGGTGGGCAACGGCTTGGGGTCTTCGGGTTTTGAGAGGTAAGTTTCTATTATATATATATATAGACACACACATACACACAAGCATACTACATACATATACATATATATATATATACACAATAATAAATTAATACACACACATGCAAAATAATAATTAAACCCTACTTATGTGTGTGTGTGTGTGTGTGTGTGTATGTACTTAGTAACACACATAAAATAACCATGAAATTCATGTTGTTAATAATAATAATAATAATAATAATAATAATAATAATAATAATAATAATAATAATAATAATAATAATAATAATAATAATAAATGTCATTTTTAAATAATAATAAAATAATACTCATATAAATTAATAACCCTAAAATGATATTAACATAAATATATCTCCATTAGATAGAAAAATAATTAACAATTGAATAATATAATTTAAAATTATTTATTAACAATACAAATTCAAAAATTACTTTATTTAATTAAAACGTAGGGTATTATAGTCTCCCCTCTTTATATGAATTCGTCCCCGAATTCAAGAAAAGAAAGAAAAGAAGAATTACAAAGCTAAGAGGGAAAGAGATATGGGAAAGAAACTCGCATCTCAGCTTCAGTTTCCCAAGTGCAATCCTCAGTAGAATGGTTACTCCATAGCACCTTCACCATCAGTATCTCTTTAGTCCGCAACTGTCAGATTTGGCAATCCATAATCGCTACTGGGTACTCCTTATAAGTCAAATTGTCACTAAGCTCTACGGTTTCAGGTTGCAACACATGAGATGGATCAGGAATGTATTTCCTCAGCATAGACACATGAAATACAGGATGGATTCTCGACAGTTCTGGTGGTAACACCAGCCTATATGCCACATCGCCCACTCTAGATCGAATCTCAAACAGTCCAATGTAACTAGGAGCTAGCTTACCCTTCTTGCCAAATCTCATAACTCCTTTCATTGGAGACACCTTCAGGAACACCATGTCTCCAACCATAAAGGATACATCCTTCCTCCTAGGGTTAGCGTAGCTCTTCTATCTATTAAAGGTTGTTTTCAATCTCTGTTGTATAATGGGGACCTTCTCTAAAGTCACTTGCACCAACTCTGGTCCCGTTAACTGCCTTTCACCAATTTCCTAACATAAAGGTGATTTACACTTCCTACCATATAGTGCCTCATATGGAGCCATCTCAATGCTAGCATGATAGCTATTATTGTAGGCAAACTTAATCAGTGGCAAGTACGAATCCCACTGTCCTCCAAAGTCCATTACACACATCCTCAAAATATCTTCTAACATCTGGATGGTCCTCTTTGACTGACCATCTATCTGAGGGTGGAAGGTTGTACTGAAATCTAATCGGGTACCTAAGGCCTTGTACAACTCTTGCCAAAAGACTGAGGTGAATGTGGCTCCTCTATCCAACACTATACTCACAGGTACTCCATGTAGACAAACAATCCTATTGACATAAAGTCTCATCAGTCTATCAGTAGAGTACGTCTTCTTTATTGGTAGAAAGTGTGCTGACTTAGTTAGCCTATCAATAATCACCCAAATAGAGTCATAACCTCTAGTAGTCTAAGGTAGCCCAGTCATAAAGTCCATAGCTATCATGTCCCATTTCCATTCAGGGATTGGCATAAGCTGCAATAATCCCGAGGGTCTCTGATGCTCAAGCTTCACTTGTTGACAAGTCAGACATCTAGACACAAACTCTGCAATATCCCTCTTTATCCCATTCCACCAATATGTATCTTTCAAGTCATGATACATCTTGGTAGAACCTGGATGAATACTATAAGCAAAAAAATGTGCTTCTTCCATAATTTCCTTCCTCAAGTCGTCAATATCTGGCACACAAATCCTAGTGCCCAACCGCAATACACCTTCGCTGTCAATCATAATGTCCCTTAACTGCCCTTGTTGCACTTCATATATAATCCTCTGCAACTGTGGGTCTCTATTCTAAGCTGCCTTAACTCGATCCAAGTATACATATCGTACCCTAAATTGAGCAAAAAGGCACTTTCGGGTAACTTTCATCTGCAACCCTTGATTAATCAACTCGTGCAACTCTTTGACAATGGGCCTCCTTTTTATGTTGATATGGGCAAGACTGCTTGCTAACTTCCTACTCAAGGAATCCACAACAGCATTCACCTTGCCCGGATGGTATAAAATGGAACAATCATAATCTTTAAGAAGTTCCATCCATCTTCTCTACCTCATATTCAAGTCCCTCTGCTGGAAGATATATTTCAAGCTCTTATGATCAATGTATATCTCATATGTCACCCCATACAAGTAATGCCTCCATATTTTCAAAGCAAACACAATGGCTGCCATCTGTAAGTCATGAGTAGGATAGTTTTGCTTGTGTTTCTTCAACTGCCTCAAAGCATAAGCAATCACTTAGCCATTTTGCATCAACACACAGCCCAATCCTACTCTGGAAGCATCATAATACACTATATATTCTTCATTTCCAGAAGGCAAAGTCAAAATTGGAGCTGACATCAACAAGTTGGAGCTGATGTCAATAAGTCCTTTAATAACTGAAAGTGCTCTTCATATTTATCTGTCCACACAAACTTAGCACTCTTCTAGGTCAATCTTGTTAAAGGTGGGGCAATTTTAGAGAAGTCCTTCATAAATCTCCTGTAATAGCTTGCTAGACCCAGGAAACTCCATACTTCTCTAACTATAATCAGCCTCGGCCACTCAGCAATGGCATCTATCTTCTTAGGGTCCATTTGTATGCCATCCTTAGAAATCACGTGGCCTAAAAATGCCACTTGATTCAATTAGAACTTGCACTTTAAAAACTTGGCATACAACCTGTGCTCCCTTAAAGTCTGAAGCACCGTTCTCAGATGCATAACATGCTCAGCTTCACTGTTGGAATAAACCAAGATATCATCAATGAAGATTATTACAAACTGGTCCATGTATGGCCTGAATACCCGATTCATCAAGTCCATAAAGGTTGCTGGAGCATTAGTCAACCCAAAGGACATTACTAAGAACTCATAATGGCCATATCTCGTTCGAAATGCTATCTTAGGCTCATCACCTCTTCTGATCCTCAACTGGTGATACCCAGATCTTAAGTCTATCTTAGAGAAGCATGTAGCACCTTGAAGTTGATCAAACATGTCATCGATCCTTGGAAGTGGATACTTGTTCTTGATGGTGACCTTGTTCAACTGTCTATAATCAATACAGAGTCGAAGGCTACCATCCTTCTTCTTCACAAACAACACCGGAGCACCCTAAGGCAATGTACTAGGTCTTATGAAACCCTTATTAAGCAACTCCTGCAACTGTTCCTTCAACTCCTATAATTCAGCTGGTGCCATTCTATAAGGTGGCATAGAAATAGGATTTATACTAAGTATGACATCAATACAGAACTCTATCTCTCTTTCTGATGGTAATCCTGGTAATTCTTCAGGAAAGACATCTAGAAATTCACACACCACTAGCACCTGTTCAATCGCCCCATTCTCTTTCTTAACATCCCTTACCACTACCAAGTAACCCTGACAACCCCTTCTAAGCATCTTCCGGGCTGTAATGGCAGAAATGAGATTATGAGGCATGGAGCTCTTTTCACCTTTGAAATAAAATTCTTCTTCATTTAGAATTTTGAACACCACTTCTTTCTCTTGACAATTCATAAAGGCATAATACCTCGACAACCAATCCATATCCAAAATGATGTCAAATTCCAACACATCAAGTAACACCAAGTCCGCCAATAATTCTCTACCATCAACCAACACTGGACACAAAGAAAAGAAAATATCTGTCTCTAACTCGTCACTAAGAGTAGTTGACACAGATAAAGGAAAGGACAACTTGGAAGGCTGCTACTTAATTCTTGAAGCGAACACAGGAGAAATGAATGAATATGAAGCACCGGGGTCAAATAATACTCTAGCATCACATGCACAGACTAAGAGAATACCTGCTACCACTGCATGAGAAGTCTGAGCATCTTATGGTGTCAAAGTGAACACCCGAGCCTAGCCACGACCTGCCTGCTGAGATGTCAAAGGCTGTATAAACCCATGACCACTAGGCCTACCAACTGAAACTCGACCCTACTGTCCCATAAGTTGTGGTGGTCTCTGCTGTGGTTGTATTGGTGCTCTATACTATTGGGGCATCGGATAGTAGGGCTAAGCCACTAATGAAGATGAACCCTGAGCGTACTATGGTTGATATCCTAAGTGAGGACAAGCTCTGGCAAGATGACCAACCTGTCCACATTTGAACCAGGCGCCCGACAATAAATGACACGGGCCTTGATGAAACCGTCCAAAACTCGCACATGCACTAGCCCTAGACCCAGAACTACTATGTTCGGAGCTCTGCCCACTACTACTGTTGCTAACTCTAGTACTGAATTTGTGACCCCTACCACTTCTCCTGTTCGTGGCATAACCATGGCGACCAACTCGGTGAGTCCTGGACCTCCTACCACCTCGCTGTGAACTACCCGTAGCCTGCTAACTCGAACTACCAATCTGAAATGTTGGATGCTGATACCCGAGAGCTGCACCATATCCACTACCACCAACTATATAGGGATCTATCATGGTGCCCTGGCGGATATGTCACCTCTCAATCAAATGGGCCTCCTCGATTACACTCTCTAGGGTGCGGTCCTCCGTACGTATACCAATAAAAGTGGGTCTCAATCCAGTAACATATAGCTTTATTGCTCTGAAAGGGTCCCTCCTGATATCCTCTGCATGTCGGGACAGCCTATTAAACTCCCTGGTGTAGTCCTCCACTGACCTATCCCCTCTAGTGATATGGAGCAACTGCCACCTGTAGGCATCTCTGGTGGCTGGAGGACAGAAAAATCTCAAGAAGCGGTCCTTAAACTCTGGCCAAGTCAACTCGTGTAAAGATGGTTGAATCGACTGCATGAACCAATCTTGAGCTGTTGCTTGAACTGACAACTCCATAATTATTATCCGATGATAATCCGTGTGTCCCATTCTAGTACATGCCTCAATAGCATTAATGAAATCTAAGGCATCACCCGTACCGTCAAAAGAAACTCTACCAATTCGGGAGTAAAGAAGTGTTGCCTCAATATCTGTTATCCCCTGATTCCTCTGCTATAGCATCTGATGTACAAGGGGTATCACCTGATTCAATGCTATAAGACCCTGATTGATCCCTGCCAGTCCAGCTGTAAAGCTTGTGGGGTCAACGGCTGGGGCTTCAGGCTCGACTGCCTGCTGATTAGGAATCTCAGCTGCAGCTACCCTAGCTCGACCTATACCTCTACCTCTGCCCCTACGACATGGAGTAGGAGGGGGAGCCTCATCGTGCACACACTGCTCATCAAATCTGAGAGTCGAATCGACATCGAGATCGGTTCGCACACACCTCATTCTGAAAAAGGCAAGGAAAATTGAATTCAAAACAAGCTAAGAGTATTTAACGTAATGCGGAATTAGAAACAAGAACATCTCAAAGACAATTATCAACCCTATAACTGCAGTAGTTACACAGAAAGATAGACATAGACAATTAGTCGAACTTATGCTCTGATACCAATTTTGTCACGACACGAACCCGAGGGCACGTGACTGGCACTAGGGAATGGGTAGGCATAAGGCCCCCGAAACCCATAGTAAGCCTTAAAGAAAAGAAAAATAAAACCTTACAATTTAAAACTTTATTTTATACCAGAACACATTATCAAACTGATTATTCTAAAATTAAAATGGAATTGAATATATAAATAAAATATTCTCCAGTGTCATATTATAAATCAAACTTAAATCATTATACATAAATGTGGTGCATATAAATAAAATACACAAATATACTTAAGTCATACAATTCATAGTATAGTTACTACTGTAGCTTTCTAGAGTATTACAATAGTACAGCTTACAATGACCTACATAAAATGGTCGGTGATGAAGAAATCTGACGTAGAGGCAGTCTGAGGTCGAACTCCTAAGCTCTTGAAAAAAAATATAAATTGAGGGTAATCAGACCTCACTGAGTAAGTCAATAAAAAGAGTTGTACGGTTTGAAAACCTTTTTGAAAACCATATAGTTATTGTGAAAATAATTTATAATAGACATAGATATAGCTTTTGAAAAATCTCGGTAGAACCCTAAACCCAAAGTTCTAATTGGCCAATCGGGCCCACTTATTCCAACTAGACTGCCGATCCTCGAGAGCAAAGGCATCAACCGAGGCACCAAGTCGCAGTCATTCATTTAATTTAAATATATGGCACTAGTGGTCCCCGAGAGCTAGGGAATCAATCGAGGCACCCATCCTAGTCCATTATTAACCTTCCAATCACTGGCAGTCCCCGAGAGCATAGGCTTCCACCGAGGCACCCGTCCCAATTTAACATTCACCAGTCATATATAATTCGGATCCACCTCTCAATCTCTACCATGTGCACACGGTCCTAGTGAAGCCCACCAGGTAGCTCGTTCTATCAAAATTTCTCAAAAACTGATTTTTAGATAAATAAAATGCACTTAATCCTTAAATAGCATCATTAAATTAAATAAATCATATAATAATATTAAAAATATGAGTGCACACATCTTTAATTAAAACACACGCACATATCATTTTATCGACTTACAAGATGAATGAGAAGCCTAACAACCGCGCGTCTGCCTCGATCTCACGGCTTCTGCTCTGATATGCTCTAGAAAAGAAATTAACAGATCAATTTTAAAACATGACTATGAAATTAAAATCAAAAATAAAAAAAAACAGTGAAATTCTAGGCTGACTCGAGGAAGATTGGACAAGACTCGATAGATAGGAAAAAGCCTAATTAACGATATAAATTATTACAAATATCACATTTTACAAGAAAATCTACTGAAATTTTGGCAGAGTCTCCTCTGTAAAATGGACATCTCTCTACCAAAGGTAGAGCCAAACCTGCATAGAGCACGCACTTCTAATAACCGCAGACATTCACACTCGAGTAGGGTTTCCAGAACTATACTTAGCCCCGACCGAGATCACAATCCAATAAAAACATCACAAAAATTATATCATTTATTTTCCCAAAAATACACATCACAAAAATGATTAGCCATAGTCAAAAATTCATCTATCAATATAGATTTAAAATATATATATATATAATTAGTGTAAAATTTCATATTTATCCAAATAATAGAAAAAAATACACATAATATTGAAAAATAATAGCTAATATACTATTAAAAAGTTGATTTAAGAAATTTGTGTCAATTAGTCTACATTAGTGGAAAATTTGTAAAACCCTTTTTAAATCCCTTGATTTTTATTAAAACCAACCAAAATTTATTATTTAACTATAATTAACAAAAATTACGTTTCTACCCTTATAATATACAACTTATATAATACATCATTAATACTAAAAAAAACCCTTGAAAATTGTACAAATATCTAAAAATCATTTCTTTATATTAAATATCATAATATAATTAAAAACATATAAATGACTACTAATTTCCTCTAAAAATATAATTTAACCTAATAATTCACATTTGACATAAACTTAAAAATATTTATAAAAATAGTATAAAAATCACAAAAACCACAATTTAAGTTCTAAAATTAATAACATTTAATAATAATAGTAACTATCAAAATTTCATAATTTTTACAATAAATTTCATAATTAATAAAAATATTAATTAAATACCCAAAATTTACAAAATCTATAATTAACTCCATAATTTCTAAAATTCTTAAATAAACATCAATATATTACAAATAATTAACATTAATTAACCTAGTTACTACTTAAACTCAATTAACAACTAACTAAACCAACTAATTACCAAATAAAATCACATAAAATTCAAATAAAATTCTGAAAAAAAAAAATCACACATTCACTAAGATTAACAAAAACTAAAATCAACCTTCTAAATCTTTAAACAACCACAAATAACTAAAAAGCTACCAAGAATAACCAGATCAAGGGAGGAAGAAGGAGGTCGGGGAAGTACCACTTACTGTCAAGCTTGAAGGGCAAGGGGGAAGGGAAGCTTGCTGCCACTGGAAAAAATGGAGAAGATGGAGCAGCAAGTCGCAGTTGAGAGGAAGGGAAGTTGGCTGCCAAGAGAGAAGAGAAGAAGAAGAAGAAGAAGAAGAAGAAGGAGAACAGCAACAGCAGCAACCCGCGAGTGTCTATCCACGGCGAAGATGGGGTCTCCGGGCGGTGCCGGGGTGGCACGGTGAGAGGGAAGACAGAGGTGGTGACAAGCGGAAATGGGGAGGTGGGCAGTGGCTTAGGGTCTTCGGGTTTTGAGAGGTAAGCTTCTATTTTATTTATTTATTTTTGTGTATATATATATATATATATATATATATATATATTAAAACATTATATTATAATATTACACATAAATTCTTCACCACACAATCACATTATACACACAGATATATATATATATATATATATATATATATATATATACACACACACACACACACAAGCATACTGCGTACATATACATATATATATACACAATAATAAATTAATACACACAGATATAAAATAATAATTAAACCCTACTTATATATATGTGTGTGTGTGTGTATATATATATATATATATATATGTACTTAGTAACACACATAAAATAACCATGAAATTCATGTAGTTAAAAATAATAATAATAAATGTCATTTTTAAATAATAATAAAATAATACTCATATAAATTAATAACCCTAAAATAATATTAACATAAATATATCTCCATTAGATAGCAAAATAATTAACAATTGTATAATATAATTTAAAATTATTTATTAACAATACAAATTCAAAAATTACTTTATTTAATTAAAACGTAGGGTATTACATTATGCCAAATAGATAAAAATATTACAATAAATAAAAATATTATTTTTATAAATTTTAAATGTAATTCTTTAATTATTTGTATTTCAAGTATAATAAAATGTATAAAATTTATAAAAAAATTTAGGAAATTTTCTTTTTTGCATGTAAAACTTTTGGCAAATATTTTAATGATGTTGATGGATGTAGAACTAATTTACTGAAATACTAAATTGTTTATCCAGAAAATATATAATTTTTGAGCTCTACATTACAAATTTTGCATACTGTTTGATTATAAATGTCTATATATATATATATATATATATATATATATATTACTTTTGTACTACGTATTTATTTTTTCATATTACAAAATATCTTCAACTTAAGCAAAAAAAATGTTTGCAAATAAAAATTTCGACTAAATTACACACTTTAGAGAAATTAGGAATTTATTTATAAAAAAAATAGGCGAAATGATTTTGGCATGAACGAATAATTTCACATTGAATTGGCCTGGAAGTATTCATCCATTCTGTTTTGGCATGAAAATTGTGTTAGTTTAACTGCATTGTGAAACAATGCCAAACATAATGTGGGTTGGGGTGCTCTAATTTTTATTTTCAATAATTTATAAGATTATAAATTTAAAGTTATATAATATAAATGAATTTTTGGAATCATTTTAATAACTATATCTAGGTCATTTATATTAAACATTCTACTATATGCCAACTTAACGTGTAAATAAACATTCTAAACATTAATTAATTATTTAAAGTAAAGAAGATGCACTTACTAATTAAATTATTTTTATGGTCAATTTTGAATATATAACTTTTAAGGTCATCATGTCTTATATTTTCAAATCATGTAATAAAAAGAAATAATTACAATTATCTCTTAATGTTTGATCATAATTACTACTCCATCCCTCTAATTTAAAAATTGTTAAAAACTCCCTTAATTTTAGATTTGTCAAACAAATTTTCCCTTCGTTTAAAAGAAGAGTTAAATGATATAAAAATACATATTTATCTATAATATTTAATTGAATTTATAATACTATACCATATTTGATTAAATTCTTAGTTTTGAAAAAAAATATTCACTTTTTTCTTTTATATTATGATAATATTAAAAATAAAAAAAACTTTAATTAAATTAAATCAAATTATTTTAAAAATTATAACTTTAAAAAAATAATCTTTTTTTGTTAAAAAATTAAATAAGAAAGATGTATCTATTTTCATTTCATGAAATCTATAGTATTACACAAATCTTAATTAATTTCTTTTCTATTTTTTTTGAAAACAATTCATTTTACCTTTTATATAATTGTAACAGCTCAAACCAACCCGCATCAGATATTGTCCGCTTTGCCTAGGCCCAGCACGCAGCGTACGGTTTTAAAACGCGTCTGATGAGATGGGTATCCACACCCTTATAAGGCGTGCTTCGTTCTCCTTCCCAACCGATGTGGGATATCACAATCCACCCCTCTTAGGGCCCAGCGTCCACGCTGCCACACCGATCCGGGCTCCGGTTCTGATACCATTGTAACAGCCCAGACCAACCCGCATTAGATATTATCCGCTTTGCCTAGGCCTAGCTCGCAGTGCACGATTTTAAAACCCGTCTGATGGGAGAAGGTATCCATACCCTTATAAGGCGTGTTTCGTTCTCCTTCCCAACCGATGTGGGATATCACAATCCACGCCCCTTAGGGCCCAACGTCCACGTTGACACACCGATCCGAACTCCGGCTCTGATACCATTGTAACAGCCCAAACCAACCTGCATCAGATATTGTCCGCTTTGCCCAGGCCCAGCCCGTAGCGCACAGTTTTAAAACGCGTCTAATGGGATGGGAGCTCTAACTCAACCGGCTCTGACCGGCTCTAGCTCTGATACCATTGTAACAGCCCAGACCAACCCGCATCAGATATTGTCCGCTTTGCCCAGTCCCAGCCCGCAGCGTACAGTTTTAAAAACGCGTCTAATGGGATGGGAGCTCTAATTCAACTAGCTCCGACCGACTCTAGCTCTGATACCATTGTAACAGCCCAGACCAACCCGCATCAGATATTGTCCGCTTTGCCCAAGCCCAGCCCACAGCGCACGATTTTAAAACGCGTCTAATGGAAGAAGGTATCCACATCCTTATAAGGCGTGCTTCGTTCTCTTTCCCAACAGATGTGGGATAGCACACTTATATTTATATAATATAGATATAAATAATAAAGGATAATTACAAAGATAGTTTTGCCCCATTATGGGTTAACTCATCTCAATTTTAGAATAATCAGAGTTAATAGAACAATTTTTCATGCTAGCCATGTAGTAAGAATTCGTCCTACATGATGAAATGTCAATTTTTTAATCTGTGAATAACTAGTGAGATAAAAGAGTTTTAACCCTTTACAGTCTCATGAGTACCATTAACAAACAAAACAATTAAGCAACCCTTATGCTCAGTTAGACGAGTATTGTGCAGGATTTTAAGTCTAATATCGTCAATTTAATAGTGAAGAGTTATTCCTAATTACAACAAATAAAATGAATATTGTTTTTTTTTTCTCCAAACAAATAAAATTGTTTGATTTTTTCAAACGTAAGATATTTTTAATTTTTATTAAATCACAAGATTTTCGTGCAATTTTTTCCAAAAATTGAGACGTAATGTTTTCATTCGTTTTAATTTTGGACCTAGCACTCCAATCAAAACAATTTATGTTATTTACACGGGCACATAACTCTTTTACGTAATTGTTTTGTTTATTTGATATGTATAACGGTATTATTTTCTTTTGTGTTTTCATAGCATTTGAGAGAAAAATTTTACAAGGTAGCTTAAAAAATTGACATCTCAATAGAGAAGAGGAATTCCTACTGCACAGTAGCATACAAAAATTGTGGTATAATAAATGGTTTATCTTCATTCAATTATGCCAAAATATTTATTGTTCTTCTAATTAAGACGATCAATATACAATAAAGTAATTTTAACATCATATTTCAAGAAAATTCTTACACTTTTTTACCAACGGGAAAATTTATTTGATAAATCTAAAATTGAAGGGGGTTTTTTAGTAATTTTTTATACTAAAATTTGAAAATGAATTTTTATAAAAAAAATATTGTATTTTTATATCATATTTAATATTTATTATCATTAATACATTATTTTTTAAATTTAATTTTGGACATATAAATTGAAAATAAATTATATAGTTTTTACCTAAACTATATAATTTCATAAGGTAAATAATACAAAATAAAAAATATTGAATTAACTTGTCCAAAACAATGTAGTTTTATTAAGCGGCTTAACCTTTTAAGAGGCGAGCATATGAAACAAAGTAAAGTTAAATATACTGACAATATTAATACCAAACCAATAACATAACATTAATTTTTATAAGAGTAGCTGTCATAGTCATAATCTAAGCTAATGTTTTGGATTGATTAAAATTATAATCAACGTAACAGTGTACTTATTTTTAAATTCTGATTAATTTAATTCCACCTCAATAGAAATTTTTAATAATTAATTTAATATAATAGTATATAGACAATTAAAATTTAAATGTGATTTAAGGAACAGCCGTTATTTTTCATGCGATTTTTCTTCTTGTCTGTATCTACAAACGTACTCTTAGTTTGCAAGTGTAATTATTATTGTCATCCAGAGCTCCCATTTCCTTTGCAAGTGTAATTATTATTGTCATCTGTATTCTTAAATTTTAGGGACCTGAAGCAACCGGCCGCGTGTTAAAGGCTATTATTAATTGGAGCATGCGAATAGCAAAGGTTACTGCATGAACATTATAGGGTTAATTGCATTTTATCTTATGCTTTCTCATTGCCCTGTTTGATTTCTCTTATAAAGTAATTCGTGTGGTTAGATTTCATGTTCCTGACGTTTCTTCGAAGCAACTCAAGCACTTTATAGACAAAGTGCTCTTATTATATCTAAAATCATCATTTCATTTGTATGTTTAAACTATATTCACAAGTATCTTTTTTTTTTTCTCTTAATTTAGGAGGGGAGTTTCACGTTTACAATAGTAAAACTTCAACGATTTTTAAACACTATAAAGAAAAATATTTATCATATGACTATTTAACTTTAGGCACAAATATTTTTTAGTTATGTTTAAAATTTTAGCTAGAAAGTTAAAAGTCAATAAGTTTTGGGTAAATTGTAATATAAGTTATCAAACTTTATATTCAATTTCGTTTTAATTTTATAACTTCAATTTGGATTGTTTTTATTACAAAATATTGATTTCATTTACACAAGAAAGTCACTTAAAATAATTTTGACTAATTTAGATGACGTGACATACTAATATTACCATATTATAGTACAATTCAATAAAAATTATCATATCACACTATTATGTCACCTTTTATATAAGATTATTGACCATAATTTTATAAGGTTATATAAGAAAGTAAAAAAGTAAAATTATGGTCAATAATCTTATAAATAAAGTGATGTGACAATATGATATAACAATTTTTGTTTAGTTTGACTATAATATGGTAACTGTGGTGTGTCACATCATCTAAATTTCATAGAATTATTTTAGGTGACTTCTCTATGTAATTAAAATCAATGTTTTTCCAGCTAGTGAGAGAGTAGTCAAGTCATAACTCTTCTCCAATAGTATCCCGAGCTACAAGATTCAATTTATTTCATCGTTGATTTAAAAGTAGAAGGCTACCTCCTATTGTACAATCAATCGAAGTTTATGTTATAAATTAAAAAAATCATTTTTGTAATCAAGAAAATAAAAATCAAAGTTATGAAATCAAGATGAGTTTTAGTGTAAAATTTAGTAACTTCCTATACAATTAACCACAATAAGTTTCACCATTTAAAATTGTTAGATTAAATGCACGCATGGTATCCAAACTTATCTTTTTTGCAGTTTAAGTATTCAATTTTAATTTGTTTTTTTTTTAATTATTAAACTTTGATTTAAATTTCATTGTTAATTTCAGCTAACAAACTTTAATGATGTGACTAAAAGAATATTCTCAAAATATTTACCATGTCATCATCCACCATACTTAAAGCAGTATAAAATTAAATACATTCGTACATGATTTGCACCAATGGGTCCATTCTTTTTATTCTGTGGGTCATAATGAGACAAGATTAGTGTGATAGTAGGGCACATAGGCTAATGGTGATTTTCTACTAATTATTATTGATGTGGAAGGGTCTGTCTAAATAGATTTTATAGATTGGAGTCGCCACTTGATTTTAATTAGGAAAAAGTGAATTGAGAACTCAGTTTCCTAAAAAGAGATTTTGAGTCAAAGGTAAGAGTTACTTATTCTATTTCTTATTATACATTGCTTAATTACTCATTCCTTCCCCCCTAATATTGATTTTATGATACATTTTACCACATTTGATTGTTAGTTGATTTAAATTGAAAATTGAAACTGTCACGACCCGAACCCGAGGGCACGTGACCGGCACTAGGGAATGAAAAGACATAAGGCCCTCGAAACCCGTAATAAGCCTTAACGAAAAGATAAACAGCTCCTTTCAATTTAAAACTTTATTTTAAAATAGAACACATTATCAAACTGATTTTTCTTAAAAATAAACAGATTCAAGTGCTTAATAGAAATGTGTTTCAACGTCACGTGTTACAAATTTAAACTTAAATCTTATACATAAGCGTGGTTCATACAAATAAACTACACAATATACTTAAAACATACAACTCTTAGTACATATACTACTGCAGCATCCTAGAATAATACAATAGTACAACTTACAATGACCTACATAAAATAGCCGGTGAAGAAGAGGTAGTCTGAGGTCGAACTCCTAAGCTCCTGAAAAAAAAATTGAGGGGAATCAGACCTCACTGAGTAAGTCAATAAAAGAGTTGTACTGTTTGAAAACCTTTTTGAAAACTATATATATTTATAATGTAAAATAATTTATAATGAATAGGTATAGCTTTTGAAAAATCTCGGTAGAACCCTAAACCCAAAAATCTAAATGGCCAACCGGGTCCACTTATTCCAACTAGACTACCGGTCCCTGAGAGCAAAGGCATCAACCGAGGCACCAAGTCGTAGTCATCCACTTAATCCAAATATATGACACTGGCGGTCCCTGAGAGCAAAGGCATCGACCGAGGCACCCATCCCAGTCCATTATCAACCTTACAATCACTAGCGGTCCCCGAGAGCAAAGGCTTCCACTGAGGCACCTGTCCCAGTTTAGCATTCACCAATCATATATATATATCGGATCCATCTCTCAATCTCTAACATGTGCACATAGTCCTGGTGAAGCCCACCAGGTAGCTCATTCTACCAAAATTTCTCAAAATTGATTTTAAATAAATAAAATGCGTTTAAATCTTAAATAACAGCATTAAATTAAATAAATCATATAATCAATATAATAAAGTACGAGCGCATGCATTCTTTAAATAAACACATGCATAGATCGTTCTATTGACTTACAAGATGAATGTGAAGGTTGACGACCACGCGTCTGCCTCGGTCTCACGGCTTCTGCTCCGATATACTCTAAAAGAAAAATAACAAATCGACTTTTAAAACATGACTATGGAATCAAAATCAACAATCAACAAAACAATGAAATTCCAGGCTAACTTGAGGAAAACCGGACAAGACTCACTAGACAGGATATAACCTAACTAACGGTAGAAATCATAACGAATATCACATTTTACGAGAAAATCTACCGAAATTTCGGCAGAGTCTCCTCTGTAAAACGGACATCTCTCTACCAAAAGTTGAGACAGACCTGCATAAAAAATGCACTTCTAATAGCTATAGACATACACACTCGAGTCGGGCTCCCAAAACTTCACTTAGTCCCGACCAAGATCACAACTCAACAAAACATCAAGAATTAATAACATTTATTTCTCAAAATACATATTTCACATACACATATACTAAAAATAAATAAAAAAAATATATAAAATCTCAATTATTAAAAAAAAATTAAACAACTAAATTTGTATTTCATTATCAAAATATAATTAAAGCCTAAATTAAAACCATTATAATGTATTATATATATATATATATATATATATATATATTATATATATATATATATATATATATATATATATATATATATATATATATATATATATTTATAAATTAATATTTAAAATTAACACTACTTAAGTAAAAAAAAAATACCAATTAATTTATAAAAATTCTCTAAACCCCATAATTATTAATAAAACTAACTAAAATATATATTTAACTATAATTACCATAAAATTACATTTTTACCTCTAAATACATAAATTACATAATATATTATTAGTACTAAAAATAATTCCTTAAAATTATTTAATCATCCCAAAAATTTATTTTCTCAAAATTAATCTTCCTAATATAATTAAAACATAAAATCAACCAATAATTTCTTCTAAAAATATAATTTAACCTAAAAATCACATTTGGCATAAACTCAAAAATATTTATAAAAATAGTATAAAAATCTCAAAAATTATAATTTGAGTTCTAAAATTAATAACATTCACTAATAACTTCAACTATTAAAATTTCATAAATTTTCACAATAATTTTCAAAATTAACATAAATACCAATTAAATACCTAAAATCCTAAATTCACAATTAACACAAAAATTTTCTAAAATCTTAAATAAAATTAATATACCAAGAACAATTAACTATAATTACTCTAATTTCATTGATTAAACCAAATAAAAATCCAATAAATTCAAATAAAAATTAAATAAAATCATACAAATTTCTGTAAATTAAGGAAAATTAAGAAATATGCTTAAAAAATTCGAATTGAAGCAATTAAGTGGCATAATTCAACATATACCTAAGAACAACCTAAAATCAACATCCATTTTCGATCAACAACCTAAAATCAACCTAAAAACAACACAGAGCAACTCACCTTCAACCTCCAATTTCGACGTCGGAGGTGAGTTGCAACGGCGGCTCTTGGCTTGGACAGACACCTAAGAGAATGAAGGAAGTTGGGGAAGCTTGGGTGCTACTGGATCAACTTGAATCGGAGCTGATAGAGGTAGAAGAAGAGAAGCAGCGACAGCAGCACCTCCTGGAGCTTCCTCTCACGGCGGCAATGGCTTCTCAGGCGGTGGCAGGAAGAATGGCGTAGTGAGGAAGAAGGGAAAGATGGTGAGGGACAGAGAGGGAGAGGTTGCAGGGGTCGGGAAGCTTCTTTGTTTCATTTTTGTTTCTACTTTCTTTTGTTTTCGGTTTTAGGTCCTAACATCTACATATCTATACTTGTATATATATATATATATATATATATATATATATATATATATATATATATATATATTATAAACTATTAATATATGTTATTATATAATTATGCATATATATGTATAGGCAATTATTGGTATATGTACACATATACTATATTTACATATACATACATATACACTAGCCATTTTTAATGTACACACACACAAAATAATAATTAACCCTAAATATATATATAAGTATGAATATATATATATATATATATATATATATACATATAAATATGTATATATATACATATAAATATGTATATATGCATGTACATAGTAACACATAAATAGCCATAAAATTTAGTATAGTTTAAAATAGTAGTCATAATAATAATAATAAACAATGAAATTTTAGACAATAATCAAATAATACTCACATATATAATCATTTCATAATTTAATAACCCTAAAATTATTATTAACAATTATATAATATAATGCAAAAGTAATTATTAATAACACTATTTGAAAATTCCTTTATTTAAATAAAATATAGGGTATTATAGTCCCCCCCTCCTTATATGAATTCGTCCCCGAATTCAAGAAAAGAAAGAAAAGAAGGATTACAAGGCTAAGAAGGAAAGAGATACGGGAAAGAAACTCGCATCTCAACTTCAGCTTTCCAAGTGCAATCCTCAGCAGAATGGTTACTCCATAGCACCTTTACTATCGGTATCTCCTTAGTTCGCAGCTATCGGATTTGGCGATCTACAATCGCCATTGGGTACTCTTTATAAGTCGGATCGTCGCTAAGCTCTACGGTTTGAGGTTGCAACACATGAGACGGATCAGGGACGTATTTCCTCAGCATGGATACATGAAACACAGGATGGATTCTCGACAGTTCTGGTGGTAACACCAACCTATACGCCACTTCACCCACTCTAGACTGAATCTCAAACAGTCCAATGTATCTGGGAGCTAGCTTACCCTTCTTGCCAAATCTCATAACTCCTTTCATTTGAGACACCTTCAGGAACACCATGTCTCCAACCATGAAGGATACATCCTTCCTCCTAGGGTCAACATAGCTCTTTTGTCTACTGAAGGCTATCTTCAATCGCTATTGTATAATGGGGACTTTCTCTGAAGTGATCTGCACCAACTCTGGTCCCGTTAACTGTCTTTCACCAATCTCCTAACACAATGGTGATCTACACTTTCTACCATATAATGCCTCATACGGAGCCATCTTGATGCTAGCATGATAGCTGTTATTGTAAGCAAACTCATTCAATGGCAAGTGTGAATCCCACTGTCCTCAAAAATCCATTACACACATCCTTAGCATATCTTCTAATGTCTGGATGGTCCTCTCTGATTAACCATCTGTCTGGGGGTGGAAGGCCGTACTGAAATCCAATCTAGTACCCAAGGCCTTATGTAACTCTTGCCAAAAGACTGAGGTAAAGGTGGCTCCTCAATCCAACACTATGCTCACAGGTACTCCATGTAGACAAACAATCCTATTGACATAAAGTCTCACCAGTCTATTAGTAGAGTACGTTTTCTTTATTGGCAAAAAGTGCACTGACTTAGTTAACCTATCAACAATCACCCAAATAGCATTGTAACCTCCAGTAGTCCGAGGTAGCCCAGTCACGAAATCTATGGCTATCATATCCCATTTCCATTCAGGAATTGGCATGGGTTGCAACAGTCCCGAGGGTCTCTGATGTTTAAGCTTTACTTGTTGACAAGTCAGGCACTTGGATACAAACTCTGCGATATCCCTTTTCATTCCATTCCACCAATATGTATCCTTCAGATTATGATACATCTTGGTAGAACCTGGATGAACACTATATGCATAAAAATGTGCTTCTTCCATAATCTCCTTTCTCAAGTCATCAACATCTGGCACACAAATCCTAGTGCCCAACTGCAATACACCTTCTCTATCAATCATAAAGTCCCGTGACTACCCTTGTTACACTTCATACATAATCCTCTGCAATTGTGGGTCTCTACTCTGAGTTGCCTTAACTCAATCCAAGTATACTGATTGTACACTGAATTGAGCTAAAAGGCACTTCTGGGTAACTTTCATCTGCAACCCTTGATCAATCAACCCATGCAACTCCTTGATAATGGGCCTTCTTTCTGTGCTAATCTGGGCAAGACTGCCCGCTAATTTTCTACTTAAGGCATCTGCGACAACATTCGCCTTGCCTGGATGGTATAAAATGGAAAAATTATAATCCTTAAGGAGTTCCATCCATCTTCTCTGCCTCAAATTCAAGTCCCTCTGCTGAAAGATATATTTCAAGCTCTTGTGATCAATGTGTATCTCACATGTCACCCCATACAAGTAATGCCTCCATATTTTCAAAGCAAACACAACAGCTGCCATCTCCAAGTCATGAGTAGGATAGTTTTGCTCATTCTTCTTCAACTACCTCGAAGCATAAGCAATCACTTGGCCATTTTGCATTAACACACAGCCCTAATCCTACTCTGGAAGCATCATAATACACTGTATACCCTTCATTTCCAAAGGACAAAGTTAGAATTGGAGCTGACGTCAACAAATCCTTCAATAACTGAAAGTGCTCTTCGTATTTGTTTGTCCATACAAACTTAGCACTCTTCTGGGTCAACCTTATCAAAAGTGCAGCAATTTTAGAGAAGTCTTTCACAAATCTTCTGTAATAGCCTGCTAGACCTAGGAAACTCCGTACTTCTCTAACTGTAGTCGGCCTTGGCCACTCCGTAATAGCCTCTATCTTCTTAGGGTCCACTAGTATGCCATCTCTAGAAACCACGTGGCCTAGAAATGCCATTTGATTTAACCAGAACTCGCACTTTGAGAATTTGGCATACAATCTGTGCTCCCTTAAGGTCTGAAGCACCCTTTTCAGATGCATAACATGCTCAGCCTCACTCTTGGAATAAACCAAGATATCATCAATGAAAACTATCATAAACCGGTCCAAGTATGGCCTAAACACCCGATTCATCAAGTCCATAAAGGTTGCTGGAGCATTAGTCAACCCAAAGGACATTACTAAAAATTCGATAATAGCCATATCTTGTTCGAAAGGCTGTCTTGGGCTCATCACCTCTTCTGATCCTCAATTGGTGATACCTAGATCTCATATCTATTTTAGAGAAGCATGTAGCACCTTAAAACTGATCAAACAGGTCATTGATCCTCGGAAGTGGGTACTTGTTCTTGATGGTGACCTTATTCAACTGCCTGTAATCAATACAGAGTCGGAGGCTACCATCTTTCTTCTTCACAAACAACACCGGAGCACCCCAAGGCGATGTACTGGGTTTGATGAAACCCTTATCAAGCAACTCCTGCAATTGCTCTTTTAGCTCTTGTAGCTCAGCTGGTGCCATTCTGTAGGGTGGCATAAAAATAGGATTCGTACCAGGTATGACATCGATACAGAACTCTATCTCTCTATTTGGTGGTAGTCCTGGTAATTCTTCAGGAAAGACATCCAGAAATTCACACACCACTGGCACCTGCTCAATTGCCATTTTCTCCTTCTCAACATCTCTTACCACTGCCAAGTAACCCTGATAACCCCTTCTAAGCATCTTTCGGGCTGTAATGGCAGAAATGAGATTATGAGGCATGGAGCTCTTTTCACCCTTGAAACAAAATTCTTCTTCGTCTGGAATTCTGAACACCACTTCTTTCTCTTTACAATTCACCGAAGCATAATACCTTGATAACCAATCCATGCCCAAAATGACATCGAATTCCAGCACATCAAGCAATACTAAGTCTGCCAATAGTTCTCTACCATCAACTATCACCGGACACGAAGGAAAGAAGACATCTATCTCTAACTTGTCACTAAGAGGAGTCAATATAGATAGAGGAAAGGACAACCTGGAAGGCTACCACCCAATTCTCAAAGCGAACACAAGAGAAATGAATGAATGTGAAGCACCGGGATCAAACAACACTCTAGCATCGCATGCACAGACTGAGAGAATACCTGCTACCACTCCATTTGAAGTTTGAGCATCTATGGTTTCAAAGTGAACACTTGAGCCTGACCACGACCTGCCTGCTGAGAAGTCAAAGGCTACGCAAATCCATGACCGCTAGGTCTACCAACTGAACCTCGACCCTGCTAACTCATAGGCTGAGGCGGTCTCTGCTGTGGCTGTATTGGTGCTCGATACTGCTGAAGCATCTGATAGTAGGGCTGAGCCACTGACGAAGGTGAACCCTGAACGTACTGTGGCTGGTATTTGGAGTGAGGACAAGCTCTGGCAAGATGACCAACCTGTCCACATCTAAAGCAAGCGCCCAACAACAGATGACACTGGCCCTGATGGAATCGTCCATAACTCGCGCAAGCACTAGCTCCAGACCTAGAACTACTCTACCCACTACTACTACTACTAACTCCAGTACTAAATCTATGACCTCTACCACTCCTCCTGTTCGTGGCATAACCATGGCGACCAACTCGGTGGGTCCTGGACCTCCTACTACCCTGCTGAGAACTACCCGCAGCCTGCTCATTCGAACTACTAATGTGAAATGCTGGCTATTAGTATCTGGGAGCTACACTAAATCCACTGCCTCCGACCATATAAGGATCTATCATGGTGCCCTGGCGGATATATCGCCTCTCAATCAAATGGGCCTCCTCAATCACACTCTAGGGTGCAGTCCTCGGTATGCATACCAATAAAAATGGGTCCTAATCCAGTAACATACAGCTCCACTGCTCTATAAGGGTCCCTCCTGATATCCTCTGCATGTCGGGACAACCTATTAAACTCTTTGCTATAGTCCTCTACTGATCTATCGCCTCTAGTGATGTGGAGCAACTGCCACCTGTAGGCATCTCTAGTGGCTGGAGGATAAAAGAATCTCAAAAAGCGGTCCTTAAACTCTGGCTAAGTCAACTCGTGCATAGATGGCTAAATTGACTGCATAAACCAGTCCTGAGCTGCCGCCTGAACTGATAACTCCATAATTATAATCCTCTAATAATCTGTGTGTCCCGTCCTGGTACGTGCCTCAATCGTGGTTAATGAAGTCTAAGGCATCACCCGTACCGTCAAAAGAAACCCTATCGATCCGAGAGTAAATAAGTGCTACCTCAGTATCTGACATCCCCTGGTTCCTCTGTTAAAGCATCTGCTATACAAGGGGCATCGCCTGATTTAATGCTACTAGACCCTGATTAATCCCTGCTAGTCCAGCTGCAAAGGCTGTGGGATCCACGGTTAGGGCTTCAGGCTCGACTGGCTGCTGATCAGGAATCTCAGCTGTAGCTACCCTAGCTCGACCTCTACCTCTACCTCTACCCCTACGACATGGAGCATGAAGGGGAGCCTCATCGTGCACAGACTGCTCATCAAGTCTAAGGGTCGAATCAACATTGGGGTCGGTACGCACACGCCTCATTCTTAAAAAGATAAGGAAAATTGAATTCAAAACAGGGTAAGAATATTTAACGCAATGCGGAATTAGAAACAAGAACATCTCAAAGACAATTATTAACCCTAAAGCTGTAGTAGTTACATAGAAACACAGACATGGACAATTAATCAAACTTAGGCTCTAATACCAACTTTTTCACGATCCGAACCCGAGGGCATGTGATCGACACTAGGGAATGGGAAGGCATAAGGCCCTCGAAACCCGTAGTAAGCCTTAAAGAAAAGATAAACAGCTCCATTCAATTTAAAACTTTATTTTAAAATAGAACACATTATCAAACTGATTTTTCTTAAAAATAATCAGATTCAAGTGCTTAATAGAAATGTGTTTCAACATCACGTATTACAAATTTAAACTTAAATCTTATACATAAGCGTGGTTCGTATAAATAAACTACACAATATACTTAAAACATACAACTCTTAGTACATATACTACTGTAGCATCCTAGAATAATACAACAGTACAACTTACAATGACCTACATAAAATAGCTGGTGAAGAAGAAACCCGACGTGGAGGTAGTCTAAGGTCGAACTCCCAAGCTCCTGAAAAAAATAAATTAAGGGGAATCAGACCTCACTGAGTAAGTCAATAAAAGAGTTGTACTGTTTGAAAACCTTTTTGAAAAATCTCGATAGAACCCTAAACCCAAAAATCTAAATTGCCAACCGAGCCCACTTATTCCAACTAGACTACCGGTCCCCGAAAGCAAAGGCATCAACCGAGGCACCAAGTGATAGTCATCCACTTAATCCAAATATATGGCACTAGCGGTCCCCGAGAGCAAAGGCATCGACCGAGGCACCCATCCCAGTCCATTATCAACCTTACAATCACTAGCGGTCCCTAAGAGTAAAGGCTTCCACCGAGGCACCCGTCCCAGTTTAGCATTCACCAATCATATATATATATCAGATCCATCTATCAATCTCTACCATGTGCACATAGTCCTGGTGAAGCCCACCAGGTAGCCCGTTCTACCATTTTATGAGAAAATCTATCAAAATTTCGACAGAGTCTCCTCTGTAAAATGGACATCTCTCTACCAAAGGTTAAGCCAGACCTGCATAAAAAATGCACTTCTAATAGCTACAAACATACACACTCGAGTCGGGCTCCCAAAACTTCACTTAGCCCAGACCGAGATCACAACTTAACAAAACATCAATTATTAATAACATTTATTTCTCAAAATACATATTTCACATACACATATACTAAAAATAAATAAAAAATATATATAAAATCTCAATTATTAAAAAAAATTAAACAACTAAATTTGTATTTCATTATCAAAATATAATTAAAGCCTAAATTAAAACCATTATAATGTATTATATATATATATATTTGGAATTAATATTTAAAATTAACACTACTTAAGTAAAAAAAAAATGCCAATTAATTTATAAAAATTCTCTAAACCCCTTAATTATTAATAAAACTAACTAAAATATATATTTAACTATAATTAGCATAAAATTACATTTTTACCCCTAAATACATAAATTACATAATATATTATTAGTACTAAAAATAATTCCTTAAAATTATTTAATCATCCCAAAAATTTATTTTCTCAAAATTAATCTTCCTAATATAATTAAAACATAAAATCAACCAATAATTTCTTCTAAAAATATAATTTAACCTAAAAATCACATTTGGCAAAAACTCAAAAATATTTATAAAAATAGTATAAAAATCTCAAAAATTATAATTTGAGTTCTAAAATTAATAACATTCACTAATAACTTCAACTATTAAAATTTCATAAATTTTCACAATAATTTTCAAAATTAACATAAATACCAATTAAATACCTAAATTCACAATTAACACAAAAATTTTCTAAAATCTTAAATAAAATTAATATACCAAGACCAATTAACTAAAATACTCTAATTTCATTAATTAAACCAAATCCAATAAATTCAAATAAAAATTAAATAAAATCATACAAATTTCTGTAAATTAAGGAAAATTAAGAAAAATTCTTAAAAAATTTGAATTGAAGCAATTAAGTGGCATAATTCAACATATACCTAAGAACAACCTAAAATCAACATCCATTTTCGATCAACAACCAGAAAATAACCTAAAAACAACACAGAGCAACTCATCTTCAACCTCCAATTCCAACGCTGGAGGTGAGTTGCAATGGCGGCTCTTGGCTTGGACAGACACCTAAGAGAATGAAGGAAGTTGGGGAAGCTTGGGTGGTGCTGGATCAACTTGAATTGGAGCTGACAAAGGTAGAAGAAGAGAAGCAGCGACAGCAGCACCTCTTGGAGCTTCCTCTCGCGGCGGCAATGGCTTCTCAGGCGGGTGGCAGGAAGAATGGCGCAGTGAGGAAGAAGGGAAAGATGGTAAGGGACGGAGAGGGAGAGGTTGCAAGGGTCGGGAAGCTTCTTTGTTTCATTTTTTTTTTGTTTCTACTTTCTTTTGTTTTCGGTTTTAGGTCCTAACATCTACATATCTATACTTGTATATATATATATATATATATATATATATATATATATATATATATATATATATATATATATATATATATATATTATAAACTATTAATAAATATTAATATATAATTATGCATATATGTGTATAAGCAATTATTGGTATATGTCCACATATGCTATATTATTGGTATATGTCCACATATACTATATTTACACATACATACATATACACTAGCCATTTTTAATGTACACACACACAAAATAATAATTAACCCTAAATATATATATAAGTATGAATATATATATGCATGTACATAGTAACACATAAATAGTCATAAAATTTAGTATAGTTTAAAATAGTAGTCATAATAATAATAATAATAAACAATGAAATTTTAGACAATAATCAAATAATACTCACATATATAATCATTTCATAATTTAATAATCCTAAAAATATTATTAACAATTATATAATATAATGCAAAAGTAATTATTAATAACACTATTTGAAAATTCCTTTATTTAAATAAAATATAGGGTATTACAGAAACATGGGATAATTGTAATTGGCATGCATACATCACAAAATAAGCAAATAAATAAACATTCACCATCCATGTCAATTAACAAGTAATAATGGAAACAAGTAAGTACATAACAAGTAACACACAAGCATGCAAGAAACCAACAAATTAAAAATAAAAATAAAAAGAAATGGGTAAAGAGATTAAGGATTACAATCTTGAAAGAAAAGCCTATTCTAATAAATACATCCAAAATAGAGAGGGGAATTGAGATTAAGGATTACATTGTCCAAAAATTCCCTATTCTATTAATTACATCAAAATAGAAAATAAAGGAAAAATTCCTATTCTAATAAAGTTGCAAAACAAAGGTTAGCTTTCATGCACATGCAAGCACACATCACATATATGACAATTTTATATATTTCAATCATTCATGATAAGAGAAAAAAGAAAAGCAATTAAAGTAACAAAAGTAATTAAACAAATAACAAAATAAGGATGCTAATGAAAATGCATGAAAGATTTTATAATTTAGGTATTTTTTTACGCAAAATTACCATTTTTTATATAAAAATAAAATTTTATGATAAGAAAAATATAAAGGAATTAAAATAAAATGATAAAATGACAACAATGAAAAAAATAATAGAAGTGCAATTAAAATAATAAAAATGATGAAAATACAATTAAAATAATAAAAATGATGATAATACAATTGTCACGACCCGAACCCGAGGGCACGTGACCGGCACTAGGGAATGGGTAAGCATAAGGCCCCCGAAACCCGTAGTAAGCCTAAAGGAAAAAGAAAATAAAACCATTCACATATTAAACTTTACTTTAAAACAAAACACATTATCAAACTGATTTTTCTCAGAATACGCAAATTTATCTGCTTAAATAATAATGTATTTCAACATCTCATATTATAAATCAGAGAATCTTATACGCAAGCGTGGTTATACACAAATAAATTACATAATTATGTTTAAACCATACAAATCTGTAATACATATACTACTGTAGCAACCTAGATTAGTACACAATATAGCTCATAATGACCTACATAAAATAGCCGGTGAAGAAGAAATCCGACGTAGAGGTAGTCTGAGGTCGAACTCCTAAGCTCCTGAAAAAAAATAAATTGAGGGGAATCAGACCTCACTGAGTAAGTCAATAAAAGAGCTGTATCGTTTGAAAACCTTTTTGAAAACTATATATATATTTATAGTGAAAATAATTTATAATATATAAGTATAGCTTTTGTAAAATCTCGGTAGAACCCTAAACCTAAGTCTAATTGGCCAATTGGGCCCACTTATTCCAACTAGACTATCGGTCCCAGAGAGCAAGGGCATCAATCGAGGCACCAAGCCGTAGTCATTCACTTAATCCAAATATATGGCTCTGGCGGTCCCCGAGAGCTAAGGCATCAACCGAGACACCCATCCCAGTCCATTATTGACTTTCCAATCACTGGCGGTCCCCGAGAGCAAAGGCATCTACCGAGGCACCCATCCCAGTTTAACATTCATCAATCATACAGCTATCGGATCCATCTCTCAATCTCTACCATGTGCACATAGTCCTGGTGAAGCCCACCAGGTAGCTCGTTCTACCAAAATTTCTCAAATCGATTTCAAATAAATAATTTGCATTTAAATCGTAAATGATAGCATTAAATTAAATAAATCATATAATCAATATAACAGAAATGCGAGCGCATGCATTCTTTAAACAAACACACGCACAGATCATTTTATCGACTTACAGGATGAATGGGAAGGCTGACGACCACGCATCTGCCTCGGTCTCACAGCTTCTGCTCCGATATGCTCTAAAAGAAAACAATGAATCGACTTTTTAAAACATGACTAAGGAATCGAAATCAGGAATCAACAAAAAAAATAATAAAATTCCAGACTGACTCGATGAAAACCGGACGAGACTCGACAGACAGGAGTTAACCTAACTAACGGTAGGAATTTTATGGATATCACGTTTTACGAGAAAATCTATCGAAATTTCGACAGAGTCTCCTCTGTAAAATGGACATCTCTCTACCAAAGGTAGAGTCAGACCTGTATAGAAAATGCACTTCCAAAATACACAACCATTCACACTCGAGTCGGGCTCCCAAGACTACAATTTGCCCTGACCGAGATCACAACTCAAAAGTATCAAAATTGATAATATTTATTCTCCAATTATACACATACTAAAATAAATAGCATATATAAAATCTCAATTATCCAAAGTTAAACAATTAAATTTGTATTTCATCACCAACAATTATAATTATAATTATTATCTACATTAAAACCTTTGCAATATATTAAATGAATATATATATATATATATTGAAAATTGGACATTTGAAATTTTACACTACTTAGGAAATTATATCAATTAATTTATAAAATTTATCTAAACCCTTTAAATACTAATAAAACTAATTAAAATATATGTTTATCATATTTAGTGTAAAATTACATTTTTACCCTTAGTATATATATATATATAAATTACATAATGCTATATATATATATACACAAAATTTTCCTTAAAATTATCTACCTTACCCTAAAATTGATTTCAACACTTAATATCACCAAAATGTCAATTATCATTATTATTTGCTATTTTTATAATTAATTTTTGAAAATTCCTAAAATAGTATCAAAATTTTCAAAATTCACTAAAAATCAAAATAAATAGCAAAAATTTCAGTAAATTTTATTTCACTCAAAATAATTATTAACAATCTCCCTAATTGCTAATTATAGCTAAATAACTATCTAAATAAACCAAATAAACATTAAATAAATTCTGGAAATTCAATTTAATTATCAAAAATTCAAGAAAATTAAAAACAACTTCAAATGCATGCTAAACAACCCTAATTAGCCTAGATTTATCAGAATCAAAGAAGGAAATGGAAGGATTTGGGCAAGCCCTACTTACCTCCCAGTAGCCGGACAGAGCAGGGGAAAGGGAAGACCTGCCTGCTGCCGGAGAAATGGGAAGGTGGAGCAACTCAGGAGGAAACGGTGAGCAGCTGGACACAACCAGGAGGAAGCACGGCAAAACTGGGCAGAATGAGGAGATGCAGAGCTGCTGCTGCTGCTGCGCGAGGCGAGGGAGGAGCTGCTTCGCGTGGAAGAAGAAAGCAGCCGCTTCAGCCCTCCAGCAAGCTTCTCCCACGACGGCAATGGCACTCTCAGGCAGTGATGGTGGTGGCACAGTGAGGAGAAAGGGCGAGGACGGGGAGGAGGGGCTCAATTCTATTTCTTCTCCTGCCAAAAAAATATACATATACTCATATATATATATATATATATATACATACTATATTATAAGTTAATGTATACATATATATATACTATGCTTATTATACTACATTATGACTATATACATATATACTTTATATATCATATATAAATATACATATATATATACACCATGTACATTCAAGTGTGATAGTGTACCTATGTATATATTTATATAGTCATATATATATATATATATAATATAGTATAAATATGTATACATATGTATACATTTTCATGTAGCATATGTTTGCATATATATATATATATATATATATATATATATATATATATATATATATATATATATATACATGTGAAAAGACATGCACATTTAAATTAATATTTAACCTAAAATATAATGTTAACAAAATTTTATACTTTAATAGAATGCAAATTAACTATTACTAGTACTTCTCGAGAAAAATGTGTCCCTTAATATTCAAATAATTATATATATGTATGTAGGGTATTACATTCTCTCCTCCTTATATGAATTCATCCTCGAATTCAAGAAAAGAAAGAAAAGAGGAATTACAAGGCTAAGAAGAAAAGAGATACGGGAACGAAACTCGCATCTCAGCTTCAGTTTCCCAGGTGCAATCTTTTGCAGAATGGTTACTCCATAACACCTTCACCATCGGTATCTCCTTAGTCTGCAGTTGTCGAATTTGATGATCCACAATCGCCACTGGGCACTCCTCATAAGTTAAATCATCGCTAAGCTCTACAGCTTGAGGACGCAACACGTGAGACGGATCAGGGACGTATTTCCTCAACATGGACACATGAAATACAGGATGGATTCTCGATAGCTCTGGTGGTAACACTAGCCTATATGCCACTTCACCCACTCTAGACCGAATCTCAAACGGTCCAATGTATCTGGGAGCTAGCTTACCCTTCTTGCAAAATCTCATAACTCCTTTCATTGGAGACACCTTCAGGAACACCATGTCTCCAACCATGAAGGATACATCCTTCCTCCTGGGGTCAGTGTAGCTCTTCTGTCTACTAAAGGCTGTCTTCAATCGCTGCTGTATAATGGGGACTTTCTCTGAAGTGATCTGCACTAACTCTGGTCCCGTTAACTACGTCTCACCAATCTCCCAACATAAAGGTGATCTACACTTCCTACCATATAGTGCCTCGTACGGAGCCATCTCTATGCTAGCATGATAGCTGTTATTATAAGCAAACTCAATCAGTGGCAAGTGGAAATCCCACTGTCCTCCAAAATCCATTACACACATCCTCAGCATATCTTCTAACGTCTGGATGGTCCTCTCTGACTGACCATCTGTCTGAGGGTGGAAAGCCGTACTGAAATCCAATCTGGTACCCAAGGCCTTGTGTAATTCTTGCCAAAAGACTGAGGTAAAGGTGGCTCCTCTATCCGACACTATGCTCACAGGTACTCCATGTAGACAAACAATTCTACTGACATAAAGTCTTGCCAATCTATCAGTAGAGTATGTCTTCTTTATAGGTAGAAAGTGTGCTGACTTAGTCAACCTGTCAACAATCACCCAAATAGCATCATAACCTCCAGTAGTTCGAGGTAGTCCAGTCACGAAATCCATGGCTATCATATCCCATTTCCATTCAGGAATTGGCATAGGTTGTAACAGTCCCGAGGGTCTCTGATGTTCAAGCTTTACTTGCTGGCAAGTCAAGCACCTGGATACAAAATCTGCAATATCCTTCTTCATTCCATTCCACCAGTATGTATCCTTCAAATTATGATACATCTTGGTAGAACCCGGATGAACACTATATGCAGAAAAATGTGCTTCTTCCATAATCTCCTTCCTCAAGTCATCAACATCTGGCACACAAATCCTAGTGCCCAACCGCAATATACCTTCCCTGTCAATTACAAAGTCCCATGACTGCCCTTGTTGCACTTCATACATGATTCTCTGCAACTGGGGGTCTCTGCTTTGAGCTGCCTTAACCTGATCCAAGTATATTGATCGTACACTGAATTGAGCTAAAAGGCACTTTCGGGTAACTTCCATTTGCAACCCCTGGTCAATCAACCCATGTAATTCTTTAATAATGGGCTTTCTCTCTGTGCTAATATGGGCAAGGCTGCCTGCAGATTTTCTACTCAAGGCATCCGTAACAACATTCGCCTTGCCTGGGTGGTATAAAATGGAGCAATCATAATCCTTAAGGAGTTCCATCCATCTCCTCTGCCTCAAATTCAAGTCCCTCTGCTGGAAAATATATTTCAAGCTCTTATGATCTGTGTATATCTCACACGTCACTCTGTACAAGTAATGCCTCCATATTTTCAAAGCAAATACCACGGCTGCCATCTCTAAGTCGTGAGTAAGATAGTTCTGTTCGTGCTTCTTCAACTGCCTTGAAGCATAAGCAATCATTTGACCATGTTGCATTAACACACAGCCCAATCCTACTCTGGAAGCATCACAATACACTATATAGCCTTCATTCCCAGAGGGTAAAGTTAGAATTGGTGCCGACGTCAACAAATTCTTCAATAATTGAAAATGCTCTTCGCATTTGTCCGTCCATACAAACTTAACATTCTTTTGGGTCAACCTTGTCAAAGGTGTAGCAATTCTAGAGAAGTCCTTTACAAATCTTCTGTAATAACCTGCTAGACCCAAGAAACTCCGTACTTCCTTAACTGTAGTCGGCCTTGACCACTCTGTAATAGCCTCTATCTTCTTAGGGTCCACCTATATGCCATCTCGAGAAACCACGTGGCCTAGAAATGCCACTTGATACAACCAGAACTCGCACTTTGAGAATTTGGCATACAACCTGTGCTCCCTTAAAGTCTGAAGTACTCTTCTCAGATGCATCACATGTTCAGCTTCACTCTTAGAGTAAACCAAGATATCATCAATGAAAACTATCACAAATCGATCCAAGTATAGCCTGAATACCCGATTCATCAAGTCCATAAAGGCTGCTGGAGCATTAGTCAACCCAAAGGACATTATTAGAAACTCATAATGGCCATATCTTGTTCGAAAAGCTATCTTGGACTCATCACCCCTTCTGATTCTCAACTGATGATACCCAGATCTCAAATCTATTTTAGAGAAGCATGTAGCACCTTGAAGTTGATCAAACAGATCATCGATCCTCGGAAGTGGGTACTTGTTCTTGATGGTGACTTTATTCAACTGCCTGTAGTCGATACAAAGTCGAAGGCTACCATCTTTCTTCTTCACGAACAACACCGGAGCACCCCAAGGCGATGTACTGGGTCTGATGAAACCCTTATTAAGCAACTCCTGCAACTGCTCTTTCAGCTCCTGCAGTTCAGCTAGTGCCATCCTGTAAGGTGGCATAGAAATAGGATCCGTACCATGTATGACATCGATACAGAACTCTATCTCTCTGTCTGGTGGTAATCCTGGTAATTCTTCAGGAAAGACATCCAGAAATTCACACACCACTGGCACCTGTTCAATTGCCACATTCTCCTTCTCAACATCTCTTACTATTGCCAAGTATCCCTGACAACCCCTTCTAAGCATCTTTCGAGCTGTAATGACAGAAATAAGATTATGAGGCATGTAGCTCTTTTCACCTTTGAAATAAAATTCTTCTTCACCTGGAATCCTGAACACCACTTCTTTCTCTCTACAATTCACAAGGGCATAATACTTCGACAACTAATCCATGCCCAGAATGACATTAAATTCCAGTACGTCGAGCAATACTAAGTCCGCCAATAGTTCTCTACCATCAACTGTCACCGGACACGAAGGAAAGAAAACATCTGTCTCCAACTCGTCACTAAGAGGAGTCAAAACAGATAGAGGAAAGGACAACCTAGAAGGCTGCCACTCTATTCTCGAAGCGAACACAGGAGAAATGAAGGAATGGGAAGCACCGGGATCAAACAACACTCTAGCATCGCATGCACAGACTGAGAGAATACCTGCTACCACTGCATTCGAAGTCTGAGCATCCTGTGGTGTCAAAGTGAACACTCGAGCCTGACCATGACCTGCCTGCTGAGAAGTCGAAGGCTGCGTAAAACCACGTCCGCTAGGTCTACCAACTGAACCTCTACCCTGCTGACTCATAGGCTGAGGTGGTCTCTGCTGTGGCTGTATGGGTGCTCGATACTGCTGAGGCATCGGATAGTAGGGCTGAGCCACTGAGGAAGATGAACCCTGAACGTACTATGGCTGGTATCCGGAGTGGAGACAAGCTCTGGCAAGGTGTCCAACCTGCCCACACCTAAAGCAAGCGCCCTTCAACATATGACACGGGCCCTGATGAAATCGTCCGCAACTCGCACAAGCACTAGCTCCAGACCCAGAACTACTCTGCCCGGAACTCTGCCCACTACTGCTGCTACTAACTCCTGCACTGAATCTGTGACTCCTGCCAGTTCTCCTGTTTGAAGCATACCCATGTCGGCCAACTCGGTGAGTCCTGGACCTCCTACCACTCTGCTGAGAACTACCCGCAGCTTGCTGACTCGAACTATCGATGTGAAATGCTGGCTGCTGGTACCCGGGAGCTACACCATGACCACTGCCCTCGATCATATAAGGATCCATCATGGTGCCCTGGCGGATATGTCGCCTCTCTATCAAACGGGCCTCCTCAATCACACTCTCTAGGGTGCGGTCCTCAGTACGCATACCAATAAAAGCGGGTCCTAGTCCAGTAACATATAGCTCCACTGCTCTATAAGGGTCCCTCCTGATATCTTCTGCATGTCGGGACAGTCTATTAAACTCTCTGGTATAATCCTCCACTAACCTATCACCTCTAGTGATGTGGAGTAGCTGCCACCTGTAGGCATCTCTAGTGGCTGGAGGATAAAAAAATCTCAAAAAGCGATCCTTAAACTCTGGCCAAGTCAGCTCGTGCATCGATGGCTGAATCAACTGCATAAACCAATCCTGAGCAGCTGCCTGTACCGATAACTCCACAATCATAATCCTCTGATAATCCGTATGTCCAGTCCTGGTGCGTGCCTCAATCGCATTAATGAAGTCTAAGGCATCACCCGTACCGTCGAAAGAAACTCTACCAATCCGAGAGTAAAGGAGGGCTGCTTCAGTGTCTGACATCCCCTGGTTCCTTTGCTGAAGCATCTGCTGTACAAGGGGCATCGCCTGATTCAATGCTGCTAGACCCTGATTAATCCCTACCAGTCCAGCTGCAAAGGCTATAGGGTCAACAGCTGGGGCTTCAGGCTCGACTGGTTGCTGTTCAGGAATCTCAACTGCAGCTACCCTGGCTCGACCTCTACCTCTACCTCTGCCCCTACGACGTGGAGCAGGAAGGGGAGCCTCATCGTGCACAGACTGCTCATCTAGCCTAAGGGTCGGATCAGCATTTGGGTCGGTACGCACACGCCTCATTCTGAAAGGAAGACAAGGAAAATTGAATTCAAAATGGGGTAAGAATATTTAAAGCAACGCGGAATTAGAAACCATACATCTCAAGACAATTATCAACCCTAAAGCTGTAGTAGTTACACAGAAAGACAGACATGGACAATTAATCAAACTTATGCTCTGATACCAACTTTGTCACGATCCGAACCCGAGGGCACGTGACCGGCACTAGGGAATGGGTAAGCATAAGGCCCCCGAAACCCGTAGTAAGCCTAAAGGAAAAAGAAAATAAAACCATTCACATATTAAACTTTACTTTAAAACAAAACACATTATCAAACTGATTTTTCTCAGAATACGCAAATTTATCTGCTTAAATAATAATGTATTTCAACATCTCATATTATAAATCAGAGAATCTTATATGCAAGCGTGGTTATACACAAATAAATTACATAATTATGTTTAAACCATACAAATCTGTAATACATATACTACTGCAGCAACCTAGATTAGTACACAATATAACTCATAATGACCTACATAAAATAGCTGGTGAAGAAGAAATCCGGCGTAGAGGTAGTCTGAGGTCGAACTCCCAAGCTCCTGAAAAAAAATAAATTGAGGGGAATCAGACCTCACTGAGTAAGTCAATAAAAGAGCTGTACCATTTGAAAACCTTTTTGAAAACTATATATATATTTATAGTGAAAATATTTTATAATATATAAGTATAGCTTTTGTAAAATCTCGGTAGAACCCTAAACCCAAGTCTAATTGGCCAACTGGGCCCACTTATTTCAACTAGACTATCGGTCCCCGAGAGCAAGGGCATCAACCGAGGCACCAAGCCGTAGTCATTCACTTAATCCAAATATATGGCTCTGGCGGTCCCCGAGAGCTAAGGCATCAACCGAGGCACCCATCCCAGTCCATTATTGACTTTCCAATCACTGGCGGTCCCCGAGAGCAAAGGCATCTACCGAGGCACCCGTCCCAGTTTAACATTCATCAATCATACAGCTATCGGATCCATCTCTCAATTTCTACCATGTGCACATAGTCCTGGTGAAGCCCACCAGGTAGCTCGTTCTACCAAAATTTCTCAAATCGATTTCAAATAAATAATTTGCATTTAAATCGTAAATGATAGCATTAAATTAAATAAATCATATAATCAATATAACAGAAATGCGAGCGCATGCATTCTTTAAACAAACACACGCACAGATCATTTTATCGACTTACAGGATGAATGGGAAGGCTGACGACCACGCGTCTGCCTCGGTCTCACAGCTTCTGCTCCGATATGCTCTAAAAGAAAACAATGAATCGACTTTTTAAAACATGACTAAGGAATCGAAATCAGGAATCAACAAAAAAAATAATAAAATTCCAGACTGACTCGATGAAAACCGGACGAGACTCGACAGACAGGAGTTAACCTAACTAACGGTAGGAATTTTATGGATATCAAGTTTTACGAGAAAATCTATCGAAATTTCGACAGAGTCTCCTCTGTAAAATGGACATCTCTCTACCAAAGGTAGAGTCAGACCTGCATAGAAAATGCACTTCCAAAATACACAACCATTCACACTCGAGTCGGGCTCCCAAGACTACAATTTGCCCTGACCGAGATCACAACTCAAAAGTATCAAAATTGATAATATTTATTCTCCAATTATACACATACTAAAATAAATAGCATATATAAAATCTCAATTATCCAAAGTTAAACAATTAAATTTGTATTTCATCACCAACAATTATAATTATAATTATTATCTACATTAAAACCTTTGCAATATATTAAATGAATATATATATATATATATTGAAAATTGGACATTTGAAATTTTACACTACTTAGGAAATTATATCAATTAATTTATAAAATTTATCTAAACCCTTTAAATACTAATAAAACTAATTAAAATATATGTTTATCATATTTAGTGTAAAATTACATTTTTACCCTTAGTATATATATATATAAATTACATAATGCTATATATATATATATATATATATATATATATATATATATATATACACAAAATTTTCCTTAAAATTATCTACCTTACCCTAAAATTGATTTCAACACTTAATATCACCAAAATGTCAATTATCATTATTATTTGCTATTTTTATAATTAATTTTCGAAAATTCCTAAAATAGTATCAAAATTTTCAAAATTCACTAAAAATCAAAATAAATACCAAAAATTTCAGTAAATTTTATTTCACTCAAATTAATTATTAACAATCTCCCTAATTGCTAATTATAGCTAAATAACTATCTAAATAAACCAAATAAACATTAAATAAATTCTGGAAATTCAATTTAATTATCAAAAATTCAAGAAAATTAAAAACAACTTCAAATGCATGCTAAACAACCCTAATTAGCCTAGATTTATCAGAATCAAAGAAGGAAATGGAAGGATTTGGGCAAGCCCTACTCACCTCCCAGCAGCCGGACAGAGCAGGGGAAAGGGAAGACCTGCCTGCTGCCGGAGAAATGGGAAGGTGGAGCAGCTCAGGAGGAAACGGTGAGCAGCTCGACACCACCAGGAGGAAACGGTGAGCAGCTCGACACCACCAGGAGGAAGCACGGCAAAACTGGGCAGAATGAGGAGATGCAGAGCTGCTGCTGCTGCTACGCGAGGCGAGGGAGGAGCTGCTTCGCGTGGAAGAAGAAAGCAGCCGCTTCAGCCCTCCAGCAAGCTTCTCGCACGGCGGCAATGGCACTCTCAGACAGTGATGGTGGCGGCACAGTGAGGAGAAAGGGTGAGGACGGGGAGGAGGGGCTCAGTTCTATTTCTTCTCCTGCCAAAAAAATATACATATACTCATATATATATATATATATATATACATACTATATTATAAGTTAATGTATACATATATATATACTATGCTTATTATACTACATTATGACTATATACATATATACTTTATATATCATATATAAATATACATATATATACACCATGAACATTCAAGTGTGATAGTGTACCTATGTGTATATATATATATATATATATATATATATATATATATATATATATATATATATATACATGTGAAAAGATATGCACATTTAAATTAATATTTAACCTAAAATATAATGTTAACAAAATTTTATACTTTAATAGAATGCAAATTAACTATTACTAGTACTTCTCGAGAAAAATGTGTCCCTTAATATTCAAATAATTATATATATGTATGTAGGGTATTACAACAATTAAAATAATGAAAATGATAAAAATACAATTAATATAATAAAAATAATAAAAATGCGATCAATATAATAAAAACAATAAAAATGCAAAGTAATATAATAAAAATGATAAAAATGTGATTTTTAAAATAAAAATATGAATTTTATGATAAAAAAAGGCAAATTTATCAAAATACAGAACAAAGATAATAAAAGTGCAAATAAAGTAGTAGAAATGATAAAAATATTATTTTTACCAAAAAATGTAAACTTTGTGATAAAAATAATAAATTTATCAAGAAAGGCAACAAAATAGTAAAAATAATAGAAATGCAAATAAGATGACAAAAATGATAAAGATATTATTTTTACCATAAACATATAAACTTTATAATAAAAATAATAAATTTACCCAAAAAGGCGATGGAAACAATAAAAATAACAACATGTATATGAAATAATAAAAATGTGATAAAAATACTATTTTCACCACAAAATTTTGGACTTTATGATAAAAATAATGAATTTAACAAAAAAGAAAAGAAAATGACAAGTAAATAAAAATCTGCTGATCATAACACATTATAAATTGCATGCATGTATATTGAACCACATAAATTCACCTTAAAGACATAATAAATCTATTAGGTGTTCCAAACAAAGTTATCAACAAGCTGGCTAACACTATCTCAATTGAACTCAAATTCCTCTTACTCAAATTGCACATACTCTTGTATAAATAATTTTCATAATAGTATCACATTACATCATTAAATAATTTCTTATTGTTATTTAAGAGTATGATTGGTTAATTATGAATTTCTTTATCACTTGGACATACACTATGCGATTTCTAGTAGTATTCCCATCATTGGGTACAAGGAACATTTTGTGACTTTAGTCTCGGTGTTGGAGACTTGAATGATTCTTGGAGTCTTTAATCACTTAATATTATTAGCATTCTCAAATGAAATTTCAAGGTACGAATATAAGTTTGTAATGAGACTTTTTCACTCTTTTAAATGAGATTAAATAAGCTAGTTATAGTATTCTAGGTTCACTTAATCTTGTTTGCAAATAATATAGGATTTGTAAAGTTATGACTTACAAATAAGCAGTCATTTTACTGCTACACTATATATATGAATCATAGGTTCAGTTTTTATGGTTTAGTTGTATTTTAACACAGTTTGGACTTAATTAAAAATTATTAAAGTGTCGGCATAGCACTCGGAATCGTCCCAGTGCACCAAGGCATCCCCTTAGTGGCATTCTATATGTCGGTGTTGGGGCATCGTCTTAGTATTGAAGCATTGTCCTAATGTACTATGGTGCCACCTTATTATACTGCAGTGCTACCTTATTGTACTACCATGCCACCTTATTGTACAGTGGTGCAGCCTTCTTACCTTATTGTACTACAGTGCCACCTTAGCGAATCGTAGGCGTTTTCTACAATTCAACACTATCTAAAATCAACTGAAATTCAACCTATTTGCTTCGAACTCATAGTAACTTGTCTTTACACCATTTGTACATATACAAAAGTGTTTACACACATAATTTAGCTCATTTGTCGACATTTAATAAACCTAAAATTATAGTTTAAAGCATTATTCATAAGGAAGACAACATGCAAAAATCAAAATTAAATCAGTTTCAGTTGAGATACCAAATGACATTAATTTAATATGTAAGAGGCCACAACTTCGAAAAATAGTCGTACAAAAATAACAAGATTCAGTTAACAAACTAGGCATCAAATACCTCATGAAATTAGTTTCTATTGAAGAGTTATGAACATCAATAAATAAGAAGAGTTTAGATTTTTTTTTTTTTTTTGAGAAGAAACGAATTCAATAACAATCACCAAAATTTCCAGCTATATTCAAAGCGCAAACTTCCCTCTAAACTTGTTGAGTATCTAAGATCAACCGCAGATTTTACGAACTACTTCGAGAATCAACCATGCATGTACTAAATCTTATTGGAAATGCTACATGCAACTAGAATTTACCTTAATCAATTCAATCCGTATCCAAAAACCCAACTTGGCTACTATTCTTCTCCCTTGTTTCCTCAAGCAAAAAACAGTCTCTGCTCCTTCTGTGTTTTTTATCCATGTAGCTTTCTTTCTTTCTTTTTTTTTTTTTTCATTTAACAGGTGGCTCATTGCATGTCTACATGCTTGACTCCTCACCTTCACTCTTATTTACACTCTTACACTTTGATTGCTTGCTTTTCTTTTCTTTTTAATTAATTTTCCACTTGCTTTGGTTTCTTTTAATTTCATCATTCCATGATTTTAATTATTTTGAATTTAACCCTCCATTAATCTATTTTAGCCAAATTAAGGTTTAAAATTAATATTAAATTAATAATATTAATTTTCTTCTTATTTGTTCACAGATGTTACACATTTAATCCTTTATTAATTTAGGTGAGGTGGATGATCACCCGACGAATATTTCTGGAAAATTTTTCATTTGATCGCTATATTATCAAAATTGGGTAGGTGACTTTATTAATGAAATAAGAATGGTAGTTTGATAAAAATAAAATAAAATGAAATTAGGAAAACCATAAGTTATGTAATAATTTTTGAGCTAATTAGTAATTAAATTCTATTTTAAAAGTTATTTCAATTTGTTCTTTCAACTTTATTAATTATGTCAACTCTATCGAATTTTATTTTAAGTACTTAATTATATTTTTAAAAATTACTTTTAGATTTCTATAAAATAAATTTGACATTTATTAAATTTTTTATCATTTTTTTCTATAAAAAAAATAAAATGTAAGAAAATATTTTCAAATTATAAGTTTGTCAGAAAATATTTTTAAGTTATAAGTTTGTCAGAAAATATTTTTAAGTTATAAGTTTGTCAGAAAATGTTTTAAATTATAATTTTGTCATTCTTAACATAAATTTAAAAATTAATTTCTAAATATTTTCATAAATTTTTAACTTTTCACTAAAAATTCTTAAGTTTTAACTATTTTAAAATTAACTTTTCAACTTTAACCACATTATTTAGAAATTTTCTAACAGAGATCAAACCAAACAAAAAAAGAGAAAATTTGGAGATATTAAAAATATTTAGGTTTTCTATAAATAAGAAAAAAATTAAAAATTTATTATTATTATTTATAGTGATTGTTAAAAATGTTTATTTTATTTTTTTATATTTATTAATATTAGTCTATATAATAAATTGATTGACAAGATACCATTTTTTTTCTTATTATTTTAATTAATACATAAAAAGTTAAAATTTTATGTAAAAATTTAAAACTTAATTTATTTCAAAATGGTAAAATTAATACTAGAAAATATTTTTCAAATTTTATTTTTTTTAAAAAAAGAAAATTTGAATAACTGTCGAATTTATTGTATAGCGATCTAAAAGTAATTTTTAAAAATATAATTAGATTTTTCAAATCAAATTAGATAAAATTAATATAATTTATAAGATGAAGGAGCAAATTATTTTTTTTAAATAGGATTTAATTGATAATTAATTTAAAATGGAAGACATAACATATCATTTTTACTATGAAATTTAACACTCAAGCTTAAAAACAAAAAAAAGTTTCGACACCTTCATGCATTTAATCATTAAATTGTTCTAGCTATGTGTTAAATTTTGAAGAGGCTCATGATAAAATTGGTTGAGTTAGATATTTCTTTAATATAAACCTTTAAAAAAGGAACATAGAATCAAATATATTTAATATTTTATCTATTTTAACTTAAGTAGGATCAAAATTTTACCACTTCAACGATGAGAAACTGAACTTGTAACTTTTTAATAGCATAAAAAGAATTTTTATCAATTAATATATGTGCTAAAAAATTATACATTGGATTAGTTCGGATACCAGTACCTTATATACAAATTAAGAAATGTGTAATCATAACCTTTGGACATAACATCTAATTATTAACAGTGCCATGAAAATATATATATATTTGCATAACATACTTTTCTGGTTTATTTTGGAAGGGCTAAAATTTATTGGAAATCGTAACTGGATACAAAGGAAGTTAAAAACAATTTTTCAGGACGAGCT
Organism: Mallotus nudiflorus; assembly: GCA_947683625.1. Classification (NCBI taxonomy): domain Eukaryota; kingdom Viridiplantae; phylum Streptophyta; class Magnoliopsida; order Malpighiales; family Euphorbiaceae; genus Mallotus; species Mallotus nudiflorus. The sequence continues at coordinate 479,784 of CANTUR010000238.1, forward strand.
GCAGAAGCTACTGTTAGTTAATGCAGAAAATCTCTACAACACAGTCTGAATTTGAGAAATTTTTAGGTGAATCCAGTTTGTTATGTAGAATTATAAATTTTTTATTATAAATTTAATATGTAACACAATTAATTAATATTAATTATGTTTTAAACTTTTGAAAGTTAAATATCTACCAATAATTACTTTTAACACAATTATAAACTTTTTTCTTAAAGAATTATGAGTTATTTTTTAAAATGTTATATTTTGTAAACTTTTTTCGTATAAAATTATGAGTTATTTTTTAAAATAATAACAAGTGATTTAATTTATTAATTTTAAAATTAAATTAAATTAAATTATTTATTTTTACCACATTTTGATAAATATTATTTTCGACATATTAAGTATTTAATATATCTACTTAAACTATTTTTAATTATAAAATATTTTTATAATTTTTTAATATTAAAAATATTACTCATTCATTAATATATATATATATATACTAAGAAACCAAAAAAAGGGAGCATTAACTTGTCGAACCAATTAATGCTCTTTTTTTAAAATTATAAGTTATTTTTTAAAAGGATATATGTTGTGAACCTTTTTCATATAAAATTATGTGTATTTTCTAAAATAATAACAATTGATTTAATTTATTAATTTTAAAATTAATATATTAGGGTGGATCAATTAGATGCTCATTGAGGAATTAGGAGCTGGTATAGTGCAGAGTGAAACATCTCAATGAATATTATTGATGTGAACTCTGTGTTATATACATGAGGATAAGTATAGCTAATCAACAATACAGTAGTAAGATAATAATACAAAGTGTGAGTGTATATCAAATGGTTACAAAGTAACTAATGGATAACTATTGTGCTTTATCACTTCCCCACAAGTTGAATGTCAGGAGCAATGATGTTCAACTTGGATCACAGCAGCTAAAATCGAGACTTGTGTAGTGGTTTGGTAAGACAATCCACGATTTGGTCAATAGTGGATATGTACTTGACTTGGAGATCATTTTGGAAGACTTTGTCATGCACAAAATGGTAATCTATTTTGAGGTGTTTGGAGCAAGAATGGAAGACCAACATGGTTGTCAAGTAAGTTGTAGAGAGATTGTCACACCAAAGCAACGAAGGTGTTTGATGTGTGTAACCGAGTTCTTGAAGAAGGGATTAAAGTCAAATTATTTATTGAACTACTGTTGCCAAGGCTCTGTATTCTTCTTTGATTGAAGAATGAGCAACACATCGTTGTTTTCTCGAGCTCTAACAAATGAGATTAGGATTAACATAAATGGTATATCCAGTCATGGATTTCCTATCATCAAAAGAACCCGCCTAGTATGAGTCACTATATGCTGAAATATGGACTAAATGTGACTTACGAATGAGCAAACCATGATGAGCAATAACTTAAAGATACCGAAGAATTCTCTTAATAGTTATCCAATGTTCATCGGTGGGTGAATGCATGAATTTAGCTACTTTGTTGACAATAGATGATATGTCTGATATGGTGAAAAAGAGAAATTGAAGGCTGCTTACAACACTTTGGTAATGAGTGGCATCATTCATGGTTTTTCCTTTGTGAATGGAAAGGGCACTATTGGAGGAAGTTGGTGTTACAATGCCATCAGCTGAGCTCATATTTTATTTGGAGAGCAAATCATGAATGTATTTCGTTTATGTAAGTAGCAGCCCTATGTCGGTGAATTTTGCTTCAATACCAGAAAATGATGTAGAAGACCAAGGTCCTTAATTGTAAATTGATGGCCAAGCTATTGAATTACTTGGGAAGTGAACAATGAGGTGGAGCTTGTAATGACTATGTCATTCATGTAGATGAGACAAAAAGTAGTGATGTCATTTGAATGATAGTAATAGAAAGAACTATTAGTCTTAGAACTATAGAAACTAAGTTTTTGGAAAGCATGAGTCAAACACTTGTACCATTGAATCGATGCTTGCTTTAATCAATAGAAAGAACATTGCAATTTCCATAAATAATTGGGGAATTAAGGGTGAAAAAACTCGGGTGGTTTATGCATATATTTTTCATCATCAATGTTGCCATGAAGAAATGCATTTGAGATGTCAAGTTTTTGAATTTCCTAAAGCTAATTATAAGATGAGCCAAATTATGCATGGTTTTACCACCAGACTATAGGTGTGATTGAAGTTGATGCTAAGATGTTGGTGGTCCCATAGCCATTAATCGCATTTTATAGTGATCAAGCTTGCCATCCGGTGTATATTTGATGTGATACACCCACTTACACCCTATGACATTATGATTTTCATTTGGGGGAACAAGAATCCATATTTTATTTTCCATGAGAGCATTGTATTCTACCTCTATTGTTTGTCTCCATTCAATAGACTTTGTAGCTTGTCTATATGTTGAAGGTTTGGTATAGGTGTTGGTGGAGACGAAAGTCTTGGGTTTGAGACTACCCATTTGAGATTTGGTTACCATGTGATATTAGTATGCAGGTTGGGTAGTAGATGGAGATGGTTTGGTTGGGTATGATATGAGATCAACTATGAGAGGTATGGTGGGTGGACAAGGTATTTGAGGATCGGTATAGGGTGGTGGTGGTGATGTTGTAGAGTTGGGATGAGATGTGGTGGTATCGAGATGTGCATAGGTGATGACATTGGGTTATGTATGTGATGGAGAGTTTATAGGTTGGATGGTGTGGGTTACGGTTGAGGGTGTGTAGTTGGATTTGGATATTGAGGAAGGGATATAGGCAAAATTATGTTGTTGGTGTTTAAAGGATATGGTGTAGCTATAGTGGAAGTTGTTGTTGAAGAAGGTTCATTAAATGATGGACTTGTAATGCTATCCTCTTTGAAGGGAAACACTTGCTCATCAAATAAAACATGTTGTGAGATAATGATTTTTTGAGTTATTAAATCAAGACAATAATAGCCCTTATGTAATTTACTGTAACCTAAAAAAATACACTTAGAAGAACGATGTGCTAATTTATGTTTAGAATGTGGACGTAACCAGGGATAACATAAACACCCAAAAATATGCAAAGAGTGATAATCTGGTGAATTACTAAAAAGTGTTTGATATGGTGTGTTGTTATGCAAGGTTGGTACGGGAAGACAGTTTATGATATAGGTTGCAGTTTTGAAGGCAAAAGTCCAATACTTTAAGGGAACAGAAGAGTGATGTAGTAAAGAACAACCTATTTCAACTATATGTTGATGTTTGCGCTCAGTGCATCCATTTTGTTCAGGTGTATATGGGCAAGAACAACGTTGAGTTATTCCATGGTTAGATAGATATTTGGTTAAACTTTGAAATTCACCACCCTAGTTTGCTTGAAAATTTTTGATTGATTTATTAAAAAAATTTCAACAACATGCTGAAATTTAATAAATGCATTCAAAACTTCTTAATTATAGGAGAAAAAATATATCCAAGAATATTTACTATAATGATCATAGAACAACACATAATAGTGTTTCCCATCATAAGAAGGAACAGGTGACAGTCCCCATAAGTCAGAATAAATGAGTTCTAAAGGATAAGATGCAGCATAAGATGGTGAAGAAAATGGTAAACGGTGACTTTTACTAATTGAACAAGCTTGACATAAAAAAAATTTTATTTGTGAAGTAGACAAAATCTATTTAACAGTCCTAAAAGAAGCATGTGCTAAACGAGCATGCCAAGTTAAAAAAAAAAGTAGTGCTTGTTTTGGAGAGGAGGGAGGAAAATGAGTCATATCCATGGTGTAGATTCCATTTTTATTCTGGCTTGTAAGTAGTAAATTTCTCATGGGGATATCCTTGATTTCAAAATAAGAAGGAAAGAATTCAATAGAAACTTTGTTAGTGCTAGTAAATGAAGAAACAGAGAGTAAATTGTTGCAAATACTTGGCACGTGAAAAATATTATTAAAAGAGAAATAAAAGTTGTCAACATGATAATAAGAAGAACCACTATTTAAGATTTGAAGATTTTTACCTTTGCCAATATTTATGTCATTTGGGCAATTATAGTCCTTTTTAATACTCAAATTTTCAATATCTAGTGTGAGGTGATTAGTAGCACCCGAGTCCAAGATCCATGGTTATGATGAAAAGGAGGTAAATGAGGCTAGGTTTGTGGATGGTTTGGATGGACAAAATCAATGTGAATGGTTTAGTTTTGGGGACAAATAAATTTTGGCTAAATGACCAATACCTTGGCAATTATGGCATCAAATGGAGGTAGGTGATGGAGTTGAGGAATCAGCATATAACTTCAGAGTGAAATCACAATGGGTTGTATATTGAGGACCACAAACCGAGGATTAATTTCATTCTCTACTGTACGAAATGAAGCAGCTTGAGAACGACCATCAACGTTCTTGGTGAGATCATAACTATGGATTTCTGGCATGATTTGTGCTTGCCATAAAAGATAATTAGTTGAATTTAACTTGATAGGCAAATGAGTAGAGATATGAGGTAAGGAAGAGACTGATAAAGAAGAAGGAGCATTGGCAGGAGCAACGAGAATGAGGGTGGTACTGCTTGAGCTGTTTGTTACCATTGAAGAAGAAAAAAAATATCAGGTTGTGAGACCAATTTGAGGCTTTGATACCATGAAATAACTCAATAATAATTATTGATATAAACTCTATGTTATATACATGAGGATAAGTAGAACTAATCAATAACATAGCAGTAAGATAATGATACAAAGTGTGAATGTATATCAGATGGTTATAGAGTAACTAATGGATAACTATTGTGCTTTATCACAAAGAACTAAAAAAAAAAAAATTGACCAATGAATGAGACTTGACTTATTAGTTGATGGGGTAGTAAATAGTAACCGAAAAAAAGAAAAAAAGGGAGCATTAATTGGTTCGAGAAGTTAATGCTCCCTTTTTTTTTCCTTTGTGTGTGTATATATATATGAGTAATATTTTTAATATTTAAAAAATTTATAACTGAAAATAATTTAATTAGATATATTTAATACTTAATATGTCAGAAATAATATTTATCAAAATGTGGCAAAAATAAATAATTTAATTTAATTTTTTAATTATTAAATTAAATCACTTGTTATTATTTTAAAAAATAACCCATAATTTTATATGAAAAAGATTCACAACATATGATATTTTAAAAAAAACTCATAATTCTTAAAAAGAAAAATTCATAAATGAGTTCAAAGTAATTATAGTTAAATATTTAACTTTTAAAGTTAAAAATATAATAAATACTAATTAATTGTGTTATATGTTAAATTTATAATCGATAATTTATAATCCTATATAGTGAACTGAATTAACCAAAAGTTTCTCCCTCTAAATTTGTAATTTGGAATTGAATCCATATATAAATTTATTCTTTGCACATATATCTTGATGCTTGGGAGGGACATGGTTGTCACCTTCCAAATATGGAGCTCAATTCCCTTGTAGATATTGTCACATAACAGATGTGGAACTGTGCTTTTTCAGCTGTAATTGCGCTTCAAAGAATTTATTTCCCCTACCCTTATATAGATAAAAGAAAAGGATCACATTTGTCAAAATTTTGGTCCTTCCGATTGCTATATATGTAAGAATGTAGGAGAGAATTAAGGGCTCTAACTTCTTTATTACATACCTATTGTTTTTTGTCGGTCATCATTTGATGCGTCAATACTATGGATGCTATTGATAGCTTTCAGCCATATTCAATGATTCACATTAATTAGTCAATACTCAAACTATCGTGCATGAACAAATCCCTCAATTCTTCTTCTTTTTAGATTATGCTACAAATACATTCATTTTTTTTTTTAAATATTGGTTATAAAATTTATAATATTTATTTATGTAAATAGTTATAAATTAAAAATATTTGTTCAATTTTTATGACCAACTAACAATCCATAAAAATAAATGTCCATTTAATTATTGAGTGTATACTTCATTATATATGTATACATATTTTTTAAATTTCAGATATTTAAATTTTACTGAAATCTAGCTAGTTATATTAAACCTGAACATGAAAATAACTAAAGATGACAAAAATTCACTGTATATATTCTAAAGATGATTTTCACCTCAATAGTAGACATCATCCTCAAGCCATAAAATTTCTAAAATAGAAGGATGAAAATAAAGTAGAAATGATTAAAACGATATGAAAATAAATAATAAGCCACTAAAACGTTATAATTTTGTCTTCGTATTCGTGTGATGGCTTTAGACTTGTAAATTATTAATTTAAATTAAATTTTTGGAATTTATTGAACGAGTCAAAAGTTGCACAAAGAATAGTAGTAGGCTGACTAAATTTTTACTTTTTATTTTTTGATTTCTGGTGCCATCATCTTCATCTTTGTAAATCCCGCGTTTAGATTAGCACCAAGAGAAAAGCCCTTTCAAGCTTTCAATTCGATCTTGAAAGACCGTACAATTTATACACGGTAGATGTAGTTGGTTGGCCATATTCAATTCCAAAAAGTCTTGCTTCAACAATTGCTAATTATAAATTTACTATTTTGTACGTGTTTAATTTTGCATTAGGAGCTCCACTTAATTTTTATTTTTTTCATAAATTTTAAAATGTATTTAATATAAATAAATGTTATAAATTTCATAAAATTTATATGTGAATTCATGTTTATATGTTTATTTAAATAAAAATTATATAGAATTTATTTGTAATTTTAACTTTTTAAAATTTTGAAAAATTTAATTCTAATAAAATAATTATAATTTTTAAATGAATTTTATAAGATTGAAGAATAGTCTTTAACCCAAACTTGGCATCATTGTAACTTTTTTTTTTTTCATTGAAAATTGATGATAACCTAAATTTATCAAAATCATCAAGGCTAATTTGTGTGATTATACAGTTGAATCAAGACATATGGTGGGAGTGGGCCATGAATCCAACTACTATGTCTAGTAATACACCACAGAATTTCTATGATATTTTCTCTGCTCCTTGCTCAAAAAGTCTCTTTCAATTTCTTTTTCCTCATTACACCTTATATACATTGAACAATAGCCCTTTTTTTCACCTTATAAAAAAAAGAAGGTTATCATGCAAATGGTGAAACAAAGGGGAAGGGTAACGGGGTTCATCAATCAATGGCAGCTTTGATCTGATATCCACATACACATGAATTATCAATGAGAGATGATTCATTTGCAGAGTTGATTTTGATGATACATTTTTTTAAGTTTGCATCAATCATGGTCATGGTTGCTTTTACTTTCTTCCTTATAGTGCTGCCGCTGGTTTTGCCACCATTGCCACCGCCACCACTGTTCTTTCTCCTCATTCCAGTCATAATAATGAGCTTTCTGATTTTCTTGGCCTTTTCTCCGTCCAAGGTGCCTGATACATCATCCTTTTCTGTGTGATTTCAAGGATTTCTCTCTCTACTCGCTTTTCAAGAGTCCGAATATGTATTCGTTGTGAAGCAATCTTGTACAAGGTTAGATGTATATACTACATGATTTGTAAGGATATAAAGATAAAAAATTTAATGTCTTTTTCTCTTATTCTTATTTTCTACTATTTTCTGTTGAAAACAAACAAGCATTAGTTCATTTAAAGTTATATTCCTATGCTAAAGTAATTATCATGGATCATTTGTTTTGTTTAATGGAGAACAGCGTAAATAGAATGATAAAGGGAAATACTGTTTTAATAAAAAAAATTGCGTTCATTAAAAGAAAGAAAAAATAATTCTATCAACTTACATTAAAGATGTGGTGGGATTGCGGTGATGGAGAAATGAGAGACTGGAAGCCAATTACGTATGTCATTTGTAAAGCGGGACATGAAGATGTAAATGAAAGAATACATCCGATTAAGTTCGTAGTTGCTACCTTTGTTTCATGCTAGACATGTTCAAAGTCACTTCTCGGCAAAGTTCAGGTCAGACTTTAGATTTTTGAGTTAGGTATTTTGCAGTCTGCTTAATTGGAGTTCAAAAGAAGGAAACTTTTTGTTTGACTTGATCGCTCACAACAACGACTTAATTGGTAATTGTTACAATCTATCTGTAACATTAAACATTAAATTCTTGATGTTTTCTGGAAAGGTTTCAGGATCTAAATTTAGACATTTAATCTATGTGTCATTGGCTATAAGTCATGTAAAACTTATACGTTAGCTTTAAATATCCAATTACCAAGTGCAAAATACAAATAAGGGAATGCTAAAGAACTATAATTACGAGTTTTAACTTAAAGATTCTATTTAATATATAAGTCATTATATATGTATTTTTATGTCTCAATGTTACTCTTTTCATATTAAATTTTTCACAATCATTAAATTCTTCAATTATCTATACTTCAAATATGAATATAATATCTTCCACATTAAATCCTACTTCCTCCTAATTAGAGTTCATTTTTTTCATGAAAAATAAAGAACGTAGTATGAATGAAATAAAAGATTCCAATTATTAGTGTTTGATTGACTAAACTCTACATTGGAATGAAAATATAATTCTTAATGGGAAATTATAAGTTGACATCTCAACTTATAGTTTTGCTATTCAATATTTAGGGTTTGTTTGGCTAAGTTATTGCTAATAACTAATAATTGTTGCCAATAACTGATGGCTAATAGCTAATGATGATGGTTGATTGAAACTATACGTTGGTAAAATTATAGTAGTTGTTATCGATATTGTATTTAATTGCAGATATAGACATTAGTTAATTTCTATACAAATAATCATATTTTACATTTATTTTCTAAATAATAAATTATATATTTATGTGTGTTTTATTAATATAAATGCTAATAATAATAAACATAATATAAAAATAAATATTAATTATACTTGTAATAACGAATATTGAAGTAATTTTTATTTTTATTAAATTTTTGGCACTAAATTTTAAATAAAATTCTAATATGTGTTGTTATTAGTATTAGAATTGAAGAGTTTTGAACATTGTTATTTTTAAGGCTCCTATTATTTTTGTAATTCTCTTGTAATTTAAAGTTACCTCAACTGCTTGTATTTATCATTGTTTGTACAACTGCTTATACTTATCATTGAGTAACAACTTCTTGTTATGTTGCTTTGTATATATTCGTCTAAGTCAAGTGAATAAAATATATAGGAAATTACCTTTTAATCTCTAAGTTTCAACATGGTATCAGAGCTTTTGCCCTAAATTATTTTTTGTTCTCTGCACTCCTCTCCTTCACTCATGGCTCATCAACTTGTCCCTATCTCCAATACTTCTACACCTATTTTATCATCATCCTCTACCCATACCTCTTTTATCAAACTCAATGACAAAAACTACCTGGCCTGGCGGGCTCAATTCATCCCGCTCCTTCATTATCAAAGTCTCTATGGCTATTGATAGCACCTTCATTGCCCCTCCAAAGATTATTGTCTTCATAACGACTCCAAACACTCAAATTCCAAATCCAGAATATGATATTTGGTTCAAGAAAGATAAACTCGTCTTGTCTTGGATTCTTTCCTCCCTCAGTGAAGATATTTTCTCATACATTATTAATCTTTCATCCTCCTTTGTTGTATAGGAAGCCCTAGTTTATGCTTTTGGCTTGGTTTCTCAGAATCAACAACTCTAACCCTATATTGAATTACAGGAGTTTAAGTAGAATGATCTCCCTGTCTTTACTTAATTACAATGTGCAAAGGCCATGGCTGACGAACTCAGCACTATTGGTTGCTCTCTTTCATCTATTGAATTCAATGTGATTATTTATTGCAACATTAGCAGCGATTTTTATAGTATCATTACTCCATTGAACCTCCATCCTGATTCTGTGCCCTTCTATGAACTACATGCTCAACTTATGGCTCACGAAGTCCTACTCAAAACCATGCAGGAACCACCAGTTGCTCATATTACTATGCGCCATCCTACTGCCCCATTACTTCTTACCCTGCAATGCTCACTTGCTGTTAACTACTCTCCTATAGGTTTTCAATGTCATTCTTGTAACCTTTACCAAATTTATGGCTGGCACAACCGCACAGCCGATCGGTGTTGTTGGCGTTATTCTAGGTGGCACTCTTTATGATCCTCATTTGCTCCACAAGCTCAATACTCATATGCTGGACCTCACCATTCAGCACCTCATGGCTATGGTGATCATGTCCCTCAACCATTTTGGATTCTTGATACCGATGCCATAAACCAAATCACTTTGGATATGTTTACACTACATATCAATAATACCTGTCATGGCAATGACACCCATAATGTAGTAAAGAATGACTTATTTCAACTATATATCGATGTTTATGCTCATCGCATCCATTTTTTTCAGGTGTATATAAGCAAGAATTGCGATGAGTTATTCTATTATTAGATAAATGTTTAGTTAAACTTTGAAATTCACCACCCTAGTTTGCTTGAAAAATTTTGATTGATTTATTAAAAAAAATTTCAACAACATGCTAAAATTTAATAAATGCATTCAAAACTTCCTATTTATGGGAGAGAAAATATATCCAACATTTACTATAATGATCATAGAACAAAACATAATAGCGTTTCCCATCATAAGAAGGAACATGTGACGGTCCCCATAAGTCAAAATAAATGAGTTCTAAAGGATGAGATGCAATATAAGATGATGAAGAAAATGGTAAGCAGTGACTTTTACTAATTGAACAAGCATGACATAAAAAAGAATTTTTATTTGATGATTTTATTTATGAAGTAGACAAAATCTATTTGATAGTCCTAAAAGAAGCATGTGCTAAACGAGCATGCCAAGTTGAAAGAAAAAAAGTAGTGTCTGTTTTAGAGAGGAGGGAGGAACATGAGCCATATCCATGGTGTAGAGTCCATTTTTATTCTGGCCTGTAAGTAGTAAATTTCTCATGGGGATATCTTTGATTTCAAAATAAGAAGGAAAGAATTCAACAGAAACTTTGTTAGTGCTAGTAAATGAAGAAACATAGAGTAAATTGCTACAAATACTTGGCACGTGAAAAATATTGTCAAAAGAGAAATAAAAGTTGTCAACATGATACTAAGAAGAACCACTATGTAAGATTGGAAGAGTTTTACCATTTCAATAGTGATGTCATCCGGTATGAGGTGATGAGTAGCACCTGAGTCCAAGATCCATGGTCGTGATGAAAAGGAGATAAAGGAGGCTAGGTTAATGGATGGTTTGGATGGAAAAAATCGGTGTGAATGGTTTAGTTTTGGGGATGAACAATTTTTGGCTAAATGACCAATACTTTGGCAATTATGGCATCAGATGGAGGTAGGTGATGGAGTTGAGGAATCAAAATATGATTTCAAAGTGAAATCATGTTGGGTTGTATATTGAGGACCACAAATCGAGGATTAATTTCATTTTATATTGTACATAATGAAGCAGCTTAGAACAACCATTAACGTGCTTGGCAAGATCATAATTATGGAGTATTGGCATGATTTGTGTCTGCCATAAGAGATAATTAGTTGAATTTAACTTGATAGGCAAATGAGTAGAAATATGAGGTAAGGAAAAAACTGATAAAGAAGAAGGAGCATTGGCAAGAGCAACGAGAATGAGGGTGGTACGACTTGAGCTATTTGTTGCCATTGAAGAAGAAAAAAAATCAGGTTGTGAGACCAATTTGAGGCTCTAATACTATGAAATAGCTCAATGAAAATTATTGATATGAACTCTATGTTATATACATGAGGATAAGTATAACTAATCAATAACATAGCAATAAGATAATGATACAAAGTGTGAGTGTATATCGGATGGTTATAGAATAACTAATGGATAACTATTATGCTTTATCACAGAGAACTAAAAAAAAATGTCCAATGAATGAGACTTGGCTCATCAGTTGATGGGGTAGTAAATAGTAACCTAAAAAAAAGAAAAAAAAGGGAGCATTAATTGGTTCGAAAAGTTAATGCTCCCTTTTTTTTCCTTAGTGTGTATATGTGTGTGTGTGTGTGTATATATATATATATATATATATATATATATATATATATATATATATATATATATATATATATATATATATATATAAATGAGTAATATTTTTAATATTTAAAAATTATTAAAAAATTTTATAACTAGAAATAATTTAATATATATTTAATACTTAATAAGTCAGAAATAATATTTATCAAAATGTGGCAAAAATAAATAATTTAATTTAATTTAATTTAATGGGAAATTAAAAGTTAACATATGATATTTAAAAAAAAAAACTTAATTGGAAATTATAAGTTAACATCTCACTTATAGTTTTGTTGTTGCCGATGATTGATGGCTAATAGCTGATAGTGATGGTTGATAATTGATTGACACTATATGTTTGGTAAAATTATAGTAGTTGTTATTGATAGTGTATTTAATTACAGTTATAGACATTAGTTAATTTATATACAAATAATAATATTTTACATTATTTTCACTTATAGTCTGCTCCTGCTAATGTCAACATATGAACCTAATGCTTTATCCTACGAGTGAACTTTGATTCCAAGTGAGGGATCCATGTTTGCTTAGTCCTTAAATTAATGATTTCTTAGGTGATATCGAGTGGTGACTCCCTATTTCTCCTAGTTGCTTGGAGTGTTTTCAGTGCATTTATGTTATCCCTAAGTTCTTCTAGTATTCCCCTCATATTCCCTCTATTTTTTTGTAATAAGGAAAAAGGAATAACGATCTAAACAGTGCTTAATTGGATGCATTTGCATCAACAACATTATTTGTGAGAATTCTTGTGGATTTTCCCTAAGCAATCATAATACATGAAGTATAACAAAATTTTGGTTAAGCAATGAAACATTCTAAAACTTTGCCTAATTGATTAAAAAAATGGTGAGATAAAGGATTAACTCCTTCAAACAAATCATGTAGCTAATAATTTTTTGCTTGTTTGTTTTGAAATAAACAATTGAGGATTCTTTGATCAAATGCTCATGATTTATGAGTTTTTGAGCCTTAAATTATTGCCAAATATAACTTAAGGGGTTTTCCAAGTTCTTTAGGAGTTTCACGAAGGAAACTAGCAAAAGTACTCAACTTTGCAAAAATAAATAAATACAAATTTTGTTGCACTAGATTTGGCCAACATGTGTGATTTCTTGAAGAGTCATAATTATGAAAGATTCTATTGGTGGCAAGTAACATGTTGGTAAAGTTTGATCTATTTGCCTTAAAGGTACAACAAAATTTAGCAAATTGACGTTTTATTCAAAAAGATATCAAAATTTGAAATTCAATGGGTTAGATACTTCATAAGGCATGAGAAATCAATGTTTTTCAAAATTGTTTAGACCACCATCTAAAGAATCAAAATTTTAAAATTTATTTTGGTTTTAGTATGTAATAATCTGAATATTTTTAAACTATTTTTTTATATGAATATTGAGATTTTCAATGATACAAATTATCTTTATTTTATATTGTTGTTATTAGTATATTAAAGTATTATATTTAAGTACTAAATTTAAAATTCTATTGAGAATTATTAATATTATTATTTTTACATCATTTTTATTTTATGCATATACGTTATTATTTTAATTGTCCAAATATTTATTTATAACATTATTTTACTATAGTTAGTATTATTATTATTGTTGTTGTATATGTGTGTGTGTACATAAACTACTCTAAATATATGTATATACACAAGTTTATTTTAGACCACTCCCTCCTTATTCTTTCTCCCCTCACACCACTTTATTTTTTCTTTCCCTTGTTGTCCCATTCTTCTTGCCCTCTTCTTACTATCTTTCTTCTTTTTTTTTCAGCAAATCTTCGGCTTCTTCTTCCCCTCCTTACTATCCTTGCACAACAGCATTCTCTTCCTCCTTCCTTGCTCCAATAGCAGCAGCCTCTGACGCCTAGTAGCAGTAGCAATGTGCAGAGAAGCAGTAGCAGAAGTAGTAACAGGAACAACAACGTAAAGTAGCAGCAAGATCAGTAGTAGAAATGGCAATAGTAGAAGCCTCCAGCCCTTCTACTGTGACATCCAGCACCATCATCGCCACCACCTGCTGTCACCGGGGGTAGCAACAACTCAGGCTTGCAGCATCAGCCCCTCCCCTATCCTAAGTTGAGCTTGAAGTGAGTTAGTGGGTTAGTAGTTAGTTAGCTTTAGGTTGGTTTTTAGTTAGATTTAGGTTTTTGTTGGTTGATTTTGTGTTGATTTTTATTATATTTACTAATTACCCAAAATTTATTTTAATTATGTGGTTAATTTTTTGGGTTGATCTATACATATATTAGTTGATCTAAATTCTTTGGGGTTGATTGTGGTTAAGAGTATATAAAAAATGATTTAGATTAATTAACTTGATTTTATGGAATTTTATATATTTATGTGGATATTTTAAGTTTTATGTATATTTTGTTAATGTTATTAATTAATTATTTTTGGTTGAATATTTGAGTTAATTAGGGGTTAATAAATTAAGTTACTAATTTTAGTAGTGATAAAATAATTTTTGATAATTTTATTTAATTTTTGAGGAATTATTATTATTATGTGAATTTTGAAATAATAGGTAAATGGTATGTTTTTGTTGGTATTATAATTAAATACTATGTTCTAGTTAATTTTGAGATAAAATGTGGTATTTAAATAATTTTTATAAATTATTTATTATTTTTAGCTAATTAATACTAACTAATTTTGAAAATTTTATTCAAAATTAAATTATTTATTATTTTTTAGTTTAAATGAGTTTTTAATTAATATTAGAGTATATTTAAACTATTTGAACAAATAAAATTTGAATTTGACTATATTATGTTGAATATTTGGAAAGTTGGGTTTTTATTAATATTATATTATTATTTGGGATTTTATTAAATTATGGTGGAAAATAATTTTATTTCGTGTTTTGAAAATTGAATAAATTATATTATGATTTATTATTAATTTTTATAGTTTTTGGTGATTTATTATATTAATATTTAATATTTGCTTTTTATGTTTTTGTGAAGCTCGGTTGAGAATTTTGTAGTTCGGGATCCCAACCTGAGGTGTTGAGCTTTTGTGAAATTTTGAAGCATGTTTACTTACAGGATTAACTCTACTTTGGTAAAGCGATATCCGTTTTACAGAAAAAACTCTGCTAAATTTTCGGTAGGTTTCTCGTAAAATATGACACTAGGGTCAATCCTAAAAATTGTTATTCTGAGTTCAAGTTGAGTCTTCCTTAGAAATTCTAGAAGTTAGGTTTTTATTTTCTGATTGTCGTTTTCCTTTTTTGTCTTTTAGTTGCCCCTCTAGTCACGTCTACCAGTCGAGGTCGGACATGACATGCTAGAGGAGCACCTTTATCCTATAAGTTAATATTTGACTTGAGTGTCGGGTCTTTTAATTTAAAAACATATTAAATTCTTATGAATTTAATTGTATGAGATTCTAGTCGACATTTTTTTTATGATATTACATGATTTAATTTATAGTTGATTTATTTTATTGTTAATTATTTTAATTTTTTATATTTTATTTATTTGTAATTATTTTAAATAAACCACGGTAGAATGGGCTACTTGATGGGTTTCATCAGGACCGTGTATGCACCGGTAAAATATGTGATTATTAATTATATTACTGGGGCTGATGGTTTGGTGATGCTTTGCTCTCGAACACCGCCAGTATAGTTGAATTATATTTATTAAATCATTGGGGCCGATGGTCTGGTGATACTTTGCTCTTGAACACCGCTAGTGATATTTGATTAAGTAATATGACTACGACTGTGTATCCTGGTGATGCTTTGCTCTTAGGATCTGACAGTCTTGGATATAAGTGAGTCATATGACTGTTATATAAATTTATAAATCGGGTTCTACCAAATTTTTATACTGAAATATTTTTAAAAGCTTTTAATATTTAATTCTTTCCTTTGAAAATTGGATTTCTTATATGTATATCAAATAATTTGAATAAAATTATAATTATATTATATTTCCATAAAAAATTATTTTTAATGAGATTTTCAAACCGCATTCATTTCTTTATTAACTTACTCAGTGAGGTTTGACTCCCCTCAATTTATTTTTTTCAGGAGTTTGAGATTTTTATGTTAGGCCTACTTCTCTCCATTATGTAGCTTCATCATTGGCTATTTTACGTAGGTTTAGTTAGTTGTGTTGTATTTATATTCATGTACTGTAGTAGAGAAAACTGTATAACTGCATATTTTATTTGGGACACCATCTATTTATAATTTATTTATTGAGATATTATTTGTATAACTGATGTTTATTTATTTTATACACTATGATATTATGGTTTAAATTATATTGAGAAAAATCAGTTTGATAATGTGCATTGTGAGTTAATTATTTATTATAAAGTTTCAAAGTTTAAATATTCCACGTTTTTCTTTTAAGGCTTACTACGAGATTTGGTAGCTTTATGCTTTCCCATTCCCTAGTGCCGGTCACGTGACCTTGGGTTTGGGTCATGACAAAGTTGGTATCAAAGTTTTGGCTTATTTTTCATGCTTTTGACTGTCGATGTCTGTCTTTTTTCTCATAATACTGCGGTACTTAGGTTGTTAATCATTGTTTATTGATTTCTTATCTTTTGGATTCAGCATCTGAGTTTGTATTCCTGTCTTGTTTTGAATCTTAGTTTTCTTATCTTTTCAAAATGAGATGTGCTCGGAATGCCCTTGCTATAGATGCAGAACCTGATGACGGTGAGCAGTCATTTTAGGATGAGATTCTCCCTCCTGCCCCTCGATATATAGGTAGGGACAAAGCTAGAGTGGCAGCAGCTCAGAGGTAGGATCAGCCTTCGGTAGACCCTCAGATTCCAGTAGAGGATCTTGCAACTTTTTTAGTTGGTATGGCGGGTATTAACTAGGGCTTGGAAGTTCTTAATTAGGCAATGCCCATTGTGTAATAAATGCTTCAGCGATAGACTCAAGAGATGTCAGATGTTGATGTAGCCTTGTTATACTTCAAAGTGGGGCAAGTTCACTTTGATGGTACTGGGGACACATTGGATTTCATTAATACGATTGAGTTCAGGACTAGATCTGGGTATTCTGACTACTGAAGGATTATGATTGTAGAGCTATCAGTCTCAATAGCAGCTCAGGACTAGTTTATGTAGTCCATTCAGCCTTTCATGACGACGATGACATGGTTAGGATTTAAGGAGCAGTTTATGAGATTCTTCTGTCCTTCATCTATGTGAGAGAACTATAAATGGCAGCTGCTTAATATTGATAGGAGAGATCAATCAGTGGAGGACTATACTCGGGAGTTTTACAAACTGATGAGACATGTTGAAGATGTGAGATAGGATATCACCAAAGTAGTAGAGTTGTATATGATTGGATTAGGCCCAACTTATATCGTTACTTGACTAAAGGGTCATGGTCTGGAGAGTATTGTAGAGGAGGCAAGACAACTGGAGTGGAGACACATCCAGCACGACACTATGCCTGACCCGTATGATAGTGGCATTATTAGACCTATCTAGAGGGTGCAACAACCAGTATTTCAGATAGGTAGCTCGAGTTCTCAATCAGCAGGCCCTTCTCAATAGAGCAGACAATTCATGGCATATCATATTGGTAGGCACCGCCTTACTTAGGATCATAGGAGTAGTAGGGCTGCTAGATTTAGTGGTAGTGCTAGCAGTAGTAGTGGACAAAGCTCTGGGCATAGCAGTTCTAGGTCTGGAGCTAGTGCGTGTGCCACTTGTGGACGAGTGCATCAATGTCCTTGTCACTTGATTCTAGGAGCGTGTTTTAGATGTGGTCAGTTTGGACATTTCGCCAAAGCTTATCCGAACTATGGATTTCAGACATCCTTTGCTCAGGGATCTTCACCTTATATTGTTCACCATTGCAACAAGTGCCTCAGCAATATTAGGCACCCATGTACCCTCAACAATGACTGATGCAGGATGCGAGTCAGCAGGGCCGAGTTAGAGGATAGACTCAGCCATTCACCTCACAGCAGCTAGGATATGGTCAAGCTAGGGTCTTCGCTTTGACTCCTCAGGATGCACAGGCATCCAACGCTGTGGTAGCAGGTATTATTCCAGTCTGTTGTTATGAGGCTAGAGTCTTATTTGATCTGGGTGCTATATGTTTGTTTGTATCTCCTTTGTTTAATTTGAAAGTGGCTTGTCTTCCTTCCAAGATGAGTTTTCCTTTGTCTGTTTCAACTTTGCTTAGTGATGAGTTGGAGAAAAACATTTTCTTTCCATCTTGTTCTGTGTTAGTAGAGGGTAGAGAATTATTGGCAGACTTAGTCCTTCTGGATGTGATCAAGTTTGATGTGATTCTGGGAATGGATTGGTTGTCCTAGTATTATGCTTCTGTGGATTGTTGAGCAAAGGAAGTAATTTTCAGGATTCCTGGTAATGAGGAATTCAAATTCAGAGGTATGAAGAGTTTTATGTCTCGTATCCTTATTTCTGCCATTACAACTAGGAAGATGCTTAGTAGAGGATGTCAAGGCTATCTTATTATAGTTAGAGATATTTAAGTAGAAATGGGATTAGTGGAAAGGGTACTTGTGGTATGTGAATTCTTAGAAGTCTTTCCAAAGGAGTTACTTGGATTGCCACCGGATAGGGAGATAGAATTTTATATTGATGTTGTGCCAAGTACATATCCTATCTTTATGCCACATTATAGGATGGCACTTGCAAAGATGAAGGAGTTAAAAGAGAAATTGTAGGAATTATTAGATAAGGGGTTTATTCAGCCTAGTACATCTCCTTGGGGTGCTCCAATTCTCTTTGTAAAGAAGAAGGATGATAGTCTTCAACTATGTATTAACTATAGACAATTGAATAAGGTTAACATAAAGAACAAGTATCCACTCCTCAGGATTAATGATTTGTTTGATCAATTACAAGGAGCTCGACATTGCTCTAAGATTGACTTGAGATCTGGGCATTATCAGCTGAGGATTAGAAGTGAAGATGTACCCAAGTCATCATTTTATATTAGATATGGCCATTATTAGTTCTTAGTGATGTCCTTTGGATTGACTAATGCCCCATCAGCCTTTATGGACTTGATGAATAGGGTGTTTAGGCCATTCTTAGACCAATTTATGATCGTGTTTATTGATGATATCGTGGTCTATTCTAAGAATAAGATAGAGCATGTGATGCATCTGAGATTGGTACTGTAGACTTTAAGAGAACACCAATTGTATGCTAAGTTTTTAAAATGTGAGTTTTGGTTAGACCAAATGACATTCTTAGGCCATGTGGTGTCTAAAGATGGCATTCAGGTAGATTTTAGAAAGATAGAGGTGATCATTGAATGACCAAGACTTACAACAGTTACTGAAGTGAGAAGTTTTCTGGGTTTAGCGGGATATTATAAGAGATTTGTAAAGGATTTCTCTAAGATTGTCGTGCCTTTGACTAGACTAAGCCAGAAGAATGTTAGATTTATGTGGACTAATAGATGTGAGGAGCATTTCTAATTGCTTAAGGATTTATTGACTTCAGCTCCAGTACTGACATTACGTTCTGGTGATGATGGATCCATGATGTATTGTGATGCTTCCCGTGTAGGTTTGGGATGTGTGCTAATGTAGAATGGTAGAGTGGTTGCTTATGCTTCGAGGCAGTTAAAGAAGCACGAGCAGAATTATCCCACTCACAGTCTAGAGATAGCAATAGTTGTATTCACACTGAAGATTTGGAGGCATTATCTATATGGTGTCACTTGTGAGATATACACCGACCACAAGAGCTTAAAGTATATATTCGAGCAGAGGGATTTGAACTTAATGCAAAGAAGATGGATGGAACTTCTAAAAGACTACGATTGTTCAATTCTTTACCATCCAGGCAAGGCGAATGTAGTAGCTGATGCGTTGAGTAAAAAATCAGCAGGTAGTCTTTCCCACATTAATACTGAGAGGAGACCAATTATTCAGGAGTTACATGAGCTGATTGATCAGAGTTTGCAGTGGAAAGTGACTAAAAATTGCCTTTTAGCTCAGTTTAAAGTACGGTCTGTGTACTTGGATAGAGTTAAGGCAGCTCAAAGAAAGGTCCCACAGTTATAAGGAATTATGTTTGAGGTGTAACAGGGTCAATCTAGAGAGTTCGTGATTGACAATGAGGGAGTTCTACACTTGGGTACTCGGTTAAGTGTGCCTGATGTTGATGATCTAAAGAGAGAGATCTTGGAAGAGGTATATTTTTCTGCTTACAGTATTCATCTAGGTTCTACCAAGATGTATCATAATTTGAAGGATACATACTGATGGAATGGAATGAAGAAGGATGTTGTAGAATTTGTATCTAGGTGTCTCATATGTCAGCAGGTGAAACTAGAGCATCAGAGGCCCTCAGGATTGTTACAGCCCATGCCTATCCCAGAGTGGAAGTAGGATATGATTGCTATGGATTTTATGACTAGTTTGCCTCGGACGACAGGTGGGTTTAATGCTATTTGGGTGATCATTGACATGTTAACTAAGTCAGCTCACTTTCTGCCAGTTAAGAAGACATACTCCACTAATAGGTTGGCACAATTATATGTCAACAGAATTGTTTATCTTCATGGAGTTCCATTGAGTATAATATCTGACAGAGAAGCCACTTTTACATCAATTGTTTGGCAAGAATTGCATAAGGCATTGGGTACCAGAGTTGACTTTAGCACAATATTCCATCCTCAAACTGATGGTCAGTTTGAGAGGACCACTTAAACTTTACAAGATATGCTCAGAATGTGTGTAATGGATTTTGGAGGTTAATGGGATAATCATTTGCCAATGATTGAATTCACATATAATAATAGTTATCATGCAAGTATTAAAATGGCTCAGTATGAAGCGTTGTATGGTAGGAAATGCAGATCACCTTTATGTTGGAAAATTGGTGAGAGACAGCTAACAGGTCCAGAGTTTGTGCAGATTTCTTCTAAGAAAGTTCCTATCATTCACCAAAGGTTGAGGACAACATTCAGCAAGCAAAAGAGTTATGCTGATCCTAAAAGGAAGGATGTTTCCTTTCTAGTTGGAGATATGGTGTTTTTGAAGATATCTCCAATAAAGGGAGTTATGAGGTTCGATAAGAAGGGTAAGTTGGCTCTAAGATACATTGCACCTTTCGAGATACGGTCACGAATTGAAGAAGTGGCCTATAGATTGGTGTTGCCACCTGAGTTATCTCGAATCCACCCAATATTCCATGTGTCTATGTTGAGGAAGTATATTCCTGATCCTTCTCACGTACTTCAGCCTCAAGCAGTGGAGCTCAACAAAGATCTATCTTATGAGGAGTATCCAATGGCGATTGTGGATCACCAGGTTTGTCAGCTTTGCTCCCAGGAGATTCAGATGGTGAAACTACTTTAGAGTAACCACACAGTAGAAGACTATACGTGGGAGACAGAATTTGAGATGCAAGCCATCTATCCCTATCTTTTTCATTAATAGACCTTATATTCCTTACTTTTTTTTTAAATTCGTGGATGAATTTCTATAAAGGGGGAAGATTGTAATAACCTAAATATTTTAAAACTATTTTTTTATATAAATATTGAGATTTTCAACGATACAAATTATCTTTATTTTGTATTGTTATTATTGATATATTAAAGTATTATATTTAAGTACTAAATTTAAAATTATATTGAGAATTATTAATATTATTTTTTTTTTGCATCATTTTTATTTTATGCACATACTTTATTATTTTAATTGTCCAAATATTTATTTATAGCATTATTTTACTAGAGTTAGTATTATTATTATTATTGTTGTATATAGATATATATATGTGTGTGTGTGTGTGTGTGTGTTTATGTATGTACCTTACATAAACTACTTTAAATATGTGTATATACACAAGTTTATTTCATACCACTCCCTCCTTATTCTTTCTCTCCTCATGCCATTTTCTTTTCTTTCCCTTGTTGTCCTGTTCTTCTTGCCCTCTTCATGCTATCTTTCTTATTTTTTTTCCAGCAAATCTTTGGCTTCTTCTTTCCCTCCTTCTTGTCCCTGCACAACAGCCTTCTCTTCCTCCTTCCTCATGCCAACAACAGTAGCCTCTCACGCCAGTAGTAGCAGCAATGTGTAGAGAAGCAGCAGCGAAAGTAGCAGCAGGAATAACAGTGTGAAGTAGCAGTAAGATCAGCAGTAGAAACAGCAATAGCAGAAGCCTCCAACCCTCCTGCTATGACACCCAACACCATCATCGCCACCACCTACTGTCACCGGGGGCAACAACAACTCAGGCTTGCAGCAGCAGCCCCTCCCTTATCCTGAGTTGAGCTTGAAGTAAGTTAGTGGGTTAGTAGTTAGTTAGCTTTAGGTCGGTTTTAGGTTAGATTTAGGTTATTTGTTAGTTGATTTAGTTGATTTTGTGTTTATTTAATATTTTTTTTGATTTTTATTATATTTACTAATTACCCAAAATTTATTTTAATTATGTGGTTAATTTTTTGGGTTGATCTATACATATATTAGTTGATCTAAATTATTTGGGGTTGATTTTGGTTATGAGTATATAAAAAATGATTTAGATTAATTAATTTGAATTTATGGAATTTTGTATATTTATTTGGATATTTTAAGTTTTATGTATATTTTGTTAATGTCATTAATTAATTAATTATTTTTGGTTGAATATTTGAGTTAATTAGGGTTAATAAATTAAGTTACTAAATTTAGTAGTGATAAAATAATTTTTGATAATTTTATTTAATTTTTGAGGAATTATTATTATTATGTGAATTTTGAAATAATAGGAAAATGACATGTTTTTGTTGGTATTATAATTAAATACTATGTTTTAGTTAATTTTGAGATAAAATGTGGTATTTAAATAATTTTTATAAATTATTTATTATTTTTAGTTAATTAATACTAACTATTTTTGAAAATTTTATTCAAAATTAAATTATTTATTGTTTTGCAGTTTAAATGAGTTTTTAATTAATATTAGAGTATATTTAAACTATTTGAACAAATAAAGTTTGAATTTGACTATATTATGTTGAATATTTGGAAAGTTGGGTTTTTATTAATATTATATTATTATTTGGGATTTTATTAAATTATGGTGGAAAATAATTTTATTTAGTGTTTTGAAAATTAAATAAATTATATTATGATTTATTATTAATTTTTATAATTTTTGGTGATTTACTATATTAATATTTAATATTTTCTTATTTGTATTTTTGTGAACCTCAATTGAGAATTTTGTAGTTCGGGGTCCCAACCCGAGGTGTTGATCTTCTGTGAAATTTTGAAGTGTGTTTACTTGTAGGATTGGCTCTACTTCGGTAGAGGGATGTCCATCTTATAGAGAAAACTCTACTGAATTTTTGATAGATTTCTCGTAAAATGTGACACCAAGTCAATCCTAAAAATTGTTATTCTGAGTTCGAATCGAGTCTTCCTTAGAAATTATAGAAGTTAGGTTTCTATTTTTTGATTGTCGTTTTCCTTTTCTGTCTTTTAGCTGTTCCTCTAGTCATGTCTACCAGTTAAGGTCGAACACGATGTGCCAGAGTGATGCAAATTGAGTTTATCTAACAAATAAAACCCACAACAATCTATTGATACCCACACCTTAGATCGTCCAAGAAACAAGTTAGGTGGAAACTGGAACCCTTAATTATCTAACAATTAAGAACTCTGGCTATCAGAAAGTCACCACAATTAGATATGAATGTTCTAATTGATAAGACAAGTGAACTATCAAACAACCTATTTTGTTTAGAAAGTTCAAAGAATAAAACTCCTAATAATTTGAAGCAAAAATTTTTTAACACTTTTTTTGATTGATGAAAAAGATGCCAAAATAGGCTACAATATAAGCTATTTATAAGAATTATTAATCCTAAACCTAGACTAAAACAAATCATTAAAAGATAAGGATAATAAATACCTAGATGATAAGAAAACAAATCCTTAAAGGTAAGGAATTATTTTGCTTGGCAACTAAGCTAAAGAATAGTAATTCTAACTAAAAACATACTTCTAAAAAAATTTGGATAAGGAACACAACCAATTCATTTTTAATACTAAATGGACTAAATAACATATAGTTGGGCTTCATCTTAGGCCTTGCAATATGAATAATTACTCCTTTGGCTTAATGCATCCAATTAGGACCCAATAACACTACTTGGGCCTAAATCTTCAATTTCTACCAAATGAATATGCTTTGGACCAGAATTAATTCCATGTGCTTCAAATGGATCAGATTGATTCAGATTTGTACTTTGAGCCCGTATTGCTTCCTTCATATTCTTAACACATGCCCATGTGATTGGACTTCCATCATAAGTCAAAGGGTCATCAATCTTTATTAGATTAGGATTCCTCATTACACCTTGAATCCTTGTTGGATTTGGATTCCTTGTCACATCTTGAATCCTTATTTGATTAGGATTCCTTATTTCATCTTGAATCCTTATTTGATTAGGATTCCTTGTTACATTTTGAATCCTTGTTGGATTTTGATTCCTTATCGTACTAGGATTCTCATCACAGAGGAGCGCCTTTATCATGTAAGTTAATATTTGATTTGAGTGTCGAGTCTTTTAATTTAAAACATATTAAATTCTTATGAATTTAATTTTATGAGATTCTAGTCGACATTTTTTTTATGATAATGCATGATTTAATTTATAGTTGATTTATTTTATTATTAATTATTGTAATTTTTTGTATTGTATTTATTTGCAATTATTTTAAATAAACCACAGTAGAATGAGCTACCTGATAAGTTTCATTAGGACCGTGTGTGCACCGGTAAAATATGTAATTATTAATTATATTACTGGAGCCGATGGTCTGGTGATGCTTTGCTCTCGAACACCGCTAGTAGTGTAATATTTGTTTATTTAATAAATACTGGGGCCGATGGCCTGGTGATGCTTTGCTCTCGGACACCGTCAATGATATTGGATTAAGTGATATGACTGTGACTGTGTATCCTGATGATGCTTTGCTCTCGGGATCCGACAGTCTTGGATATAAGTGAGTTGTATGACTGTTATATAAATTTATAAATCGGGTTCTACCAAATTTTTATACTAAAATATTTTTAAAAGCTTAATATTTAATTCTTGCCTTTGAAAAATGGATTTCTTATATGTATATCAAATAATGTGAATAAAATTATAATTATATTATATTTCTATAAAAAATTATTTTTAATGAGATTTTCAAACCGCATTCATTTCTTTATTAACTTACTTAGTGAGGTATGACTCCCCTCAATTTATTTTTTTCAGGAGTTTGAGATTTTTCTATTAGGTCTACTTCTCTCCACCGTGTAGCTTCATCACCGGTTATTCTACATTGGTCTACTTAGTTGTGTTGTATTTATATTCATGTTCCGCAATAGAGAAAACTATATAACTGCATATTTTATTTGGGATATCATGTATTTATAATTTATGTACTGAGATATTATTTATATAACTGATGTTTATTTATTTTATACACTATGATATTATGGTTTAAATTATATTGAGAAAAATCAGTTTGATAATATATATTGTGAGTTAATTATTTATTGTAAAGTTTTAAAGTTTAAATATTTTGCATTTTTCTTTTAAGACTTACTACGAGATTCGATAACTTTCTATTTTCTCATTTCTTAGTGTCAGTCACATGCCCATGAGTTTAGTTTGTGACAAAGTAGTCGAAATTCACATGGCAATCTGTTACAAATTTGTATTTAGCTGCAGTCGAATAAAATCATATGAGCAATTTATTTTGGCAGTTTATTGCTCAAATAAAATTTTTTAAAATTTCTCACAGAATAAAAAATAATTTAAATAAAGTCATTAGCTATAATTATTTTGCATAAAATGATGAAATGAACGGTCAAAGTGTTGTTCATTAGAGCCTTGATCAAATTCAAAATTCTTAAAAACATACACTAAGAGAATCATAGTTGTGGAAGCTCTGATGGTCAAGTATGGATTTTATTGAAGGTAAATGATTTAAGCTTAAGTGAAATAAGGCAAAATTATTCAATTTTCACATAAGAAAATGGCATTTTTAAGTGATTAGTCAATTAAAACTTTCTTGAAATTAGTTTTAAAGCTTGAGGAAATTGGATACAAGTGTTAATTGAGGCAGCTACACTAAGTTTTGGTTGAAACAAAGACATGGCTATTACATAGGGGTCCTAAACAAAGAGTTAGCTTTGTAATGTAAACTTCCTTAAATTTCTGTAAAATTGTATGAAGTTTTATATTTGAATTCTGTAAAATTATATGAAATTTTATATTCAAACTTTTATTATATTAAATTCTCTTAAATCATAAAAATTCTAAAAATGGATAACATGGTGCAGCAACAATGATGAAAAGCACATCATACTCTCAAATTTGAACTGTCATATTTGAGGAATTTAAAAAAAAAATATTATTTTTATTATCAATATTAAAGAAACAACAAAAATAACAAAAAAATAAAATAAAATAATTTAAGATTGTTGCTTTTTCAATTGTTTTTTATCATTAATAATAAAATTAAGGCCATAAATAAATTTTTTACTTTTATTAGTATTAAAAATAAAAGTAATAATTTTTTTTATATATTTCATAAATTTTTTTTTGTTATTTTTTTAACAAAATTGACAAATGAAAACAATTGAAACAACAAAATAATAAAATTTTGCAGTTATTGATTTTGTGTTGTTTTTCACTACTAATAATAAAATTAAAACCATAAATAATTTTTTTTTTTTGCTTTTATAGTATTAATAATAAAAATAATGATTTTTTGATATACTTCATAATTTTTTAACAACAGAAATCAACAAATGGAAAAAAAAAAAAAAACTAAAAACAACAATTAAAACAACAAATCAACAAATATCAACAAAAGTTGTTGATTTTTATTGATTTTTGTTTATTTTTCATTTGTTTTTAATTATTAATAATAATATTAAGGTCATGAGTAAAATTTTTACTTTTATTAGTATTAATAATAAAAATAATAATTTTTTTGATACATGTCACAAATTCTTGTTATTATTATTTTTTTAAAAAAAAACTCAACAACCAGAAAAAAATAATAAATAATTAAAAACAACAACTGAAACAATAAAAAAATAAAAATCAACAAAATTTTGCAGATGCTAATTTTTGTTTCTTTTTAACTTTTTCATTATTAATAATAAAATTAAGGCACAAACAATTTTTTTAATTTTATTACTATTAATAATAAAAATCATCAAAATTTCGCATTTGTTGTTTTGTTGTTTAATATTTTCTTATTTTTATTATTAGTACTAATAAAAGTAAAAGTTTTATTAAAAAAAATTATTGAAAACTATCGATAATTTTTTGTTTAATTTTTAAATAATTACTATATATATATATATATAAAATAGTAATAATAATAATAATTTTAATTTTAATAATTTTAATATTATATTCAAAATAAAAAATATTTTTTCAATTTTGGAACTTATAATTATTTAAAATAATTATTTAAAATTATTTAGAATAAAATTAAGCTAATTAATATATATGACAACAACACTACTACTACTTTTGAGACAAGTTTTATTCATTGTTTATAAAAAATATATATATATATATAAACATATAAATTTCAAATAAAATCATTTCAATGGACAATCATTGGACAGGGTATTTATTTTTTGTTCTTTTATTAGCTTGTAAAAATAATTTCATCAATAAAAATTCTTATTCCATTTATAAAAGTTCCATTTTCCATTAAGCAATCAAATTTATAAAAGTTTCATTGGAATCCAAATAAATTGTGGTAAAAATGTTTAATAACTCATAAAGTCATTTGAGGAAGTAACTCTTATGGTACGCTCAGCCAATACAAATAGTCGAAACAATGCATTTTGGCATGGCATAAATGTGGATCTACTTAGACTATTTGTGGTTGCCATGCTAGCAAAATTTGGTAAGCCTATGCATTCAGTTGTGAAAAATTAAAAGATTGTGTACTCAATTGGCAAAATTTAAAATATATGATAAAAATTGTAAAAATTACTAACTCCTTATTTGGTTCAATTCTAACAATAAATTCATTTTATTTCTAAATGAATTCCAATTTAATTTCCAAATGAATTCCATATTTATTTAAATCAAGCATATTTTATTAGTAAGAATTGATTTAGTTTCAACAATTTCATAAAATTAAAAAGTTGAATTTCGAAATGAATTTTATAAAGTTTTTATTTAAACCAAAAATATTTATTTTGATTTGCAAATAAATTCCATAAAATTTTATGAAATTCATTTGAACTAAACAAACCATAAAGGTTGTGATTTTTTTTTTTGGTATTTAACCCTTTTAAAAAAATTAAACATTATTTTTTGCCTTTAATTATAATGGTGATTTTATTTTATTTTATTTTTCAAAATATTTAATAAATTTTGCAAAACTTTAAATTAATGAGTGAAGGGAAAATTAATTTTTTGGAATTAAAAATAGAATATAATTTAAAAGGATCAGTACTGTTTAAAATACAATAAATAAACATTTAAAACACTATTTTAAAAATTTTTTGCTGGTTCACTTGATCGAATAAAAATAAAGATTCAAATATCAAATAGCATAAACTAATAAGTACAAATACTAATTATATAATATTTCTATGTTTCTTAATTTATCATTAAAAATAAAAGTTAATTTTATTAAACACTTTATGTATGTATATAAATTTGCAATACAAGATTCAAATTTTTTATTATTAGTTATGATTCTCAGTTTGAAAATTTACAAAGAACAAGAACTATACCAAAGTGTTCATATAAAATAATTAGGTTTGGGATTAAAATTCTTTACTTAATTTGACATTTTAATAGAATGTTTCAATATGTTTTTTTCTCTACTCAACCTTAGTTGTAATAATTATTATCACTTTATATTTGAAAAATTCCTACTTGAACACAATTGCAGACAGGCGAGCACCATTTGGTGAGTGCCATAAATAATAAAGCAGAAGCCATAAGCATTTTGTCTGCAGGAGAGCTGGAAGTGGGAAACGAGATGCAAACTTTGTGCCCTACAGTTATTGACAACTGCGTTTCACGAATGACCATTCAAGTTTTATTGTCTTAAGCCTTATAGAGGTTCATATACCGCAGTCCATCTTTTGTGTATGGACTGGCCAGTCATCTCCCCTCTCATTTTGGGCCGACAAACCACGTTGACTGGGGGATTTTGCTCCCACTTATGATGGTCAACGTTGAATGAGGGGAGATTTTGCAATATATATATATATATATATGTGATGTGCAATTCATGTGGTTAAAATAGTTTTTACATGTATATTTTATTTTAATATTTTAGAACAAAAATATAGATTATTATAATATTAATAAAATAAATGATTGATAATAAATAATATATATTGTTGATATTATTTCATATAAAATGTATATTACATTCTAAGAGTTATTATAAAAAAGAATGTTGACATACAAATAATTTTTTTTAAATATTCACATATTTATAATAATGATAGTTTTAAACATTATTTGTGAATAATAATAAAAATAATATAATTATAGAATATAAAAATTAATAATATATATGGAAGATTGATATTCTTTTTATCGATAATATAATTAAAATAAATATGAATTTTATTCTAATTTATTAATTTGTCATTTGTTTATATTTGATAATAAATATAACATAATCATTTTATTTTTATTTAAATCTATACCATTTTTAAATATAAAATTTAAAGCATTAAAATACAAATTAAAACTATTCTCATTAATTTTAAAAATTTTTGAAAACTAAACTAAAACTGTTTTTGTTAATATACAAAAAGTACATGTCTATGTTTGTCCAAAAATATTTTTCCTCTATTCATACTTTCATATATAGTATAGATATACACACATTTTGCGATATTTTGTTGGATATATCTCTAAATTTTTTATTTATTTATGAAAAGTTATTTTATAAATACAATTTATAGATACAATTTACAGACCTTATATTAATATTTGTATTATATGATAATAATTTTCATAAAATTGCAAATTTATACCCTTCAACATTTTTTTCATTCAACTGAGATTGTCATTAGATATTTGAAATAATACAATGATTAAAATAAAATTAATGGGCAAAATGTGGTTGCAGTTGGAAAATATTTACGAAGTGTTTGGTTTAATTCCATTATTCAATTCTCTTGAATTTCAAATGAATTTTTATATAAAATTCAATTGCAGATAAATTTTTATTACAATAATTTTTTTGTGAAATTTATTTTAAATGAATTTACATTAATAGTATATTATTTGGCCAAATTTTTTTTAAACCAACAGTAAATCTTACGAGTATTTAAAAAAAATAAAAAAAATAAAAGGGCATTTTAGTATTATGAAAAATATAGATTTAAAATGATGGTATTCATTTGAAAATTCTATTGATTTTGTTGGAATTTGGTACAGTTATAAATAATTTCACAAATTTTAAAAATTAAAATTGTAAATGATCCATATATTTTGTATTTAAACTAAACACATTAAGTTTGAATTTGTATATAATAATAATAATAATAATAGTTGGGAATTTTTATAATTAAATATTTATTTGCCTTTCCTGGAACAATTTATTTGCTGCTTCTGTTGCTTCATAATGGGTGGTTGAAAAGAATGACACGAAAAAAGAAAACAAAGGTGGAAACGAAAACGATGGGTAGAGACAAAGTCGTTCCCATCCACTCTTTTGTGTTTTAAAAACCTCAGGCCATTATTTAATGGAAAGACAAGAAGATGGAACATGTTCGATGGAGAGAGGTACATTGTATTGTGCAGAAAAGAAGTCTTACATCAACTCGTTGTATCATTTGAGCAAGGTAGCAATTGCACAATCATAATATTTTGACTTTTGAGGTTGACACACTTATTGGATCCAAATCATTGAAAGGACTACAGCATCATTAAGTATGTATGGTAGAGGTGAGAGGAGAAATTAGGAGATTTAAAATCTACAAAATGGTCCTATATTTTAAAAATTTTAAAAGTTAAATTTTCAGTATAGATATTTAATTTAAAAATTTTCATACCAATATCGTCTCATTTTTTAGAACGATTCGATATTAAATTCAATTTTATCGGAATGGATCAATATGTTACGGTTCAAAACGGATTTTTAGAAATTTATGTAATAAATGAATTTATATTATTAATTTAAATTATTTTTACTTAGTATTAATACTAATTAATATTAAAATTACGTATTGTTGTTAAAATTACATAGTTTTATTAATACTATTTTTTGTTACGCTTAGTAATTTAAATTTTATTCACTTAATATCCCTGAATTCATTTGCACCCTTAATCAAATGATATAGTTTTGGGCGAAAATATATCGTTTTGGTTATTATGTGTCTATAATAATAATAATAATTATTATTATTACTATTATTATTATTAAGTTATCAAATATAATAATAACAACATATTTTAGTTAAAAATTATAATATTTGAAATCATACAATGTTAATTTTCTTAATTCATATTTTTATTTTAAATTGAAATATAATGTGCTATCCACATTTTTATTTCTTGTTGATAATAATAAAAATAATTTTCTTATTTCTTATTTCTTATTAATTCATATGAGTGTTATTTTATTATCACTTAAAAAAATGACATATATTATTATTATTTTAAAACTACATGAATTTCATGGGTATTTTATGAGTGTTACTAAGTACATATATATATATATATATATATATATATATATATATATACTCATATAATATATATATACATATATGTGTGTATAATTTGATTGTGTGGAGGAGAATTGAGGTGTAATATTTTAGTATAATGTTTTAATATATATATATATATATATATATATATATATATATATATATATATATATAACAAAAAAATAAATAAATAAATAAATAAAACAGAAGCTCACCTCTCACCCAAAGACCCAGCTGCTGCTACCTCCCCATCCGCCACCGTCACCACCACGTTTCCTTTCCTTTCGGCGTGCCTCGACCTTCCGGAGTGACAATCGCCACCGCCAGCCTCTCCTTCCTCCCTTCTTTCTTCCTTTCTAGTGCTGTCTTCTGTCACTCTCGGTTGAAGCTGCCACGTCACGGTCAGAGCTGGATCCGGCACCATCGTAGCTTCCTCAGCCTCCCTCACATTCTCAGGCATCAGTCCACGTCGGAACCCACCGCTGCAACTCATATTCGGTGTCGGAATTGGAGGTTGAAGGTGAGTTGTTCTGGGTTGTTCTTGGGTTGTCCTAGGGTTATTTTCTGGTTGTTTGAGTGGAATTAGGTGTTAATCTTAAGTTGTTCTAAGCTAGATGATGAGTTATACCATTTGGTTGTTCAAATTTGAATTTTTGTGCATTATTCTGATTTTTTCTTGATTTACAAAATTTTTGTTTGATTTTATTTAATTTTATTTGACTTTATTTGATAATTTTTTAGTTTAATTAGTAATTAGAGTAATTAAGGTTAAATATTTGTAATGTATTGATTGATTTTAAGATTTTAGATATTTTGGTGTTAATTATAAGTTTTTATAAATTTTGGGTATTTAATTAATAATTTATTAATTTAGAAATTATTGTTAAAAATTATGAAATTTTGATAATTGATATTATTATTAAATGTTATTAATTTTAAAATTTAAATTTTAGTTTTTGTGACTTTTATACTTATTTTTATAAATATATTTAGTTTTATGTCAAATGTAAAATAATTAGGTTAAATTATATTTTTAGAAGAAATTAGTAGCTATTTATATGTTTTTATTTATATTACGAAGTTAATGTTGAGAAAAATAATTTTTAGATAATTATATAATTTTTAAGAAATTTTTTTTAGATCATTCACTAATTTAGACTAATTAATATAATTATTTTTTTAAATAATATATTAGGTATTATTTTTAGTATTATGTGAAATTTGAATATTTTGGGTACTAAATTATGAACTTGATAGTAAATATATTTATTGTGGAGGTTTATTCGTAAGAGTAATTAAATTTAGGTTATAATTATACTTTGATAATGAAATGTAAATTGAGTTATTTAATTTTTGAATAATTGAGATTATATATATATATTTAGTATATATATGTGTCTGTAATATGCATTTTGGGAAAATAAATGATTTAAGTTCTTGGTGTTTTGTTGAGTTGTGATCTCGGTCGGGGCTAACTGTAGTTTTGGAAGCCCGACTCGAGTGTGAATGTCTGTGAATATTAGAAGTGCATTTTCTATACAGGTTTGGCTCTACCTTTGGTAGAGAGATGTCCGTTTTACAGAGGAGACTCTATCGAAATTTTGGTAGATTTTCTCGTAAAACGTGATATTCGTAATAATTTCTATCGTTAGTTAGGTTTTATCTTGTCTATCGAGTCTTATCCAGTCTTCCTCGAGTCAGCTTGGAATTTCATTATTTTGTTAATTTTTGATTTTTATTTCATAGTCATGTTTTAAAATCGATCTGTTAATTTCTTTTCTAAAGCATATCGGAGCAGAAGCCGTGATATCGAGGCAGACGCGTGGTCGTCAGCCTTCTCATTCATCTGGTAAGTTGATAATATAATCAGTGCATGTGTTTTATTTAAAGATGCATGCGCTCATATTTTTATGTTAATATTATATGATTTATTTAATTTAAGGCTGCCATTAAGGTTTAAAACGCATTTCATTTATTTAAAAATTGATTTTTAAGAAATTTTGATAGAACGGGCTACCTGGTGGGCTTCACCAGGACCGTGTGCACATGGTAGAGATGACTGGTGAATGTTGAACTGGGACGGGTGCCTCGGTGGAAGCCTATGCTCTTGGGGACCGCCAGTGATTGTAAGGTTAATAATGGACTGGGATGGGTGCGTCGATTGATGTCTTTACTCTCAAGGATCGCCAGTGCTATATATTTGGATTAAGTGAATGACTATGACTTGGTGCCTCGATTGATGCCTTTGCTCTCGGGGATCGGTAGTCTAGTTGGAATAGGTGGGCCCGGTTGGCCAATTAGAACTTTGGGTTTAGGGTTCTACTGAGATTTTTCAACAGTTATATATATATATATATTAGAAATTATTTTTACTATAACTTTATGGTTTTCAAACCGTATAGCTCTTATTATTGACTTACTCAGTGAGGTTTGATTCTCCTTAATTTATTTTTTTTTCAGGAGCTTGGGAGTTCGACCTCAGACTGCCTCCACGCCGAATTTCTTCATCACTGGCCATTTTATGTAGGTCATTGTAAGCTATACTATTGTAATGTTCTAAGAAGCTACAGTAGTAACTGTACTATGAATTGTATGACTTAAGTATATTTGTGTATTTTATTTATATGCACCACATTTATGTATAATGATTTAAGTTTGATTTATAATATGTGACACTGAAAATATTTTATTTATGTATTCGATTATGTTTTAATTTTAGAAAAATTAATTTGATAATGTGCTCTATTTTAAAATAAAGTTTTAAATTGTGAGGTTTTATTTTTCTTTTCTTTTAGGCTTACTACGGGTTTCAGGGGCCTTATGCCTTCCCATTCCCTAGTGCTGGTCACGTGCCCTCGAGTTTGGGTCATGACAAAGTTGGTATCAGAGCATAAGTTCAATTAATTGTCTATGTCTATCTTTTTGTGTAACTATTGCAGCAATAGGGTTGCTAATTATCTTTGAGATGTTCCTATTTCTAATTCCGCATGGCGTTAAATATTCTTAATTTATTTTGAATTCAATTTTCTTTGTCTTTTCAGAATGAGGCGTGTGTATACCAACCCTGTTGCTGATTCGACTTTTGGACTAGATGAGCAGTCTGTGCATGATAAGGCTCTTCCTCCTGCTACACATTGTAGGGGCAGAGGTAGAGGTAGAGGTCGAGCCAGGGTAGCTGCAGTGGAGATTCCTATTCAGTAGCCAGTCGAGCCTGAAGCCCCAACCGTTGACCCTACAGCCTTTACAGCGGGACTGGTAGGGATTTATCAGGGTCTTGCAGCATTGAATCAGGCGATGCCCCTTATAAAATAGATGCTACAGCAGAGGAATCAGGGGATGACAGATACTGAGGCAACACTTCTTTACTCCCGGATCAGTAGAGTTTCTTTTGATGATACGGGTGATTCCTTAGACTTCATTAATGCTATTGAGGCACGTACCAGGACGGGACACATGAATTA
This sequence comes from Mallotus nudiflorus, assembly GCA_947683625.1. Lineage (NCBI taxonomy): Eukaryota > Viridiplantae > Streptophyta > Magnoliopsida > Malpighiales > Euphorbiaceae > Mallotus > Mallotus nudiflorus. The sequence goes on from CANTUR010000238.1 coordinate 514,919, forward strand.
TCAGCGGATAATGATTGTGGACTTGTCAGTTCAAGCCGCAACTCAAGACTGGTTTATGCAGTCGATTCAACCATCTATGCACGAGTTGACTTGGCCAGAGTTTAAGGACCACTTCTTGAGATTTTTTTGTCCTCCAGCCACCAGAGATGCCTACAGGTGGCAGTTGCTCCGCATCACTAGAGGGGATAGATCAGTGGAGGACTACACCAAGGAGTTTAATAGGTTGTCTCAACTTGCAGAGGATATCAAGAGGGACCCTTATAGGGCAGTAGAGCTGTATGTTACTGGATTGGGACCCACTTTTATTGGTATGCATACTGAGGACCGCACCCTAAAAAGTGTGATTGAGGAGGCCCGTTTGATTGAGAGGTGACATATTCGCCAGGGCACCATGATAGATCCCTATATAGTTAGTGGTAGTGGATATGGTGCAGCTCCCGGGTACCAGTAGCCAGCATTTCACATTAGTAGTTCGAGTCAGCAGGCTGCGAGTAGTTCACAGCAAGGTGGTAGGAGGTCCAGGACTCATTGAGTTAGTCGCCATGGTTATGCCACGAACAGGAGAAGTGGTAGGGGTCACAGATTCAATACTGAAGTTAGCAGCAGTAGTAGTGGGTAGAGCTCCGGACAGAGTAGTTCTGGGTCTGGGGCCAATGCATGTGTGAGTTGTGGATGATTTCATCAAGGTCCGTGTCATTTATTGTCGGGCACTTGTTTCAGATGTGGACAGGTTGGTCATCTTGCCAAAGCTTATCCTCACTCAGGATATCAGCCATAGTATGCTCAGGGTTTGTCTTTATTAGTGGCTCAGCCTTACTATTCGATGCCCCAGCAGTATAGAGCACCAGTACAGCCACAGCAGAGACCACCACAGCTTATGGGTTAGCAGGGCCGCGGTTCAGTTGGTAGGCCTAGTGGTCATGGGTTTGTGCAGCCCTCGACATCTCAGTAGGCAGGTCGTGGCCAGGCTTGAGTATTCACCTTAACACCACAGGATGCTCGGACTTCAAATGCAGTGGTAGCAGGTATTCTCTTTGTATGTGCATGTGATGCTAGAGTATTGTTTGACCCCGGTGCTTCGCATTCATTCATTTCTCCTATGTTCGCTTCGAGAATCGAGTGGCAACCTTCTAGGTTATCCTTTCCTTTATCTGTGTCGACTCCTCTTAGTGACGAGTTGGAGACAGATATTTTCTTTCCTTCATGTTCGGTGTTAGTTGATGGTAGAGAATTATTGGCGGACTTGGTGTTGCTTGATGTGTTGGAATTTGATGTCATTTTAGGTATGGATTGGTTGTCGAGGTATTATGCTTCTGTGAATTTTTGAGAGAAAGAAGTGGTGTTCAAAATTCCAAATGAAGAAGAATTTTATTTTAAAGGAGAAAAGAGCTCCATGCCTCGTAATCTCATTTCTGCCATTACAGCCCAGAAGATGCTTAAAAGGGGTTATCAAAGTTATTTGGCAGTGGTAAGGGATGTTGATCAAGTGAATGGGGCGATTGAATAGGTGCTAGTGGTGTGTGAATTTTTGGATGTCTTTCCTAAAGAATTACTAGGATTACCACTAGACAAAGAGATAGAGTTATGTATTAATGTCATACCTGGTACAGATCCTATTTCTATGCCACCCTATAGAATGGCACCAGCAGAATTATAGGAGCTAAAAGAGCAGTTGTATAAGTTGCTTGATAAGGGTTTCATAAGACCTAGTACATTGCCTTGGGGTGCTTCAGTGTTATTTGTGAAGAAAAAGGATGGTAGTCTTCGACTCTGTATTGATTACAGGCAGTTGAATAAGGTCACCATCAAGAACAAGTATCCACTTCCAAGGATCGATGACCTGTTTGATCAGCTTCAAGGTGCTACATGCTTCTCTAAGATAGACTTAAGATCTGGGTATCACCAGTTGAGGATCAGAAGAGGTGATGAGCCCAAGACAACATTTCAGATGAGATATGGCCATTATGAGTTCTTAGTAATGTCCTTTGGGTTGACTAATGCACCAGTAGTGTAATACTCTAGATGTCACTTAAATAAATAATGGTATTTTAATTATTTGTTATATTTTATTTTATCAAATCATACTATAAGTAGTTGTTTTTCCATCATAGTATATTTATTTTATGATTTTTATTATTGTGATTATTATTATTTTCATTATCGTTATTAGCTATAAGTATGTTTATAAACAAATAAATATAGGTATAAGGTGTAATTATTATATTATATGTGTATGTATATTAGTAGGTTAAGTGTATATATGTATATAATATAGTATAAAGTATAATTATACACATAGTATATATATATATTATATCTGCATATAGTTATAATATAATATATATATATATATATATGGTTAGAGGTTAGAAATAACCCTCCCCTGTCACCCACACCTCCTCACCACCATCATCCCCGACGTTCCCTTCACTGGCGCCGCCCCCATCTCCACCAGAGGACCTGAGCTCACGGTTTGCTGCTGCTGTTGCTGCTGCTGTTGCTGCTGCTGCTGCAATTTTTCTTCTTCATCTCCTTCGCCTGGCAGCTCTGGTTCTTTGTGCGTGCGCGACAGCAACTTCCCCCAGCTCGTCTCCCTCCGTCTGTCCTTGCTGTTGCCTTGCCTGAGCTGCTCCATCTTCCTCATCTCCTCCGGTGGCAGCAAGTCTTCTCCTCCCCCCCTGCTCTGTCCCACTGCTTGAAGGTGAGGGATGCTCACCCGATTCCTCCATTTTCTTCCTTTATCTCGAATATTTCTTGGTTGATTATCTGAAATAGGGTGTTGTTAGTGTATGAGGAAGATAAATTGTTCATTTGGTTTATTTTTGGGAATTATTTGAATTTTCAGAATTTTTATTTGAAATTTTGCCATTTTAATTACTTGCTTTAATTTTATTTTAAGTGGAATTAGTGAATAGGTTAAGTATAGTTGAGTGATTTTGAGTTTCTTTATTTTATTTAGGGTTTTGGAAATTTTAGAGTTAATTGTAGATTTTATAAAGTTTAGGTAATTAACCAATATTTATGTTAATTTTGAAATTTATTATTAAGTAATTATAAAATTTTAATAATTGAGGTTATTATTAATTGTTGTTAATCATAGAACTCAAATTGTAATTTTGAGATTTATATACTGTTTTTGTAAATATATTTTGAGTTAATGCCAAATTTGATTTTTTTTGGTTAAATAATATTTTGGGAGAAAATTTGTTGGTTAATTAAATGTTTTAATTATATTAAGAAAATGTATCTTGAGGAAATGAATTTTGACATGATTAAATAATTTTGAGGAACATTTTGTGTATATATATATATATAGCATTATGTGATTTATATATATATATATATACTAAGGAAAAAAAAAATAAAATGTAATTTTACACTAAATGTGATAAGCATATATTTTAATTAATTTTATTAGCATTTAAAGGGTTTAGATAAATTTTATAAATTAATTGACATGATTTCCTAAGTAATGTAAATTTTGAATATTAAATTCCTAGTATATATATATATATATATATATGTACACATAATACATGGCACTAGATTTAATTTGGGCTATAATCATAATTTTAATATGGAGACTTTGTGTAATTTTTTATCTATTCGAATATGTATGTATGAGATATATGTATTTGAGAAATACATATTATTAAATTGTGATATTTTATTTGAGTTGTGATCTCGGTCGGGGCAAAATTGTATTTTGGAAGCCCGACTCGAGTGTGAATGGTTTTGGAAGTTAGAAGTGCATTTTCTATGCAGGTCTGACTCTACCTTTGGTAGAGAGATGTCCGTTTTACAGAGGAGACTCTGTCGAAATTTCGGTAGATTTTCTCGTAAAACGTGATATCCGTAGAATGTCTACCGTTAATTAGGTTAAAAACCTGTCTGTCGAGTCAGTTTGGAATTTCATTGCTTGGTTGATTTTTGGTTTCGATGTCCAAAGTCATATTTTAAAGGTCGATTATTATTTTTTCCTTTAGATCATGTCGGAGCAGAAGCTGTGAGGCCGAGGCAGACGCGTGGTCGTCAGCCTTCACATTCATCCTGTAAGTCAGTAGAACGATCTGTGCGTGTGTTTATGTAAAAATACATGCGCTCGTATTTTATTACATTGATTACATGATTTATTTAATTTAATGCTATTATTTAAGATTTAAACGCATTTTGTTTACTTAAAATCGATTTTGGGAAATTTTGGTAGAACGGGCTACCTGGTGGGCTCCACCAGGACTATGTGCACATGGTAGAGATTGAGAGATGGATCCGAGAATTTTATGATTGATGAATATTAAACTGGGACGGGTGCCTCGGTAGAAGCCTTAGCTCTCGGGGACCGCCAGTGATTGGGAAGTCAATAATGGACTGGGATGGGTGCCTCGGTTGATGCCTTTGCTCTCGGGGACCGCCAGATCCACATATTTGGATTAAGTGGATGACTACGGCTTGGTGCCTCGGTTGATGCCCTTGCTCTCGGGGACCGGTAGTCTAGTTGGAATAAGTGGGCCGATTGGCCATTTAGACTTGGGTCTAGGGTTCTACCGAGATTTTCAAAGCTATAATTATATATATTATAAATTATTTTCACTATAAAAATATATGGTTTTCAAAAAGGTTTTCAAACCGTACAGCTCTTTTATTGACTTACTCAGTGAGGTCTGATTCCCCTCAATTTACTTTTCAGGAGCTTGGGAGTTTGACCTCAGACTACCTCTACGCCGGATTTCTTCTTCACCGGCAATTTTATGTAGGTCATTGTAAGCTGTACTGTGTATTAATCTAGGATGCTGCAGTAGTATATGTATTGAGGATCTGAATGGTTTAAACTAAATTATGTAGTTTATTTGTACCAAATACATTTATGTATGTGACATAAATTAAATTTATAATATGAGATGTTGAATCGTATTTTTATTAAACTGTTAAACTTGTGTAATTTGAGAAAAATCAGTTTGATAATATGTTCTGCGTTTAATTAAAGTAAAGATATGAATGGTTTTATTTTTTTCTTTTCCTTTAGGCTTACTACGGGTTTCGGTGGCCTTATGCCTACCCATTCCCTAGTGCCGGTCACGTGCCCTCGGGTTCGGGTCGTGACAAAGTTGGTATCAGAGCATAAGTTCGATTAATTGTCTATGTCTGTCTTTCTATGTAACTACTGCAGCTTTAGGATTGATAATTGTCTTTGAGATGTTCGTGTACCTCGTTCCGTGTTGCTTTAAATATTCTTACCCCGTTTTGAATTCAATTTTTTCTTGTCTTCCTTTCAGAATGAGGCGTGTGCGTACCGACCCAGATGCTGATCCGACCCTTAGGCTAGATGAACAGTCTGTGCATGATGAGGCTCCCCTTCCTGCTCCACGTCGTAGGGGTAGAGGTAGAGGTAGAGGTAGAGGTCGAGCCAGGGCAGCTGCGGCTGAGATTCCTGATCAGCAGCCAGTCGAGCCTGAAGCCCCAGCTGTCGACCCCACAGCCTTTACAGCTGGACTAGCAGGGATTAATCAAGGTCTAGCAGCATTGAATCAGGCGATGCCCCTTGTACAGCAGATGCTTCAACAGAGGAACCAGGGTATGTCAGACACTGAAGCAGCCCTTCTTTACTCTCGGATTGGTAGAGTTTCTTTCGACGGTACGGGTGATGCCTTAGACTTTATTAATGCGATTGAGGCACGCACCAGGACTGGGCACACGGATTATCAGAGGATTATGATTGTGGAGTTGTCGGTGCAGGCGGCTGCTCAGGATTGGTTTATGCAGTCGATTCAGCCATCGATGCACGAGCTGACTTGGCCAGAGTTTAAGGACCGCTTTTTGAGGTTTTTCTGTCCTCCAGCCACCAGAGATGCCTACAGGTGGCAGCTACTCCACATCACTAGAGGCGATAGGTCAGTGGAGGACTATACCAGAGAGTTTAATAGACTATCCCGACATGCAGAAGATATCAGGAGGGATCCTTACAGAGCAGTAGAGCTGTATGTTACTGGATTAGGACCCGCTTTTGTTGGTATGCGTACCGAGGACCGCACCTTGGAGAGTGTGATTGAGGAGGCCCGTTTGATAGAGAGGCGACATATCCGCCAGGGCACCATGATAGATCCTTATATGATCGGGGGCAGTGGTCATGGTGTAGCTCCCGGGTACCAGCAGCCAGCATTTCACATCGACAGTTCGAATCAGCAGGCTGCGGGTAGTTCTCAGCAGAGTGGTAGGAGGTCCAGGACTCACCGAGTTGGCCGACATGGATATGCTTCAAACAGGAGAACCGGCAGGAGTCACAGATTCGGTGCAGGAGTTAGTAGCAGTAGTAGTGGGCAGAGTACCGGGCAGAGTAGTTCGGGGTCTGGAGCTAGTGCTTGTGCGAGCTGTGGACGATTTCATCAGGGCCCATGTCATATGTTGACGGGCGCTTGCTTTAGGTGTGGACAGGTTGGACACCTTGCCAGAGCTTGTCCCCACTCCGGATACCAGCCACAGTACGTTCAGGGTTCGTCTTCCTCAGTGGCTCAGCCCTATTATCCGATGCCTCAGCAGTATCGAGCACCCACACAGCCACAACAGAGACCGCCTCAGCATATGAATCAGCAAGGTCGAGGTTCAGTTGGTAGACCTAGTGGACGTGGTTTTGCGCAGCCTTCGACTTCTCAGCAGGCAGGTCGTGGTCAGGCTCGAGTGTTCACTTTGACACCACAGGATGCTCAGACTTCGAATGCAGTGGTAGCAGGTATTCTCTCAGTCTGTGCATACGATGCTAGAGTGTTGTTTGATCCCGGTGCTTCACATTCCTTCATTTCTCCTGTGTTCGCTTCGAGAATCGAGTGGCAGCCTTCTAGGTTGTCCTTTCCTCTATCTGTTTCGACTCCTCTGAGTGACGAGTTAGAGACAGATGTTTTCTTTCCTTCGTGTCCGGTGATGGTTGATGGTAGAGAACTATTGGCGGACTTAGTATTGCTCGACGTACTGGAATTCGATGTCATTTTGGGCATGGATTGGTTGTCGAGGTATTATGCCTGTGTGAATTGTAGAGAGAAAGAAGTGGTGTTCAGGATTCCAGGTGAAGAAGAATTCTGTTTCAAGGGTGAAAGGAGCTCCATGCCTCATAATCTCATTTCCGCCATTATAGCCCGGAAGATGCTTAGAAGGGGTTGTCAGGGTTACTTGGCAGTAGTAAGGGATGTTGAAAAGGAGAATGTGGCAATTGAACAGGTGCCAGTGGTGTGTGAATTTCTGGATGTCTTCCCTAAAGAATTACCAGGATTACCACCAGACAGAGAGATAGAGTTCTGTATCGATGTCATACATGGTACGGATCCTATTTCTATGCCACCTTACAGGATGGCACCAGCTGAACTGCAGGAGCTGAAAGAACAGTTGCAGGAGTTGCTTGATAAGGGTTTCATCAGACCCAGTACATCACCTTGGGGTGCTCCGGTGTTGTTCGTGAAGAAGAAAGATGGTAGCCTTCGACTTTGTATCGACTACCGGCAATTGAATAAAGTCACTATCAAGAACAAGTACCCACTTCCGAGGATCGATGATCTGTTTGATCAACTTCAAGGTGCTACATGCTTTTCTAAAATAGACCTACGATCCGGGTATCATCAGTTGAGAATCAGAAGAGGTGATGAGCCCAAGACAGCCTTTCGAACAAGATATGGCCATTATGAGTTTTTAGTAATGTCCTTTGGACTGACTAACGCTCCAGCAGCCTTTATGGACTTGATGAATCGGGTATTTAGGCCATACTTGGATCGGTTTGTGATAGTTTTCATTGATGACATTTTGGTTTATTCTAAGAGTGAGGCTGAGCATGTGATGCATCTGAGAAGGGTACTTCAGACTTTAAGAGAGCATAGATTGTATGCCAAGTTCTCAAAGTGCGAGTTCTGGTTGTATCAAGTGGCATTTCTAGGCCACGTGGTTTCTCGAGATGGTATACAGGTGGACCCTGAGAAGATTGAGGCTATTACAGAATGGCCAAGGCCGACTACAGTTAGGGAAGTACGGAGTTTCCTGGGTCTAGCAGGCTATTACAGGAGATTTGTGAAGGACTTCTCTAGAATTGCTGCACCTTTGACAAGGTTGACCCAGAAGAATGTTAAGTTTGTATGGACGGACAAATGCGAAGAACATTTCCAATTATTGAAGAACTTATTGACGTCAGCACCGATTCTAACTTTGCCCTCTGGAACTGAAGGTTATACGGTATATTGTGATGCTTCCAGAGTAGGATTGGGCTGTGTGTTGATGCAAAATGGCCAAGTGATTGCTTACGCTTCGAGGCAGTTGAAGAAGCACGAGCAGAACTATCCTACTCACGACTTAGAGATGGCAGCCGTGGTGTTTGCTTTAAAAATATGGAGGCATTACTTGTACGGAGTGACATGTGAGATATACACAGATCATAAGAGCTTGAAATATATTTTCCAGCAGAGGGACTTGAATCTGAGGCAGAGGAGATGGATGGAACTTCTTAAGGATTATGATTGCTCCATTTTATACCATCCAGGCAAGGCTAATGTTGTTGCGGATGCCTTGAGTAGGAAATCAGCAGGTAGCCTTGCCCATATTAGCATAGGGAGAAGGTCCATTATCAAGGAGTTACATGGATTAATTGATCAGGGGTTGCAGATGAAAGTTACCCGAAAGTGCCTTTTTGCTCAATTCAGTGTACGGTCAGTATACTTAGATCGGGTGAAGGCAGCTCAGAGCAGAGACCCCCAGTTACAGAGAACCATGTATGAAGTGCAACAAGGGCAATCACGGGACTTTGTAATTGACAAGGAAGGTATATTGCGGTTGGGCACTAGGATTTGTGTGCCAGATGTTGATGACTTGAGAAAGGAGATCATGGAAGAAGCACATTATTCTGCATATAGTGTTCATCCGGGTTCTACCAGGATGTATCATAATCTGAAAGATACATATTGGTGGAATGGTATGAAGAAGGACATTGCAGAGTTTGTATCCAGGTGCTTGACTTGCCAGCAAGTAAAGCTTGAACATCAGAGACCCTCGGGACTGTTGCAGCCTATGCCAATTCCTGAATGGAAATGGGATATGATAGCCATGGATTTCGTGACTGGACTACCTCGAGCTACTGGAGGCTATGACGCTATTTGGGTGATTGTTGACAGGTTGACTAAGTCAGCACACTTTCTACCTATAAAGAAGACGTACTCTACTGATAGATTGGCAAGACTTTATGTCAATAGAATCGTTTGTCTACATGGGGTACCTGTGAGCATAGTGTCGGATAGAGGAGCCACCTTTACCTCAGTCTTTTGGCAAGAATTACACAAGGCCTTGGGTACCAGATTGGACTTCAGTACGGCGTTCCACCCTCAGACAGATAGTCAGTCAGAGAGGACCATCCAAACATTAGAAGATATGTTGAGGATGTGTGTAATGGATTTTGGAGGACAATGGGATTCACACTTGCCACTGATTGAGTTTGCCTATAACAACAGCTATCATGCTAGCATTGAGATGGCTCCATATGAGGCACTATATGGTAGGAAGTGTAGATCACCTTTGTGTTGGGAGATTGGAGAGAGGCAGTTAACGGGACCAGAGTTGGTGCAGATCACATCAGAGAAAGTTCCCATTATACAGCAGAGATTGAAGACAGCCTTTAGTAGACAGAAGAGCTACGCTGACCCCAGAAGGAAGGATGTATCCTTTATGGTTGGAGACATGGTGTTCATGAAGGTATCTCCAATGAAAGGAGTTATGAGATTTGGCAAAAAGGGTAAGCTAGCTCCTAGATACATTGGACCGTTTGAGATTCGGTCCAGAGTAGGTGAAGTGGCTTATAGGCTAGTATTACCACCAGAGCTATCGAGAATCCATCCTGTATTTCATGTTTCCATGTTGAGAAAATACATCCCTGATCCGTCTCACGTGTTGCAACCTCAAGCCGTAGAGCTTAGCGACGATTTGACTTACGAGGAGTACCCGGTGGCGATTGTGGATCGCCAAATCCGACAGCTGCGGACTAAGGAGATACCGATGGTGAAGGTGCTATGGAGTAACCATTCTGCAGAAGATTGCACCTGGGAAACTGAAGCTGAGATGCGAGTTTCGTTTCCGTATCTTTTTCCTTCTTAGCTTTGTAATTCCTCTTTTCTTTCTTTTCTAGAATTCGAGGACAAATTCCTATAAGGAGGAGAGATTGTAATACTCTAGATGTCACTTAAATAAATAATGGTATTTTAATTATTTGTTATATTTTATTTTATCAAATCATACTATAAGTAGTTGTTTTTCCATCATAGTATATTTATTTTATGATTTTTATTATTGTGATTATTATTATTTTCATTATCGTTATTAGCTATAAGTATGTTTATAAACAAATAAATATAGGTATAAGGTGTAATTATTATATTATATGTGTATGTATATTAGTAGGTTAAGTGTATATATGTATATAATATAGTATAAAGTATAATTATACACATAGTATATATATATATTATATCTGCATATAGTTATAATATAATATATATATATATATATATGGTTAGAGGTTAGAAATAACCCTCCCCTGTCACCCACACCTCCTCACCACCATCATCCCCGACGTTCCCTTCACTGGCGCCGCCCCCATCTCCACCAGAGGACCTGAGCTCACGGTTTGCTGCTGCTGTTGCTGCTGCTGCTGCAATTTTTCTTCTTCATCTCCTTCGCCTGGCAGCTCTGGTTCTTTGTGCGTGCGCGACAGCAACTTCCCCCAGCTCGTCTCCCTCCGTCTGTCCTTGCTGTTGCCTTGCCTGAGCTGCTCCATCTTCCTCATCTCCTCCGGTGGCAGCAAGTCTTCTCCTCCCCCCCTGCTCTGTCCCACTGCTTGAAGGTGAGGGATGCTCACCCGATTCCTCCATTTTCTTCCTTTATCTCAAATATTTCTTGGTTGATTATCTGAAATAGGGTGTTGTTAGTGTATGAGGAAGATAAATTGTTCATTTGGTTTATTTTTGGGAATTATTTGAATTTTCAGAATTTTTATTTGAAATTTTGCCATTTTAATTACTTGCTTTAATTTTATTTTAAGTGGAATTAGTGAATAGGTTAAGTATAGTTGAGTGATTTTGAGTTTCTTTATTTTATTTAGGGTTTTGGAAATTTTAGAGTTAATTGTAGATTTTATAAAGTTTAGGTAATTAACCAATATTTATGTTAATTTTGAAATTTATTATTAAGTAATTATAAAATTTTAATAATTGAGGTTATTATTAATTGTTGTTAATCATAGAACTCAAATTGTAATTTTGAGATTTATATACTGTTTTTGTAAATATATTTTGAGTTAATGCCAAATTTGATTTTTTTTGGTTAAATAATATTTTGGGAGAAAATTTGTTGGTTAATTAAATGTTTTAATTATATTAAGAAAATGTATCTTGAGGAAATGAATTTTGACATGATTAAATAATTTTGAGGAACATTTTGTGTATATATATATATATAGCATTATGTGATTTATATATATATATATATACTAAGGAAAAAAAAAATAAAATGTAATTTTACACTAAATGTGATAAGCATATATTTTAATTAATTTTATTAGCATTTAAAGGGTTTAGATAAATTTTATAAATTAATTGACATGATTTCCTAAGTAATGTAAATTTTGAATATTAAATTCCTAGTATATATATATATATATATATGTACACATAATACATGGCACTAGATTTAATTTGGGCTATAATCATAATTTTAATATGGAGACTTTGTGTAATTTTTTATCTATTCGAATATGTATGTATGAGATATATGTATTTGAGAAATACATATTATTAAATTGTGATATTTTATTTGAGTTGTGATCTCGGTCGGGGCAAAATTGTATTTTGGAAGCCCGACTCGAGTGTGAATGGTTTTGGAAGTTAGAAGTGCATTTTCTATGCAGGTCTGACTCTACCTTTGGTAGAGAGATGTCCGTTTTACAGAGGAGACTCTGCCGAAATTTCGGTAGATTTTCTCGTAAAACGTGATATCCGTAGAATGTCTACCGTTAATTAGGTTAAAAACCTGTCTGTCGAGTCAGTTTGGAATTTCATTGCTTGGTTGATTTTTGGTTTCGATGTCCAAAGTCATATTTTAAAGGTCGATTATTATTTTTTCCTTTAGATCATGTCGGAGCAGAAGCTGTGAGGCCGAGGCAGACGCGTGGTCGTCAGCCTTCACATTCATCCTGTAAGTCAGTAGAACGATCTGTGCGTGTGTTTATGTAAAAATACATGCGCTCGTATTTTATTACATTGATTACATGATTTATTTAATTTAATGCTATTATTTAAGATTTAAACGCATTTTGTTTACTTAAAATCGATTTTGGGAAATTTTGGTAGAACGGGCTACCTGGTGGGCTCCACCAGGACTATGTGCACATGGTAGAGATTGAGAGATGGATCCGAGAATTTTATGATTGATGAATATTAAACTGGGACGGGTGCCTCGGTAGAAGCCTTAGCTCTCGGGGACCGCCAGTGATTGGGAAGTCAATAATGGACTGGGATGGGTGCCTCGGTTGATGCCTTTGCTCTCGGGGACCGCCAGATCCACATATTTGGATTAAGTGGATGACTACGGCTTGGTGCCTCGGTTGATGCCCTTGCTCTCGGGGACCGGTAGTCTAGTTGGAATAAGTGGGCCGATTGGCCATTTAGACTTGGGTCTAGGGTTCTACCGAGATTTTCAAAGCTATAATTATATATATTATAAATTATTTTCACTATAAAAATATATGGTTTTCAAAAAGGTTTTCAAACCGTACAGCTCTTTTATTGACTTACTCAGTGAGGTCTGATTCCCCTCAATTTACTTTTCAGGAGCTTGGGAGTTTGACCTCAGACTACCTCTACGCCGGATTTCTTCTTCACCGGCAATTTTATGTAGGTCATTGTAAGCTGTACTGTGTATTAATCTAGGATGCTGCAGTAGTATATGTATTGAGGATCTGAATGGTTTAAACTAAATTATGTAGTTTATTTGTACCAAATACATTTATGTATGTGACATAAATTAAATTTATAATATGAGATGTTGAATCGTATTTTTATTAAACTGTTAAACTTGTGTAATTTGAGAAAAATCAGTTTGATAATATGTTCTGCGTTTAATTAAAGTAAAGATATGAATGGTTTTATTTTTTTCTTTTCCTTTAGGCTTACTACGGGTTTCGGTGGCCTTATGCCTACCCATTCCCTAGTGCCGGTCACGTGCCCTCGGGTTCGGGTCGTGACAAGTAGCCTTTATGGACTTAATGAATCGGGTATTCAGGCCATACTTGGATCGGTTTGTAATAGTCTTCATTGATGATATCTTGGTTTATTCCAAGAGTGAAGCTGAGCATGTTATGCATCTGAGAAGGGTGCTTCAGACTTTAAGGGAGCACAGGTTGTATGCCAAGTTTTCAAAGTGTGAGTTCTAGTTGAATCAGGTGGCATTTTTAGGCCACGTGGTTTCTAGGGATGGCATACAAGTGGACCCTAAGAAGATAGAAGCTATTACGGAGTGGCTGAGGCCGACTACAATTAGAGAAGTATGAAGTTTCCTGGGTCTAGTTGGCTATTATAGGAGATTTATGAAGGACTTCTCTAAAATTGCCGCACCTTTGACAAGATTGACCCAGAAGAGTGCTAAGTTTGTGTGGACAGACAGATGCGAAGAGCACTTTCAGTTATTGAAGGATTTGTTGACGTCAGCTCCAATTCTGACTTTACCTTCTGGAAATGAAGGATATATAGTGTATTGTGATTCTTCCAGAGTAGGATTGGGCTGTGTGTTGATGCAAAATGGCCAAGTGATTGCTTATGCTTTAAGGCAGTTGAAGAAGCACGAGCAAAACTATCCTACTCATGACTTAAAGATGGCAGCCATTGTGTTTGCTTTAAAAATATGGAGGCATTACTTGTATGGGGTGACATGTGAGATATACACTGATCACAAGAGCTTGAAATATATCTTCCAGTAGAGGGACTTGAATCTGAGATAGAGAAGATGGATGGAACTTCTTAAAGATTATAATTGCTCCATTTTATACCATCCAGGCAAGGCAAATGTTGTTGCTGATGCTTTGAGTAGGAAGTCAATAGGCAGTCTTACCCACATCAGCACAGAAAGGAGGCCTATTGTTAAAGAGTTGCACGAGTTGATTGATCAAGGGTTGCAGATGGAAGTTACTCGGAAGTGCCTTTTAGCTTAATTCAGGGTACGATCGGTGTACTTAGATCGAGTTAAGGTAGCTCAAAATAGAGACCCACAATTGTAGAGGATTATATATGAAGTGCAATAAGGGCAGTCAAGGGATTTTATGATTGACAGAGAAGGTGTGTTGCGGTTAGGCACTAGGATTTGTGTGCCAGATGTTGATGACTTGAGGAAGGAAATCATGGAAGAAGCACATTTTTCTGCTTATAGTATTCATTCAGGTTCTACCAAGCTGTATCATGACTTGAAAGATACATATTGCTGGAATGGAATGAAGAGGGACATTGCAGAATTTGTGTCTAGATGTCTGACTTATCAATAAGTGAAGCTTGAACATCAGAGACCCTCAGGATTATTGCAGCCTATGCCAATTCCCGAATGGAAATGGGACATGATAGCTATGGACTTTGTGTCTGGGCTACCCCGGACTATTGGAGGTTATGCCGCAATATGGGTGATTGTTGATAGGCTAACTAAGTCAGCACACTTTCTACCAATAAAGAAGACGTACTCTACTGATAGACTGGCGAGACTTTATATCAATAGGATTGTTCGCCTATATGGAGTACTAGTGAGTATAGTGTCGGATAGAGGAGCCACATTCACCTCAGTCTTTTGGCAAGAGTTACACAAGGCCTTGGGCACCAGATTGGATTTCAGTATGGCCTTCCATCCTCAGACAGATGGTCAGTCAGAGAGGACCATCCAAGCATTAGAAGATATGCTGAGGATGTGTGTAATGGACTTTGGAGGACAGTGGGATTCACACTTGCCACTGATTGAGTTTGCCTACAATAATAGCTATCACGCTAGCATTGAGATGGCTCCATATGAGGCACTGTATGGTAGGAAGTGTAGATCACCTTTATATTGGGAAATTGGTGAAAGGCAGTTAACGAGACCAGAGTTGGTGCAAGTGACTTCAGAGAAGGTCCCATTATACAGCAGAGATTGAAAACAACCTTCAGTAGACAAAACAGCTACGTTGACCCTAGGAGGAAGGATGTATCCTTTATGGTTGGAGACATGGTGTTTCTGAAGGTGTCTCCAATGAAAGGGGTTATGAGATTTGGCAAGAAGGGTAAGCTAGCTCCTAGATACATTGGACCGTTTGAGGTTCGGTCTAGAGTGGGTGAAGTGGTGTATAGATTGGTGCTACCACCAGAACTGTCAAGAATCCATCATGCATTTCATGTGTCTATGCTGAGGAAATACATTCCTGATCCATCTCATGTGTTACAGCCTCAAGCTGTAGAGCTTAGCGACGATCTGACTTATGAGGAGTACCCAGTGGCGATTGTAGATTGCCAAATCCGACAGTTGCGGACTAAGGAGATACCGATGGTGAAGGTGCTATGGAGTAACCATTTTGCTGAGGATTGCACTTGGGAAATTGAAGCTGAGATGTGAGCTTCTTTCCCGTATCTCTTTCCCTCTTAGCCTTGTAATTCTACTTTTCTTGAATTCGGGGACGAATTCATATAAGGAGGGGAGACTATAATGCCCTACGTTTTAATTAAATAAAGTAATTTTGAATTTGAATTGTTAATAAATACTTTTAGATTATATTATATAAGTGTTAATTATTTTCCTATCTAATGGAGATATTTTTATGTTAATGTTATTTTAGGATTATTAATTCATATGAGTGTTATTTTATTATCACTTAAAAAAATGACATATATTATTATTATTTTAAAACTACATGAATTTCATGGGTATTTTATGAGTGTTACTAAGTACATATATATATATATATATATATATATATATATATATATATATATATATATATATATATATATATATATATATATATATATAAGTAGGGTTTAATTGTTATTTATATGTGTGAGTAATATGTATTTTTGGTATAATATATATAGTATGTGTGTATTAATTTAATATAATAAGTATATGTGTGTATTAATTTATTATTGTATATATATATATATATATATATATACAAAAAAAAATAAAAAATAAAATAGAAGCTTACCTCTCACCCAAAGACCCAATCGCTGCTACCTCCCCATTCGCCACCGTCACCATCACGTTTCCTTTCCTTCCAGCGTGCCTCAACCTTCCAAAGTGACAGTCGCCACCGCTAGCCTCTCCTTCCTCCCTTCTTTCTTCCTTTCCGGTGCTATCTTCTATCACTCTCGGTTGAAGCTGCCACGTCATGATTGGAGCTGGATCCGGTGCCACCGTAGCTTCCTTATCCTCCCTCACCTTCTCATGCATCAGTCCATATCGGAACCCGCTGCTGCAACTCATCTCTGGTGTTGGAATTGGAGGTTGAAGGTGAGTTGTTCTGGGTTGTTCTTAGGTTGTCCTAGGGTTGTTTTCTAGTTGTTTGAGTGGAATTAGGTGTTAATCTTAAGTTATACCATTTGGTTGTTCAAATTCAAATTTTTATGCATTATTCTGATTTTTTCTTGATTTATAGAATTTTTGTTTGATTTTATTTAATTTTATTGGACTTTATTTGATATTTTTTTAGTTTAATTAGTAATTAGAGTAATTAAGGTTAAATATTTGTAATGTATTGATTGTTTTTAAGATTTTAGATATTTTGGTGTTAATTATAAGTTTTTGTAAATTTTGGGTATTTAATTAATAATTTATTAATTTCGAAATTATTGTTAAAAATTATGAAATTTTGATAATTGATATTATTATTAAATGTTATTAATTTTAAAATTTAAATTTTAGTTTTTGTGACTTTTATACTTATTTTTATAAATATATTTAGTTTATGTCAAATGTAAAATAATTAGGTTAAATTATATTTTTAGAAGAAATTAGTAGTTATTTATATGTTTTTATTTATATTACGAAGTTAATGTTGAGAAAAATAATTTTTAGATAATTATATAATTTTTAAGAAATTTTTTTTAGATCATTCACTAATTTAGACTAATTAATATAATTATTTTTTCAAATAATATATTAGGTATTATTTTTAGTATTATGTGAAATTTGAATATTTTGGGTACTAAATTATGAACTTGATAGTAAATATATTTATTGTGGAGGTTTATTCGTAAGAGTAATTAAATTTAGGTTATAATTATACTTTGATAATGAAATGTAAATTGAGTTATTTATTTTTTGAATAATTGAGATTATATATATATATATTTTACTATATATGTGTGTGTAATATGCATTTTGGGAAAATAAATGATTTAAATTCTTGGTGTTTTGTTGAGTTGTGATCTTGGTCGGGGCTAAGTGTAGTTTTGGAAGTCCGACTCGAGTGTGAATGTCTGTGAATATTAG
Source organism: Mallotus nudiflorus (assembly GCA_947683625.1). NCBI lineage: Eukaryota > Viridiplantae > Streptophyta > Magnoliopsida > Malpighiales > Euphorbiaceae > Mallotus > Mallotus nudiflorus. The sequence continues at coordinate 532,424 of CANTUR010000238.1, forward strand.
AAGTGTGTTTTCTATGCAGGTTTGGCTCTACCTTTGGTAGAGACATGCCCGTTTTACAGAGGAGACTTTGCCAAAATTTCGGTAGATTTTCTTGTAAAATGTGATATTCGTAATAATTTCTACCATTAGTTAGGTTTTATCTTGTTTATCGAGTCTTGTCCAGTCTTCCTCGAGTCAGCATGGAATTTCATTGTTTTGTTGATTTTTGATTTTTATTTCATAGTTATGTTTTAAAATCGATCTGTTAATTTCTTTTCTAGAGCATATCGGAGCTGAAGCCGTGAGATCAAGGCAGACGCGCGGTCATCAGCCTTCTCATTCATCTGGTAAGTCGATAATATGATATGTGCGTGTGTTTTATTTAAAGATGCATGCGCTCATATTTTTATGTTAATATTATATGATTTATTTAATTTAAGGGTTCCATTAAGGTTTAAAACGCATTTCATTTATTTAAAAATCGATTTTTGAGAAATTTTGATAGAACGGGCTACCTGGTGGGCTTCACCAGGACCGTGTGTACATGGTAGAGATTGAGAGGTGGATCTGAATTATATATGACTAGTGAATGTTGAACTGGGATTGGTGCCTTGGTGGAAGCCTATGCTCTTGGGGACTGCCAATGATTGTAAGGTTAATAATGGACTGGGATGGGTGCCTCGGTTGATGCCTTTGCTCTCGGGGACCGCCAGTGCTATATATTTGGATTAAGTGAACGACTGCAACTTGGTGCTTCGGTTGATGCCTTTGCTCTCGAGGATCGATAGTCTAGCTGGAATAAGTGGGCTCGGTTGTCCAATTAGAACTTTGGGTTTAGGGTTCTACCGAGATTTTTCAAAAGCTATATATATATATATATATTATAAATTATTTTTACTATAACTTTATGGTTTTCAAAAGGGTTTTCAAACTATAAAGCTCTTATTATTGACTTACTCAGTGAGGTCTGATTCCCCTCAATTTTTTTTAGGAGCTTGGGAGTTTGACCTCAGACTGCCTCCACGCCGGATTTCATCATCACTGACCATTTTATGTAGGTCATTGTAAGTTGTACTATTGTAATGTTCTAGGAAGCTGCAGTAGTAACTGTACTATGAATTTTATGACTTAAGTATATTTGTGTATTTTATTTATATGCACCACATTTATGTATAATGATTTAAGTTTGATTTATAATATGTGACGCTGGAAATATTTTATTTATGTATTCGATTATGTTTTAATTTTATAAAAATCAGTTTGATAATGTGCTCTATTTTAAAATAAAGTTTTAAATTGTGAGGTTTTATTTTTCTTTTCTTTTAGGCTTACTACGGGTTTCGGGGGCCTTATGCCTTCCCATTCCCTAGTGCCGGTCACGTGCCTTAGGGTTTGGGTCGTGACATTTTAAGTTTAAAGTATGTTGTAATGGATATTCCACATTCTTATTTGTTAATTGAATCATTTGAAACTATGCAATGTGAATTTTTTATTTTTATATTTTAAGTTTAAATTGTAATAGACATTTTCACATTTTTACTTGTTAATTGAATAGTTGTAGTATTAATAGTAGTGGCAGTAATAGTAATGATAATAATATTAATAATAATAAAATTAATAAAAATATTTTGTTAATAATTTATTTATTATATTTTAAACACAACAAAACTATTAATTTTTATCATATATTATTATGCTTATGTACATTCTTGAATATAATTAAATATATATACTTAAGTTCACTACTATTTATAATATTTATGTATTTTATTGAATTAATATTCAGTACTATATTCGATTTTCGGTTCGGTATGGTTATGGTATGGTTCAGTACGATTCTCGATTTGGTTTTTTATAAATATCCAATACCATGTCAAATTAGTCATAAAGTTCAATACGGTTCGGGATTAAATTTATTTGGTTGGTACGGTTTTATTGTCTTTCGATTCAGTTCGGTATTTTCTCTGTCTCGTGGTTAGCCCTAATGTATGGTGCTTTAATCCTTTAAGCCATTAGACACATTGATTACATATTTCTAAAAAGTATTTGTCATTGGCAAAGTTGAATTTGAAAGGGTATCAACCTCAATATTGTATTGTTGAAGAGCAACCTTTTTTGTGCACGGAGAGTGAATAAACATTAATCTTTATATCCAATAAATGATACAAAATATCATAATTTCTATAAAAATGTATATACAATACAACAATATATTATAAAAAAATATTGTAATAAATAAACATATTGAATGGATCATAACTTAATAAGAATATCAGTAACTAATTTCATACACTACAAAAAAAATGAATTTTTATGATGAAAATTTCTGTCACAAAATTGTGATGGAATAGTGACTGAAATTAGAATTAGTGACAAAAATATGTTACAGAATTGATTTATGTTCTGTCAGAAAAATCATCCAAAAATGATCTATGATGACAATTTGTGACAAAATCAAAATCTGTTGCTAAAATGTGGTGAGAAGTTGGCACAAAAATGTGGTGCTAAAATTTTGTGATGGACAAACAATCTATTACTAAATAAAGTACTAAGTAAATGACTTCATTAAAAATAATTTGTGACAAATCACTAATAGAATTTATTGATTTAGTAACAGATTTTAGAAACGGAATATATCCATTTCTAATTAGAAATAAAATTGAAACGGAATTGAAATGAAAAGAAGATAACATCAATATGAATATAAATTAAAAACGAATTTTCAATTCCATTTCTAAATTAGAAATGAAATCATATTTTCATTTCAGAAACAAAATTGATATCCATTTTAGATTTTGAAACAAAATTTTAGTTCTGTTTCTAAATTTGAAATGGAATTAATATATGTTTCTAAAATAGAAAATAAAATTTGATTATGATTCTAAATGATAAACGGAACTAATATTTGTTTCTAATTCAGAAACATAATTTTGATTCCATTTCTAAAATTAAACATAGCAATATGAAGTTAAATAGAAATAAATATATAATCCATTTTCTGAATTGAAATGGAATTTAGATCCATTCCTAATGGAAAAATAATAATAGTGCTTTTTTTTTCCTTTTTGATCTTTATTTTCTCTCTAATCCCTAATCCTTAGCTTCCTTTACTCCCTTTACACTAAATCCTATCTTTTTCAAAGCTTCTCCACTCTAATAAATCATTTTCGCCGTTTTTAAGGAGGAGTGTCGCCACTAGAGTTAGTATAATTGAAAAAAAAATCTAGCGACTTTACAAACTTACCATCTTTTTTTTAATAGAAGCATTTGAACAAGATGGCAGTGAAATTGGAGCAAGGAAGCAGATGCTGAAAGAAAAACCCTAAACATTTTGAATCCTCTTACTTTCATCCCTCCATTTTCATGCCATTCCATTCTCTTCTCCATTTCTGCCAAATTGTTATTGCACATATGTCGAGTCAAGTTAAATCAGTCTGGGTTGTAGATTAACCCATTTAGTTCATCACCGAGCATGTTCAAATCACAACAACTTATGAAACCTATGCTTTCGTTTGTAGTAGCTTTTATTTCATTTTCATACACTGAAAGTAGCTTTTCTTTATAGGTGAACCAACTTAATTTTTTATTACATTTTATGCATATAGATTATGTTTGAAGGGGCTTTATTTTCTATCTATATATTATAGAACTTTATTTTCTTTAGAGTTATGGCTTTGCGTCCTCCTATCACAATCACTGTCTTAGACCTTTTACAGTCATCTCAGTGTATTTAGTCTCTATCCCATCATTATTAAAGGAAGAATGTGGGAAGGTAACATTAGAGTTATTGGTAAGGCCACTGTTGAATCACTTTCAAAATTGAAGTGCACTATTTTGGATCCTTCATATATGGTTGTTGGCTTGTAAGGTAGCAAGAATTTGAATTTTCTTAGAGGTAATTTGCTAATGTCTATTCCTTATGCAAATATAGTCCTTTTAAAGATGTTAGAAGAATGGGATTTAATTGTTGTTTGTTTATTTTTCATGGTATTGCTTTTTGCCTTAGGTCATAACGTTATTATTTGATAGGATTTTATGACTTCTATGTGTTTATTGGTGTGGGTTTTGTGTTCTTATGTTAAGAGAAGGTTGCTTTTGGTCATTGTTTATTATTATGGTGAGTTTGGTCCTTTTATTGGTTGTTAGTTGCTTGTGTTGTGACTTGGATGTAAAGTTTCATGTGGTTTAGTTAGGTTGTGCTTCTGATTTGAATTCTTAGCCATTATTTCTTATTCTAGTAGTGTTCTTTTGTTTGGGCTTCTAGCGGTAGTGTTCATTTGCTGTTAAGGATCTTTTGTGGTGTCACATTATTATTCTTTATTTTTGTATTGTCTTGGTTTATTACTGTTATATTTTGGTTGATTGTTTAGATTTTAGCTGAGTTTGAAAGGGTCATTTGATGTTGGTTTTTTATATAACAAATTATGCATAATTAATTAAAGCTATAATATTAGATTTTTAATTTGACTACTTTGAGTTTAATTCAATTAAATTTTTGAACACACATATAGTTATTTTTAACAATTTGGAACTGAAAGATGCATGCTAGGCATTAAAGTCATGGAAATGATTACAGGTCTAATTTGATAGGATAGGTTTAGGTGCCTCGATCTAATCTAATGTTTGGTTACATGGTTTTTAATATTAGGTTTGCTGTTGGATATTTGTTTAATCTTAATGCTTATTGACATATGTATACTATTTAGATTCTTCGAGAGATCTAGTGCAACAATTGGTATTAATGGATGCTTAGTTGAATAAGTTTATATGATATAATTAATTTATGTTGATGTTGTGTTCTAATTGAGTAGTTTTATATCCGAAAAAAGTCTGCATATATGAACTTTTATGTTTTCTTTCTTCTTCTTTTGAGTTTAGTTTTGAAATTTTTTTATTTTTTAATATGATGTTGATTCATTTTTGGTACTTTATGTATACAAATAAGCAAAATTAAGTTGAAGAATATATAAATATATACACTATGGTAGAAGAGGACACTATGCAAAATTAAGTCAAATCTTATGGCTACCACAATAGAAGAAGAAGAATAATAGGACTTTGACTTTCAAATGTCATGTGTGATTGATGAGCCGATTAAAGTGAATGAATTCATGGAGAATAGGAAGGATGATAAAGAAAATTTAATAGTCTCATCCATATTAGAATATATTGAAAACTCATGTGAAAGAGAAGAAGAATTCTGCAATGAAGAAGATGAGCATATCAAAATAATTGAGGAGTTTTTATTATCTTTAGAAAATGAAGAATAAGAAGTGGAAGAAGTGACAACACAAGAAGAGAATAATATGAATTGGGAAGGAAAGGTCTTTGACACTATGTTTGTTGAAAATGAGCTTGTAGAATTTTCCAAAGTATATAAAAAGATGATTTGCAGCAACAGGTGGAAGGAAAGGCATATTGGTGCACTGCAATTTACAAGCAATAAAAAGAAAAAATACAGTGTGTAGATTGCCACATTCAAGATGGACGTGGAGTACTAAAGACTTATAGAAAATTAGTGATAAGGGGGAGTGTTAAAAATCATCACTAATTTTAATAGTGAAATATTATAAGATTTCACTAAATCTTTAAAAGATGTTTGGAAAACTTACAAAGATTTGCATGACCACTTGTCATGTAACTTACATAGACAATTTGTCTGAGAAATTGAGTTTGAATTGAATAAGTAAGTAAGGTTGCCAACTTGCAAAGCAACTTGCTTTGCAAATATTAAAACAAATTTGTTAACTTGCATAGATGAAATGTATTTGGACAAAGTAATCATTACTCTTTGCACTATAAATAGAGGATCTGCATGGCAATGGGAACAAGAAATTTTTTAAGTGAAAATGAAGTGAGAGCAATTAGTAAGAGCAATAAATTGTGTTATGTGTGAGTTGAGAGGTACTAGTATAAGAGGTTATAGAAAAATGGTGTAGAGTGAAAAGTGAGTTTGCGTGTGTGGGTAGTGTATGTATTTGAGTGGTTTGTATTGTAATAGTGAATTTAGTTTTAGTGAAAAATAGTTATTGTTCACTATTCTGTTGTCCCACTTTTCACATGCTATTTTATTATTTTATACACTCCAACTCGACAAGTGGAGTGGAGTCATGCTATTTTATTATTAGTTTTCCCTTTTTTGTGTTATTATTAGTTTTAATTGGTCCAATATGACATTTATCATCTTGCATAATTAAATTTTAAGATAGATACATCATCTATCTTTTATATGAATGCACATTTTTTAGATGATGACCATATAGTTTGTTGCCTCCATATTATAGAAAAAGCTTATGATGTTTTATTTTTAGTGATCTATAGGTTGAATAGTTGGCGTAAGATGTCTTTTGAGTTGCAGAAGGTTTTTTATGATGAGTAGGAACAAGAAAATGTCATGCTTCAGGATAATTATTATTCCATTTAATTTGTTAGCCACTTGAGTCTTCTCTAAAACAGTTTAATGCTCATGTTCAGATCTTTGAAACAATGAGGGAGATGGGGAAATAGAATCTTAGTTTTTTTTTTATCTTTTTTTATATTGTATTTACTCTAGTTAAATGGTAATTTTGATGTATGGGCTCATACTTTATAGAATCATTGTAATTTTTATGCAATCATATTTTTCATCAAAATTTAGTTGTGTATTGTTGATATTATTGAATAATATTTTACTCAAATTGATTTAAATAGTTTTGTCTCTTAGGAAATTACAAATAATAATAAAAAAAGAATTTTGAAATTAGAAACAGATTACAAAAATTTGCTTCTAAATTGGAAATAAAATTTTTTTTACTGCTAAAATAGAAATAGAATCGGTTTCTAAATATGGAGTTGTGATCGCTTGAAATTAGAAATGGAATGCAATACTTTTTTTCTAATTTAGAAATGGAACATGACATTTCCTTTCTAAATTAGAAATAAAAATATTCAATTTCTAATTTAGAAATGGAAGTCTTCTGTTACAATTTCATTTCTAATTTTAAATTGCATTGGTAAGCTATTTTGCAATAAGCGATATACCAACAGTTGAATTCCATTTCTAAATATGTTTTTAAAGTAATTAGAAATGGATTTATCAATATTAGAAATGGATTTTTTCCATTTCTAAACATTAATTTTCTTTTAGTGGATGAAATTTCCATTACAATTTAGTGATAGATGTGAAAATATGAAAATCAGTCAGTAAATAGTGACAGAAATGTCATCCATCACTATGTTGTGTAAAAAATTTATAGCAAAAATTAGTGACGAAAATTTAATTCCGTCACAAAATAGTGATGAAAATTTAATTCCATCATAAAATAGTGACCGAAATTTAATCTGTCACTATGTTGTGTAAAAAATGCATAGCAAATATTTGCAATGGAAATTTAATTCTGTCTCAAAATAGTGACAGGTACTTATATCCATCACAAAATAGTGACAGAAATTTAATAGATATTAAGCTAACTAATTAGTTGAATTAAATAGCTACATATAATATATATGTTTTGCATAATTAGTCAATTTGTAGTAAATTAATTAGTTAGTTATTCTATTTGGTTAATGAATTTTTAAGAGATATTAAGCTAATTAATTAGTTGAATTAAATTGATATGTGTTAAGAATTTATAAAATATTGAAAATATTTTAAGAAATTAATTGGTAATTTTGGTTTATTTTATTTAATTTTACTATTTGATTTTAAATATTTTTACGCATAAATAAATAAAAAAAACAAGCCCAAAACAAATAAAACACAAAAAATGGATCAAACAAACATTATAGTAATTTTCTAGAAACCTTAAATTAATTACATGCAAACCCTAAATTAAGCTACTGCCACCATTAATTTTAATTGATTTTTACCCAATTGAACCTAATTACTAATTGATTTTAAATGCAGAAAATTGAATCTTTTATTATTCCTATTATTAGGGCTATTCCAAACTATGTACAAAAATTAAAATTAAACAATTATACACCCATGAATTAAAATAACTACACAGAACACATAAAGGAAAAATAAAGGTAAAATAAAGGTAAAAATCGTAAGTTTTACTACAAAACAACACAGGTTCTTCCATGACATTCCATGGATCTTCTATTTGTCTAAACACATGTAGTATCCTCCTCAATTCACATTTGCACATCAAAACAAAAAAACACAAAAAATTAGATTAATAAAATTGAATAATCAAAACAATAACAAAATAAAAATCACAAAAAAATAGAAAAGAATGGAATAGAAAAGAACACTGATGATTTTAGATGTTGTGCAAATGCCCTTTTTAGCCCCTCAGATTGGATTATCACAGTTAAAATTGACTTAGTATTGATTTGATTATGGACTGGAATTTGATTATGTAACTCTCTTCTCTCTTTCGTAGTCTCTCTTTTTTCTCTCATTTTTTTTCGTAGTCTCTCAATCTGTGTGTGTGTCTCCAGACCCTGTCTCCCTCCTCTTTGTGAGTCTCCAAAAATCTCCCCCCTCACACACATGCAGACTTTACTTTTAAATACAGAGTCTGCGCGTACTGGCTTCCTCCTTTGGAGGAACAAACTCATCTCCTCATCAAAACAGACTGATAAGGATTTGATTTTTGAAAGTTATGTGTTTTGAATCCGTCAAAATCGTTTCCAGATAAAAAATAATAATAAAATTCAATTTTTAACCAATCAAAAAATTGAAAAAATAGACAAAAATAAGAAAAAGAAACGTGAAAAATTAAAAAAAATAGGACTTTTACACATCGGCATTGTGCAATGCCGATTGGCATTGGCTTATGCCGATCGGCATTGTCGGTCTTCATTACACCAATGCCGATCGACATTAAATGCCGACCTTTTTTTTAACTTTTAATTACCAAAGACCCTTGAAAAATTGACTTATTTGTAATCAAATCCTAAAAAATATTGCAATTTAGTCCCTAAAGTCTAGAAAATCGACAACCCAGTTCAATTTTTAAAAATTTCATTATAGGGGCTTACGTTGCAATTATGCACAATTGCTTCTCGAAATTGGGTGCTTACAAAAAGGAAAAAGGTTTTTGTATTACTTCTATTAGAAATGATCATGGAATTGAATTTGAAAATGAATTTTTTAAAAACTATTATGATGAAAATGGAATTTTTCATAACTATTCTTATCTAGAACTGCTCATTAAAATGGAGTTATAGAAAAGAAGAATAGAACTCTAGTAGAGGTGGTTATAACAATGATGCATGAATATAGCTTGTCACAATATTTTTGGGTGGAAGCCATAAATAACACTTGCTATATTACAAACAAAGTTTTTAAAAGAATTATTTTAAACAAAACCTCTTATAAGCTTTAGAACAATAGAAAACCCAAGATTACATATCTAAAAGTGTTTGGGTGCAAATGATTTATATTAAACACTAAGGAAAACCTTAGGAAATTTGATTTTAAAGTAGTCAATGAAGGAATTTTCCTAGGCTATTCCACCTCCAGCAAAGCATATATAATCTTTAACAAAAGAACTTTAGTGGTTGAAGAGTCCATGCGTGTTGTATTTGATGAATTTAACCCACTTGATCCTAGAAAAGATTTTTTTAGTGTTGACAATATGTAGAGGACTTTGTGGATATGAATCTTAAAGAGGAAAGTGCAAACAAACCTTTGGAGATTAATGGTCCAATTCAGGAAGAAATTGAGGAGGTGCCTTAACTTACCTTGAAGGAGGAACTTCTAAAGGAGTGGCAATCTGAGAAAGCTCATCCAAAGAACCTCATCATTGGTGACACTTCAAAGGGGGTAACTATTAGATCTCACCTCAAATATACTGCAAATTTATCCTTTATCTCTTAAATTGAACAAAAAATGTTGATGATGCATTGTGTGATGAATTTTGGGTGCTTGATATACAAGAAGACTTAATCATCATCCTATTATAAGCACTAAATGAGTGTTTACAAATAAAATGAATGATCAAGGCATTATAACTAGGAACAAAGCTAGACTAGTAGCTAAAAGATATAATCATGAGGAAGGCATTGACAATAATGAAACCTTTGCTTGCATTTCTTGCATTTGCATCTTTCATGAACTTTAAGCTTTATTAAATGGATGTGAAACATGCTTTCTTAAATGGTTTTATTCAAGATGAGGTATATGTTGAACAACCTCTGTGTTTTGAAAGCTTTGAGTTTCCTAACTATGCTTTTAAACTTTTAAAAGCTTCGTATGGATTGAAATAAGATCTTAGAGTTTGGTATGAAAGGTTAAGTAACTTTCTTTTAAAGAAAGGGTTCTTTAAAGGAAAAGTGGACATAACTTTATTTATAAAGAAATCCAAAAATGATTTACGTATTTTATACATATATGTTAATGATATTATCTTTGGTGCTAATAATCATTCTTTGTGTGAGGAATTCTCTAAGTTCATGCAAGGTGAATTTGAAATAAGCTTGATAAGAAAGCTCAAGATCTTTCTTGGACTCCAAATTAAGTACAAAGAAAAGGGGATCTTTATTAACCAAGCAAAGTGCATAAAGGACATATTCAAGAAGTTTGGGATGGATAAAGCTAAAGCAAGTGAACCTCCAATAAGCATAACTACCAAGCTTGACAAATATGAAAGTGTAAAGTTTGACCTAATTAGTTTTTTAGATGCAAATTTTATTGGTAGTTTGATAGATAGAAAGAGCACTTATGAAACTTATCAATTCTTAGGACAATATTTAGTTTCTTGGTTTATCAAGAAATAAGTTTTAGTTGCCTTGTCCATGGCCTAAGCCAAATATGTGGCAGCTATTTATTGTTGCTCATAAGGCTTATGGAAAAAACAACAATTTAATGACTTTGGCATTGAGGTTGATCACATTCCTATTAAGTATGACAACACAAGTGCTATCAAACTTAGTAGAAATCTCATTCAACATTCAAAAAGTGAGCATATAAACATTAGACATCATTTTTTTTACGTGATAATACTCAACTTGGTAGCATTCCACTTGAATTTTTTGACACAAATCACCAATTAGCTAATATTTTTACTAAATCTCATAATGAGGATAGGCACAACTTTATTATGAATGCACTTAATATGCTTGATGTGTCAAGCTTGAAATGATTATCATATTTAAGTGAACACTTATAATATATGCTTATGTGTGTATGCTTGTGTGTGTATGTACATATAATTGTTGATCCATGTAGGTTGCTTAAGCACTAGTATTAATAAATCAATAAAAGTAATTTATTTAGCTTATTAATGTAATTACATAGATAAATGTTTCCAAGACTCTTAGGTGTAATTGAATAAATAAAAAAAATTTCAATTTTAAACTAAAATTGTCTATTTTTACATATTATTTTGTTTACTGAAGTTTTTGCTCGGGAAGGGTATAATCGTACACTTTAAAAATTTTTTAGACCTAATTGTAAATTTTTTACACATTTAAGGATGAAAAAGTAATTTGATCACAACCATTACTTGCAACGGTTCAGATCGTAACATTTATTTAAGTCTAATATAATGGTGCTCACAATCATGATCCCGATCATGATCGTTATTGGCTATATCACAATCATGATTAGTGTGTCATGACCATAGGCACAGTCTTAGTAGACTTAGGAAAGAAAATTTTTGTCATTAATTGGTGTGTCTTTTCAAATTAGGAATGCTTTTAGAGACTCTTTATCTCATCTTAAAACCTTTCATAATCAATATTAACTTCCTTTTTTGTTTATAAATAGTCTATAAATTTTTCTTTTCTCTCACTTTCCATCTTTTCTCTATTTCTCACTTAAAACCTTAACTTCTTCACCTTCCTTATATACTTTATTCCATGGCTCCTAAGAAAGCTTTTAAGCCAACCTCCTACTCCCATGGTAAAACCCTAAAAAGACCCACCAAAGAGAAACTAAACAAGTCTCACCCTCCTTTTTCTTATAACCCCAATGAAATAAAAAAAAGAAGAGAATGACCTCTTTTCAAAAGAGAAACATAATCCCCTTAAGGTATATGTCTGAAATCACTCTAAAGAAGATGGATTACTTTAATGAAGTTGAACAACATCTTCTCAAGGTAGAGGCAAAGGACTTTTCATTCACTCCTCTTCTTACTTATCCATCCTTAGTGGTGGATTTTTTTTTCTTTTTCTTTTACTTTGAGAGCCACTTATTTTGATAACTAAAATCCATACTTCAGTATGAGATTTAAACTTAGGGGAAAGGATCGTTTTATGACATCCTTTGAATTTAACATTCTCTTTGGTTTCATAAGAGAGGGACATTTCCAAACCCTCTCTATTTTTTTCCCTTATTATTTTTAGGTGAAACATTATAACCCCAAACATCTACTTTCCTAGTCGACCACACCAAAGCATCCTCTATTTAATCTAAAGTTTTATCGTACATACATTATTTCATGACTTATACATTCACCATTATAGATAAAAGTAATGAAGCTATCTTTCTTGATAATTATTTTATTCTTCATTTCATGGTGGATGATGATGCTTTTAATTTAGGGTGTTTTTTTCAATGGAGATTGTGCCTTGTTAGTGATAAAGTCTCTAGTTCCATTTACATTGGAGGCATTGTAACCAAACTTGTAACCTTTTTCAATATTAACCTCTCTAACCTTAACTCTATACCCCCCGTTTTGCTTGGTGACACTTTCATTGAAAATTCTAAACAATTTCTTAATGTCAAAAAAAAAAAAGGTGTGGAAAGGTGATGCTCCATAAGAAAGTGGTAGAAGAGGTGATGAAATGGATGAACTCCTTAGCAAATTGAGAAGTTTGAAGAGTAAAAGGGTGATGAAGGTGCTCCTACATAAGCAACTTAAGAAGGAGCCCCTTCCTCCCAAAAGAAAGAGAGCTAGAAGTGAAGGGAACTTAAGAGGAGCATAAGTGCTTGATAAAGAGCCTCCATGGGTTAAATAACTCTTTAACCACATTTCTCTAATGGAGTCCAACTTCAATATGCATTTTAATCAAGTGGATGAGCATATTGCACACCTTTAACATGATTGCATTATCTTTATAAGAAGCAAAACTATGAATGCCAATATGCCCCCTTTGATCATCCTTTTACACCTCCCTAAAAAGGAGATGAATTGTAGTTTTTTTTTATTTTCCTTTTATTTATGTCTTTGTTTTCCTTTTTATTTTGTGTTTTTGTTTTTAGTTTTCATATTTTTAACTTTCATGTAACTGTGTATATCTTGGACTACATCTTGTAATTATTGAAATTTATTAGTTTATGTATTTTATCTCTTTATTATTTATCTTCTTTCCTATCCTTTTTCCATTTGACAAAAGAGGGAGAAATATTTTTTGAGTATACTTTATGTATATGTTAAGTATATGCGTTAACATTGTATGTGTTAAGTATATTTCAGGTATATGCCTTAAAATTTATGTATATGTTGAATATACTTTGCATATCTATTTGTTAATATCCATCAATATGTGCATCAAGTGAGGGGGAGCACTCTTCAAAACCAAACATTTACATGTACATATTGAGGAAGACCAATATAAACACACACATACATATTTGATTTTTTTATTTTACTTAAAATTATTTATCAAAATCAAAATAGGGGAGATTGTTAGTCATTTGCATGATTAAGGCTTGATCCAACCTTGTTTTGATTTTAATATGTTGTATTAGTATAATACAAAAAAACACTCAAAAGGTCAAGACAGATGCCAACTATGCTATAGTCATAACCCTTGTCACGATTGGGATTACAATCATGAGCTCGAGGACACTTAAATGGCTTAAACAAAAGTTGAAGATAGTGGTATTCATGGTCTGCATCATAATTGTGAACACACCCATGACCAGGCTCACGATCTCAAATCATAACCATAATTAAGAGTGTGTTTATTGAAAAAGTCCATTGTTCCTCATGGTCACATCACAACTAAGTCTAGCCTATGATTATAATCATAATCACATGTCATGAGCATGAGGTAAGTAACCTTCATTTCATAAGAGTCTAGTGGTCCTCATGGTTTCCCTCACAACCACAATAACACTCGTGACTAGACTCATAGACCAATGTCATGACCACCAGCCTTAATATATGCCAAAGACTACAGAAGGCCAGTGGCCTTTATGGTTTAAGTCATAACTGTGACATGCAGTCATAATCCATATGGCATAGACATAACGATCACTTAACTGCCCCAACGACTAGTTTAATTAATAGTCACAACCATGACTTGCATTATTAAGATCGTGACATGGAAAATTCTTTTAAAAAGTTATTTTGACATTTAATGAAGGCATGGGAGCTTGAAGATGAATTTAATGCACATCAACATCTATTTTTGATCCTTATTTATAAAATTGAATGTTAAATAATTATTTATAGGTTACATACTTTGGTTGTTGAAGAAAAATTTATTGTTTAAGCTTTGTGCATTTCCTCTTGTATAAGGTTTGAGTTGATCTTAAAACTCACTGTGTAATAATCAATTTAAGTGAATAGATTGAAGTGGATTAAAAAATCCTAACTTGAGAGAGTTAGGTGGATATATAGGTTTATTTGAGAAACTGAACTCCTTGATAAAGTGTGTTCAATCTTTTTTATTTCCTTAATATTTTTGTCATTTTATTTAAATTCTTTAAATCTTTCATTAGGCATATTCACCCCCTCTAGGGCATTTACACTTGAGAATTGCACTTCGAAATCTTTTATTTCTATAGTGTTTGTTAGTGTTCTTTGTATATGTATGGGCTATAAATTGACCTTTGTATTCTCTTTGAAGTAATTTATAAATTAAATATAATACTTTAATGTCTCATAATCACAATTATTTAAAGATAAAAGTTTTTATTTGATATATCTTACACATGAACAGAAATTCACTATTGTACTTTTAAACATACACTTTAGGTTAAGTTTGTACAATTTGATTATGATTTTATTTCAATTTTATTCTTATTTATAGGGCACTAAGGCATCATCTAATCACTAAGGTATCGTCCTTTTATGATAAGGCATTCATCTCATTGTTCAAGTATCGACTCGGTATGCTAAAGCATTATCTCAATGCACTGACAGCAAGCAGGCAGTTCAGAGACTCTGCTTTTATGTCATAATTTCACACCAATTCTGCACCAAAACTCAATACCAACATACACACTTATTGCATCCTATGGAGATTTAATACAATTTACAAAATCAATTTTTCAACTTTATAATGGAGAAGTTTACATAATTTTAACGAGGACCTTTTGTTTAATTAAGAAATTGAAAACTTAAAGAATGTAATGAATCTTTAAAGCATTGTAACAATATATACAATTCAAAGTATGAACAAAGTTTAAACTTGAATTCTTTTATGTAATTCAATTCAATAATTGAACAAAAGTAATCATGCTTATGAATTTTTATCAATATTTTTTAGAATTGAAACACAAAGGGATGGATTGAAGAAACCACTCACAATTCCAGCAAATATAAGCTTGTTTACTCCTTTTGGTCACCTCTCTTCACCCTAAATTAATTCCCTAAGAATCATGAATATCAAAACACTTGAAACAACTAAATCCCTAGAATGCAAGCCTTTGATTAGGCTAAATTCATGAAATAAACTTGACATGCAATGAAAATCTTACCCAACTTGTGTTTCTTTAAGAATAAATCAATCTCTCTCTTTTCTCTAGCTCCTTTATCTTCAAGTTCTTTAGAGTCGGCCGTCTCTCCTTCTCTTGCATTTCAAATGTACTTTTTTGTGTGGAGGCATATGTCTCTTTACGTAAGATCCCCCTTGACACCTCACCTAAATTCATGCATATAGGTCCTCCTTTTTTCTTAAATTGTAATCAAATCCCTAATTCATTTCCTATTAAATGCATCACCACTTACTTTAGAGAATTTAAGCTTAACATTAATATTGAATTAATTATATAAATTTCTTTCCATGTTTCTTCGAGACATAGATGTTACGGGGGTGGGGGATAGACAAAATTACAAAAAAGTTTTCACTCATTGTTATAGAAAAATTGGATAATTTAGTCATTTAGTAATAAAAATTAAATTAAAATGTAATTCTAATTTAATTGAATGTATGTTTTCTATTTTAATTACATCTACTTATATTTTATCTGATATAAATCAAGTTAGATAACATAATTTTATAAGTCTTACTAAATTCAATTTAACAAGTAAACAATTAAAATTAAAACTAATAAATTTTATAACATAATTAATTATGAACAATATTAATGTTAAAAATGTTAAATTATTGTTGTGTTTAAATAGAAATTTCATAAAAATGTAATGAATCACTATATTATAACTCTATCAAGTTTGTAAAATAAAATTATTAAAAAATGTGTTGTCTAATTATTTAAATAGAAAATTTATTAAAATTTTAATAATTCACTATATTATAATGTAGTACTATCAAGGTTGAAAAATTAGATTGACATATAAATAAAATAATACTCTTATTATTTTTAAAAACTTATTAAATTAATGTTTATTAAGTAAAAATTTAAAATTAAATTAATTAAAATATTTTTATTTATCTTATATCTCTAATCATATTTTAAACAATAGAGCATATAATTTTCTAAGAGTAGTATTTCTGTAAATAAAGTAACATAATTATCATTTTTAGATATTTATATAAAATTTAATAAAAGAGTTAAAATTATATTAATTAATCTTTAGGGATAACTACAATCATCCCTGAGGTTAGACCATTAATTAAAAAATAATAATAATAATCGGAGAAGGCTTTTAATTCTCTGTCTATCCTGCTCCAATACCAATTTCTGGATCCACCACCTTATTTGATTTGAGGTACATACTTGTGCAGCAATTTGACCAACAACTTATAGAACCTGAATTTATTTATTTGTTGAAATTGGTTTACCAAGTATGTGAATGAATCTGGACAGAAACCATAATCTTAAAGGTCCCACATAGTCCATTTTTCTATGGACATTTCATAAGTGCAAGAAAAATATGACTTCCCATCACCATCTTTACAGCTTTTGTCACCCATATGTGCAAGAAAAATAAGCCTCCCCATCACCCATTAGTGAGAAAGGTAGAATGAAGTCAATATGTATCAATTTTATTCATGCATTGTAGGTTTTTTCTTGGAGAAATTTCCAATATAACTCTTTTAAGTTTTGTGCATGTATGGATTCATTCAATTGATGTCATTGTACTGTCCTTATGCAGCACGGACATTGAAAAACTTTGTAATTGTGGTCACTTGCCAAATATAACGAAAATGACTCGTTACCATGTTTTACTAACTGCCTTAATTAATTAGTACCACTAAAATTCTGGCCATAAATGAAAGATGAAATTAACAAAAATTAATTAATTAAAGATGAAAAACTAGTCGATAGAAAGTGACTGCACCCATTCTTCAATATTATCCCCAAAGTCAGTGCAAAACTCTTTTTAAAACACTTAAAATATATTTTACATAGATGAGAAAGTGGTCTAAAAATTTTTTTTTTCTAAGAACATAAATGTAAAATTTAAATTTTTTCATTAAGTTTTTAACTTAATTTTAATTTAATTTAAAAGAAAAATAATTTATGTTGTATAGTCTATCATTATTTAAATTATTTAATTTCTCTAATAATAAAAGAAAAAATTTTATTAGATGGCCCATTTTACATGTTTCTTATCATTCTTGGCCCAAGTTTTTTTTTTCCTTTCAATTTTAAATGTTTGCTTCTCGTTCGTAGGTTTTCTTATTTTGTGTTTCATTGGAATATAAAGGAAAAGAGTGTGAGTAATTTAATAAGGAAATTATCCAGTAAATCACTAAGGAAACAATATAGGAGTAATGAACATAAAAACTAATCATGGAAGTCAATCATGAATACAAATTAATAATTATAAAAGAACTGCAATGAATTACATCATCAAAATTTGCCCTAAAGACATGATGAATTTATGCATTGTGCCAAAGACAGTTATTAATAGTTGGCCAACACAAACAACTCATCTCATAACAGTCTCACATTAGAGATAATTATTCACATTAGAGATAATTATAATAATATATTGTATATAAATCTTTGTCATTACACCTTAACAGACATGTAAACAACAATGCTCTAAAACAAAATTCAATAGTGCACTTGCAACATGATTATTATTTTTCATTATTTTCACATTCTTATAATGCTTTTGAAATTTCACTTTTCAAATATATTAATCCATCGTTCATGGCCATTGCCATTGTTCACTTTTGATTTTCTTTGTCCTGATTTAGTCTCAAAGTTAGAGACTTAAGGTCAATTATAATGTTCTTGTTATATATTTCAAAGTTTAAGCTTGTAGCAAGTAAATACCCTTTTTCATTCTTTATATACTCTTCTTCACTTCTAGTTAATTTATTTAAGAAAGTGGTGCACTAATCTCATTGATTTTCATTATATCTAACTTGGAGTGAAAATGGTAATATTTTCGGAGTTACTAATGGCGTCACCAATAGTTCTTTCTTTTAACCAAACTCTTTTTTATTTGGTTTTAAACTTAAACTTGGTTTCATATTATACAAATTCAAGGTTGTGTTTAAGGTCAATTTCTAGCTAATTGCATCAAGTTTAAGTGTCATTCTAAACTTCCATTGTAATACCTTTATAGTTACTCACTTAAGAATTTAATCCTAAAACAATATAAATTTAGCTTGGAAGTAGTTTGAGTTTTAAAATTCACTTATGAGAACATAAAAATAAATGAAAGTTAGTTAATTATATTTCAGGTTTAGGTTAGGAAAAAGTAATAAGTTTAAAAGTTCAACTTGATAGAATTTGTAGGGCACATTCAAAAATTCTCCAAAAATTCCATGGTCTATATAAGGTCAATGTTAACACAACCTCTATCTTATGGTTATTGTAGCTTATTATAACAACTTTTCATAATATCACTATATTGTATCTTGTATCTATATATATTATAAAACTTACATTTGATCAATATAATATAGAGAACATCATTTATAATTACTCTGAATTACATTCCTTTACATTGTATTAGAGCATGAAAACATCATCTTAAATTGTAGTTGCTTCTTCCTCATAACCATCGGTTGTTTCTTTTGCCTAAGACACATTTGCTATCAAACTCATACTAAAGAATTATCCATCATGGAAAAATCAGTTTATCCCTCTTCTTAATTATCAAAAGTTAAATTCCTTCATCGTAGCTAATGCCACTCCACCTCCACACACAATTCCTTCTCCCTCTGATGCCACTCAACAAATTGATAATTCTGAATTTGATACATGGATGCGAAAAGACCAAATGTTGCTATCATGAATTTTATCATCCCTTAGTGAAGGTGTGTTTCCTTATGTTATTGATCACCTAACATCATCCTCAGCTTGGCGAGCTCTTTCAAATACATTTGGCTTTATTTCTTAAAATTGGCAACTGCAAATCCACATTAAACTCCAAAAGCATAAGAAAAATGACTTGATAGTCACTGAATAATTAAAAAAGGCCAAGGCCCTTACAGATAAGCTAGAAGCTGTCGATCGCTGTCTCTCTCAAGTCGAGTTCAATATGATTATATATCACAATATTGACACTGAATATCATAATATTATTAGTAGTTTAAACCTTAGTCCTTATCCTATCTCTTTGTCTGAACTTCACAGGGAATTGGTAGCATAAAAAACTCTCCTTTAAAGCCAAATACAACCCACCATTTACTCATGTTGCCATTCGCTCCTCTCCTACAACACCACTATTACCCACACCCACTATTACACATATTCACCCTTTCTCCTTTCCACCTCATCCTTTAGGCTTTCACAACCGCCCATATTGTCCCTAAACTAAAACTCCTTACCAAATTTATAGCTATAAAAACCATATAGTTGATGTTTATCATCGTTGCTATCAATCTCAATAACAATCATCCTTCACTCCTCAAGAGCATCACACCTATCTTCGCACACCTGGATAATAGCAATTTCATCATCCCATGTAACCATCCTCGTATCCATAGTCCCACTAGGTTTGGAATCCTGACACTCGAGCTAATTTCCATGCCAGACCTGATGTTTCTACCTTAACTTCTCCTATTGAATATTTTAGGTCTAATCAATTACATGTTAGTGACAGTCAAGGCCTTCTCATTTATCACACTGGTAACACTACTATCTCTTCCCCTATTAAACCTCTTCATCTCTCTATTATTTTACATGTTCTGAAACTCACTAGGAATTTACTTTTTATTCATAAATTGACTAATGATAATTCTTATTTCTTTGAATTTTGGCCTACTCATTTTGTGATTAAGGATCAAGTTACAAAGAGAACTCTTCTTCAAAGGTTAAGTGAAGGTGGTTAGTATTCCCTTTGATTATAAAGTCCCTAAGCCTTGGTTGCCACCATTCCAACTCGTTAAGATTGGCATTGCTGCCTTGGACATGCTAAAAAATAGACAGTCCCCAAACTAGTTCAAGATGTTAATTTACCTTGTTATTCTTCAACATTTTCATGTTCTTCTTATATTCAAGAAAGTTTGTAAAACTATCATTTGCTTTAGTTGTTCTTTATAACACTTCCTCTTTTGACATTGTGCACTCTCATGTTTGGGGTCCAGCTCCCATTAGCATTAGTCAAGGTCATCGCTACATTGTTTTGTTCATTTATGATTACACTCATTTCACTTGGGTGTATTTCCTTAAAATCAAAAGTGATGTATTTTCTTCCTATTTATATTTCCAAGCTTTAGTACAACATCAATATAACACCACCATAAAGGCATTTCGCTCTAACTAAGGTGGTACTAAAATTTTCTTTTAGTATTCATAAGAGAATTCTACAGCTTTGAAATTTTGGAGTTTCATAGAAATTTTGTTTGTTGTATTTTCAATTTGTAATTCAACATTAACAGTTATCACCAAGGAAAATTAAAATAAAACCCAAAAATTTTCAAGGAAATCGAAATATCAAAACAAATGAAAAGTTAGCACCAAAGGAATATCGATAGCTTAACAGCTATATGATTCAAAAGTGGATTTTTCTAAGTTTAGAATTGTGTTTTCTATTTTAATTAGAATAATTTCTATCTTATCTCTAACAAAATTAAATTAATTAAAATTTTAGTTGTAATTTTGTTAAATATATATATATATATATATATATATATATATATATATATATATATATATATATATATATATATATATATATATATATTCTATTTAATTAGGTCTATTCATATTTTATCTAGTATAAATCAAATTAGATAATAGAATTTTATAAATATTACTAAATTAAATTTAATAAGTAAACTATTGAAATCAAAATTAACAAAATTTATAAAATAATTAAGTATAAAAAATATTAACGTAAAAAATGTTGAAAGATTGTTGTATAATTATTTAAAATTTAGAAGAATTTAATAAATTATTATATTATGAGTCTATTCAGTTTGTAAAATTAAATTATATAACTTAGAAAAGAAATTGAAAGAGTGTTGTATAATTGTCTAAATAGAAAATTTACTAAAATTGTAATAAATCAATGTGTTATAATTTGACTCTATTAAGATTGAAAAGTTAGATTGACATATAAATGAAAACTACGTTTATTATTTTGAAAACTTATTAAATTAAACTTTATTAACTAAAGAAGGAAATATAAAATAATTAAAAAATTTATTTGTTTTGCATATATAATCATATTTTAAAACATATACCATACAATTTGTCTTGAGAAAACATTTATATAAGAAAAGTAGTATAATTTTTATTTTTAGATATTTTTATTAAAATTTTATAAAAAGAGTTAACATTAAATTCATTAATATTTATCATCTAATCATTAGCTGAAATTGAAAAGATTATATTAAATTACTTTTATGTAAACAAAGGTACCAAATTAAAAATCTTGAAAAAAATAGCGTCATTATTGAAATAGAAAATTTACTAAAATTATAATAAATTATAAGAATATATAACTTTTTATTATTTTTTAAATTGTTTATTAAGAAAATAATTAAGTAGTGATTTCTTATTATCTCATGATTAATTATGACTTTAATGTTTTTTTAGATAAAATTAATTTTAAAATTGGAAAAAATAATTATAAAAAATATTTAAAGAATACCATATCATTCTTTAAATGAAAGATTTGTTGAAATTCTATAAATTATAACTATATTGTTGATTTATATTTAAATATTAGTGATAAACAAATCAAATTGAAACATAAGCATCAAATACTATAAAATATTTTAGAAATTTAGTTCAGTATGGTTGAATTATATTTCTTATAGCAAAAAATGAGCTGAACTGAAAATATTTTTGTTTTTTAAAATAAAAATTGAACTAAATCCTTTTACAACTTAAACTGAACCAAATAGATTCAATATTTAGTTATTTTTGGTCACCCCTACTTGCCATTTCATCATGGTCTTTAACACATCAAGAAGTCACATCATCAATTATACATGACAATTAAAAGTTGGATAAAATTGAAAGTAATCAAAAAATTAAACGTCTAAATTGATATAAATTAAAAGATATAATTATTTAAAAGATTGGTCTATAGTTAAGAATAAATAGGATCATTTTCCCTTTTTAGAATGTGTTACATGAGTATATGTAAATTAATTTCATTTTTATTAGAGATAAAATAGAAATTAACCTAATTAGAATAGGAAATATGATTTTCAATTAATTAAAATTAATTTTTTTTGAGATAAAATAGAAATTAATTAACCTAATTAAAATAGAAAATATACTTTCTATTAAATTAGAATTATATTTTAGTTAATTTAATTTTTATTAGAGTTACAATAGAAGTTAACATAATTAAAATAGGAAATACAATTTATATCAAATTAAAATTATATTTTAATTAATTTAATTTTGCTTTTATTAGTAAATGATGAAATTATCCAATTTTTATACAATAATAAATGAAGACTTTTTCATAATTTTTCATGTTCCCCTTCGAACAAAGTTTGCATTCGTTATTATATAAAAATTGGATAATTTAGTCATTTACTAATAAAAGTAAAATTAAATTAATTGAAATACAATTTTAATTTGATAGAAAGTCTATTTCCTATTTTAATTAAATCAACTAAAATATAATTCTATTTTAATTGAAAGTATGTTTCCTATTTTATTTAGGTTAACTTCTATCTTATCTCTAACAAAAATTCTAATTTAATTGAAAGTTCTATTCTAATTAGGTTAAAGTCATTTTATCTCAAATAAAAATTAATTTTCTTAAAATATAATTCTAATATAATTGAAAACATGCTTCCTATTTTAATTAGGTTAACTTCTATTTTATATTTAACAAAATTAAATTAATTAAAATGTAATTCTAATTTAATTGAAAGTATATTTCCCTTTCTAATTAGGTTAACTTCTATTTTATCTCTAATAAAAATAAAGTTAATTAACACACTAATTTAATTTCTTTTATGGTGAGTTCAGGTATTCTAGTTCCTATGTTTAGTGGGTGCAGCTTAGTGTGTCCTTCACATTTTCTATATGCGGATGACATTCTCATTTTTTGCAAGGCTTCCTATGCTAATATTGATATGCTTACTCATGTTTTCAATGATTATGGAACTTTATCTTGTTAGTAGGTAAACTAGGATAAGTATGAGATGTTATTGAGTAATGGCATTTCTAATTATCGTGTTATGGCTTTGCGTTCTAGAGATGGGATGCATGCAAGTTCTTTCCCTTTCACATATTTAAGTGTTACTATGTTTATTGAAGAGATAAATACAGTCTTATGCTGATAGAATTATTGATAAAATGGAAGTTTGGAAGGGTCATTCTTTGTCTATGGCAGGACTATTAGCTTTAATTAAATATTCTGTTTATGGGTCCCTTTTGCATTATTTTATGATATACAAATAGTTAGCTTCTTTTCTTAAGTTTCTAGAAAAAGCTATTAGGAATTTTCTTTGGATAGAATCAATTCATTCAAAAAGATTAGTTTCTGTGACTTGGAATCAATGTTGTTTGCCCTTTGATGAAGGTGGTCTTACTTTGAAACATTCATTTTTTTAGGGTGACTGGCTTAGAAGCTCTGTTGTGGTTCTTCATTTATTTATTCATTCTTGCAGTAGAGATTTCTCAAGTATAGTTCTCTGAAGAGTTCTTTTTATGTTCTTCAATTTGGCCCTTTATTAGAGATGTTTATAGTGATTTGCAAGCTTCTTCTCAATGGTTACCTTCCTTTTCGTCCAATTTGAACTTTTGGATTTCAAACTTTCTTGGTTACTCAATTACCGAGAAAATTGGTATTCCCTTATCAGCTAAGAAACTTCTCTTCTCTTCTATTATTGATTTTTTTGGGATGGTGATTTGCATATGCCTACATATTTTTCTATTGCTTATCCTGACATTGTTAATGATCTCAAGAATGTTATTTTTTCAGCTACTTCTGGTGACTATTTTATTTGGAGATTTTCTCCGAAGGGTTTTTTTTTCTTTCAAGCATGCAGGTGATTTTTGCAAGGCTTCGAGTCCCAAGGTTGCTTAGGAGAGAGAGTTATGGAGGCATTATCTTCCTCCAAGTTGATCTCTTTTATGTTGGCATGGTCTCTTTCAAAAGCTTCCATCTAATGAGAACTTATAGTGGAAAGGCATTCCTATTATTTATTAATGTTGTCTTTGTGCTAATGCTTATGAATCTATTGATCATGTGCTTGTTTCTTGCCTTTATGTAGTAGCTTTGTGGACTACCTTGCAAGATCTTTTTTAGGTTAATTTTCCCATTTCTGGTTCTACACTTGAATTGTCTAAGGTTGCCTCTTCCATTATTTTTTCTAGTCAACTAGCGATTCTTGGAAAGTTAGCATTATCACTACTTATTGGCTTTTATGGAGGGTGCACAATCAAGCCACCTTTTAGGATTGCTTTATGCCCATCTCCGTCTCTTTCATGAATCTTTGCAAATGGAATAAGGAAACTAAGCTTTTCAAGGTTCGTAATATATGGAATGCTCAATTAGAGCTGTTTATTCTCTAACAACTATGTATTACTGGTATTCCTAAACCAGTTTCTATTACTTATGAAATTTTTTAGTTTCCTCCTTTTCAAAACTAGTTTAAGGTTAACACAGATGGAGCAGTGAAGGGTTGTCTTGGTATAACTGGTACATGTGGGATTTTTTGGCTTTTTAATGGTTACTCAATTGGTTCTTTTGCAGCTCCTCTCAGTTGTAAATTTTCTTTCGAGGTAGAATTAATAACGGTTATGGTTGCAGTTAGGTATGTTGTTTAATTTAACTACAACCCTCTTTGGATTGTAAGTGACTCAGTCAATATTGTTCGGATGATTCAAAGTCAAAGTTGTGATGTTTCATGGAACTTGCATACGGATTGACATCAGTGTCTTCTTTCTATGCATTCTCCTTAAATTTATGCTTCCCATATCTTTAGGGAGGGTAACTTGGTGTCGGAAAAACTTTCTAATTTAGTTGTTGATCTTGCTTGCGAAGCTTGGTGGCCTACTTTTCCTTCGGAGTGTTTTGAATTAGTTAGAAATGATGTTATGGGTTTTCATTCATATAAGTTTTCATAGTTTCTCTTCCTATTGTATTTCTTTGCCCTTTGAGGTTGTAATCAACGTTAGTTTCTTTTTTAATAAATAGCCTAATATTGGTATGTGATGTAAATGCTAAGGAGGTACCAACCTAACTGGGATGTCTAGGTGTACTTCTGATACCAGTGTTAGGAAATCTTATATAAAAAAGTACTAATTTAATTGAAAATATGTTTCATATTTTAATTATATTAATTTCTATTTTATCTTTAAAAAAATTAAATTAATTACAATTGCAGTGATAATTTTGTTAAAAACATATATTTTTGTATTTTAATTAGATCTACTTAGATTTTATCAAATATAAATAAAATTAGATAACATTATTTTATAAGTCTTATTATATTAAATTTAATAATTTATAAATTTTATAAAAATAAGAAAAAAATATTTTTAAAAGTAGATATTTTTATAAATAAAAAATTAATGAATAAAAAATAAAGCATATATCTAATATAAATCAAATTAGATAAAATAATTTTATAAGTATTATCATATTAAAAAATGATTAAAATCAAAATTAATAAATTTTATGAAAATAGGAAAATTATATAATTTTTTTTGAAAGTATATATTTTTATAAATTTCAAATTAATAAATGAAAAAATAGAGCATATAATTTGTTTGGAAGTGTATTATCTATAAGAAAAGTAAGTGTTAAAAAAAAGGAAAAGTAATATAATTATCATTTTAGATATTTTTATAAAATTTAAGAAAAAAGAGTTAAAATTAAATTAATTAATATTTATAATTTAATTATTAACTGAACTTAAAAAATAGCATCAAATTAATTTTTGTATAGATAAAAGTATTAATATAAAAAAATTGAAGAAAGAAAGTGTCATAACTCAAATAAAAAATTTACTAAAATTGTAATAAATTATAAGTTCAATAGGTTTTTAATATTTAAATTGTTATATAAAGAAAATATAACTTCTATTATTTTTAAATTTTTATTAACAATTAACTAGTAATTTTTATTATCTTATGATTAATTATGATTATAATTTTTTTTATATAAAATCAGTTTTAAAGTTGAGAAAATTAATTATAAGAAATATTGAAGTAATATCATATAATTATTTAAATAAAATATTTATAAAATTTGTAGTAAATTATAACTATATTTAGTTAATATCAAATCGTTATATAAATAGATAACACTGTTATTACTTTTAAAACTTTTATTTAATAATAATAATAATAATAGTAATAATAATAATAATAATAATATGTTTAATTATTTGTTTACCATATATCACGTGACAAATAAATTTTTTATTTAGGTGTGAAACACATAATTATTTACTAGTATATAATAAATTTATTATTTTTAAATTTTTATTAACAATTACCTAATAATTTTTATTATTTTATAATTAATTATGACCATAATATTTTTTTTATATATAAAATCAGTTTTAAAGTTGAGAAAATTAATTATAAGAAATATTGAAGCAATATCATATAATCATTTAAATAAAATATTCATAAAAATTGTAGTAAATTATAATTATATTAAGTTAATATCAAATTTTTATATAAATAGATAATAGTGTTATTATTTTTAAAATTTTATTTAATAATAATAATAATAATAATAATAATAATAATAATAATAATAATAATATGATTAATTATTTGTTTAATATATATCTTGAGTCAAATAAAATTTTTATTCACGTTTAAAATATGTAGTTGTTTACTAGTATGTATATATATATTTTTTTGTGCACACACACACACACACACACAAATATATATACATACTAGTAAACATCTATGTGTTTCACACATGAATAAAAAATTTATTTGATTCGTGATATATAGTAAACAAATTGAAAGAGTCCGAGGGGAGGGGGGTGAATAGCATTATCAAACAAAAATAAGAAATTAAAAATATTTGAATAAGAATTAGAGAAATGTTGAGAAAGAAAAATGAAGAACACAATGATTTAAGGAGTTTGGATTCAACAAAAATCCTATATCTCTACCTAACTTATCCCCAAGTTAAGATTTTCAATCACCCACAATCTTATTCATAAGATTGAGATTGCACAAGAGTTTTATGACTCACTCTTACAACCATACAACTTGAGTTTTCAAGGCTTACTCTAAAACTAATTTATAAGTGTTTTCAAAGCTCATAGTAAAATTGAATTCCTAAATGTTTTAATGGCTAAACACTTAAATTAATTCCTTTAGAATAGAATCTCACTTTTGATTTCTTTAACCCTATAAAATAGAAGAACAAGAATGTTATTCTAACACTCACCAACTCTCACAAGAGCTACACAAATACAAGAACTGTTTGAGAGAGAATTTAAGAGCTTAATTGAATACTTCAGATAGAATGAATGATGAGCAAGTTTCTTAACCTTAAAACAATCTTCAGAAGTCACATTTATACTTGAGCAATCCAATTATAGCTATTGGAAGCAATAATATCATTCCCAATAAAAAAAAGTCCATTTGAATGAAATTTGGACTTTTAAGTTGCATTTTGTCAAGTCCGAGTAAGGAGATCATCCGTCTTAATCGGGACTAGCATTAAATAATCATTATAAGTTGTTGTATCTGAAAAATACCATGATCCTGATTGGGATATTATGGTCCCAATCGGGACTACACTATCCCAAGTAATGTCCTAATTGGGATATGAGATTGGGATGTGTATTGCCCTTTTAATGAATTTTGCTCTTCTTTGGTCCCGCTCAGGACTGCTTTGGTCTTGATCGAGACTATAACACAAATTTTAACCTTTTTCTATAATTTAGTCCCTGTGATGAGTTCGGTTGAGATAATACTTGAAATGGCTTTCTGGAATCATTTTTCTTCGATATTTCATTATTATTTTGACTTCCAAATAGTTCTTAACTTATACACACTTGAAGCAAACACATTAGTGGCTTAAAATTAAGTTTGTTAAGATCAAAATCATTATTGCTAACTTGCTAAGGTCAATAATCTCCCCCTTTTTAATTTTGACAAACTTATTTTGAGTTTGATATGTAAAGTGTGTGATTAATAACAATTTGAGATAATAATCAATATATGAGAACAAACATATTTCTTTATTTCTCCCCCGATGAATATAGACATGATAAGAAATATAAATTTTTATTCTAAATAACAAAAATATCATGATAAAAATTATGGTCCTCCAAGGCATAAAAGGAACGTGAAGGAAATAATTTCAAACATGTATAATGCATAAACATAATCATATAAAGCTTAGCTAGTTAATTGATCATGTGACACTTAACATATTGCAATCGTGAACATTAAGCACAAATATCACATTGCTTTTTCTCCCTTTTTTGTTAAACAATAAAGGAAAAAAAAGACTATAAACCAAAACAATGAAAAAGAAAAGATACATAAAATCTTTATGAAATTAAAATGTCATTTGAGCAAATTTTCTCCCTCTAAATCAATGTGAAAAACATACTTGATATTAAGGACACACTATCATATAGTTATGTCACTTACACAAATGCATCTTTAAAAGAAAATTCTTTTAAGGGACTTAGCTAAGTATACATGAAAATTCAACTATTATTTCTTTTAAAGAACAAAACAATTCCTAAGAGGAATTTTTCTTTACATGAATGAGTTTTGCATGTATATAAAAAAATTATTAAAAGTATAAAGCATAATAATATAAGTTAGTCACATTATTAAATACATTATTCAAACTCAAATATTTCTCCCTTTTGTCAAAAATAAAAAAGAATAAACTCAAATAAGCAGTTTTAATTAAAAAGAAAAATTTCATTAATAGTAAAAAAGATGTAGTACAAAAATAAAATACTAAAAATAAACTAAACATAAACAATGATAAAATGAGCCTAAAAATAAACGAACAACTAGAGGTTTATATATAGAAAATAAACCAAATATACACCGAAAATAAAATAAACAAAAACACAAATAAAATATATTCTTAAGGAGGGAAAGGAGGAGGAGGATAGGTGCATGTGTAGCCTTGTTGCTCATAAATGTGATGAACATCATGTTGAAGATGAGTAATGTTGGCATCAATTTGATTAAAATGCTTAAACTTGGATTCAACTTCATCAAAGCGCGAATTGAATTTGGATTCTATTAGGGAAATGCACTAAAAAAATTTTTCCAACCCATGAAGGTTCATCCTCTTGAGCTTAAGCACCTTGACTTGATGTACCTTCACTTCCTATTCTTTTTTGTAGAAGGGCAACTTGAGGTTAAGGTTCTTATTCTTCTTCTCCTTGACCTTCTTGTTCTTCTAATTCTTAAAACATAGCTTCAATGTTTTTTATAGCTCTAAGGTCATGTTTCCATACAAGTGAATTATTTGGAGTTTTGAATGAAGGAATCATCAAGAACCAAAGGTTTGGTAGAGGGTAAAGTCAAGGTTAATATTAAGAATTTAGCTAACTTCGTGCTAATTCCATTAATACAAATTGCACAGGTGTGACTATCACTTATTAGCCAAATTCTCCATTGTAAAAATCTTCCTAAAGCAATATTCTCATTGTGATAAAGATAATAAAGAATAAAAAGGTCATTAAGAGAAAGTACTTCATTAGAAAGAGCTCTCCCATTGATGGAATAAGTGATAGAATGATGAACATACCAAAGTGCTTTAGATTTGATGAAGAAAGCTTTGTTGTGTCCGGTAGAGAATTGAGGTGCATTAAGAGCCTTAATTTGATCCCAATAGGAGGAGGTAATCCAATGAAGGTTAACTTGAATATGTCCCTCTTGAGAAAATCCAAAAAGAATATCAAACGCTTGATAGGTTATGAAGTAATCTCTCCTGCCCAATTTAAATCTCATGGAAAAATAAGGACTGTCCTCATCAAATTTGGCAAAGTAAAGAGTAAAAGAAGAAAGAAACTTAATGATAAGAGAAGGGTAAAAAGGAAAAGGTGAGAAAGTAAAATCATAAATTGCACTTTTGAGTAGAAGATCTTGGACATCATCATAGCATCCTATAGCTTTGAGAGTTAGTTCATCTATGTACCTTGATGGAATGAAAATCCTTTTTTGGAATAAAGACATCATTTTTTTAATTTCTTGAGAAGAATAAGAAAAAGGAGAATAAGTTCTCTTAGGTTTATCCTTTTTAGAAGGAGGAGGATCTTTAGAAGATGAAGAAGTCTTACTTAGTTTCTTAGTAGCCATTAAGAGAGAATAGATGTAGAAAGTGTAGAGAAATGAGGACTTGATTTGAGATAAAAAATCAATAAGGAATATAGTGGTATTTATAGGCAAGAGATTATAGTTGGAAATATTATAGAATTTGAATTTAAAATAAATAGGAACCTTCCTAATTTTGATTGAAGAGTCAAAAACATAAAAAATTTTGAAAACCTAATGATGTCAGGAGCAATGTCTTGGTTGGGACATGCTCTTATCCTGATAAGGACATGACGTCCCGAGCGATGTCTCGATTGGAACATACATTTGGAATAAGTTCCATGTAAGAAAACATAATTCAAAGATCATGTCCCAATCAGGACATGATCCGATCCTGGGCGAGACTAGGGTCCTATTAAAAAAAGTTTGAGAAAATTGTTCATTTTGGTTCAAATTATCTTACAAATAAGTCCTTGCGAAATTAATTTGCATAATTTGGACTAAATTGATGATTTTTGAAAGAAATAAATGAGTAAATGAAATATACTCATTTAGGGAAGGATATATTTTGCTAAATATTAAAATAATTAATATAATGAAGATTTCATAAATTAATTATTAATTTTTCAAAATAGGAATAAATTAGAAAGTTAAAAGACCATGTATCATATACCAAAAATAAACAAAGAAGAAACTTAAGGTTCTATAAAAAAATAAGATAGACTAGAACCATCAATCATGCTAAGTTCATATTTAATGAAGTTCAATCTCTCTTCATTGACAGGTTTGGTAAAAATATCGACAAGTTCATTATTTGTATCAACAAATCAAGTGAAATATCACCAAATTGAACATGATCACACACAAAATGATGTCGAATGTTTATATGTTTAGTTATAAAATGTTGAATGGGATTCTTTCTATGGTTAATAGCACTTGTATTGTCACATGTGATGGGAATATGATCAAGTTTTATACCATAGTCCATCAATCATTTTTTTTACCATAAGACTTATGAACAACAAAGACTTATTGTAATGTATTCAACTTCAACAGTGGATAAGGCAACTGAAAATTATTTTTTGATAAACTAAGAAACTAAACATTGTCCTAAAAATTGATAAGTTTAAAAAGTGCTCTTTCTATCTAGTAAACTATCGACAAAGTCTGCATCCGAATAGCTAATTAAATAAAAGGAATAACTCCTAGGATACTAAATGCTTTATACTACAAAGATATTTGAAAATTATTTTGGTAGCATTCAAATGAGACTCTTTAGGACTTGATTGAAATCTAGCACATATGCAAGTAGCAAATATAATATCAAGTCTACTAGCAGTTAAATAAAGAAGGGATCTTATCAGACCTCTAAATCGCTTTTCATCTGTAATAACCCGATGTTTTAAATATTTTTATACTGTATCGGGATATGTAGTATTAATAATTTTAATATATATATTTGACTATCTAATTATTTTGTTAATAATTAAAGTTATTTTTAAATTATTTTAAATTTTCTAGTAAAATTTTCCCGAAACCTATATTTTTGGGAAAATAATACCTAAATAATAATTTATTTATTTACGTTAGTTCATTTTATTAAATTGCATGGTTTCATGCATAATTAAAAATTTGAATATTAATATATACATATACATGCATATATATATATATACAAACTAAAGGAAAATTACAATTTGTGCCCTCATCCCCTACCTCACGTTCTCGATGCCCTCACCCCCTCCCTTCACTCTGAAATTCCATTCCCCTTTGTTCAGAGTGCATCCCAGAGTGCCGCCACCTTCCCCAGCTGCTCCACAACCCTCTTCCACCCATTTTCGGTGCCGTTTGACTGTGTTCTTGTCGAAAACCCGAAAACCATCATCACTATCGTTCTCCTTCATCTGGTCACCATTTTTTATGATTCCGGTGCCGTTGAGCTCCTAGAACTCCATATAAGCCGATTCCAAGCTTTCTTTAGCTTGAAAACTCGATTTGGTAAGGATTTGTGCTTGATTTCATTTTCGACCATTTGAGTTTCTTGATTTTTTTTGAACTTTGATCTTAGTGATTCAAGCTAAATTCCTTCACAAAATTTTCTTCTATTAGCTTAATCTACACTTTGGAATTTTTGTGGAATTTTTGGAATTTTTGTGGAATTTTTGGAATTTATTTTGATTTTTGTCAATTTTTGATTATTTTATTATTATTTTCTAAGTTTCGTAAATTAACTAAATAAATTGTGAAATTGTGATTTTTGGTGTTTATAGAGGTTGAAATTAATTTTAGAATTTAATTTATAATTTTTGTGATTTTTATGTAATTAATGTAATTTTATTTAGTTTAGGTGAATTTTGGAAATTTAGGTTAAATGTGTATTTTGTTAAAATTAATTGGTTAATTGAGTATAATTATTGATTTTATTGAATTATATGTTGAGAAAATAATTTTTGTGTATTTATATAATTTTTATTGAATTTTTTAATATTATCGGTATTTTATGTGAGTTATTATATATTAAGGGTATTTTGGTAATTTGATAGTAATATTAGTTGAATATTAAGTTTAATTGGTTTTAAAAATTATTTGTGGTATAAAAATGATTTTTAAAAATTATTTACTATTTTTAACTAATTAAAACTATTTTTCAAAAATTATTTTCAAATTAAATATAATATACTATTTTTGTAAATAAATGGGTTTTTAGTAATTTTTAGTATGTTTTTGGGCTAATTGAGTAGTTTGGATTTATAAAACGAATTTCTATTAGTATTGGTGTATTTATCTAGTTATTATCGATTTTTAATAATATTATATTAATATTAGAGTTTTTAACTAAATATCGGTGAAATAATTATTTTTAGTGTTTAAATAATTAAATTTGCTATATTTTGGTAAATAAAGGGTATTTTTGATATTTATGGAATTTTAATGTATTTTGTGCATATCTTGTGAATTGTTAACCTCAGTCTGTGGAATTGTAGTTTGGGAATTCGATCGAGGAGTGATGTGGATATTTGTATTTGAAGTTTGTTTTCTTACAGGATCGGTTATACTTTATGAGTAGAGAAATGTCCATTTTACAGGAGAGGTTCTGCCGAATTTTCGGTAGAACTCTCATAAAACGTGACATTCGGTCAAATTCCTATTCCTTATTTGTGTCTAGAATTCTAGATCGAGTCTTTAGAAATTACGTTAGATTTATTATAATTTCATATTAATATTTTATTTGTTAGTTGCGCCGAGATCAAGGCCTAGTGGACCAGGCCCGTCAGACCCATTTTGTGGAGCGCACAACTGTGAGTTGTTATTTTATATGTACGTGTATTTAGGTTGCATGTTTTAGAATGTATGTTTTAATTGCATGAATTATGCATAAATTGCTTTAATAAATGATTAGTATATTTTAGGTATATTTTTAGTATATTTTTGGTATATTTTGAATTAAATGCATGTTTTTACCTTTGATTTATACCTAAGTTGTTTTTAAGTATATATATGGTTTATTTTTGGTTTATTTTATAATTGAACTGAATTTATTTGACATATATATACTCGAAATATACTTAGTTTATTTTTGGTATATTTCTATTATATATATGGTTTATATTGTCATTTAAATTAATATCATGCATCATTTGTTTTACGAATGTATGATTTTATTTTAATGAAGGATATCAATAGAATATGTTACCTAGTAGGCAGCATTAGAACTGAGTACATATCGGTATGACGATAAATTGTAGGTTAAATTAGTAACCTATTTATGGATTATGATTGATTTGATCTGATTGAGGTGAGATGTGATTTGAGAGTGTGATTGATGGAGCTCGGTTGACCAAGTGTCTCGGAGCCAATCACACTGACAGTCAGACTGCTGGAGCTCGGTTGACTTAGTGTCTCAGGGCCATTCTACTGTCTAAATGGAATAAGTGAATTTATTTGGAATAAGTGAGCCTGTATGGCTAGAGTGTTGTCTAACACTATTTGAGGTTGCGATCATTTAGGGTTCTATTTGATCCTTCATAAACTAATATTTTTCCATATTATATAAAGTGATTTTAGCATCTGTGTGTATTTGCCTATATATATATATTTATTATATATATATTCTATTGTGTGTCTTCATTTGACATTTAGTTATGCATGTATATATATTATAACAATTCACTCAGTGAGGTGTGACTCCCCTCTGTTGATATTTTTCAGGAGAGTCTTCATCCTAAGACCTCAGTAGCAGGCCTATACGCTGGATTTCTTCCACTCCGGCCTTATTGTGTAAACTGCTTACCTGAGTTTTATTTTGTATTCTAGAAACTGCAGTAGTGGTTTCAGTGAGCTGTATTTACTATATATGTATGAGATTAAATTTCAAAGGTTTAAACCGAAAATTTGTACTTAAAGATTTTATGTTATATGAGATGGATTTTATGTTGTTAAATGAGTTGATGAATTATTATTTTACTTTTGATATTTAATTCTGTTGCATAAATATTTTATTCATTTTATTATACTACATGCTTTTATTTTTTTTAGGCTTGCTATGGGTTTCGGATTCAAAAGAATTCCTATTCCCTAGCGCCGATCATGGCCCCCTATTTTGGGTCATGACATCATCAACTGGTTTTTCATTCTCATTGTTGAGTTTGGTTGTGGTGCTCATTGGAGTTTTGCTTGTCATATTTCCAACCATGTCAAACTTGATGAGAACGTATCTTGCATATTTTGTTTGATTGATGAAAATATCATCTTTACCTTGCTTGATTTGTAATCTAAGAAAGAATTTTAGTTCTCCTATCATACTCATCTCGAATTCTCCTTGCATTAGCTTAGAAAATTCCTCACACAAGCAATGATTAGTAGCACTAAAAATAATATCATCAATATATGTTTGAACAATTAATATATCAAGCTTGGATTTCTTTATAAAAAGAATTGTGTCAACTTTTCCTTCAGAGAACGCTTTATTTAGTAAAAAGTTGCTCAATCTTTCATACCAGGCTCTTGGAGTATAATTCTTTTGAAAGTTTAAACACATGATTTGGAAAATCAAAACTTTCAAAACCCGAAGGCTGTTTAACATATACCTCCTCTTCAATGAAACCATTTAGAAATGCATTTTTATCATCCATTTGATAAATTTTGAAATCCATGAATGATGCAAATTCAAGTAGCATTCTAATAGCTTCTAACATTGCAACAAGGGCAAAGGTTTCATTATAATTAATAACTTCCTCTTGATTATAACCTTTAGCTATTAGACTAGATTTATTCCTAGTAATGAGACCTTATTCATTCATCTTATTTCTAAACACTTATATAGTGCCTATAATAGTATGATGTTTTGGTTTAGGAACTAAGGTCCAAACCTTATTTCTCTCAAATTGATTTAATTCTTCTTGTATAGTAAGGACCCAAAATTCATCACTTAATGCATTATCAATATTTTTTTGTTCAATTTAAGAAATGAAAGCTAAGTTGACAATAGACTTTAATTTTGATCTAGTAGTTACCCATTTTAAAGTATCACCTATAATGAGATCTTGAGGATGAGTTTTCTTAAATTGCTAAATCTTTGAAAGTTCATTCTTCAAGGTAGGTTGAGATGTCTCCTCACTATGCTCCTTGTTTGGACCTTCAAGTTCCAAAGGCTTACTAGTATTTTCTTCTTGAGTTTCCATAATTTTATTATTACCTATAAGATCATCAACACTAAAACATCCTTTTTAGGATTAAGTGAGTTTGATTCATCGAATACAATATGCATTAACTCTCCAACTACTAGATTTCTCTTATTAAAAACTCTATATGCTTTACTAGAAATAGAATGGCTTAGGAAAATTCCTTCATCATCTTTACAATTAAATTTTCCAAGATTATCCTTGGTGTTTAATATAAAGCACTTGCATCCAAATACTCTTAGATGTGAGATTTTGGGGTTTCTATTATTTCATATCTCATAAGAAGTTTTATTTAAAATTAGCCTTTTGAAAACTCTATTTGAAATATGACAAGATGTGTTAATGGCTTCCACCTAAAAGTATAGAGGTAAATTATACTCATGAAGCTTTGTTCTAGCCATTTCCATAAGAGTTTTATTTTTCCTTTCGACTACTCCATTTTGTTGAGTTCTAGGAGAAAAAAAAGTATGTGAAATGCCATATTCATTATAATGATTTTGGAAAAATTCATTTTCAAATTCAGTTATATGATCACTTCTAATAGAAGAAATATAAAAACCTTTTTCTTTTTGAACTCTTTTAGCAAAATTTTCAAAAGCTTTAAATACATCATTTTTTTAAGTAAGAATACATACCTAAGTAAATCTAGAGTGTGCATTCCAACGAGACTAGCAATTCTAGTTGGTCAAAATAAATCTATATGTATAAGTTCAAGTGGTCTAGAAGTGGACATTACATTGTTTAGCTTAAATGAGGACTTGGATTATTTTTCCTTTTGACAAACATTATAAGGTTTATCCTTAGTGAATTCAAGCTTAGGTAAACTAATCACAAGTTCATGTTTACAAAGATCATTCAAAATGCATGTCCTAACCTTTTATGTCATGTCCATGTGTCATAGGAAATGGACATTAAGCATTTGATGTCTTGATTATCAATTTTGTTCAAATCAATAACATAAACATTACCTACTCTTTCACCACTAAAAATAACTTTGTTTTCACAAGACTACTAACAAAGCTTTCTAAAATAGAAAGTTACATTTTTTCCCATGTCATATAATTGACTTACACTAAGCAAATTATGTTTAAGACCATCAAAAAACAACACATGATGTGTAATTAAGGATTGAGGATTACCTATTTTTACAATGCCAATAATTTTTCCTCTTGTATTGTCTCTGAATATAACATGTCCTCCATCTTTAACACTAAGCTTGTTGAATTGCTCTTTGTCTCTCATTATATGCCTTGAACATCCACTATTAAGATACCATTTGCTTTTTGTTCTTGTAGATTTCAAGCATACTTACACAAAATAATTTAAGTGTTCTTTTAGACCCAAACCGTTCTTGGTTTAGGTTGGTTAGTTTCAAGATAATCCAAATGAAGTAAATTCATATGTAGTCTTCTATAGAAGCAGACATTGTTGGTATGTCCTTTAATCATGCAATATGAACATATAATATTTTCAAATGTGTTTCTCCTAGGATGATATGCTTTCCTTGTGTGCAAAGCATGTCTTTCATGTTGTGTTGGTGTGTACTTCTTATAACTCTTTTGAGTTATAGTGTGAGACATACATTAACAATGATAATGTGTATTTTGATAGGTTTGTACAACATGTTTATATGCATTATATTGTGTAGCATGCCTAATATGATTGTGTCTAGTGTACATACAAGCATACTTGGGTTGAGATGCTTTAGTTTGAGCCTTACCTCTTTGTGTCATATAGAATTGAGTCTTATAAGATTTCCTTTTAATATTTGACATATGAGACTTATTAGCTTTGAAAACTTGAGTCTCAATCGGTTTTGAAGTAGAGTAAATGGAATCATGTGAGGCTTTTATGAAATTAATATGTGACAACGACGACGAAGGAATTCCGTTTCTATATTCAATTCTATGGGTATCTCCATGAAATTTTTAAGAATCAAGAAGGCTATCTAAATTTTATTTTCCTCTCTTGAATTTAGCAATGGAATTCTTTAATCTTAAGACCTCTTTAAAAAGCTTATGATTTTCATCATTTGCTTTATTATGTTGACCTTCTAAAGAATTAGAAGATTTTGCATTATAAACAAGTTTAGCAAAATCATTTTTCAAACTTTTAAATTCTTTGGTTAAGCTGGTTCACTTATGCTTATAATACTTCTTTTTAGATAATAAACTTTTGCATTTAAATAAGGGTTTGCTCACAATAGAGCTCTCATTATTATCGTAGTAATCATCACAATTATCAAAGGAAGAATAAGAAGTAGATGATACCCCATTTTTATTTTTAAGAGCCATAAAACAAAGATTGACCACTTCTTATTGCTCCTCTTCCTTTTCAAATTCAAAGGAATCATCCTAAGTAGCTTTGAATGTCTTTTTCTTATCTTTTGTTCCTTTACTCTTGAATTTGAGTTTAGGGCACTCATTTCTAATGTGTCCTAATTTTTTGCATTCGTAGTAAGTAACCTCTTTGATTTTATTCTTGCCTTCTCCTTTGTACTTTTTATTGAAATCCCTTGTTCTTGAGAAATTATTTTTTAAAAAAACTTTTTGAAGTTCCTAGTGAGCATGCAATATCACCATCTTTGTCACTAGAATCTTTAATGCTTTCCTCTTCATGATCCTCTTGAAGAGCTTTAAGTGCTATGCTATTTTTCTTTTCTTATTTCTCTTCTTGCTTTTCACCTCTTTGATTAATTGTGAGCTCATATGTTAAGAGCTTACCAATGAGCACATCGGTTAAGAGGGTAGAGAGGTCTTGAGCTTCCTCAATTGAAGTGACTCAAGATTCTCAATCCTTCTTAGGTAGGATTCTTAGAATCTTGTTATTTACTTCTTCCTTGGTGAAATGTTTGCTAAGTTTCCTAAGGGTTGTGAGAAGAGCATTGAGTGGATTTGTCATTTTCGTGATTGACTCTCGAGGCTTTATCTTAAAAAGTTCATATTCATATATGTGAAGTTGAACCGTCTTGCTTTTAACTTGTATGTTTCCTTTATAGTTATTTTTCAAAGTCTCCTACATTTCTTTAGCCGATATATAATATTAAAGCTTGCCCCTTTCTTCTCTCATCATGGAAGAGACAAGAGTAATTGTAGTCTTTTTATTTTTATGATTTTCTTCCTTTTGATCAATGCGCCATTGACTTATTGAAAGAGTAGTTACCACACCATCAATGATAGTTGTAGGTGGTTCCCAAACTTTTACGACAATGTCCCAAAATTTAATGGAATCACAATTAAGGTATAGCTCTATTTTGAACTTCCAATGAGGATAGTCATTACCATCAAAGAATGATTTAAGTGAAGAAATGTTTTGTGATTCACTCCTTATAATCTTGTATTCTAGCAATGAAGTTCCTAGAATTCAAGCTCTGATACCAATTGAAAGAGTCCTGGGGGTGAATAGGACTATCAAATAAAAATAAGAAATTAAAAAGATTTGAACAAGAATTAAAATAAATGTTAAGAAGCAACAATGAAGAATACAATGATTTAAGGAGTTCAAATTCAATAAAAATCCTACATCTCCACCTAACTTATCCCTAAGTTGGGATTTTCAATCACCCACAATCTTATTCAGAAGATCAAGATTACACAAGAGTTTTGTGACTCACTCTTACAACCTTAAAACTTAAGTTTTCAAGGCTTACTCAAAAACCAATTTACAAGTGTTTTCAAGGCCCACACTAAAACTAAATTCTTAAGTGTTTTAATGGCTAAATACTTAAATTAATTCTTTTAGAATAGAATCTCACTTCCTATTTTCTTAACCCTAGAAAATAGAAGAACAAGAATGTTTATTCTAACATTCACAAACTCTTACAAGAGTTACACATATATAAGAATTGTTTAAAAGAGAATTTGAGAGCTTAATTGAATTCTTAAGAGAGAATGAATGATAAAAAAATTTCTTAACTTTAAAACAATCTTCAAAGGTCATATTTATACTTGAGCAATCCAATTATAGTTGTTGAAAGCAATAATTTCATTCCTAACAAAAACAAAGTCCATTTGAATGAAATTTAGAATTTTGAGTTGCATTTTATCAAGTCTTTATTGGGATATCATCCATCCCAGTCTGGATAACTGTTACATGTTGTTACATTTAAAAAAAAATGCCCTGATCCCAATCAGGACTACCCTGTCCCAAGCAATGTCCTAATTGAGACATGGGATTGGGATGGGTACTTCCCTTTTAATGAATTTGCTCTTCTTTGGTCTCGCTTGGGATTGCATTGGTCCTGATCGAGAATATGACACAAATTACAACTTTCTGTGCAATTTAGTCCCTATGACGAGTCCGGTTGAGATAGTACTTGCAATGGCTTTCTGGAATCATTTGTTTTTTTATATTTCATTATTATTTTGACTTCCAAATTGTTCCTAACTTATACACACTTCAAACAAACACATTAGTTGGTCAAAATTAAGTTTATTAAGATCAAAATCAAAATTGCTAACTTGCTAAGGTCAACACAAATAATTAAACATACTAGTGTATATATATATATATACACACACACACACTAGTAAACAAAAACGTATTTCACACGTGAATGAAAATTTTATTTGACTCATGATATATAGTAACAAATAATTAAACTTATTATTATTATTATTATTATTATTATTATTATTATTATTATTATTACATAAATATTTTAAAAATAATATCATTGTTATCTATTTATATAACAATTTGATATTAACTTTATATATTTATAATTCATTACAATTTCATAAATATTTTATTTGAATAATTATATTATATTACTTCAATATTTCTTATATATATAATTAGTTTCTCATGTTCACCTAATTAGAATAGAAAATATACTTTCAATTAAATTAATAT
Organism: Mallotus nudiflorus; assembly: GCA_947683625.1. Lineage (NCBI taxonomy): Eukaryota > Viridiplantae > Streptophyta > Magnoliopsida > Malpighiales > Euphorbiaceae > Mallotus > Mallotus nudiflorus. Next base: position 573,605 of record CANTUR010000238.1, read on the forward strand.
TTTTATTATAGATAAAGATAGAAGTTAACCTAAATAAAATAGAAAATATACTTTCAATTAAATCTCTATATTTTAGTTAATTTAATTTTTATTAGAATAAAATAGAAGTTAAGTTAATTAAAATAGAAAATGAAATTTCTATCTAATTAAAATTATATTTTAATTAATTATATTGTATTTTATTAATAAATAACTAAATTATCTAATTTTTATATAATACTAAATAAAGACTTTTTTATAATTTTGTCTTTTATATATATATATACATACACATACATACATGCAAAATTAATGTGAGTTAATTTATTTTGTTTGGCCATAAAATTTCAAACCATGCAATTATGGAAATAAGCAAACTGCCACTAATCATACAAAAAAATTGTATGATATGATTTGATGAATGACAGAAGATTATCGTTAATAAATCCACTAGTCAATACCCTAAACTATATGAGTTAGCGATTAGCTGAATGAAGACAGAATAAAGAGGTTCTCATGGGACCCATTATTAATACCTCAAAAGCCATAGCTCTCTTTCCAAATTTCCGTCCACTTTCTTCAAACATAAACTCTCTCTCTCCCCCTCCCAATATACAACAGAACAAAAAACTGTATGCTTCAACAATACAATGGCAATGGACAGCCTCGATGATCACCAGCAAATTTGATCATCAACACCATGATCAAGATCAAGATCAGGACCATCAACACCGTCAACTTTCGAGGGTTTCAGAGGGTGCATATTTCTGGTGTTGTCTTGTAATGAAGAATTGATGTTGAGATCGATTGTTGTCATGATTCTTTTAGCTCTTTCTCTTCTGCTACTACCGGTGGTGTTGCCACCACTGTCTCCGCCGCCTTTGTTGTTCTTGTTTATTCCAGTCTTTATTATGAGTCTTCTCATTTTCTTGGCTTTATCTCCATCGCATGAACCCCATATTGCTGTCATCACAACAGTTTGATATAAACAAGAATTATTCTCTGTCAGTTCTTACGCTGCTTAAATTTCATACTAAGATTCAAGAAAAGTCTATATCTATGGAGGATGACCGATGGAAAGGCAGAGGATTAGAGAAGAAGAAATAGTGAGATTTTGTGTACATGTAAGTGTGGAATTTTGCTTTCTTCAAATAATCCAAGATCTGTACATTGAAGTTGATTCGTTCTTTTTCTTTATTTCATGTCTATATTGTTCTTTTTTATATATATATATATTCGAATTAAATGAATCCCAAACTCTCCCAGTATATGTATTTGATACATAAAACTTGAATCCATAACTTTACTTAAAGAGAATCTAAACTTGACACTGCTTGAGCCAACAAACTTTAATATTCATATCTATCTCTTAATTACACTAGTCATGTATTTGTCTCACTTTCTGAGTTTTTTTATTCTTTAAATGGAAACTTGATGAGCAATATATTATGATATCGATTAAAAGAGAAAATTAACGCATTATGATCGATGTTGTTAATGACTGGAAGTAAACAAGAAAACATTCACTAAACCATTGGCATGTGATGTACGTATGTTGAACCATAAGTAGCTTTGGACGTGTTAGGCAACAGAGGAACGTACAGGATTGCCCTAAGCTTCCTTCTGTGGCTAAGATCACTTGGAGCCTCCTGACAGAAAAAATAAATAATGTAACAAATTAATTAATATATAAATTAACAAATTTAAGGCCTCATTATTTATGATATCTAAGCCCATTTGCTTTCTGCAAAAGATTGGTCATAAAAATTCTTGTTTTTCACTTTGTTTAGGCTAAAAATTCAAGGTGTATACAACTATATAGCATGAGTCCAAATGCCGTATGTATTTATAAAGGAGGATATCTGGCTTTAAATGAACTACTCACAACTTGAAATAGAAGACAAACTGAGCTAAGTGATAGCTCAATATCGTAGAGTTAGAACAAGTAATCAAATTAATCAATAATGCATTTGACATTTTTTTCACATGGCCGCTAGTTTGTCTCAAATATAAAATGCATGTTAGTAGCCCATTTTAGTAGCATAGATTTACTATATTCATGAATATGTGCTTTGTATTAATTGTGTGTGTGTATATATATATATATATATAAAATTAAAAAAAAGAATGAAAAGTTTTAAAATTGAAAAACTTTGAAGCTCAAAAAGAAGATTTAAATAGTCAAATTTAGGTCTAAAATTGGGCTATGATGAGTAATCCTTAAGATTCATATAGATCTCTGAATAAGTTTTGTTTTGATATGTTGTGAGTTTGGTAACTACACCGGTGTCAAAAGTTATGACCTTTTATAGCAGTAGCACTTTAGCCCTTTTATCACAATCTAAACATTCCATCAACGAGCTATCTAGTATGCATCACAAACCCTGTAACTACCCTTACTCAAATTCAACAAGCCTTTTCTATCAAGTTAAACTTAAAAAACTACATTCCATGGAAGCTTTAATTCACTCCTCTACTAAATGTTTATAATTCCATGGAAGCTCTTGAATGTCGACATCATTTGGATACTATTATTCTACATGCCAATTCAACTCCAGTTTATTCTAAACAATTTAATTGACATAAACATCCACAATAACCTTGAATTTAGACCCAATAGACGAGCATGCCATTGTTTTCTATTTTCTAGAATTTTGAGCAATCATGTTTTGGCAAAGATAGATGAGATACCTACTAGTTGAACATCAATCATCAGGACATCCAACTTAATTGACATTGCTAAAAGTAACAAAATGTTAAAGAGAAAAAAAATATTTGAAAACATGTTTGAAGGCCTTGAGATGTATACCTGTCGGTTGATGCATGAATTGGTGTCACACCCGTATCCTAACTCTAGGTACATTTTGCATTCATTATGCATTGCATTTACATATAATATATGGATTGAATTTGAGTGTAAGTTAGTATATAACGATATAGTTATAGAACACTCGTACCCTTGAAAGTTAGTATATAAAGATATAGTTATAGAACACCCACACCTTTGAGCGTCAATAAAGTGTTACATATAGTTAGACTAGTATATTGGATTAAGCCATAACTTGTACTCGATCAAAGAGAGATAATTTTTGAATTTTGATGACACTAAAAATGAGTGAAGTTAAACTATAGGATCTTGGCACACCCCATTACTTTATTAGCATAAAGGTTCATTATTGTTTCTATGGTCTCATTCTTTGACAACAAGGTTATGCTATTAATACATTAAAGAAAATGGACATGTTGAATTCCAAATCTTGCTATACTCCAATGGCACATGATCGACCACTTTCTCTATCTCATAGATCTCCTTTACCATTAGCTATTGTTGTTTCATATCGATAGCATTATGGAAATTTATAGTATGTAACTCTCACTTGACTGGACTTGTCCTTTGAGGTTAATAAATTATGCCAATTCATGCATCAACCTACATATATACATCTGAAGGCCTTGAAACATGTTTTGAGATATTTTTAGATTACTCTTTCCAAATGTTTATACTTCACTTGTTATACCTTTTCATATTTGGTTTCTTTTAATGATGCCAATTGGGAGGGATGTCTGATGATTGACATTTTAACTAGCAGGTATCTCATCTATCTTGGCCAAAATATTATTGATTGGAATTCTAGAAAATAAAAAATAGTGGCACATTTATCTATTGAGTTTGAATTCATGGCTGCTATGAATGTTTGTGTTGAACTCAAACAGTTACTTATCTTACTTTATGAGCTTAGAGTCCCATTGTCAAAACCTCCTCATATATGGTATGATAATGTGGGTGTATTGTTCTTATCTTCAATCCTATCTTTCATGCTTGAACTCATCATATGGCAACAGATTTTCATTTTGTTTAAAGTTATGTTATTAGTAATAATATTACTACTAGTAAAATTATATAATTTAATTTAAGAAACCAAGTTGTGACAATAACCAAGCATTAGTTATTAGTGATTACAATGAGGAAAAAGAGTGAAAACCAAAAGCCAAAAGTTATTATACCGATATTGGTAGTCTGTAAACTAAATGGAAAGGCAAACTAAGTTTGAAGAGTAAAGTTATAGTGAAGAAGCATAAGATCTATTGTCTTAAAGGCAGTGCAACAAAAAAGGCAAGATAAATAAAGAAAATCAATCTTTTTATCAATTTAGAGTTGATAGGAAAAAAGGCATAAAAATATGTTATAGGAAAATTTTAATTTTACTCAATAATTCGAGGTTCCAAATGGTGGTAAGCTTACTAGCAAGTGATCATAAAGAAGGCAAAGATGAGGTTACGAAATTAAAAGCAACATAATAGCCTAATTTAACACAATAAGAGCCTAATTTTGTAAATCTCCAAATAGTTTGATCTTGGAGTTGTTAGGAACTAAGGGGAACATATAATATACTACTCATATCACTTAGCATTAATAGAGATTGTAATAAATCATGATTTTATCTAATGTTATGCGATAGTATAAGATCAGTAACCATTCAATTTCTTATACTAAGTGGAGTAGGGGTTCAATATAAGTAGTCCTAGTTCCTAATATCCAATTACTTGTCCAAAAATTAACATTAGTGCCATTACCAATACGCCATAAATAACCTTTAATATAATTGAACGAGATGTCCATATTATTTTTTAAACAAAACCTCATTTTCTAACGTAGTAGTTTGGAAGATACTATGAGGAAAATACAAGCTCAAAAGACGCAAAGAATTTAATAAGATGAGTCCTTGATTAGTCACCTATGAAAACTATAATTGGGTTAAAAAGGGATTACTTTTCCTATATTTCCTTGTTGTATACAGCGTACATTTATAATACATGAATAAGTTGCTAACATGCTTGTGAAGTAGAGTTGTAGTAGAACACAAATACATAATGACAATGACAAAGAAGTAGAACAGATCACGTAGGCTCTAATACGCCCCCTCCACAAACTGTTGGGGATGAAGAAGGCAGGAGATGAAGCTTGGAAGTAAAATGATTGAACTGACGATGGCTCAACAGTTTGGTAAAAATGTCAGCAACTTGGTCCTTAGTAGAAAGGTAGCAAACTTGAATGGTACTTAAGTTAACTTGCTCCCGAACAAGGTTGTTGCTAAGATAAATGGCATAGCCATTTGTGGATCAACGATCATTGGCACACCCTCCCCAGTCACTATTGGTGAAACATTGAAGTTGAGTAAATAGATTGCGATCAAAGAAAAAGGGAGTGATCCAATGTATGTTTAAGGTACTATAGTAGTTATTTAAGAGTAACCCAATGCAGAGTAGTTAGAGAGTGCATATATTAGCATAATTTATTTATAGAGAAGGCAATATCAAGACGTGTGAGAGTTGCATATTGAAGAGCACCAACCAACTATCTATATAATTCAGGTTGAGGTAGAGCATCACCAAGTGTTTTACAAAGTGGAGGAGTCGTGGCCATAGGTGTTTGATAATAATATAAACCTTAAAAGGGGTTAAAAGTATAAGCATAAAGCCAAATGATTAAGAATTCATGCTAGTTAGTTTAATTTCATATTTCAAAATTAATTAGCTTGATGTGGACAAATTTTGATTTATTTTTCTATTTTATAGTTAATAAGGAAGATTCAAGATGATTCTAAAAGATATGAAAAGATTCTAGGATATTCCAAGTCAAAGTCAACAAGTCAAAGTCAAAGAGTCAAAAAGTCAATGTCGATGGTCAATATCCTATATGACATGTGACATGGCATGCTTCAATGCTTAGTTGTCATGAGTTGTCATTTTGCTTAGTTGTAATGAGTTGTCATTAGTTATCAATTTTGACTTTTCAAAGATGAATTGTCATTAGTTGTCATATTTAGAAAGAAACCTCCTTAATTAAGGATTTTCTTATATAGGCATCTTTGGGAATAAGGAAGAAACCTTTTCCTTCAAGGATTAGGTTATTTACATGCCTATATAAGGGCTAAACATATGTAAAATGAATTTAAAGGATTCAAATATTAAAAAGTAAGGTTTTTTCCTTAAACTTTGTTCTGTTAAAACTTTGCAAATTTACTTGAATTTTTTCACATCTACCTTTCATTACAATTGTAAGGTTAGAATAGACTTAGAATTGTGTGATTGTTCATCTTTTAATAGTTAAGTATCTTGCTTCAATTTAATAAGTAAGGGGTTTAGCTCCATTAACATAACCTATCCTTGATGATCCTTGGGCTAGATTTTAAAGTTGGATGCACATTTTATCTCTGTTATAGGTAGGGTTCATATTAGACAACCTTTGGAGTCTTACAATCCAAACCAAAGAAGTAGATCATGAAGATACTTGGTTTGACTGATGGTAATACATCTATGTGAGTTGTGAACCGAGAAAAAAGAAAATATATAAGATTGCCAATATCCTTAATAAGGAATTCTACCTTGAGTGTTGTAAGAATCTCAGTGATCAAGTGTAATAATGACCCAGTTAGAATAATAAGTTCCATATAAACCAAAAGAAGAATAACATTAGTCTTAGTGTATAGAATAAAGAGGGATTGATCGGCCTTAGAACTTTGAAAGCCAAGAGCATGTAGAAATGTGTGAAGCTGATTGAACTAATCTCGGCAAGATTATCATAAACCATATAAGGAGCGATGAAGTAAATATACATAATTAGGGTGAGTTTGATCAATAAATCCTTGTGGCTAAGCCATATATATCAGAGTATCTAGAAAAAAATGTAAGAAAGTATTTGGGACATCAATTTGATGTAATGGTGAGTGTCGCATAGAGGCAAGGGAGAGAATAAGTCAAATTGTAGTGGACTTGATGACGGACTAAATGTTTCAGTAAAGTCAATGCCATTTTGTTAATGACAGCCCTTGGCCACTAGTCTTGCTTTATAGCAGGAGATAGAGTTATTCGGATTTCTTTTGATGCAGTAAACTCACTTATTATTGATGATGTTATGATTCATGGGTTTAGGGACAAGGGTCCATGTCTTGGTTTGGATAAGAGCATCCAATTCACTTTGCATAGCAGCTTGCTAAGAGGGATGTTTGATTGCTTGAGAAAATATGGTGGGTTCAAGGTTAGTGAAAGAGGCAAGGTAGAAAGAAAGGCATGTTGTTTATGTATAGTAAAGGGGCAAAAGGTCATGGAGTGGGTATGTATAGGAAAGGTGTGTGGGGGCTAAGAGGAGGTTCAATTTGGAGAAGTGTGATGTGGATTGTAGTAAGAAATATGCACTACAAGGTTGAGGTTAGATTATGATGTGGGAGAAGTGATAAGAGAAGAGAAGGTTGGTAAGGATAAAAGAAAAGATGGTTGGGAAGTAGAAGGACTATGGTGGGTAGATGGTGATAAAGGACAAGGTGTTGGAGTGCTAAAGGCATTGTGGTGGTTAGAAGGAGATAAAGCAGAAGGTAATTAAGTAGAAGAGAATGAGTGAGGTGGAGATAAAAAGTGCGTACTTAATAAGGGTATGAGATTATATTAGATTTATAACCATAATGTGATAGTTTTGGATGAGGCTTTGTATGTTAATTGGTGATGTTGGCATGGAAAGGAGTCTTCAATGAATCAAATATGGCAAGAGATGTATATTTGGCCTATTTATAAATCAAGACAATGATGCCTATAGTGCTTGGTGGAAGGGCCAAGGTAGACACAATTCTTGGAACAGAATGAAAATTTATGCTTATTGTATGGTCGTAATATAGGGAAAATTAAACAACCATATATTTTAAGATCAGCATAATTGGATGAAGAACTATAGATCTTGAAAAATGGAGATTTTCCACCCAAAGTTGGTGTTGGTAAGCCATTTATCAAGGCCACTGTTGTATAAAAAGAGTAAGTCCAATAGTGAAAAGGTAGAGAGAAATGAGCCAAAAGTGTGAGTTTGGTATCAACCATATGTCAAATTTTATGTTTGGCCACCCCATTTTGCACAAGGGTATGAGAGCATGCAAGTTTGCATTTTTTGCCCTTAGTTTGAAGAAAAGATGTGAAGAAAAGATGTGAACTTTTAATATTCACCCCTAAAATTGGATTGCAATGCTCCACATAGTTGATAAAATTAATGAAGCTCCACATAGTTGATAAAATTAATGAATAAATCATAAACCTCACTATGATTTTTCAAAAAATATATCCAGGTGAATCGAGTATAGTCATCCACAAATATAATAAAATAACAAAAATCAAGATTAGATAACATGGGTGCTAGACCCCAAACATCCAAATAAAGTAGCTTAAAGGGTTTGATGCTATAATTTTCAACTAAATGTAAAAGAAATTTTCTAGCTTTGCTAAGTAAACAATAACTACATTGGATATTTTTACAATTATTCGAAAAAGGAAGATGATGATATATAAGAATCTTCTTAGTAAACTTTACTGAGGATGACCAAGCATAGCGTGCCACTTTAATAAGGGAACCATTGCAACTAGCAATGCATGATAAGAGGGAAAAGTGTATTGCCCATGATCAACCGCTCCTGTCAATAACTCTGCCATTGGTTTATGATCCTTGATTAAGAAGAAGGAAGGCCAAATTTTAAAATAGTAATGATTATCGGTACTGAACTTTTGAACTAAAACCAATTATTTGGTAATATGAGGCACATGCAAAATATTGTTGAGTGTAAAAGATCAATATGCTGAAGAGATAGATGAAGTACCAGAATGATGAATGGGTAGGCCCTATCCATTGCCAACATATAATTGCTCAGATGTATCAATAGGTTATGGCAGATTTAATGCACCCAAATCAGGTGTTATGTGCAATGTCACACTAGTATCAATGATCCAAGGTTGAAGACTTGGTAGTGAATAATGGATCAATGGGCATGATTAAGCAAAGTAGGCATGAGGAGAGAATAATGGTAAGGGAAAGTTTGATATAGGTAGATTTAATTGTTGATATCTATGTCGACAAATGTTTGTGGTGTGATTGAATAATCTACAAATCTGATAGCCACCACTTTGATCTCTACCATATCGACGTTGTTGCCAAGGGCTAAAAGCATTACTACGAACTAGAGAATTACGAAAACTAATATGAGTAAATGACTGTGGTGTAGGTAAAAGTGGTGATGTAGGTGTAGACATGGGTCTATAAGCAACATGGATTAGTGGAGGTTCCTAATGACTCTAAAGAAGATTTTCATGTGCAGTGAGTTGGCTATGCAACTCGTTAAAGGTAAGAGGCTCAGGTCGTATGTTGAGGGCTCCAATAGCTCCTTAAAATTTTGAATGAAGATTCCTAAAAATGATTGCATTAAATTCTGTGGAAGATAAAGTTCTGGCAAATGCAACGAGCTTATCAACAAGCAATTTTACTTTAAGCAAATACTATGAAACTATAAAATCATGCTATTTCAATTCTTGTAGCTCAATGTTTAATTGAAGCTGTCGATTTTATAAAATTACATTGACGGTGTGTGCAAGCACTTGCCATACTAAATAAAAGGAAGTCACATTGGTTATGTAAGGACAGATTTCTTCTGAAAGGGAGGAGAGGATCCAGGAAAGAAGGCGCTAGTCCTTTTTGAACCAAGTTTGATATGCTAGATTTAGGATAAGGTTTTCTGCATTTTCAGCACTTAGAATGGTGACTGGTGTTGTCAATTATGTACAATTAATAAATCCAGTTAATTCTTAATCAATCATGAATTCTTTTTATAATGAAGGATTGATTACTCCACTAAAAAGTATTCATGAGATTTTGCAAATGGTCATAAAGAGTTTTAGGCAACATGATAACAAATATAACATACATTAAAAGAGCATAAACTATTCCTTTATAGTAACTTTTTACCACCCTTAGAAAGTAATTTATCTCCTCATGATGAAAGTTTCCTAGCCATAAGATTTTTAAGAAAAGTAAAAGCTTGCCTTTTTATTACAACCAATAGAAGATAGTAAGCTAAGATATAGACTCGGATCATTAACATCCTTGACATTCATAATTTGATAGATGGAGTGTCGCTGAGACATAAATAAACCAACTGAATCTAATGAAGGACCTTTAAAAATTAATTAGTTAATAATTTTGCATAGTCTGCTAGAATTTATTTTAAGTGTCAATTAGCTTGGTAAAATGCAAAGTTGTCATTCGCATGAAGAAGATGTGAAATTGAAAGAACACTAGGACAAACCCTAATACACTAGATGAGCCTTGTATCTTCGACATAAAGCAAGAAATTAGAGAATGCTTGAGCACATATCAAAAATAAGTAAGGAGAAAGAGGGCAGCCTTTATGCAAGCCTCTTTTAGGAGTAATAAAACCAACATGCTTATTATTAAGAAAAATAATATATGACACAGAAGTGATGTAGTGGAAAAGTAAAGAAATCCATTTTTTGGAAAATTCATACAACACAACATGACATAAAAGAATAATCTACCATTTGTCATTCTTTGCTCATATCCAATTTGAGGGTTGCATATCTAGGTCGTTGATGTGGTGAGTGACATTGAAAATGCATTTTTTCTTGAGTAAAAAACAAATGATAAAAAATTAAATAGCTAAGGACAAAAGCACCTTGATTAAGGGAGATGTGATAAGGAAGGATTGGTTTTAATCGATTGGTGAGAACTTCAACAATGATCTTATATAGAACCTTACATAAACTTACGGGTCTCTAATCTTGCAATTTTGTTTTGGAGAATGGCATTTAGGAAGAAGAACAATATTAGTATGGTTAATTTATGTAGGAAAGATGCCATCCTATAACCAATGAAGATATGTTTTAATAATATTAGCCCCAATTGTATAGAAATTTTAATAAAAGCCAATAGTAAGACTATTTGATCATGTGCTTTTATTAGAACTTGTTTGAGAATTGTATAAGAGATTTCCAGACTTGTAAAGTTTTGAGATAAAAAGCAATATCATCCACTATTAATTTAGGCATAACAAAATTAGAAGGAATAGTCACATCACAATCTATGGAAGAGGAAAAAATTTTCTAGAAGTAAAATGAACAATATAGTAAATGGAGCAAAAATCATCACACCATAAGCCTGAACTATCATAAAGCCCACTGATAACATTGGTTTAATGTCTTGGGTTGGTGTTGAAGTCCCCTTCCTTTAACCATTGCACTCTAGAACGCTATCTCCAATAGAATTCATGTCTAGATAATAAATATTTAATCCAAACTTTGTAGATGAAAATGTAATTTGTGCATAGGGTAGAGGCACCTGACTTTATAATGAGCCAATTTACTATAGCAAGATTTTGGTTCGAGAATGAAGAAGCCCAAAATGATGATGACTCAAAATGGATAAAGATTAAAAGCAATCCGATAATTTTTGAAGAAAAGATACTGAAGAAGTTTGAGTCCAAGAATCTATAACCATATTATTCCAAGAGGCATCTCGTAACAGCATGTGTTTAAATTTAAATTTCTTGGAACAAGTTGGTAATTTAGGAGGATGTAATTGGAGCCAAATAGGACTGTGGCTAGAAGTTGTAGAATTTAAGTGATAAAGTTTCAAAAAAATTAAACAAACTCATCCAATCTATAGTTGCAAAATGCTCAATCTAAATGTTCCTTAACAATATCACTAAAAAGTTAGCCTAATTAAAATTAAAAATATACTAAAAGTTAACCTAATCAAAATGCTCAATCTAAATGGTCATTAACAATGTCACTAAAAAGTTAACTTAATTAGAATAGAAAATATACTTCTGATTAGATATATCACTTTACAAAGATTAATTTAAAATCTTAAAATCTCAAAAAATTTTAGGGTTTATATTTCAAGGAATTACTTAAAATGTTCATAGATGATCTTAAATGTTCTTAGAAAAGTAAGGAAGAGGAGGGCATTCGAACTCCAATCTTTATATTTAAATGTTCGTATTTTTTATCACTTGAAAACTATTTCTCATAAATTTTAACATATAGTAAATGCAATAAATGGATAAATAAAAAATAACATACACTTCAATTAAGAAATTATTCAGTATTGTTCTCAGAAGCTTTAGTTCAAAAAAATTAAAATAAAAATAAAATAAAAAACCTTACAACTTTTTCCTTTTGCATATCTACATAAAGGGGGACAAAGAGATCAATCAAATAGCAAAAAGAGAAGTTATCGCAGCAATACCTAAGTTGCAATGATCCCAATTCTTAGCTCCCTACATGGAGCAAACATGGCACCTAACCTTAAACCTTCACCTCATTTCACGTGTAACTATTGTAACAGAATAAATTAATGTAAGTATTTTTTTTTGAATGAACATTAGAGACGGTCAACTCCGTTGCTGGATTAAGTCAGTTTTAGGTGGGTGATTTTAAATTCTTATTTTTTTTCCTAGGGGCGTTATCTCTAGGAATCAAACCCATAACCTAAGGTCATGAGTTCACCCTCTATTACCACTAAACCAAGTGGTAATATTAATTTATTAATATTTAATACACAAAAATATTAATAAAAATATTAATATTTTTATTAATAAAAATTGATGATTCGAGATTGTAAAGTATGAGTTATATAGATTAGCACACATTTATAAAATTATTATGATTTTATGAAGTAGTGTGTCATGTTCTTGATTCAATGTATACGGTGTGATGTTTCACATTATGGGAATCGAGGAGTGGGCTAGTCTTTTGGGAACCCACATTAGTTGTAAAATACGTGTGAGATTGGATTATATGATTTAATATGCCTTTACAAAATTATCATAATTATGTAAATGAGTGTATTATATTCCTAATCCAGTGTCTATTGTGTATTTTGTACAATTCGAAAAAATTATTAATAAAAATTTATCACATTTTCTTCATTGTACAAACATATGCATATTGAATCAAGGACAAAATATATTTTACAAAATCATATAAATTATGTAAAAGCGTATTGACTTATAACTCAAATATACACGCTTCCGGAATTTTAATGACCAGCCCATTTCTCAACTATTGTGAATGAAAAACACCATGCAACATGCATAATATATACATATTTTAAAATTGTGAAGAAAGCACAACACACGCCTTTAAAATAAATAATAAAAAATATAATCTTTTATTATACAATCCATAGTTCATTGAACCTCGAAATATATCTGTACACATTCAAGTAGATCAGATTTTATTGCTACCCACTTTAGGATATATTTAATCAATATATTAATTTAATCAATTAATTAAATAAGAAACTAGGTGCCTTTTGGTTGTCAATTACTTGGCATATAATTGATTAAAAAAATGTCACCCGGAACAAGAGGAGCAATATGCGGAAACTACTTATGGAAGTTCAGTTTGCTTATTTCTATACCGTTCGTTAGATCTTTTTAAGATGGTGTTATTGAGACTATTTCTTTTCTTAGAATAATGCATTTTTTTCCGTTTACCATTTAAAGGTTTTGAAGTTAAATTCTTTTATCACTCATTATTATAATATGTCTTTTCATATTTGTATAACGGGCGGGGGATTTTGCAGTCTCCCATTTATTTTTAAGCTTTTTTTGTTTTTCAAATTTCAAATTACGCAACTACCTTTTATTTAAAATATCTTTTTTTATTAACTACTATTTTTAATCTATACTATTTTTAATTTTTTTATCCAAATTTACTATTATAAAACTAATTATACTTGAGTCTACAATTTTTTTTATTAAAAAACTTAACAAAGTGAACTATTTTTCATAAGCATTCTTTATATTTTAATTTGTTTTGACAACTATAAAACTTGCATCAATTGTAAAAAAATAACAGTTTTTAATTTTTACTTTTATGAAAAGTTTTCTAATATCATAAACATAATATTTTATTTTTATTTTTCTTATCATAATTTTTTTTAAAAAAATTAGTATAAAAATCAAATTGCATGATTAAAATAATATATTTTAAAAAGTTAAAGGAAATTCATCATATAAAAATTTGTTGTAATTTTAATTTTTAAGACAAGTATAATAACATATTAATAATAGAAAAGTAAGTGATATATTTTTTTTTATCAAATAGACTTTTTGTTATATAATTTAATTAGAATATCTTTTAAGATATATTTGATCTAAATTACATTTAAATTGATTTTAGCTCTATTTATTGAACTTATAAATAATTTTTTATGGATGAATTAATGTTGAATTTTTATAACAATTTTCTTAGTCGCATAATTTGATTTTTAAATTATTTTTTTAAAAATGATGATAAAAATAAAAATAAAAATATGTTAATATGATATTTGAAAAGACCTTTTCAGAAAAAAAAATAAAAATTCTGTTATTTACTATAATTGGTGCAAATTTGACTATCAAAATAAGTTAAATGTTAAAGAGTACTATCAAAAAAACTAACTATATTAAACTTTATTAATGCAAAAAAAATTTCAATTCCAAGTAGTTTTAAAATGTTAAATATCAAACAATAAATTTGGAAGGAAAATGAAAAAAAATGTTTAGTAATTGTTATTAATAAAAGAATAAAAAATTTCAATGGAGAGTAGTTACATAATTTATAATTTTTTTAAAAAAAAGAAAAGTCCAAAAATCTCCACCCTTATATAATATAAAAACTTTATGCAGCTTCTGAATTTAAGTTTATATATATATATATAACTAGTATCATATATTATTATTATTATTATTTACATAATAAAAATATATTTTACACATCAAAACAAAACTAATATTATTCTCAAATAGTTTTTTGATAATTATTTAAAGAAAAAAATTATTATTGATAGAATACACATTGTTTGGTAGAAAAACTAGTCCCTCTATTTTACACCCTCTATTTAACGCAAATTCATACCTGAGTTCTCTACCTATAACAAAATATATCTGATTTGAACTTTCCTATTATATATTCTTTTTTGATGTATAACATTAACAATTAAAAATATTAAAGAAAAGTTAATGAGAGAATAGTTAAGTGACGACTCATTTCTAAGAATATTTTAAGATGTACAATTTAAATTATGTTGTCATTAATTTAAAATAGGAAGGCTGTCTCATATTATGCAGTCTATCAACGTTTAAATCATATTACCTTTATATTTATTAAAAAAAATATTAAAGAAAAAAATTACTCTATTTTGAAACTAAAATTTTACCTCAAATAGCTTACGATTTTAATAATTAAATTAATACATGTAATTTGTGTGAAATTCCAATGTCGATCAAATATTCTTGGAGTTGATTACTATACTCTCACGTACTGCTATCCATAGCTGAATGTTGGTGCACTGATAGTAGTTTGATATATAGTGATCCACGAAATGAATAGAATCACATGTATAACACAAAGTTTAATACTATGTTTTTAACTTTCAAAAAAAAAAAAAACTAATTTATTTAATATTAAATTAACATTAAATATATTTACTTAATACTATATTTGGTAATTAATTTAAATTAAAATATTGAAAATCATTTAAAGTTTAGAGAGTCAATTTTTGGCCAAATCAAGCTATTGAGTGGAGCATGGATAAGCAATTTGTAAATAAGAACCTCGTCAATGTAATTAAAAATAATAATAAGAAATTTTAGAATTTTAATAAGATTTTATTTTGATTGTATTATTATTTTCAGGGAAAATGATCTAATCTATCCTCAACTTTAAATCAATTATCGATCTAATCCTATTTTTAAAGTCATTTCAATTTATTTCTTCAACTTTTCAAGTTATTCTAATTCTATCTAGACAATAATAAGCATGTGTCAAATTTGACGTGGCCATCTGACCAGACATAAGAGCATCTCGCATGGCGAAATAAATTAAAAAAAATTAAAACTCACCACATAAATTCTATCCTTAATTATAGACCAATTATCAAGTTAATTCTAAATTTTTTGAGTGGTGTCAAATCTATCCATACGACAATAAGTGTGTACCAGATTTGACGTTGCCATTTTATGTGACATAAGAGAGTCAGACATGTCAAAAAAAAAAAAGCCTTAAAACTCACCATTTTACATTGCCAAAATGGTGTCACTTTTCTTTTTAAAATAGTGTCAATTTGGGTTGAAATTGGGCAAACATATTTGTTTTAGAAACACATTTTACACTGGCTCAAAGTGCTAATAAACATTACTTTCAACTTTTCTTTCTTCTATTTACCGTTCTCAACTAATTAAACAATAACAGACTCCTTTCATTCACCCACTCATCATGCCATTGAAAATAGTCACACACACAATTTTGAAAAACATCATAAACAAGAAATAAGAGCTTCACATAGAATTATGAAAAAAAAAATATGCACAAACTATAAAACCAATTAACATTACAACACAATAATGAATGCTAAAAAAATTAAAATTACAACACAATAAAAATAAAAAGTGACACCGTTTTGGCAGTGTAAAACAGTGAGTTTCAATTCATATAATTTTTTTTTGCCATACTAGACGCTCTTATGCCACGTAAAATAGCCATGTCAAATATGACACATGATTATTATTGTTTGAATAGAATTGGAAAACTTGAAAAGTTGGAGGAGTACATTAAAATGACTTTGAAAATAGGATTAGATTGATAATTGGTTCAAAGTTTATGATCCAAGGGTTACCTAAATAAGGTAGACATATGTAATAATGGTTGTTGAAGCACCCTCCCCATTTGACAAAAGGCCCTATCAATATAACTCTGATTGATCTTATTATGCCAAGTAAATTTTGGCAAATTTGAGTTAAGCTCTACCATTGCTTGAATCCCAATCTCAATATAATTAGAAGTAGTAATAAAATCATTGAATTGTTGCATACCCACTTTAGTAGTCGATGGTAGTCTTTGATGTCTTCCTGACTTGATTAAAATCACTTATCATAAGGACGTGAGCATCCCCAACCTCTATAGAAAATATGATAACTCCCTCCACACTAACTCTTGACCATGCACTTCCAAAGCACTATACAATCTAATAATAAAACAAAAAAAAATTATTAGCAACAAATTTACCTTCAATAGTAATCCATTATTCTCACACTACTGATATAGCTAGTGTATACAAAACCTACACATCCTAAGAAACAAAAATTCCCTTTGCTACATTTTGAGTGTGGCTACCTAGTCAACATGTCTCACACCTTATAGCCACTTAATGATGGAGATGGAGATTACTATGTGTTGGGAATTTATGGTTATATCAGAGTTTTGCACAACAGAATAACAACACACAGTGGCAAAAATAAAATATTATAGAAAATGATCAAATAAAAATGACACAAATATTTATGTGGTTTACCCTTGATGATGGGCTACGTCCATAGGACACAAAATGAAAATTCTTCTATTATTAAAATAGTAAGTACATAGAGAGTTGTCTCCAGATTAACATTAGAGGTTTAAAATAATATAGATCTTACTAAATTGGTGGCACTTAAGGTGTTTCCCAAAACCCCAAAAATAATTTTCTCACTATTTTGTTACTCACCCACTAAAATTTTCTCTCAAATTTTCATTAAAGCACAAATGATTGGGCTCTCCTCACAAGCTCACACCTCTCTTTGCTTGTGGCACTTACCTTTTTTCTATGTCCCTCTCTCACCTTATCAAGAACCATGCATTGTCTATTTATAGGCAATGCACTCTTAAGAACTAAGCAAAGCAAGTTTTCAAAATCAATTTGCAAACAACCAAAGCCAAGTTGGTTTTAGTAACCAAGACCAAGTTAGTTTTGATAACCAACTTGTAAACAATTCAAATCCAAATAAGGCACTTCTTCCTTTGTAATCTAAATCTTCATATGAACTTTCATGTGGGAGGGACCCATATAGCAATTCTCCCCTTGTTGACTACATGGAGTGTATTACCATTCCAATGACTAATTGACAAAATTCAAATTTATCTTTTGGTAGAATCTTTGTCAGCATGTGTTATCCATTTTCATTTCTGTGGATCTTTTCAAGCTGTAGCAACTTCTTCTCTAATACATCTTGTATCTAGTGATATATTACATCACTGTTCTATGACCTTGAATGAAAGCATGAATTCTTACCAAGATAGATAGTGCTTTGACTATCACAAAATAACTAATATTTATGCTGAAAGCCAAGTTCATTTAAGAACTTTTTCATCTATAGTAACTCTTTACATGCTTTATTTACTGTGATAAACTTTACTTTAGTGGTAGATAAGGCAATGCATTTTTGTAATTTTAACTACCATGGCACAGCTCCCCTTATGAATGTAATCAAGTAACATAAAGTTGACTTACTCGAGTCAACATCTCTTGCCATATCTGCATCTGTGTATCCAGCTAATACAGATTTGTCATTTACAAAACATAAGTAAATTTTGGATGTACCACGAAGATACTTAAAAATCCATATTTCTACAACCTAATGCTCCTTGCCAGGAATTGAAAAGAAATGACTCATAACTCCAACTAAGTGTGAAATATCTAGTTATGTACATACAATGGCATACATCAAACTACCACCACTTGAAGCATATGGAACTCTATCCATCTCTACGTTCTCCTTATCAGTGGAAGGGTTTTGTTGAGAAATCAATCTAACGTGGTTAGCAAAAGGACAACTAACGACTTTAGCATTATACACGTTTAACCTTTGAAGTACTTTCTTAATGTACTTTTCTTATGAAAACCATAATTTCTTAACACCTCTATCTTTTATAATTGTAATGCTAAGAATCTACTTTGTTGGTCTTAAGTCTTTTATGGTAAAAAACTTACTTAATGGCTTTTTCAAACTGTTAATTTTGGAAATATTCCAACCAACAATCAACATATTATCCATAAAGAGTAATAACATAATAAAGTCATCATTAAATAATATTTAAACAAAAACCTAATTATCTAAAGTGGTCATTTTGTAGCCTTGCTCCTTGTAATAAAATTAAATTTCTTATACCATTACCTCTGTGCCTGTTTCAAGTCGTATAAGCTCCTTTTCAATCTACAAACATAGTCCTCTTTTCCCTTTACTTTGAAACCCACTAGCTAATCCATAAATATTTCTTCTTCCAAATCATAATAAAGGAAGGTAATTTTAACATAAATTTGCTTGATCTCTAAATTAAAGCTTGTTGTTAAACCCAACATAGTATGGATGGAAGTCATCTTTATGGCTGAAGAGAAAATCTCATCAAAGTCGACACCATTTCTTTAGTTAAATCCCTTTAAAACCAATCTAGTTTTGAATTATGGCTGGAGATTGTATTCTTTATACTTAATCCTGAACACCCACTTATTCTTTATAAGTCTTTTGCCTTCAGCTAACTTCACCAGCTCAACTTGTTCTTATGCAGAGATTTTATCTCGTCTTACTTTTTTTCAAACTATTTCTACTTGTATTCATCATTCATATCTTCTTCAAAGCTTTCTAGCTCTTTCACATCAGTTACTAACATAAACTAGTCTCTAGGATATTTAGTAAAAGGTTATCTATATCTATCAGATCTCTTAAGTGGCACTGAAGAAGCCTTATCTACTAGTGGTTGATCATAAACACTATCATCATCATTTTCAGATGGAATTTTAATAGGAGCATTTACATCATCAACATTTGGTGGATTACCTTCATCTTTATCCAACTTCCTTTGTCACCATTATTGGAGGAACTAACTTTAAATTAAAACAATCATTAGAGTTAGGGATGTTCTTCTCAACTCTGACAATATCCTTAATTGTATTATCTTCAATAAATATAATATCATGGCTTCTAATAAGCTTTTTATATACTAGATCACAACATCTATAGCCAAGTTAATCTTTACCATAGCCAATGAACACACTTTGTCATGTCTTAACATTAAGCTTGGACCTCTTATCCTTAAGAATATGCACAAAAGCTTTGCATCAAAAAAACATAAATGATTATAGGAAACATCTTTTTCTGACCATACCTTCTTTAAAGTATCAAACTGTAGAGGAACACATGGTAAAATATTCAACACATGCATTATTGTAAGTAGAGCTTCACCCCAAAATGTCTTAGGTAACTTTAAATGTGAGAGTAGAGATCTAACTCTCTCCATTAAAGTCTTGTTCATCCTCTCAGCTAAACCATTTAATTCCAGCTTCTTTGGAGGTAATGTTTGATATCGAATACCATGCTCTTTGCAATAAGCATCAAATAGTCCAATATACTCTCCATCATTTTCTATCCAGATGCACTTTAGCTTTTTCATGTTTGCCTCTCTATTAGGGTGTAAGATTCCTTGAAGACATCTAACACCTAATATTTTAACTTTAAAGTATATGCCTATGTCTTTTAAGAATGATCATCAATGAAAGTCATAAAGTATTAAGAACTACCAAGTGACTTTGGCATTGCCCCACATAAGTCTAAATAAATCAAATCCAGCACATTCTTTATTCTGGAAAGAAGAGAACTCTTGAAAGTAACTCTATTTTGCTTTCCTACAAGACAATCAACACATTTCTCTAAATACACGTGGTTTGTTCCAAATAATACATTTTTCTTAGCCAGCACTGTCATCCCTTTCTCACTTATATGGCTGAGTCTTCTATGCCATAACTTGATTATACTATTTTTATTCACTGCAGTCACTACGTCTTTAGAGAGAATTGCATGCATAAAATACATAGTTGAGTCCTTTTGCCTCTAGCCACCACTAGGGAACCTTTAATGAGTTTCCATTGACCGTTATAGAAGGGGTTATAGAAACCTTCATTGTCAAGCTTGCCTATAGAGACCAAATTCAAGTGAATATTTAAAACATGCTTGACATTCTTTAAGATAAATGTTGTGCCATTCACTATCTTTAAATGAACATCTCTTTCACTAAGAACTCTTATTAGATTGCCATTTCCCATCTGATAAATCTAGAATCTCTTAAGGTGTAGCATGAGAAGAATTCTCTTTAAGATGTAGCATGAACAGTAGCACCATTGTCAATCACCCAGTTGATCTCATGGGTTATAAGATTGACATTATCATCATCATAGAGAATATGAAATTCTCTGAGGATATTTACTTCATCATCATCACTGTTGTCATCCTTTCTTACATATTTTCCTTTGCTTTTATTTTGTTCATTCTTAAACTTTCTACAAAACTTCTTGATATGACCTTCTTTTTGCAGTAATGCACTCAACATTGGTATAATTATTTAACTTTCCTATAATCTTGTCTCTCTTCTTTGAACTTCTTTTCTCACACCTTCTAGAATTTGCAATAAAGATATTTAACTATATTAAAGAGGCACCCTTTGATCTACATCTCATTTTATCATTCAAAATATCACTTTTGAAAAATTCCATATTCACAATGCCATTTGGTGCATAATTTGTAAGTGAAATCTTTAAAGTCTTCCGTGACTTTAGTAGAGAAGCAAGCACTATAAGAGTAAGAATTTGATTGTTAAAGTTTATACCCATACTCAACAATTAATCCATGATCCCTTACATTTCATTCAAGTGACTATCGATAGAAGAAAATTCTTAATATTTTATCTGCATTAATTTTATTAAATAAAATAATTTGTTGTTGCTGATCTTTAAAGTGTACAACTTCATGAGCTTGTTCCATAATTTCTAAGCGTGAGTCTCATTACAAATATAGTGTACCCATTATCCTAAATGAACTTGTTTATGTAAGCTTTAATCCCCTATTGTATCTCAACTACAGGAGTTCTTTTCCAACAATAAACAATAGATGATTGAGTATGAGCAAGAGATTTATGATCTAAAGAAGTAGTTGGTTAGGAGTCATACCAGATAGATTTCTACTCTTCTTTCTATGTTCCATTTATCTTTTTCTTCTGTATCTCAAATTTCTATATCTTACTAATTCTACTTAGATTCTATAATGTTGATTATTACTATGGATATGTCATGTCTCTTTCACTACTCATACTTTTTGTGCTTAAGAGTGTTATTATGAACATGTTGCACTTGTTAAAAATATTTAAAAAACTAAGTTAAATTTTCCTTCTATTTATCTTTAAGATGATAAATTATTCTAAAAAATTTAATAACAAAACCCTAAACATAATCCAAGATGCATGACGAAGGGTAATAAATAAGAATTTAGGCTTAATAAGGGGTCAAAGGAAAAAAAAAGTTTTACAATTTAGTCCTTAGTAGAGATATAGATGTTAATAGGATCCCAGTCATCTTGTGGTCCCCATACAATCTTCATTCAACCAATAAGGTTGAACTTTATCTTTTTATCCCCTACATTAATAATTAACTAAAGGACATTGGAGCTTTAGCCATCAAGTAAAAGGTAACCCTATGGTTTTATTTTGATTATAAACTTATCCTTATTGTCATGTAGAAGGCACCTAACATTTTCTACACTTCTAGTCTCGTTAAGCTCTTTTATTTTCTTAGCCACAATAAGCATAAAAAGCACAAAATCCTTTATTCAAAGCTTTATTAACACTCTCACAAAATCAAGATTGTTTACACCTCAAGAGATACGACCTTTATAATCTCAAATTCTTTTTAAACTTAAAACTTGACTACATTTTCCTTCATAGTGCTCTCACCTTTTGGGATCCAACTCTCCATGGGTTTTAATTTAAGGAGATGAAGTTATGCCCTACTTTGGAAGAATTCATAGTAATTTTAGGTGTGAATATATCTCCTCAATAAGAGATGGCCATGTCAGTTATAGACTTAGTGGTTGTACATTCTATAAGCCATCTCTTTAGTATAAGCAAAAGTAAAGCTAATGGTTGGCTTTCTTCGAGTTATTTTTTTTTGTAGTTTAATCCATAATCTTCAATCTAATCCTAGTTTTTGTAATATGATTCCTATCATCAAGAATATTATCCTTTGCTACTGTCTCCTTATATGTTACAAGTGCATATTATATGGATGGAAGGGTGTTGTCTATTTTGAGTCAAATCAATGTTGAAATGAATTTAACACTAAATTTGGTTGCTATAGTGGTTTTAGTAGAGACTTTGAAAGGTTTGGATATGGTTAAGGTCAATAGGGATTCAAAGTTTGGTGGAAGTGTATTGGTTTTATAAGTACTAGTTGATTTTTGTGCATAAGAGATGAATGGTTAGATTTCATGCTTGAACAACTGAATTTGCACCACTTAGACAGTTAGTGTGGATGGCATGAATAGCCAATTTTTAGACTTCAATAAGGATGCACAGTTTAGGTGAGAAGGATGTTCAATTGGTTTGCCCTTGGTGGAATATCTTTGACGTGTAATCAAGGAGTTTTCATTCTTATGTTGATCTTGTTGGATTGAGGCAATGCTCTCTCTATCATCACTTAAAGATTGTAAGACAATAAGGATTGAAATAAAATCCTACTTATGTGCATTATTTCTTAAATTTTAGTGCACTTACTAAGTTATCATACATCAATTTTTGACTATCCCTAAAAGGGTCCAATGTTGAAAGCAACCTTTCAAAGATGACAAGAGTCTGTTTGTTTATAGCACCTCTTAGGCATGCAAGAGTCTGAAACAACTGAAAACTTGAACTAAGCCTCTAAAATGATGAATCAACCACTGAATCATTAAGTCATACTTTAATTTCATAAAATATAAATTCTTAAAATAATAAGTTATACATTTTGAACAATCATTGCTTAAGGTGTGCAACTCGTTAGGCCGATGTTTGTCTCATATGACCAAAGTTCAACTTTATGAAAGCGGAAGTTGATTTTGACCAAACGCATGGCAATGTGTTCTTAAACATGTGTATTTATGTCAAAAGTATAGGAATGCATTCCTGTATGCCCCCAAACCTATCCTCTGTACACACTTGTAAAATACAAGAACACATGTAAAAATCCTTTTCTCTATAAATACTAGTGTCATCCTCCCATTTTTGGGGGCCTGATCATACACTATACTCAAACTCTACCAATTTGAAGATTCAGGACTCCCATTCATACACTTTTAGCTCAATCTTCACATTTTTCTTTAGATTTTTAGACCGACTTAAGCCAAACCTAGCCTCATATCTATCAAAGCACGCTTTAAAAATGTACAAATTTGCATTCTACATAACATTTTCAACCTCTCAATGAGGACAAATTAATCTCTATATGAAGCTAAAGCTTTAAAACACATAAAACAAGCTCAGTAAATCCGAGGACCACAAAACTCACTTTTGCATGTTTACTTTATGTATTTCTACATTTTAATTCATTTTTGTTGCTACTAATAGTTGAGAAATTATTGTGAACTGTGTTATAAGTTTGGCAATTTGCATGTTATTTGAATAATTTATGTTTTGTTTTGATCATATTAAATCATTATTTTGCACTTTTTAGTTTTGAAAATGTGAAAATCACTAAAATATGATTTTTACTCTAAATTTGCATATTCTTCATAATTTTTCGTTATATTTTGCATTTTCACTATTTTTTGACAACTTTATTTTAACATTTTTATAATAAAGTTCACGTTTCTATACTAATTCTGCATTTGATATTCAAAGACATCATTTTTGCATTAAGTCTTAATTTTTATTTTTAAAAAATATAAAATTTATCATTTTTGTGCAATTTTTTCATTCTCTAAATTCTCAGCATATTTTCTTGATAAAATTCATATTTTTACATGAAAATCTACATCTTAATATTATTACTACATTTTATGTGAAAGATAATCATTTTTCACATAAAGCCCTAATTTTGCATCCAAAAATATTAAATCTACCATTTTTGCATTCTTTTTGTGCTTCCTTTATAGTTTCCTTATCAAAATCATATTTTGACATAAATTTGATATTTTCACGTAAAATTCACAAATTCTGCACTTTTAACATGAAAAATCACACTTTTAATACAAAATCCACATTTTGATGCTAAAACATCATTTTTGACATAAAAATGATGTTTTTGACATTAAGTTTGCATTTTTAGGTAAAAAATCATTATTTTTCACATAAGTTTTCATTTTCATTATAAAAATAATAAAATAATAATTTTTTTTTTACTCGCATTTCATCATCAAAGCTACATTTTTAAAATGTATCAAGTATTCTTAGCATCAAATCTACATTCCAATATCAAAGTGTCATTTTAATAAGAAAATGACATTTTGGCATCTAACTTGCATTTTTATATGATAGATCAAAAGTTTTACATAAAGTGTACATTTTTAATTTGAAAAACTCATTGTGAGATCAAAATCATCATTTATACATTCTAATTAGATTTCTTATCATTTTGACATAAAATCTATCATCTTTCATTGTTGAAGTCGCATCCTCGATGCTTAAAATTATATTTTTCACATCTTTAGATCAAAACTACACCTTTTTGCATTTTGATATGAAAATAGGTATTTTCTCTCATTTTATATAAGAATGTATTCAATAATGTGAAAGTTCATATTTCCATGCTAAAGGTTCCATTTCTTGGTTCAATGATGCAACTGTACATTTTTTGTTTTTTTTTCTACTATTTAGAAATATTTCATAATAATCCTTGCCAAATGCATATGATTATATGCTTATATTTGCTCTTTTGATTGAGTGAAAACTTCTTGCTTACCTATTGTCTAATTGGATGAGTATATATAATGCATATATCTATGCTAGCCTCTATTTTGTAGTTGTATTCTAAATCTAAGACTAGATTTATATTTTTTCTCTTTTAAATGTATTTTACTAGGAAAACCATGTAATAATTGTAATTAATTCTTTTTACTTTCCGTTATTACTTATTGCGCATGTATGTGTATATAAATTGTCATTCCAAAACTAGGGTGATATAGTAGCCATGTATTAAGTATTGTATAATAAGAAATAGCTAAAAAATAGATGCGATCTCCTAAACCTATAATCTTTACTAGGGATGATACTCATTGAGTGACCTGATGTCGTCCATTACATTTTTTCAATTTTAAAAAATTGGGTGGTGACTCCACAAACCCAAAATGTCTCACATCCTTGTAAGACTAAACATTATCCCTGTGTTGTAAATGGAATGGATTTCCCTTTCGATAAAGTTGCCACATTTTGAAAAGTAGAATAGTCCCTTTCTTTTTAAAATTTTCCTAACAAAAAGGAAAATTTTCAATTTAATCAGTCACATAAGTTATTTAATGAAGAAATTACTCAGTTATGGCCTAAAAGAGTCATGCTACACCATATTCATAGAATCAAGACTTCTCAACCACTCAAGAATATATGAATTGGTTAAAAGGTCATAATGTAGTAAGTTAAAGTGGTAAAGGTAGCTCTAGGAGTTAGGTTTAGCTTAATGCTTTAGAAAGCTTCTTATTTAAAATGCAAGCTTTTATTGTATGAACTTTGGTTTATGAAAAGAAATGAAATGGAATGCAATTTAGCTTTTGAAAAGAAAGGCATAAGAAATAAAATGAATTTTATACCATGTTTATTGCTTGTAAAACAAACATCATGATTTCGCATCCGGATTTAAATGCATAAGCTAATGGGAAGAATGCATACACCCGAGCATTATCAACTTAAAATTACTCATTCTTATCCATAAAAGGGATAAATGATAAATAACTGCTCAAAGATAAACAAGAATTTTTAATGATGTTAACTAGCTCATTTGAGTTTTCTAGATAATGTTACTTTTAAATATCCTATACTTTTGCCTAAAGCACCTTTTTCGATTTTTATCTTAGCATGAATTATTCTCATTTTTTTTATTTTTCCTTAATTTTTGACTAAGTCACCCTTTTTAGGTGTTCAACTTAGTAGGAACCTCTAACTTTTCCCTAAGCCACCCTTTTAGGTTTTTGACTTTACGAGAATTTTTTTATTCATTTTTTATTTAATACTTTGCTTGGAGACTAGACTTAGTACTCCTTCCATTGAGAACTCACTTCCCTCGAGATCTGATAAGTTAACTACACCTTTCAGAAGTATCTTTTCATAAGATAAGGATCCCAATTTGGCTTGAATTTCCCTCTAGGATCAAACAAAACTAATTTTGCTTATTTTAACATCGAATCACCCCCTGAATCTTATGAACTTTGACTTTTTTATTTAAAAAATTAGCAATTCTTCTTTGATAAAGTCACATGTTGAATGCTACTCTAAGTATTTTCTCATATAACATACCAACTCTTTATATCTAAATTTAGCCCATTCTGCTTCTTGAATTTTTGCTTCAAACATTATTCTCAATGACTACAACTTAACCTCTATTGGTAACACTGCTTCTATTCCATGCACTAAAGAATAAGGTGTTGCACCTGTAGCTATTCTAGTTGTAGTTCTATATCGCTATAAAGCATATGGTAACTTATATCACCAATCTCGGTTAGTCTTTACAATCTTACTTAGAATTTGTTTTATGTTATTATTAGATGCTTTAACTGCACCATTCATTTAAGGTTGAGACGAGGATGATTTGTGATGCTTAATACTACACCTTTACAATAAAATCCCTTACCTCTATATGAAACTGCACACCATTATTAGTTATAATATGATAAGGCACACCATATCTACAAATAAAGTTCTTCTTCATGAACTTAGCCATTTGCTTTGTCCCTAGCTTTTTGAAGGACT
Source organism: Mallotus nudiflorus (assembly GCA_947683625.1). Taxonomy (NCBI): domain Eukaryota; kingdom Viridiplantae; phylum Streptophyta; class Magnoliopsida; order Malpighiales; family Euphorbiaceae; genus Mallotus; species Mallotus nudiflorus. The sequence goes on from CANTUR010000238.1 coordinate 600,962, forward strand.
CAGCTTTTACCCATTTTAAGAAATAATCGATTGCAACAATTATAAATTCATGCCCATTAGAAGCTAATGGAGCAATTTTTCCCATTATATCTATTCCCCACATTGAGAATGGCTATAGAGAAGTAAGAGTTGAAAGTGTAAATGGTGGAATATGAAAAACATTTCCATGCAACTGGCACTTATGATAACTTCTGATAACTTGATACAATCATGCTCCATTATTAGCTAATAGTATCCCCGTCTATTATTTCTCATAAATTCTTTACCATTGATACATCTAGAGATGAACACTTTATACTCTAGATGTCATTAATAATTAAGAATTCTAGCCTTTTTGCTATCGAAATCCAATCACTAGTAGGTGAAACAAGGATCACTCTAAATCTTGCTCCTTTTTTATTCATTCTGCCATCAAAATAAATCTTCTAACTTCATACTTTAATTAAGCCTATTTCTTCTTTTAGAAAAGAAATGTCAACTTTTTTTATCATCCCCAATTGATTATGAAGCTAGAAATTTAGCAATTGCTCTTCCTTTGATCACTTTATTTATCAAGTATTCAGTATTAAATTCAAATAGCAAAAGTAACCATCTACCCAACTTACTAACTAATGAAAGAGTAGCATACAGGTACTTCATCATATCCATTCTTGACATAACTTGTACTTTGTAAGACTAGAAATAAAGTCAAAGTTTTCTTATTGCCCATACTATAGCCAGACATATTTTCTTGATGAACTTGTATTTCTTTTTATATGGAAGCAACTTCTTGCTCAAGTAATAAATTACAAATTCTATCCCATTTTCATATGCTTAAGTAAACATTACTCTTAAAGTTGATTCTTTAACACAAAAATACAAGATAAGTGTATTCCTTGGTTGTGGTGGTTTGAGTAATAGAGTATTTAACAAATACTACTTAAGCCTTTCAAATGCAATTTGACACTACTCATTCCAAACTGTTAGCTAATCCTTTCTCAATAATCTAAATCTTGGTTTACATATCAAAGACGTCTCAGAGATAAAAATGCTAATGTATCAGAGATGACCTATAAAAGATCTTATTTCTGTTTATATTTTAGGAGCTAACATTTCTTGAATTGCCTTGATCTTATATGGATCAATCTCTATGCCTTTTGAACTAACCTTATAACTTAACAGCTTACACAAAGATACTATAAAAAAACACTTATTTGGGTTGAGTCTAACATTGAATTTTGTCAATCTCCTCCTAAACTTCTCTAGATCTTTACAGTGTTCTTTAAAAGTTTTTTATTTAACCACCATATCATCTATATACACTTCCATCTCTTTATGAATCATATCCTTAAATTTTTTTTTGTCATAGCTCTCTAATATATTGCATAAAAATTTTTCAATCCAAATGGCATTACTTTGTAGCAAAAGGTACACCATTCAATAATAAAAGCAATTTTAGTCATTTGTAACAACCATCATTATATAACTAAATTCTAGCATCCCATCTACAAAAATGTAATACTTTTTGCCAATAATAGAGTCTATCTAAACATCTATATGTGGCAATGAAAAATCATCCTTTGGAGTTGCCTTATTTAAATATCTATAATCTACACACATTCTAACTCGTCCATCCTTTTTAAGGATAGGGACAATAATGTCCAACATTCTAAATAATCTACTTCTTTTAATAATCCAACTATTTGCTTGTTGACTTCCTCTTTTATCTTTTGAGCCCATTCAAGCCTTTGTGCCTATACTTATGCTTTATTAGTATTATTCTAAGATCAAGTGGAATATGATGCTCTGCCACTTTATGATTTATTCCTGGTATATCATCATAGTTCTAAAAAAAGACTATTTTTCATTTTTTTATTATTCTCTTCAGCTTACTTTCTCCTCAAAAGAAAGACTTTTTGAAAATTAAAGTTCTTTGGGTGATTCAATATCACTTATATTAAATAGTTTAGTATGAATAGAATTTAAGTGTGAAATGCTCATAATATGATCAAGTGTATGCATACTGCCATTAGAATAAACATTGAATAAGTAAGAAAAATTAGAAGTTATTACATTAAACTTAAAGAACAAAGCATCATCATAAATTTCATAGTCAGCATTAAAAAAAAATCTTATTTCTAAATATACTAAAGGTTTAGCATTATTCAAAATAAAGTCCTCAACACTAATAGTAGTAAGTGGTGTTAGCTTAACTCTAGTGTCCATAATAGCTACAACATTTAGAACTATAGTTTGGCTTTCTTTGAACCTCTTAAATCCATAAAATCATTAAAAATAGGAGAAACTTAAAATCCAGGTGGACCTATATCAGGATAAATAATAGAATAACCATCTTCAGATTATGATCACACCTCCTCTTTAAGGGAATTTCTTCTAGTGGAGAGTTAAAGGAACTCTTCCTAAAGGATGGAACAAAGTTCATCCTAAATGTAACCCATAAGTGATCAGAATATGAAGCATAAAAAATTTTAACCATTGTCCTAATTGAGTCAGTTTTCATAACAGACTTGAAAGTACCTTCCACAGCTCTCTTAAACTCATAATAAGTTTTAATCACCATATTTGACTTTATAAGATCTTCCTTTTTCATGTTCAACTTTGTCGAAACCTTAAAAGGATAAACATTGATTGATAATCTATCATTGATTATAACATATGGTGCTACAACCTTTCACCTTAGCATGAATATATAGCTCTATTGTGTTTTATTCCTAAATCTGTTAACTCTTTTTCAAAGAGAAAAATCTCCACATTATCTTTGAAACCCATAAACATAACTAACTCTTCTAAAGTAGATTCTATACCAGTTGATTCTCTAGAGCTTTATACATAACATCCATGTGCTTCTTTGATGTAACAAGTAAATCCTATACAGTAGCATTGGCTTTCATTTGCTTTAAAATAACATCCTCTTACTCTTCCTTAATCACCTTTTATTTTCCTTTATTTAGCATTGATGACTCTTCTTCTTATAGGATAGGATGATATGAATAGTACTTTGTACTTATAGTAACATAACTCACAGTAGTCTCATAATCACTTGAAAATTCCCACAAATTAGCAAAGTCTAAGTGCATATTATTGTTAGTAGAATCCTCTCCTTCCATTAATTCCCAGAAGTTTTAAGCCAAATTTCCTGAATTTTCTTATATCTAAAGAATATTATCATCCACATAATTGGCATCACACTTCATCTTTTCATTATCACTGAATTCCTCACCTTAGCCACTTGGAATGATTGAGTTAATTGGAATATCTGCAGATGCTAGCTTAGTATGCTTCACCAAATAGTCAAAACTTTTTTGTCAGTTCATTTAGAGTATCCCAACCCTCTTAATAATTTGGTTGCTCTATAAAAGCCCAATCTGATAGAACAACTTCTTTAAAAAAACTTACACTAATGATGGATTGTAAGTAACAACATAATCAAATTAAGGACTTAGCTAATTATGATTCTAATAATCTTCCTCATCCCTAGCCCTTTTGCTACTATTGACTAGTTCAAAATGTCTCATTAGAAACTCTTCATTGACACATTCATTTTTAATCATCATCACTTTTTTAAACTGTTGTGTAAGCTTAGCTTATGCTAAATTTGGAATCTTGCCTTAGTCAATAAGGTCTTAAATTAAACATCTAAGCCTTAACTGATTATTTATATTATGCCTTGCTTGCTGATGGTACTTGTAAAATTCTTTCGAGTTGTAATTAGCTAAAAGAAAATTTGGTGATGACCTTGGTTTTTACAGCTTCATAATCCCATTTTTACATAATCTATCAAACACCTTAGATAATTTTATAAGGAATCTTAAAAAATACCTTAGAGGCCTTATGTTTGTTATCATAGAAGAAGATACGACAATAGCTTTTGGAATATAGGAAGACTGAGTTCCCTTTTTATGATCTTGTGTAGGTTTACTTAACCTAGCAATCCTTTTGGCTTGAACCCCATCATATTATAAATCTATAAATGATCTCATACTCATTACCATAATTTCTTGTTTAATAGAGTATCAAGAATTTTCCTTTGTAATCCTCATGTGTTGAATCTCATCTGGTTTATTTCTCATACAAGCAGCTTTCTCTTTAAACCTTATGATGTGTTCAATAAATGATTCATTTGACCTTTGAGTCTATCTTTACAAGTCCAACAATGAGAATTAAATATGAGTGTTATAGGAACACTGTTTAAGAAAATGATTCACAACCTCCTTCCAATTCTCTTTTATAGTATTATTGTCATGACCCAAATCCGAGGGCACGTGATCGGCACTAAGGAATGGGTAGGTATAAGGCCATCGAAACCTGTATTAAGCCTTAAAGGAAAGAAAAATAAAACTTTACAATTTAAAATTTTATTTCATAACAAAACAAATTATCAAATTGATTTTTCTAAAAATAAACATAGTCGAGTCCATAATAAAAATATTCTTCAGCATTACATATCATAAATCAGTTTTAAATCATTTTACATAAGCATGGTTAATTAAAATAAGGTACATAAATATACTTGAGTCATACAAATGCTTAGTACAATTACTATTGCAGCTTTCTAGAATTACTACTATAGTACAGCTTATAATGACCTACATAATATGGCCAGTGATGAAGAAATCCTGCGTGGAGGTAGTTTGAGGTTGAACTCCCAAGCTCCTGAAAATGAATAAATTGAGGGGAATCAGACCTCACTAAGTAAGTTAATAAAAAGAGTTGTACGGTTAGAAAATCCTTTTTGAAAACCATATAGTTATAGTGAAAATAATTTATAATATATAGATATAGCTTTTGAAAAATCTTAGTAGAACCCTAAACCCAAGTTTCTAACTGGCCAACTGGGCCCACTTATTCCAACTGGATTACCAGTACTCGAGAGCAAAGGCATCAACCGAGGCACCAAGCCATATTCATTCACTTAATCCAAATACATGGCACTAGCGGTCCCCGAGAGCTAAGACATCAATCGAGGCACCCATCCCAATCCATTATTAACTTTCCAATAACTAGCGGTCCCCAAGAGCATAGGCTTCCACTGAGGCACCCATCCCAGTTTAATATCCACTATTCATACATAAATCGGATCCATCTCTCAATCTCTACCATATGCACACGGTCTTGGTGAAACCCACCAGGTAGTCCGTTCTACCAAAATTTCTCAAAAACTGATTTTAAATAATTAAAATGCGCTTAAACCTTAAATAGCAGCATTAAATTAAATAAATAATATAATAAAAACATAAAAATATGAGCGCACACATCTTTAAATAAAACACACGCATAGATCATTTTATCAACTTACAAGATGAACGAGAAGGCTGACTACCGCGCGTCTGCCTCGATCCCACAGCTTCTGCTCCAATATGCTTTAGAAAAGAAATTAACAGATCAATTTTAAAACATGTATATGGAATTGAAATTGAAAATCAACAAAAATAGTGAAATTCTAGGCTGACTCGAGGAAAACCGGATAAGACTTTATAGACAGGAAAAAGCCTAATTAACGATAGAAATTTATTACGAATATCACGTTTTACAAGAAAATCTACCAAAATTTTGACAGAGTCTCCTATGTAAAATGGACATCTCTTTACCAAAGGTAGAGCCAAACCTGCATAAAAAATGTACTTCTAATAATCGCAGACATTCACACTCGAGTTGGGCTTCTAGAACTACACTTAGCCCCGACCGAGATCACAACTCAACAAAACATCACAAAAATTAAATCATTCATTTCCCTAAAAATACACATCACATATATAATTATCCATAGTTCAGAAAATCATTTCTCATTAAAGCTTAAAAACAAAATTTCACATACATACATACATATATATATATATATATATATATATATATATATATAAAATATTTGGAAACCATATTCAAAATTAACATTACTTAAATGAAAATTACCCATTAATATGTATAAAATCCTCTAAACCTCTTAAATATTAATAAAAATAATAAAAATATATTTTAATTATAATTAGCGTAAAATTACATATTTATCCAAATAATAGAAAAATACACATAATATTCAAAATAATACCTAATATATGATTAAAAATTAATTTTTGACAATTTGTGTTAATTGGTCTAAATTAGTAGATAATTTGTAAAAATCCTTTTAAATTCCTTGTTTATTATTAAAACCAACCAAAATTTATTATTTAACTATATTTAACAAAAATTACATTTCTACCCCTATAATAATACAAACTTATATAATACCCTATTAATACTAAAAAAAATTCCTTGAAAAATTATACAAACATCTAAAAATCATTTTCTCTAAATTAAACATCTTAGTATAATTAAAAACATATAATTGACTACTAATTTCTTCCAAAAATATAATTTAACCTAATTATTCACCTTTGACATAAACTTAAAAGTAATTATAAAAATAGAATAAAAATCACAAAAACTATAATATAAGTTCTAAAATTAATAACATTTAATAATAATACCAATTATCAAAATTTTAAAATTTTTTAACAATTAAATTTTGAAATTAACAAAAATATTAATTAAATACCCAAAATTCACAAAATTTACAATTAACACAATAATTTCTAAAATCTTAAATAAAAATCAACACACTAAAAATAATTAACCTTAATTAACGTAATTACTAATTGAATTCAAATAACAATCAATTAAAACCAACTAAATATCAAATAATTTCAACAAAATTTATGTATAAATTCAATAATCCACCAAAATTGCCAAGGAAAATCAAAACTAACCTCAATAAACCATAAACAACAACACAAGTCCTAAGATCTACCGAAACGTAAAAGAAATTTGAGAGGAAAAGAAGAGAATGGGTGAGGAGCACTCACTATCTGGCAAGGCAACTAGAAGAGGAAGAAGAGGACGTGCCACCATCGGAAATGGGGACGATGGAGGTAGCTCGACGCAGCAAAGAGACAACATGGATAGAGGAGGACCAAAGCTTGGCAGGATGGGAGGTGTAGGGCCGCTACGTGAGGAGGAGAAGGTGCTCTCTCACGAGGAAGAAGAAAGGTAGTAGCAGCAGCAACCTGGAAGCTCAGTCCACAGCAGAGATGGGGTTTCTAAATGGTGAGGGAGGCGGCATAATGAGAGGAGGGGCGGTGTGGGTGACAGTCGGAGGAGGAAGGGTTGATGTTGTTGTTTGGTATATATATATATGTCACGACCCGAACCCGAGGGCGCGTGACCGGCATTAGGGAATGGGAAGGCATAAGGCCCCCGAAACCCGTAGTAAGCCTAAAAGAAAAGAAAAATAAAACCTCACAATTTAAAATGTTATTTTAAAATAGAGCACTTTATAAAACTGATTTTTCTAAAATTAAAACATAATTGAATACATAATTAACATATTTCCAGCATCACATATATAAATCAAACTTAAATCACTATACATAAACGTGGTGCATATAAATAAAATACACAAATATACTTAAGTCATACAATTCATAGTATAGTTACTACTGTAGCTTCCTAGAACAGTATATCAGTACAGCTTACAATGACCTACATAAAATGGCCGATGATGAAGAAATCCAACGTGGAGGTAGTCTGAGGTCGAACTCCCAAGCTCCTAAAAAAAAATAAATTGAGGGGAATTAAACCTCACTGAGTAAGTCAATAATAAGAGTTGTACAGTTTGAAAACCCTTTTGAAAAGCCATAAAGTTATAGTAAAAATAATTTATAATATATAGATATAGCTTTTAAGAAAATCTCGATAGAACCCTAAACCCAAAGTTCTAATTGGCTAACTGGGCCCACTTATTCCAGCTAGACTGTCGGTCCCCGAGAGCAAAGGCATCAACCGAGGCACCAAGTCGCAGTCATTCACTTAATCCAAATATATGGCACTGGCGGTCCTCGAGAGCTAGGGCATCAACCGAGGCACTTGTCCCAGTCCATTATTAACCTTACAATCATTAGCGGTCCCCGAGAGATAGGCTTCCACCGAGGCACCCATCCCAGTTTAACATTCACCAATCATATATAATTTGGATCCACCTCTCAATCTCTACCATGTGCACATGGTCCTGGTGAAGCCCACCAGGTAGCCCGTTCTACTAAAATTCCTCAAAATCGATTTTTAAATAAATAAAATGCGGTTTAAACCTTAAATAGCAGTATTAAATTAAATAAATCATATAATATTAACATAAAAAAAATATGAGCGCATGCATCTTTAAACAAAACACACGCACAAATCATATTATCGACTTATAAGATGAATGAGAAGGCTGACGACTGCACGTCTGCCTCGGTCTCACGATTTCTACTCCGATATGCTCTAGAAAAGAAATTAAAAGATCGATTTTAAAACATGATTATGAAATAAAAATCAAAAATCAACAAAATAATGAAATTCTAGGCTGACTCGAGGAAGACTGGACAAGACTCGATAGATAAGATAAAACCTAACTAACAGTAGAAATTATTATGAATATCACATTTTACGAGAAAATCTACCAAAATTTTGACAGAGTCTCCTCTGTAAAATGGACATCTCTCTACCAGAGGTAGAGCCAAATCTGCATAAAAAACGCACTTCTAATATTCACAGTAGTCTACACTTGGATCGACTCTCCAACACAGTATTAGCCCGACCGAGTTCTCAACTTAATTATAGCTAATAAATTCATGAGAATTTTACTTTCATAAACAAACATTAAAATCATATTTAAAATGTAACATGACACTTAATCAAATTTAATTAGATATAAATATATAAAATCTCATAATCTCCAATAATGTACATTATTCATAAAATATGCATATATGATTCATAATTATCATAACTTAATTAAAAATATCAATTAATTTATAAAAATCCTCTAAACCTCTTAAATATTAATAAAACTAACTAAAATATATGTTTAACTATAATTAGCACAAAATTACATTTTTACCCCTAAATACATAAATTACATAATGTATTATTAGTACTAAAAACTCCTTAAAAAATTATATAATCATCTAAAAATTATTTTCTCAAAATTTAAACTTCTTAATATAATTTAAACATAAAATGAACTAATAATTTCTTCTAAAATATATATGTATAATTTTAACCTAATAATCACATTTAACATAAACTCGAAAATATTTATAAAAATAGTTTAAAAATCACAAAAACCATAGTTTAAATTCTAAAATTAATAACATTTAATAGTAATATCAATTATCAAAATTTCATAGTTTTTTTTTAACAATAATTTCGAAATAAATAAATTATTAATTAAATACCCAAAATTTACAAAAACTTATAATTAACACCAAAATTTCTAAAATCTTAAAAACAATCAAAACATTACAAATATTTAACCTTAATTACTCTAATTTACTAATTAAACTAAAAAAATCCAATAAAGCCAAATAAAATTAAATAAAATCATACAAAAATTCTGTAAGTCAAGAAAAATCAGAATAATGCACAAAAATTTGAATTTGAACAACCAAATGGTATAACTCATCATCTAGCTTAGAACAACTTAAAATCAAAACCTAATTCCATTCAAACAACCAGAAAATAACCCTAGGATAACCCAAGAACAACCCAGAACAACTCACCTTCACCTTTAATTCTGACGCTGGAGGTGAGTTGCAACGGCGGGTTCTGACGTGAACTAACACCTGAGAGGGTGAGGGAAGTTGAGGAAGCTACGGTGGCATCGGATCCAGCTCCGACCGTGTCGTGGCAGCTTCAATCGAGAGTGACCGAAGAAGAAGAAGAAGAAGAAGAGCAGCTTGCAGCAACTTGTGGGCACCTGTCAAGGCAGAGATGGGGGTCTCCGGCGGTGCTGGAGGCGACATGGTGAGAGGGAAGATAGAGACTGTGGGCAGGCGGAGATAAGGAGTGGGCAGCAACTTGGGGTCGTCGGTTTCGGGGAGGTAAGCTTCTATTTTTGTTTTGTTTTTTTGTTGTTGTATATATATATATATATATATATATATATATATATATATATATATATAATATATATATATATATATATATATATATATATATATATATATATATATATATATATATATATTAAAAACATTATATTATAATATTACACCTAAATTCTCCACCACACACTCACATTATACACATATATATGTATATATATACACACACACACGCATACTATATATATATATATATATATACAATAATAAATTACCAAAAATAGCTATTACTCACACATACAAATAATAATTAAAACCCTACTTATATATATATATATATATATATATAGGTAACTGGTAACACATAAAACAACCATGAATTTCATGTAGTTTTAAAATAATAATAATAATAATAATAATAATAATAATAATAATAATAATAATAATAATAATAATAATAATAATAATAATAAATGTCATTTTTAAGTGATAAAAAAATAACACTCATATGAATTAATAATCCTAAAATTACATTAACATTAAATGTCTCCATTGGATAACAAAATAATAACAATTGTATAATATAATCTAAAGGATTTATTAAAAATTTTGAATTCAAATTACTTTATTTAATTTAAAACGTAGGGGATTATAGTCTCCCCTCCTATATGAATTCGTCCCAAATTCAAGAAAAGAAGAATTACAAGGCTAAGAGGGAAAGAGATACGGGAAAGAAACTCGCATCTCAGCTTCAGTTTCCCAAGTACAATCCTCAACAGAATGGTTACTCTATAGTACCTTCACCATCGGTATCTCCTTAGTCCGCAACTGTCGGATTTGGCGATCTACAATCGCCACTGGGTAACTCCTCAAAAGTCAGATCGTCGCTAAGCTCTATGGCTTGAGGTTGCAACATATGAGATGGATCGGGAATGTATTTCCTTAGAATAGACACATGAAATACAGTATGGATTCTCGACAGTTCTGGTGGTAACACCAACCTATACGCCACTTCACCCACTCTAGATCGAACCTCAAAACGGTCCAATGTATCTAGGAGCTAGCTTACCCTTCTTGCCAAATCTCATAAATCGTTTCATTGGAGACACCTTCAGGAATACCATGTCTCCAACCATGAAGGATACATCCTTCCTCCTAGGGTCAGCGTAGCACTTCTGTCTACTGAAAGCTATTTTCAATCATTGCTATATAATGGGGACCTTCTCTGAAGTCACTTGCACTAACTTTGGTCCCGTTAACTACCTTTCACCAATTTCCCAACATAAAGGTGATCTACACTTCCTAGCATACAGTGCCTCATATAGAGCCATCTCAATCTTAGCGTGATAGCTATTATTGTAGGCAAACTCAATCAATGGCAAGTGTGAATCCCACTGTCCTCCAAAGTCCATTACACACATCCTCAACATATCTTTTAACATCTGGATGGTCCCTCTCTAAGCAAAAAGACTGAGGTGAATGTGGCTCCTCTATCCGCCACTATACTCACTAGTACTTCATGTAGGCAAAAAATCCTATTGACATAAAGTCTCACCAGTCTATCAGTAGAGTACGTCTTCTTTATTGGTAGAAAGTGTGCTGACTTAGTTAGCTTATCAACAATCACCCATATTGCATCATAACCTCCAGTAGTCCGAGTAGCCCAGACATAAAGTCCATAGCTATCATGTCCCATTTCCATTCAGGAATTGGCATAGGCTGCAATAATCCCGAGGGTCTCTGATGTTTAAGCTTCACTTGTTGACAAGTCAGACATCTAGACACAAACTTTGCAATGTCCCTCTTCATTCTATTCCACCAATATGTATCTTTCAAGTCATGATACATCTTGGTAGAACCTGGATGAATACTATAAGCAAAAAAATGTGCTTCTTCCATGATTTCCTTCCTCAAGTCATCAACATCTGGCACACAAATCCTAGTGCCTAACCGCAACACACCTTCTCTGTCAATCATAAAGTCCCTTGACTGCCCTTGTTGCACTTCATATATAATCCTCTGTAACTGTGGGTCTCTATTTTAAGCTACCTTAACTCGATCAAAGTACACTGATCATACCTTGAATTGAGCTAAAAGGCACTTTTGGGTAACTTTCATCTGCAACCCTTGATCTATCAACCCGTGCAACTCTTTAACAATGGGCCTCCTTTCTATGCTGATGTGGGCAAGATTGTCTATTGACTTCCTACTCAAAGCATCAGCAACAACATTCGCCTTGCCTGGATGGTATAAGATGGAGCAATCATAATCTTTAGAAGTTCCATCCATCTTCTCTGTCTTAGATTCAAGTCCCTCTGCTAGAAGATATATTTCAAGCTCTTATGATCAGTTGTATATCTCACATGTCTCCCCATACAAGTAATGCCTCCATATTTTCAAAGCAAACACAACGGCTGCCATCTCCAAGTCATGAGTAGGATAGTTTTGTTCGTGCTTCTTCAACTGCCTCGAAGCATAAGTAATCACTTGGCCATTTTGCATCAACACACAGCCTAATCCTACTATGGAAGCATCACAATACATTGTATACCCTTCATTACCAGAAAGGCAAAGTCAGAATTGGAGCTGATGTCAACAAATCCTTCAACAACTGAAAGTGCTCTTCGCATCTGTCTATCTACACAAACTTAGCACTCTTCTAGGTTAACCTTGTCAAAGGTGCGACAATTTTAGAGAAGTCTTTCATAAATCTCATGTAATAGTCGGCTAGACCCAGGAAACTCTGTACTTCTCTAACTGTAGTCGGCCTCGGCCACTCTGTAATAGCTTTTATCTTCTTAGGGTCCAGTTGTATGCCATCCTTAGAAACCACGTGGCCTAAAAATGCCACCTGATTCAACTAAAACTCACACTTGAAAACTTGGCATACAACCTATGCTCCCTTAAAGTCTGAAGCACCCTTCTCAGATGCATAATATGCTCAGCTTCACTCTTGGAAGAAACCAAGATATCATCAATGAAGACTATTACAAATCGATCCAAGTATGGCCTGAATACCCGATTCATCAAGTCCATAAAGGCTACTGGAGCATTAGTTAACCCAAAGGACATTACTAAGAACTCATAATGGCCATATCTCGTCCGAAATGCTGTCTTGGGCTCATTACCTCTTTTGATCCTCAACTGGTGATACCCAGATCTTAAGTCTATCTTAAAGAAACATGTAGCACCTTGAAGCTGATCAAACATGTCATCGATCCTTGGAAGTGGATACTTGTTCTTAATGGTGACCTTATTCAACTGCATGTAATCAATACAAAGTCGAAGGCTACCATCCTTTTTCTTCACAAACAACACTGGAGCACCTTAAGGCGACGCACTAGGTCTTATGAAACTCTTATCAAGCAACTCCTGTAATTGCTCCTTCAATTCCTATAACTCAGCTGGTGCCATTTTGTAGTGTGGCATAGAAATAGGATCTGTACCAGGTATGACATCGATATAGAACTCTATCTCTCTGTCTGGTGGTAATCCTGGTAATTCTTCAGGAAAGACATCCAGAAATTCACACACCACTGGCACTTGTTCAATCGCCCCATTCTCTTAATCAACATCCCTTACCACTACCAAATAATCCTGACAACCTTTCTAAGCATCTTCTGGGCTGTAATGGCAGAAATGAGATTACGAGGCATAGAGCTCTTTTTTCCTTTAAAATAAAATTCTTTTTCTTTTGGAATTCTGAACACCACTTCTTTCTCTCGGTAATTCACAAAGGCATAATACCTCGATAACCAATCCATACCCAAAATGATGTCAAATTCTAACACATTCAAGCAACACCAAGTTTGCCAATAATTCTCTACCATCAAGCAACACCGGACACGAAGGAAAGAAAATATCTATCTCCAACTCGTCACTAAGAGGAGTCGACATAGATAAAGGAAAGGACAACTTGGACGGCTGCCACTCGATTCTTGAAGCAAACACAGGAGAAATGAATGAATGCAAAACACCGGGGTCAAACAATACTCTAGCATCACATGCACAAACTGAGAGAATACCTGCTACCACTGCATTCAAAGTTTGAGCATCCTGTGGTGTCAAAGTGAATACTCGAGCCTAGCCATGACCTGCCTGTTGAGATGTTAAGGGCTGTACAAACCCGCGACCACTAGGCCTACCAATTGAACCTCGGCCCTGCTGACCCATAAGCTGTGGCAGTCTTTGCTGTGGCTGTACTGGTGCTTTATACTGCTGGGGCATCAGATAGTAGGGTTGAGCCACTGATGAAGATGAACCTTGAGCATACTATGGCTGATATCCGGAGTGAGGACAAGCTCTGGCAAGATGACCAACCTGTCCATATCTGAACCAAGCGCCCAATAATAAATGACATGGGCCCTGATGAAATCATCCACAACTCACATATGCACTGGCCCCAGACCCAAAACTACTATGTCCGGAGCTTTGCCCACTACTACTGCTGCTGACTCTAGTACTGAATCTGTGACCCCTACCACTTCTCCTGTTCGTGGCATAATCATGGCGACCAACTCGGTGAGTCCTGGACCTCATACCACCATACTGTGAACTACCCACAGCCTGCTGACTTAAACTACCAATGTGAAATGCTGGCTGTGGATACCCGGGAGCTGCACCATATCCACTACCACCAACTATATAGGGATCTATCATGGTGCCCTGGCGAATATGCCGCCTCTCTATCAAACGGGCCTCCTCGATCACACTCTCTAGGGTATGGTCCTCGGTATGCATACCAATAAAAGTGGGTCCTAATCCGATCACATACAACTCTACTGCTCTGTAAGGGTCCCTCCTGATATCCTCTGCATGTCAGGACAACCTATTAAACTCCTTAGTGTAGTCCTCCATTGACCTATCCCCTCTTGTGATGTGGAGCAACTGCCACATGTAGGCATCTCTAGTGGCTGAAGCACAGAAAAATCTCAAGTAACGATCCTTAAACTCTAGCCAAGTCAATTCATGCATAGATGGCTGAATCGACTGTATAAACCAGTCTTGAGCTATAGCTTGAATTGACAACTCCACAATCATTATCCTCTGATAATTCGTGTGTCCCATCCTGGTATGTGCCTCAATAGCATTAATGAAGTCTAAGGCATCACCCATACCATCAAAAGAAACTCTACCGATTCGGGAGTAAAGAAGTGCTGCTTCAGTATCTGACATCCCTTGATTCCTCTGCTATAGCATCTATTGTACAAGGGGCATCGCCTGATTCAATGCTATAAGACCCTGATTAATCCATGCCAGTCCCGCTGCAAATGCTGTGGGGTCTACGGTTGGGGCTTCAGGCTCGACTGGCTGCTGATCAGGAATCTCAGCTGCAGCTACCCTAGCTCGACCTCTACCTCTATCTCTGCCCCTACATCATGGAGCAGGAGGGGGAGCCTTATTGTTAATAGACTGCTCATCAAGTCTAAGGGTCAGATCAGCATCAGGGTTGGTACGCACATGCCTCATTATGAAAAGACAAGGAAAATTGAATTCAAAACCAGGTAAGAATATTTAACGTAATGCGGAATTAGAAACAAGAACATCTCAAAGACAATTATTAACCCTATTACTGCAGTAGTTACACAGAAAGATAGACATAGACAATTAATCGAACTTATGCTCTGATACCAACTTTGTCATGACTCGAACCCGAGGGCACGTGATCGGCACTAGGGAATGGGAAGGCATAAGGCCCCCGAAACTCGTAGTAAGCCTAAAAGAAAATAAAAATAAAACCTCACAATTTAAAACTTTATTTTAAAATAGAGCACATTATCAAACTGATTTTTCTAAAATTAAAACATAATTGAATACATAATTAACATATTTCCAGCGTCACATATATGAATCAAACTTAAATCACTATACATAAACGTGGTGCATATAAATAAAATACACAAATATACTTAAGTCATAAAATTCATAGTATAGTTACTACTGCAGCTTCCTAGAACAGTACATCAGTACAACTTACAATGACCTACATAAAATGGCCGGTGATGAAGAAATCTGATGTGGAGGTAGTCTGAGGTCAAACTCCCAAGCTCCTGAAAAAAAATAAATTGAGGGGAATCAGACCTCACTGAGTAAGTCAATAATAAGAGCTGTACGGTTTGAAAACCCTTTTGAAAAACCATAAAGTTATAGTAAAAATAATACCCTAATAACATATATATTTATTACATATATGTAACACTCTTACTTTATATTACAGTCATATAGTTTAATATGTATATGTATTTATACATATAAAATGTTCCAAGTTACATAATATATACATATATGCACACACATGCACTTATTTGTATATATATATATATATATATATATATATATATATATATATATATATATATATATACACACACACACACACACACACACACAACACACCTATATATATACATATTTATACATATACATACATAACCAAATATAATACTTATATCAAGTAATAAAACCTTAAAATAATGTTTACATAAATATATCAATTAAATAGTTAGATAAGTAACATTTGTATAAAATAAAAATAAAAATTTAATTATTAATAGCTTAAATTGGGAAATTACTTTATTTAAATAAAATACAGGGTATTATAATTATCAAGTCGAAGGTACCGTGTACACTACAAGGAAAACTTTATTTTATAATGGCAAAGTCCGTTATAAAAGACATTTGTAACTAAATTTTTTTGTTAAAATTTTGATGGTTACAAATCTTTTATAATGAAAATAAAAGTTCCGTTACAAATTTTTGTAACTGCTTTGTAGCGGATATTTTGTTGTAAATTTATAATGAATTTGTAAGTGATAACATATGTTGCAAAATTAGTAATAGAATTTATCGTTACAAGTTTTTAATAGATTGAAACCATTATAAATTTATTAATTTTGTTACTACTTTTAAAAGAGTTGTAAGATAATAGTTGTTACAAAATTATAAAATATATATACACTTTGTTATTGTTGTTGTTGTTGTTGTTGTTGTTGTTGTTGTTGTTATTATTGTTGTTGTTGTTGTTATTATTATTATTATTATTATTATTATTATCACTTTCACTATCACTGTCAATGTCACTATCACTATTACTATCACTATCACTATTACTATCACTATTACTATTAATATTACTATTACTATTACTATTACTATTACTGTTATTATTTCTGTTACTATTATTGTTGTTATTACTATTACTATTGTTGTTGTTGTTGTTATTATTATTATTATTATTATTATTATTATTATTATTATTGTTACTACTACTAAGGGATATTACATAAAAAAAAAAACCTTAACCTTGAGAGTATTTTCGATTAAAACTCAATCTAATTTTTCCTTTCAAAACAAACCACAACATTTAAAATGTCATAAAAAAGCTTTCCTTGGATGACTGTACTGGTAACAGGAGATAAAATTATTTTTTTAATCCATGGAGACCACTTAGATGACTATACTTGTAATAAGAGACAAACCAATGCATTTGCCTGCAAATTGATACTTGTATATGTCAAAACAACCTGCTAATAGAAAATGAGACATTTAATTAGAGGGAAGAAAATATCAATTTAAGGGCAAATGCATTGGTTTCATCTCCTATTACCAATATAGTCATCTAAGTGGGCCCCATGGATTAGAAAAAAATAGTTTTATCTCTTGTTACTAGTACAGTCATCCAAGGAGGGCTTTTTTTTTATAACGTTTTAAAGGTTGTGGTTTGATTTGAAAGGAAAAATTGGATTGGATTTTATTTGAAAATACCCTTAAAGATTGGGTTTTTTTTATATGTAATTTCCCTTTATTATTATTATTATTATTATTATTATTATTATTATTATTACTACTACTACTACTACTACTACTACTATTTAAGTGAATAGAAAAATCACATAATATTAAAATCTAAAAATAGAAATGTTATACAATTGTATTTAAGATTTTTTTATTATATGGCATGATATATTTTAATTATAGCAATAAAAAAGTTTTCATTTAAGATGTTGGGTTAGACAGACATCTATTATTATGTTGTTGACCTTTCCACATTTGCATCAGTTGCTGCATCTGTTGGTGCATTTCCTCTTGGTGTTTTAGAAAATTTCTTATGTTTTTTAACTATCTACTCATGCTCTCGACGCATCGCGTCATGGTCTTAGCACATCTCCTTATGCTCTTCTTGTATTTATCTTAGTTGCTCCTCCATAGTAGGATCAGGAGAGGCGCGTCTTATGCAAGAGCTGGCTGAGCTAATAAGTGAGTCTAGATAAAATGATTCTGCTTGTGATCTAAAACATAAACTTAGTGTTTCTTTGCCTACTAACTACTAATAAGAATAGGTGGCTTATATCAATCTAGAAAGGCTATGGATTTTCCTTTTATTGCTTATATATAGAAGCAATTACACTCTCTACCTCATCCTATAAGTAAACAAAATTTTTTATTAAAACTAAATAAAAAAAATGATTAATTCATCAATAACTAAAAAAAAACTTAAATGGATTTGTTGAGATCTCTTATAAATGAATGAACCATCTTGTTTGGTATGCATCTTCTTAAATACCTCATATGAGCTAGCTAGTTGTTGTAGCTCCTTTTCCTAAGAATTATATTTTAATATCATTTAATTATAAAATTTATAAAAAAATAAAAATTTGAATATTTTTTTTTATAATTAAATAAATTGTTTTGTACCATTCTCAATGCGTGCTCCATAATCGATAATGAATCTCTAGTGTGCCTTGAACATTCGAAACCTTCACCACCTATCTTGCTAAGCCTATTCTTATGAGCCACTTCAAATTTAGTCCACCAGTATAGAGTGTTCTAAGGAGTTGTCCACTTATCCCAAATTACTTATAGGACATGCATTGGCTTTCTGTCCTTGATATGTCTCAATCTATAAATCTTGATGCTGTAATAATGACTTGTAACTCTCTGCCATATTTTATAAACTCTTTCATCTGATGTTGTTGGCCATTTGTAAACCTTTTGAAAAAAAATATTAAAATCAATTAAACATATAATCACATGTAAACCTTAAGTTCTTTCCAATCATATTTTTTTTGTTGCCTTAGACACTTTACTCCATTTATAACCCTCTTTGTATAAATTCTCTAAATTTTTTGCTAGTTTTTACTTCAATTGAATGCCTAAGAACAATCCTACAAGTACAATATGTTAGCATAATAACAATAAATATTTTAAAATCCTAAATTTTAAAATTTAGAAAATAAATATATAAATAATATACCTATTATTTTCAATCTTAATTGGGATTCTATCCTCTAGATTAGCAATTATAGATGTTGTTGTGGAAACCTTAAGATTAGTATTTGTAGGTGCAATACCACTATCTATAGCTTAATCATGTATAATAGGTGGGGCGTTATGTGGAGAAGGAGGTGATGATACTCTAATATCACCAAATCTAGGATAGCCCTTAGTACGGCCTCTAATATTGGACCGACCATCAAACTGACCCCTAGAAAATGCATGTCTAATATTTATGTCTATTAAAACTTCCATATATTTATCATATAAAAAAGACACTTACAATATAACTCAACTGCAACTAGTATAACGTATCTCTTAGCAAAGCACTTCATTGAGTGGATACATAATTGTCATCACTCATTTATAATACATATATCATGTATTATAAATAAAGTTAATATAACTAAACTATAACTACTATAAATTACATGGAAATAAAAATACTTTACCTAATTCACATATCATCAAACATATATCTAATGTTTAAATGTTGTATAACTATGAGAGTAAGATATCTAACATACTGATAAATTATATAAATGGTTCAATTTAAGTAGTTATTTAAAAAAATATTATAATTATAAAAAATCATTATCATCATCATTCTAAAATTTTTTTCATCATTTGATTGTACTTTTAATTTAGGTTGATATTCGTTAACCTCTACACCATCAATATCCACTAATCAACCATTTGGATTAATCAATGAATATGAACCTTCATACAAATGAATACTAATTTCATTTACATCTATATAATCCATTTACAAAGCTTCTGCATGTGATAACAAAGTTCTTTCACTTGATTATAGTACCTCCACAATTGATCTAGCTTTTATTTTACAAATAGCACACCATCTATGTGAATTCTTATTTAAACTCAAATAATTGGTACAATATACTAAAGTTGATTATACTTCCAAAAAAAATGGTTCATATCTATTGTAACTTCTTTCATGATGCATATTCAATAAATTATGTTGTTTGCAAACTCTCATACCTAAAGTAGGTGTTGGAACGAACTAGTTACACTTGAATAACATTGTCCTTTTAATTTTCAATGGAGGATATTCCAATTGTATGATCTCATTTGATTGACCATAATAATCAAGTTCATCTACAGTGTTATCAAAACCCTTTATGCACACTATTATTCATCGTAGATTTATCAAAACCATATTTGACAGTCTGAAAGTTATATCCATTGATGGTTCATAATAGCCCCTTTGCAAATTCCAAAAGAAAAGAATTTGTGATATTATACATCAAAGAGTGTGCTTGTAAAGTAAATGGCTTATTATGGGCATGATTTAGATGTATATTTTACACTTAATGAGTAAGACATAACTTACATATGTTTTGAACCATGTGGCAAAATTTGTATGAAGTTGAGCATTCACCTCATCATTTGACAAATGTGGATGAGTTTGTAATAACTCATTGGTGTATATTCTACATAAAAGAATATTTTATTATTCATAATAATTTTTTGTAGATATTGACAGAGATTTTAGGAAATTACTTGACATAAGGTTTAACTTTAGGGCAGTTCATCAAAATGTATATTTGAGCTACCTTCCATTCTTCTTCTTTTAAATATCCACGTGTCTCCTTTCTAAATGCCCGACTAGAATTTTTGAATATTGAGAGTGTTCCTTCATTTTCATCCCCTCCATCATTTCGTGGCACTTTTTAATGTCTAGTTCTTACAAATGGTTCAAAGTAATGCACACAAAATGATGAAGCTTCCTTAACTAAATATGTATTAGCTTTATTTTTGACATTATTATTCAATTTATGAAGTTAACTATAACTTTGAAATGTTATAAATATAAATGAATTCATAAAAAAATAAATAATAATAAGTTCCCAATGACTACCTCTCAATTGGGTACATCCATCGATATTGCATTAAACCTATAATTCTTACTAGGGTAAGGGGATTGGCAAATGTTCCATTGAGTGAAAAAAGCTTAGAGGAAATATATGCTAAAGTCTACAAAGAATAAAAAGAATCTTTTTCTCCAAATGCATCATTTATTCTTCTATTATTATTGTAGAAGTAAGATCCTTAAAGAAAATGCTAATCTCTATCAAAGCTTGCTAAATATCCTTAGGTAAGAGTTCCCGAAAAACTATTGGTAATAGTCTTTGCATAAATACATGACATCAATGAATTTTCACACCAAACAACTTCAACTTTTTCATATCAACACATCTCCATATGCTGGTTGCATACCCATCAAGAAACCTTAGTTCTTAAGCCGTTCACACAATTTTACTTTTACTTGCTTATCTAAGGTGTATGAAGCTTTAGGGTATTTCTTTGTTCTCTTATCTTCATGTAACTCTTGACATCAGCATAAACTTTTCAAGTCTTTATGAGACAACACATTATCTTTTGTTTTCCCTTTTATATTTATCACATTGTTAAAAATATTATAAAAAATATTCTCCTCATTGTGCATTACATATAAATTATGCCAAATGAGGTTGGTATTCCAATAAGGAAAATCCTAAAAGATACTTTTTTTATTCCATCTATAAGCACAATTCTTCACAATTTGATCATTAATGTGCTTAGCATCAACATATGTCACTTTTTTCAAAACTAACTTCTGTATCTTGAAAAAAATATTTGAACCCAACATAACATGTAATGCAACTTTTTCCACTATTTTATTTTTTAAAAATGCATTCTTGTTCCTTCAAAAAGGATGATCTAAGGGTAAAAACTTATGATGGTTGTCAAACCATAATGTTTTTCCTCCCTTAGATAAAGTAAATGCATTTAACTTATCCATATAATAAATGCAAGCTAGCTTCATTGTTGTGCTCTACCTTGATAACATCAAATAAGTAGGAAAATCAATTATTGTCCATTTGAGTGCCTCTCATAATTGAAAATTTTTCTTTTTAGAGATTTCATATGTTTTTACTCTTACTTCCCACAATTCCTTCAACTCAGCATTAAAGGTTCCAAGAACACGTCTAACTTGTTTTAGGATTTCTTAGCCCAGGTGCTATAACAGTTAAGAACATGTATTCATCCTTCATGCACATCCATGGTGAAAAAATATATGGCATAACTATAACTAGCCATGATAAGTATTATTATCCAAAATGCCTAAACAGAATAAAACCATTAGTGTATAAGCCTAATTGTTAGAATGCAAATGATCATAGTTCTTTAGGATAATTATGGTTTAATTTTCATTAGTTTTATTATGATTTCTTTTGTTTACTTAGTTTTGCATTATTTTTTTTGTTTCTTTTATTTGCATTATCCTTGTGTTGATTTTATGTGTTTTGTAGATGTTTCGAGGTCTAATTCATGCATAGAAGTGAACTTAGAAGGCATACATTGAAGAATGATGCATGCAATATTGAAATGCGGCTTTAGAGAAGGGTGTCGAGTCATCACATCGTGCAAAGTCATGACAAAGACATATTGTGTTGAGTCAACACAATGGTGACGACTCAGCACTAATACACCTCCTGATTATACCTTTTCAGTTTTACATCCATTCAAAAAGGCATGAATTGGGATGCCAAGAACCCTATAAATACATAAAATTTTTTATATTTTAGGCATGAAAAAAACACTAGTATTGTATTTAGAATATATACCATTATTAGTTTTATTACTAAAAGAGTTGAAGTGTTTAGTGTTCAAAGATTTATCCAAGGAATTAAAGGAAGCCATAAAAAAGGGTTTAACACAATTAAGTAACTTATTGGAGAGCATGAAGGGGTTTTATTAATATCATCCTTTCTTTTTTGTTTTATTCTAATTACTTGATGTTTATAATGCTTATTCATTATTCCTTGATATTGAGCACTATGTATTTTACCTAAGTCTCGTATGTTGAGCTACAATGATGCATTAATCTATGAACTACATTTTTATCTTTATAATTCATGATTGATTTAATTTTAATAGAGTTTTGAATTATGTTATGTACATTTTATCACCATATATAACTTGCTAATCATTTGTTCATAATGAGAATTGGGAAAAATTGGTGGAAATGCAATTGAAACTACTTAAAGGTTAGGAAAGTACTTGGAGATAATAAATCCACTTTGAGGGGTTAAAGAATTGGCAAAGAACTTAATGGTTTTTGCTTATCTCTACAATGTCATGAGAGTGCTTGTAGACTTTAGATGAAAATACCCTTAACTGAAGATGAGAATTGCTTTTAAGGACTATTGGCTTATTCTCTAATAAATACATGAATTCTTATATTTTATTAACTTTATAAGTTCTGGATTAATTCTTAATTGTAATTCTAACACACATTTCTTAAAGATGTCGTTCGTATAGTTTATTTAAATTGTGTAATTAAGAATTAGTAACTTAGAGCTAAATAGAATCAATTAATATCATTTTAATATCATTCTGCCTATCTATCTAAGTATCTACTCATTTAATATACAATTTACTCTAAGTTCCCCAGTTTTGATGCCCTACTTACTCTATATATAGTCTTAAAGACTAGGGTATTATATTTGACCTGCATTAAATTTTGGCACCATTGCCGGGAGATTTGTTTAGTGATTTTTATTAACTTAGGGTGGAGAAAAGTTGTTTTAAGTTTTAATTTGTATTTTCTTTTATAATTTATTATTTACTTAATTCTGATTTGTTATAAGTTGTTTTATAATTTATTATTTGATCTGATTTTGATTTTACTCTTTATGATGCATTCTAGAAGTGTTAGTGATAATACTCTCTACTTTGATTCTAAAATTGAATTGACTTTACTTGACTTATGAAGGGAGAAAATATATAAAAGAGTAAATAGTGAGGAATTGAATAAGATAGTTGAACCAGAAAGAAGAATGTTAGGCAATTTTGTTATTCCCAACACTTTAGGAACTTTTGGTGGGATAGTGGCCCCAACCATTGCTAATAATAAATTTAAAATAAAGCTGAACATTATTTAAATGGTTCAAAATAATTAGTTTGGAGGCTTACAAGGAGAGGACCTTTATCCTCATATATTGACTTTCCTTAATGTGTGTACAACCTTCAAAATCAATGGTGTAACAGAAGATGTAATAAGACTTAGAATTTTCCCATTTTCAGTCAGGGATAAAGCATAACTTTGGCTTGCTAGTTTGCTAAGTGAATTAATCATAACATGGGATCAATTAAAGTAAGCATTCCTTCATAACTACTTTCCACCATAAAAGAGAATTAAGTTTCACAATAAGACCATAACTTTCAAGCAAAATGGAAGCGAAACAAACTATTTAGCTTAGGAGAGGTTAACAAATTTCAAAGGCAATGTCCTCATCATGGCTTACTAGATTGGATGATTCCTCAAATCTTCTACAATGGCTTGACGGATGAGAATAGGAACATTGTTAATGCAGCTTTCAGTGGAAAATGGATGGATAAAATGGCTAACGAACATGTTACTTTACTTGAAGAACTTGCATCTCAAGGATACATGGGTGATGAACCAACAATGGCAAAAGTAAGAGGAGTTTTGGAGCTTAACACCATCAACTTATTGGCTACAAAGGTAGAAGCTCTCACCAAATTAGTAAGTAAATCATAAATTAATTCTATGGAAAGTACTACTATTGTTTCTAAGTTATGTGGAGGATCTCATTCATATTCTCAATGTAATGCAAATACTAATAAGGATGTGAGCTATTTGTAAGGAGCTTTTAATCAAAGAATGAGATTCAACTCCAATACTTATAGCCCCTAATGGAGAAAACACCCCGAATTCTAATGGTTAAATCCATCTTCTCAATTAAACCCTTCATTTAACCTAAATACCAAATATTAAAACCCACCTAGATTTCCCATGAAATAATAACCCTTTAATCATACCCAACCCAAATCCAACTTAGAAGCTCATATGGAATAATTTTCCAACCAACAAATGTCCATCAATAAATAAATTGAGGAGCAATTCAAGTAACTTAGTTCAAAACTTGAATAACTTGCTACTCATAACCAAATCCTTCAAAACCAAATTTCCTAATAAGCCTCTTCCTCCAACACTAAAGCTTTAAGAAAGCTTCCTAGCCAACCAGAGTTTGTACCAAAGGAGACTTGCCAAGAAATTACTTTGAGGAGTGGTAAGGAGGTTAAAAAGGATGTTAGTAAAATAAGAGAGCAGTTAAAAAGGAAGATGTAGTAGATATAGGAACTAGTAAGGGAAATGAAAAAGCAGATATTAGTACTAAATATGAGGTTAAAGGCTTAAGGAGTGGTAAAAATAGAGATACCTTATCACATAAAGAAGATAAAACCTAAGGTAGATTTCAAAACACTTCCTTTCCCTCAAAGATTTATTAGGCAAAGTTTGGATAGATAATTTGGCAAGTTTCTTGATTATCTCAAAGAAATTACCATTACCATACCATTTTTGGATTTCATTAGAGATATGCTAGCATGGGGTAAATTTTTAAAGGATATCATTAGCCATAAGAACAAGCTTGAAGATTATGGATTAGTATCTCTTATCGAAGAATCTAAGGCTATGTATTCCAAGCCTCCACCAAAGCTGAAGGATCCTGATTACTTTAATGTTCCTTATGTAATTGGAGGTACTCATTTTGATAAGGCTTTTGTGTGATATTGGTGCTAGTATTAGCCTTATGCCATATTCCATTTATAAAAGGCTTGATTTAGAAGAACTTAATCCTACCAATATATGTCTTTCCATGGTGGGCAAATCTATTAAATATCCACTTGGCATTCTTGAAAATGTGCCAACAAAAGTGGGAAAGTTTGTGATATCAGTTGATTTTATTGTGTTGGATATGGAGGAAGATCTTGAAATCCCAATTTTGTTTAGGAGACCATTTTTTATGACAACAGGAGCAATTATTGATATAAAGAGAGGAAAGGAAATATTACATTAGAGGTAGACAATGAGCATATGGAATTTGATGTGTTTAAAATGATGAAGTCCACACCAATGGAAGTGGCAAGTAGAATTGACTCTATTGATGTTATTGATGAATGCATTTAAGAAGTAGCATATGAATGTTTAAGGCAAGTCTTTATTGAGCCATACATGGTGCAAAAAGCTCATGTAAGACTCTTAGAGAGAACTCCATGCCTTCCTTCTCATAGAACTTAAAGGTTTAAACCTTTAAGGAAGGATGAAGATTCAAAGGCTCCATCACTAAATGAAGAAGTGAAGCTAAAGCTCAGGCCTTTACCATCAAATCTAAGATATACATTTCTTGACTTCAAATTTAAATTTCCTTTTATTTTGAATTCTTCTTTGCCTTGTAAAAATGTCGATGCTTTATGTGATGTATTGCTTAGTCATAAGAGTACTATTGGTTATTCTATAAATGATTTAAAAGGTATTAGCCCTAATATGTATATGTATAGAATCCTATTAAAGGATAATGCCAAGACTTCCATTGAAGGTCAAAGGTGACTAAATCCAACTCTCAAAGAGGTGGTAAGGAAAGAGGTAACTAAGTTACTTGATAATGGAATCATATATTCCATTAGTGATAGTAAATAGGTAAGCCCTGTTTAAGTTGTCCCAAAGAAAGGAGGCTTAACCGTGGTGAAGAATGAGTCTAATGATTTAATACCTACTAGAACTATCATAGGATGTGTACGTGTATTGACTATAGAAAATTAAATAAAGCAACTAGGAAATATCATTTTCCATTGCCTTTTATTAACCAAGTTCTTAAGAGACTAGCCAATTTTTCTTATTTTTGTTATTTAGATGGACTTAGTGGTTTTTATTCAATTCCTCTTCATCTTTAGGACCAAGCTAAGACTACTTTTACATGTCCATATGGTACATTTGATTTTAGGCATATGCTTTTTGGATAATGCAATGCACTTGTAACTTTTCAAAGATGCATATTTTCAATATTTAGTGATTTACTTGATAATTGTGTAGAAGTTTTTATGGATGATTTTAGTGTGTTTAGTACTAATTTTTCCCATTATCTACATAATTTATCTCAAGTTCTTGACAGGTGTACTAAGCATGCTTTGGTTTTGAATTAGGAGAAATGTCACTTCATGGCATAATAAAGAATTGTTCTTGGACATTTAGTATCAACAAAAGGAATTGAAGTTGATAAAGCAAAGATAGAAATCATTTCTAATCTACCACACCCTAAGAGTGTTAAATATATAAGAAGATTTCTTGGACATGCCAGTTTTTATTGAAGATTTATTAAAGAATTTTCCAAGATAGCGAAGCCATTATGCAAACTACTTGTTAAGGATGTTGTTTTTGAGTTTGATGAAGTATGTGTTAATGCTTTTGAAGCATTAAAAAAGGCTCTTATTTTAGCACCTATTTTGCAACCACCTAATTACGAGCAACCATTTGAAATTATATATGATGCAAGTAACTTTGCGATAGGGGCTATTTTGGGTCAAAGGAAAGAATAAAAGCCTTATGTCATTTACTATGCTAGCAACTACTTGATGATGCTCAATTCACTTATACCACTATGGAAAAGGAGTTGCTTGCTATTGTTTATGCATTTGACAAGTTTAGAGCATATCTTGTGGGATAGAAGGTTATTGTGTATTTAGACCATGATACTCTTTAGTATCTTCTAAGCAAGAAGGATGCAAAACCAAGGCTCCTAAGATGGATTTTAAGGCTTTAAGAGTTTGATTAGAAGTGAGAGACAATAAAGGAAGTGAAAACCTTATTATAGATTATTTATCAAGGCTAGATCAAGAAGTGTTAAAGAAATTTGATGATGGTGTAACAATTAATGAGACATTTCATGGTGAACATTTACTTAGTTTGGTAATAAAAGAACTTCCTTGGTTTGCGAATATTACCAATTATCTTGTTAGTGGTATTCTTCCTTATGGAATGGATTATCGACAAAGAAATTTTTGCATGACAGTAAGTTCTACTATTTGGAAGAACCATTACTTTATAAGAGGTGTACATATGGTTTAATAAGGAGATGCATTCCTCAAGATAATGTTTAAGATCTTTTAAGACATTGTCATTCTTTGGATGTTGGTGGACACTTTAAAGCCTAAAAAATGGCATCTAAGGTACTACAATTTGGTTTTTGGTGGCCTACCTTATTTAAGGATGCTAGAGAATTTGTCATAATATCTAATAAGTATCAAAGAATGGGTAAGATTACTAGGAAACATAAGATGCCTTTACATGGAATCCTTGAAGTTGAACTTCTTGATATTTAGGGTATAGATTTCATGGGTCCATGTCCTACTTCTTTAGGTTATAAGTATATCTTGGTTATGGTTAATTATGTTTCAAAATGGGTGGAAGCAATACTGACCATTACTAATAATGCAAAGGTTATCCAGAAAATGCTTAAGAAAATAATTTTTCCAAGGTTTGGCACCCCCTAGAGCATTGATTAGTGATGGAAGTTCATACTTTTACAATAATGTAATAAAGACCCTTTTGAAAAAGTATAGGGTAACATACAAGATTGCCACCTATATCACCCATAAACAAGTGGGCAGGTTGAGGTTAATAATAGAAAGATAAAATGGATTCTTGAGAAAACCGTATCTTCTTCAAAAAATGATTGGCCATTGAAATTAGATGATTCATTATGGGCATATAGGATAGCCTTTAAAACCCTAATTGGCCTTAATCCTTACCAATTGATATACGATAAGTCTTTTCATTTGCCCATTGAACTATAACACAAAGCATATTAGTCTTTTCATTTGCCCCTCAAAAGTCTGAATTCATCAAAAAAGAGTTTGATGGTTTTTTTAAGGACTTAATTGTAATACTATTTAAGAACTAATTAAAATTTTTGAATTCTTTCAAGGGTCTTTTTGTAATTAAAATTTAAAAAAATGATTAGAATTACACAATTTAGTTAAAATTATAGCTTTTTCATCCATTTTTTTTTGTATTTTTACAGAAAATAAAAAATATATTTCTTGAATTTTGATTAGCTAAAAATTTTCTTAAATTTATTTTTGGGATTTATCTAAATTTCCAGGAAATAAAATCCTTTTAAAACTGAAACTCTTCAATACTTGTAAGACCTAGGGTTTTTTGGTTTTTCCTATAAAAAGGAAAGCTTAAGCTCCTGAAAGGGGATAGGACTTTTGAACACTCACCTCTCTTTTTCTTGAAGCTCTCTAGACTTTTCTTTATTCAGTACACAAAAAAAATTCTGTGTGATTTATTCATTTGGTAAGTAAGGAGCAAAAGATTTTTGAGAAGAAGAATAACAAATTTTTGAAGGCCTACTAAAAAACAATGATGATCTTACTAGTCTGAGGGGTAATTTATTTTACATCCATAAAGATTATCTTCTTCCTACCTTCTTTTACTTTTCTTTTTTCTATTATTTTGATTTTATTGAATTTTAATTTTATTCAATTTTTATTGCAATTTTATTCACTAAGCATTGTTTTACCCTTTGTGATGGTTATTATAGAGGGGATTACATGATGATCTTACTTGGAGAACAAAATCCATGGAGGTCCATGGAATGCCATGGATGGAACCTTATAGCAAAATATAATTTCTAGGTTTTTTTTATTTAATTGTTTATTATTGTTTTGTTTTTATTTATTTTTAGGATTGTATTAATTTTTCTTTTCTTGTTATTTTCAATAGCTCATTGTAATAGCTCTAATAGTGGGAATAATGAAATCATGTGTGTGCGATTATGTGTTTTATATTAATTAATTAGTTAGTAAAAATTAGTGTTTTAATTGGGTAATTAATTAAAATTAATGGCTATAGGATTCATTAGATTATTTAATTAAAACTGAATTAGATTTAAGAGGATAGAATTAGGGTTCTTGTTGATTATTTTATTTTATTTTAATTTTGCTTAAAGTCACTTTAATTAAATTAGTGTTTTTAGAATAACAATGATTGATTATTTAACCATTTATTTGATTGTTCTTGTTAGTTTTTGTGTTTTTAGGCTTGATTTTTTATGTTTATGTGTTTTGGTCTCTAAGCTTATATTAGGCTCACTTATAAACTACAACATGTAGATTTAGCCCATTTAATTAAAATCAATGTAGATTAGACTAACTTAGGGGTTGTTCATTTAAATGAGTGCATTGTTTATACGTATTTTTCATGACTAGTTTGCATGGACTTGATTATTTTAATAAGGGTTTATATGAAATTGCATGTAAATAGAGGGTAAGATAGTAATTCGTAAAGTAATTCTAAAAGAACACAAGATTGAAAGAAGTTAGTATTTCTTATCCAGAATCTCTTGGTTGTGGTGCTGGTTTTCTTTTAAAGAATTGAGTACCACCATTTTTTGATTTGTCCCAATTATTACCCTAGGTGGCGA
Organism: Mallotus nudiflorus; assembly: GCA_947683625.1. NCBI lineage: Eukaryota > Viridiplantae > Streptophyta > Magnoliopsida > Malpighiales > Euphorbiaceae > Mallotus > Mallotus nudiflorus. The sequence goes on from CANTUR010000238.1 coordinate 631,437, forward strand.
CTCCTTATCTCCATGCCATGTCTTTATGATAATGGTTAGTATGTTCTCTAGAGCCCTGAGCTCAAACAGTGTCGTGGTTGCTAAGATCTTGAGCGCGCGCTAAACCCCATTATTTATAGATACAACATTGAGTCTCCTCTGCCCACCCCTTTAGATGATTAGGGGAGTATCACTTTCCTTTCCTTACTTTTATGGTGACATATTAGGCACAATGTGCATTTTAAGTGTGGGGGAGGGGAATATTAGTAGTAGGGTTTTATTTTATTATATGTTTTGTTTTATTAATTATTGTCATTTATGTTTAATTTTGCTTACTTTTATCTTCTCTATATCTTTAATTAGTTTTCTCTTCAAATTCATTTTGATTTTGATTGAATTTTCTTTTTATTAGTATGCTAGTAATTATCTTTCTATGCTTAATTGGTGGAATTTTAAATTTTCATCTAGTATAGGCTTTAAGTTTTTCTTTTTATCTTTTATTATTATTTTCAAAGTCTAAAGAATGTTTAGTCAACTTTCTAATTATTCTTAAGGCTAGGATGGTTAGGATTTAATCTTAAGTTTTTAAGGGTGGTTGAAGTAACCTTAGGGAAACTATAGCCATAATACTTATTACTAACTTTTTAATAATGGATAAGGACACAAAAGAAGGAAAAAAATAAAATAAAAATAAAAATAAAAATAAAAATAATAATAATGCTTGTTAATGTCATGCATTTTGAGTAAGTTGTGTGTAAGTAAGTATGCTCCTTAATTACATTCAGTTAAAAAGAAAAGCATAACATCAGAAGTTATTGCATTTTGAGTAAGTTATGTGTAAGTGAGTATGCTCCTTAATTACATTTATTTAGAAAGAAATGCAACTACTACTTCACATTATGTATATATATTATATGTGTTTAAAATATTCTATGAGAATTATTGGTCAATGCATGTGCTTAATCCTTGTCACATGGCTACTTTAGTTTTTAAAAGTCCTAAGTTTGATGAATGAGCAGTATAGCTAAAAAACTTGATTAGCACCTTGACTTTACATTCTCTAATTTTGTTCTTAATAGTTTGAGATAAATTGTTAAACTTATTGATTCTGCTATGAAATTTGTCTTATCTATCATTGTTGAGCATTAGAAGTTTACTTGCTAACTTTTTTTTTCTTAATTTTCTTTCTTAATTGAGATGAGTTGTTGAGATTATTATATTTATTTTTGAGAAGATAAAAGATTTTTGTTCTTTTCTCACTTAGGTCTTATGTCTTTGCTTGAGGGCAAACAAGGGTTTAGTGTGAGGGAGTTTGTTATAATGCAAAGGAGCATAGTTTTTTAGGCTAATTATACTTTAATTTTCATTAGTTTTGTTATGATTTCTTATGTTTACTTAGTTGTGCACTATTTTTTTTGTTTCTTTTGTTTACATTTTCCTTATGTTGATTTTATATGTTTTATAGGTGTTTCTAGGTCTCATTCATGAATGGAAGTGAACTTGGAAGGAGTACAATGAAGAATGATGCATGCAATATTGAAATGAGGCTTTAGAGAAGGTAGTCAATTCATCATACTATGCCAAGTAGTGATAGAGACATCCTGTGTCGAGTTGGCACAATGGCGATGACTCAACACCAATAGACCTCTTCATTACATCTTTTCACTTTTACATCCATTCAAAGAAACAGGAATTAGGATGCCTAAAATTGTTTCTATTTTAGGCATGAAAAAAACACTAGTATTTTATTTAGAATAGATAGCATTATTAGTTTTATTATTAAAAGAGTGTAAGTGTTTAATGTTTAAGGATATATCTAAGGAATTAAAGGAAGGCAACAAAAAGGATTACCACAATCAAGTAACTTCTTAGAGAGCATTAAGGGGTTTTATGAATATCATCCATTCTAATTACTTAATGTTTATAATGCTTTTTTTATTATTCTTAGATATCGAGCACTATGTATTTTAGCTAAGTCTTTTATGTAGAACTACAATGATGAACTAATCTATGAAACTAAATTTTTATCTTTTATAATTCATGATGAATTTAATTTGAGTTTTGAATTGTGTTATGTATGTTTGATCACAATATATAACTTGTTAATCATTTGTTCACAATGAGAATTGGGACAAATTGGTGAAAATGCAATTGAAATTACTTGAAGGTTAAAAAACTACTTGGAGACAATAAATCCATTTTGAGGGGTTAAAGAATTGGCAAAGAACTTAATGGTTTTTGCTTATCTTTACAATGTCACAAGAGTGCTTATAGACTCTAGATGAAAATACCCTTAATTAACGACAAGATTTGCTTTTAAGGACTATTGGCGTATTCTCCAATCAATACATGAATTCTTATATATTATTAACTTTATAAGTTTTGGATCAATTTTGAATTGTAATTCTAACATACATTGCTTAAAGTTATCTTTAGTATAGTTTATTTAATTTGTGTAATTATAAATTAGTAACTTAAAGTTAAATAGAATCAATTAATATAATTTTAGTATCATTCTGCCTATCCATCTAAGTATCTGCTTGGTTAATACAAAATTTACTTCAAGTTCGCCAGTGTTTAATAGCCTACTTACTCTATACATAGTATTTGACTCGCATAGACTAGGGTATTATATTTGACCCGCATCATTAATCTGACATTGTGACTCTCAACAGTAAAATCAAGATTGGTTTAATTGAAATGCTTCTAAGCTAATGAGTTTAAGTAATGTCTCATGACACCACGTTCTTCAATTTCATGCTCAACATGCCACCTCATGTCCTTAGTAGTAACATTAGAAGCATAGTGTCATTGTAAACGAGGAGTAAGTGGAAAGTAATACAACTTAATTTGGTTTTGATTTTTTGACCCTCATCTTTGCTGCTTGTATTGAGGATGTCCATAGGCCTTACAACAAGTCAAGTCACTATCTTTACCCTAAAATATCATGAACCCATTCAAACAATAATCCATTTTCTGTACTAGTAAACCCAAACTTTGTATTAATTTCTTTTATGCTAGAAAAGCTTTCTATCATTACATTATCTATTGGTAATAACTCATCTTTGTTCATGATTCTATTGTAATTTCATAACTATAAGAACTACTTCTTTTTGTTTCATAAATAATTCTCAATATATAGAAAATAACACAAAATTAGAGAGACTCAATTATTGTCAAGGACTTATGTTGTTTGTGTCAAGAACTCCATTGTTGGCCTTCTAAATTGTGGCACTTACCTACTATCTATTTTTATTCTTTGTAAAAAAAGTAAGAAAAAGAAAATCTATTATTCTTAAATAGTATATAGAATGACATATCAAAACATAAAAATAAGAAGAAAACAATACTAGTAAAAACAAATCATCAATCAAGTTAGAGTTAAACATTTATAATTCTGATAATAACCCAGATTACTGCTATAGTTTTCATTAGCCATGCTATTAATGGTGTGTTATTACTGGTAAAAACCATAAAATTATGTTGTAAAACATTATGTTTATGTTAAGGAAGAACCTGACTCAAGGTAGCTTCTCGCAAAGCTTTCTATAGGTACATGTATACCTAAATTTAAGGAGTTTTTGCAAGAAAAATGGAAGACTGATGTAAAAAAAACAAAAGAAAATGAGCTAAAATTAGAGACATTTTCATATGATCATTCTTAATCAAATTAAGTAGATTATGATTATGATGATGGTGGTGGTGGGGCGATGATGGACGGTAGTGAAATAAGGCCCATGGTGATGGACGATGATTAGATGGGGTTTGAATAGCTTGGGGGAGAGAGGGAGGCTGCTATCATTATTAAAAAAGGAGAATAAAATAAGATGTTAGGTTAAATGAATGACTTAGGGTTAGATTAAAACTATGTAGTAATGCTTATAACATTAAAACTACAAAATTTTGGTATAAGTCACGATCCCAAACTAAGTAACTTGACAATAAAATTATATAAAATTAAATTATAATTTATACTTTAAATCATATGTAATATTATATTTGTTTAATACTAAATCATTATTATATAATAATTCTGGATTATTTTAATATTATTAAAATTGCATAAAATAAAAGTACATAAAATGAAATTATAATTTATGAGTTTGCAATCGTATTTATTGAATAATTAGTATTCAAGATATTAACCTGTAATTATTAAAATTGCACATCAACTAAATTATATAAAATAAAATTATAATTTATAATTGAAATTATATTTATTGAATAAAATAGTATTAAAGACAAACAAACTAAAAATATTTTAGTAAAGCAAAGCAAAGTATATTTTGTAATGGATTAAAAACCCCTTACAAATATTGTTAAAAATTTATAATGGATTTGTATTTTGTTACAAAGATGCAAAGTCAAATAATTAGCATAGCATATTTTTTTAATAGATTAAAAATCCATTACAAATTTCTATTTTGTCACAAATATGTAACAGATCCATATTTCGTTAGCATATTTTTGTGACGGAATATGAATTGATTACAAATTTGTAACAAATTATAGATCTATTAAAAATTTGTAATGGATTCATATTCCATTACAAGTTTGCAAACCTAATAATTAGCATAACATATTTTTGTAACAAAATATAAATTCGTTAAAAATTTGTAACAGATTTTTAATATCCATTATAAATTTCCAAAGCCAAAATAATTAGTATAGCATTTTTTTGTAACGAACTATAAATCCATTAAAAATTTGTAATGGCATTCTAATCTGTTACAAATATGTAATGCATTCATTTTGTGTTACAAAAGTTGTAAAGCCAAATATTTAGTTTAGCCTATTTTTCTAACAAAATATAAATTGGTTACAAATTTGTAATAGATTGTTATAATGGATTAGAAATCTGTTACAAATTTGTAACAGATTTATAGTCCATTACAAATTTATAATAGCATATCTTCATTACAAAATTTATAATTTCTATATCCATTATAAATTTGTTAGAAATATTTACCGCTAAACTAGCGCCTGTTTTTGTATCCAATATAGTAATAAAAAAATTCTATTACAAATATGGTTACAAATTTACTATAATTTTTATTTTGTTATGGTTGTACTACTATTTTATTACTGATTTATTATTTCATTACAAATCTATTACAATTTAGTAATAAAAGTATATTGTTACAAATATTTATACAAAATAGACTTTTTTTTTTTGTAGTTGTAAGAGTTAAACCTTATAAAGAAAATGAGAAAAACCCCCAAATCTAATCATCTGTCAATCCCAAAACTGTAGACATCATATCTTTAAAATACTGAAGATGTAACTTTGGATCACTAATGCTAGAAAACTTAGCCACTTTAAGCATCTCAAGCTTACATAGAAGATTAAGAATCTTAAATGCACACAACTCATCAATAACAAAACTTGTGGAAGCAAGCTTCACTTAAGTTTTCAACCTTTGAAGCTATTTTATAATCTAAGCATAGTCTTCCATCATTTCTTTCTTTTCTTCACAACTGGATTAGTCACAACAGGTGTCTTTCCCTTAGATTATGTCTTCTAAGTCTCATAAGCCTTAATATGATCTTCAGTCAAAGGTGGATCAATAACAATAATAACGTCTTCTTCAATAGCCTCTCCTATATGTGGTGAAGGTGGCACTATCCTATATGTAGATCTATTAGTTTCTTTAGCAGCTTGCAATGACTAACCTAATTTTTTTTAATGTCTTTCAGTTTCTTTTAGAGTAAAGCTATGATATCAGGATAACCATATTTGATTATTAAAACATAACAAATTTAGAATTTTAATCCTTATATATCCAAATAAATCATAGATATAAACCATAGATTAGCTTATCATAAACATTGAATGTATCATAATAAGTTCCAAACTGGTTTATTTAGATATATATATATATGTCAAATTTATTGCTCCATTGGATTAATTAGGCTAATATATTAAAGGACCATGGTAACATGTATGTGTTATACTTTAATGATTAAATTTATGTCAACAAAAACATAGGATATCAAAATAACCTTGTGAATATGGGATCCCAATAAATTAGGGTAAGGTTATTAATATATCTCAAGCTTACTCTTTTTAGACAAGACATACTATTTAAGGTTTTAGCAAATTAGTCAACCTATCATAACCATAAGAGTCATAATGTTTAAGAGATATAACTTAAATGGTATTAACTATTTTCAATCATAAGAAACAAATAGTATATAATAGACTAACTTGGTTTACGTTGACCTTTCGAGTTCAAATGGGTATATAAATTCTAAATAAAATTAACTTAATTATAGTTAGCACAATATTAGATATACATGCCACTAAAGACTCAGTTTAAACCAAAGCGCAACACATAAACACAAATCAACAAACATATGCAATATAAGGTGCAATCCTATTGAAAGTTTTTGGGACCTCTATATGGCCAAGTCAAGGTAAAGGTCAAGGGTTCCTTTAGTAAGATGCCCTCTATTATGGACTTGTGTTATAGGCTAAGGTCAGAGGAGCCCGAAATCTTTTGTAAACACAAGAGAAAACTATCCCCTTACAGACTTTGGTTACAGGCTCTAGTTAGATGAGCCCAATAGTACCTCTTAAATCAAGTTAAGGCTAAAGGTGACAATGCCAAACTAATCAACCCATGAATCGAGTGGAGTCATGGTGAATCATAATTTAACACCATTAAGGTTTTTAAGCTTGTGCACATGTAAGGAGTGTCATGTTGTAAGTTGGTCTATAATAGTATACATAATTGGAAGCAAAGTACAAACATGGGGATCAACATTTCAATCCTTACAAAAGTCACCAATGTTGACTTTAATGGGTCCAACTCAGCACTCTTTGGATCATAGACCCTTTTTCCTTATTATAAGAAAATAAAGGGTAGTTAGGTAAGTATTTAAAGAGCTTAGAGATGACACAAATGCACTTATAACCCTTTACTCAAGTAGGAGAAATAAGGAATTGCCACTCGGTATCACACACAAAGTTGTCTATTTTAAGGACTTAGGCAAACTTAAATACCTCACTTGGAGCCACATTCACCCATTTGATAAAAGCATTAGGTTTAGATGTCAATTTTAGTAGGATTAAACTCTTTTGTTATAGGCATCTTTATACCGCCTAAATGCTCAGTAGGACCAGACTTACTTTACTATATAGTGCTTCTAGGAATTACATACTATTATACATTAACCACTACATGCAAATACAAACCCTACATATACACACAAGCACATAGCAATATGAAAACCTGATGCATGAACATGGCAAAATGACATAATATTAGAATGATGCATGAACATGATAAATGCTAAAATAATACACACATACATCTTATGGCATACATGGTATAGACATAGGTTCATGACATATTTACATGTTATGGTAATAGCACACAAGCATAACATAAAATTATAAATATGCAATCATAATAATGAAATGTAATGATGAATAATTTGAACATGGCGTACATGAAATTAAAAAAAAAACAAATAATTAATTTATGACATGTCAATTATAGCTAAGTCATGTAAAAGACAAATATGAGTATGCTAAAATAAGAAAAAAGAAAATTTAATAAAAGTAATAAATGCAATAAATTGGAAGAGAGATGAGAATGGCTAACACGTTTCATGAACATATCTTCTATAATTACTCCATATTCCGAATTTTAGGGCCATAAAACATTTTATTTGAAAAATGAAAGAAAAATAACTTTAAAACTAAATAAAGAAAATAAAATGCTTAAAAATGAAGTTGGCTTTTAAAAATAAATTAAAATGAATAATTTTGAGAATGTAAATTGAAAAGAGTTTAGAAAAGCAATTAAAAATATTTTTTGGTTAATTATGTGAACTATTAATTCACAATATGAGTTTTCATTAAGTTAGGCCTCAAAATGACCATTTTGTATTGCAGAGGGATATTTTTTACAACACAAATTATTGAACATATAACCAAATCATTTATTTGTAAAACTAGAAAATAAGAGAAACTATAATCCATTTGAATGTTTTTTTAAGATAAAAAAAGAACACAATGACATAAAAGGTGCTAAAAATAATTAAAAACAAAGTGATTTTATGAAAATAAGACATATTTGATTAATATTAAAATTATAAATTCTTATTAAAGAAAATGCAAAATTCCATATTTAATAATAAATGAACATGAGAGATATTTATTCTCAAAAATATGGAAATAAAGGTAAGGACTATAAAGAAATGGGTATAAAGAAAAGTTAATTTATTAACCAAAAGAAATAAAAAAAATTATTTTTTCTAGCATTAATTACGTAGTAAAACAATAAAAACAATTTGGTTTATTTTTGATATATGATACCAAATTAGGCACAAATGGAGCACAAACCACAAAGGTTAATTCATTAAGATAATGCCATAACAAAATAAAACATAAATAATAATAAAAAGAGAAACATAAAATGATAAAGTTAAACATTAAAAGAAATAAATAAGAAGAATGAGTAGGAGTAGAGATTGCAAATAATGAGATAAAAAGTAAACAAAATGATAAATAAAACATAAAAATGTAGAGAAATGAGGATTTAGTGTACATATTGAGATTATGATAGCAATTGATAATCATAATTAACAAGTAATAAGAAATGCTTGCAAAATAAATAACAATAAAAGTAAAGGTTAGTAAGAGTTAGTAACATGATATTGAGATCTTAAGATTGATAACAAGAAATATATAATGCAATGGATGATGCTAATAAATATGTATGCTCACACAAGCATTAAATAAATTCAAGGTGCATGCAAATCATGATGCAAGTTGGGAAGCATGCAAGTGATGCAAGCCGAGAAGCATGAAAATATGCATCTAAAGAATGTAAAAATGAGCACACACATGATAGTGATATATATTAAGAAAATGATATTACAAAAGAAATAATGTAAATACATGAATGCATGAAAATGAAATAATGTAAAAGAAATATAGGGAGAAGTAGAGAATTAGTATAATAATTATAATGTAGTTTAGATAAGAGTAGAGAAAAGGTTAGTATAATCAATAAGATAATATTACATTGCAATTTAATAAATAGACACTATAAACAACAAGGATTAAGACTCTAATTAAGCTAGAGAAATCGAATAAGCATAAATTGCACCTAAAAGCAAAATTGACACACAAATGAACATGAACACATTAAAAACTCTAAATTGACTCAATCAAAGTATACAATATGCAAATAAAGACTCATAAGGCTCTAACATTGAAAATAAAATCCATAAACCAAGAACTCGTATCAAAGATGATGTCCATAACCACTAAGAACACAAAATATGCAAATTAGGACTCATAATTCAACACAAAGTTCCAAAAATGCAAACATTATGATTCATAATGAAAAAAATTAAAATAATTCAAAATTATCAAAACCCTAAATTAGAACACAAATTAGATAAACAATGTCATTGTAAAAGAAACTCAACTATTAAAGCGTATTAAAGCATAATCAAGTAGAACATAAAAACAATACACACCAAATAAGGCTCTAAACAAGTATTCACACTAAAATTAACCATAAATCACATAACAAATAAATAAATATTCAATTAAAAGTCATATAAACACAAAAAAATACAATCACAATTATCATTCAAAAGCAAGAGCAAGGATCACACTTGAAAGAACTTAAAAAAGACTTTAAAGAAATAATAGGAAAATCACTTAAAATAGAAAAATATGTTAAAACACATCAATTCTATCATCCTAGGATCTTAGGGAAGTGTTAGGATCATGCTCAAGCAAGTATGAACCCTTACGAACATTAAAATCCATTATCAAAGTCACATGCAGTGCAAAGTAGTGGGTGGCTAGATTTGGCTAGCCAATGGATGGCTTGAAGGCCACAAATAGCTAGTTTTGGAACATGAACAATTGGTTTGGCTATTCATGTCACGACACAAACCTGAGGGCACGTGACCGGCACTAGGGAATGGGAAGGCATAAGGCCCCTGAAACTCGTAGTAAGCCTTAAAGAAAAGATAAACAACACCTTATAATTTAAAACTTTATTTTAAAATAGAATACATTATCAAAATGATTTTTTTGAAAAAAGTAAACAAATTCAAGTGCTAAATAAAATGTGTTTCAACATCACATATCATAAATTAAACTTAAATCTTTATACATAAGCGTGGTTCATACAAATAACTACACAATATACTTAAATCATACAACTCTTAGTACTTATACTACTGCAGCAAACTAGATTAACACACAGTACAACTTACAATGACCTACATAAAATAGCTGGTGAAGAAGAAACCCGGCGTGGAGGTAGTCTGAGGTCAAACTCCCAAGCTCCTAAAAAAAATAAATTGAGGGGAATCAAACCTCACTAAGTAAGTCAATAAAAAGAGCTGTACGGATTGAAAACCCTTTTTGAAAACTATATGTTTATAGTAAAAATAATTTAAAGTATATATTTATAGCTTTTGAAAAATCTCAGTAGAACTCTAAACCCAAAATCTAAATGGCCAACCGGGCCCACGTATTCCAACTAGACTACCGGTCCCCAAGAGCAAAGACATCAATCGAGGCACCAAGCTGTAGTCATTCACTTAATCTGAATATATGGCTCTAGCAGTCCCCGAGAGCAAAGGCATCGATCGAGACACCCATCCCAGTCCATTATTAACCTTACAATCACTGGCGGTCCCCGAGAGCAAAGGCTTCTACCGAGGCATCCGTCCCAATTTAACATTCACCAATCATATATATTGCGGATCCATCTCTCAATCTCTACCATGTGCACATAGTCCTGGTGAAACCCACCAGGTAGCCCGTTCTACCAAAATTTCTCAAATCGATTTTAAATAAATAAAATGCATTTAAATTAAATAAATCATATAATCAATATAATAAAAATACAAGCGCATGCATTCTTTAAATAAACACACGCACAAATCGTTCTATTGACTTACAGGATGAATGTGAAGGCTGACCACCACGCGTCTGCCTCGGTCTCACAGCTTTTGCTCCGAAATGCTCTAAAAGAAAAAAATAATAAATCAACTTTTACAACATGGTTATGGAATCGAAATCAACAATCAACAAAACAATGAAATTCCAAGCTGACTCGAGGAAAACAGGAAAGACTCGATAGACAGGATATAACCTAACTAACGGTAGAAATTTTACGAATATCACATTTTACGAGGAAATCTACAAAAATTTCGATAGAGTCTCCTCTGTAAAATGGACATCTCTCTACCAAAGGTAGAGCCAGACCTGCATAAAATGCACTTCTAATATCCACACTCGAGTCGGGCTCCCAAATCTACATTTTGCCCTGACCGAGATCACAACTCAATAAAATATCAAGAATTAATAATATTTATTTCTCAACATACATATTTCACATACACATATACTAAAAATATACAAAAACATATAAAATCTTAATTATTCAAAATTAACAACTAAATTTGTATTCCTTCGTCAAAACATAATTATAACCTAATTTTAGATCCATTAAAATGTATTATATATATATATATATATATATAAAATCTCAATTATTCAAAATTAACAACTAAATTTGTATTCCTTCGTCAAAACATAATTATAACCTAATTTTAAATCCATTAAAATGTATTATATATATATATATATATATATATATATATATATATATATATATATATATATATATATATATATATATATTTATTTATTTATTTATTTATAATATTTGGGATTTAATATTTAAAATTTACACTACTTAGGTAAAAATACCAATTAACTTATAAAAATTGTCTAAACCCCTTAAATGTTAATAAAACTAATTAAAATATGTATTTAACTATGTTTAGCGTAAAATTACATTTTTTACCCCCCTAAAATACATAAATTACATAATGTGCTGTTAATACTAAAAATAATTCCTTAAAATTATTTAATCATGCCAAAAATTCATTTTTCTCAAAATAATCTTCCTAATATAATTAAAACATTTAATCAACCAACAATTTTCTCCCAAAAATATTATTTAACCTACAAATCACATTTGGCATAAACTCAAAAATATTTATAAAAATAGTATAAAAATCACAAAAATTATAATTTGAGTTCTAAAATTAATAACATTCACTAATAACCTTAATTATTAAAATTTCATAATTTCTAACCATAATTTTCAAAATTAGCATAATTACCCATTAAATACCTAAAATTTATATAATTCTCTAATTAACACCAAAAATTCTAAAACCTTAAATAAAATTAATATATCAAGAAAAATTAACTATAATTACTCAAATTTTACTAATTAAACCAAATAAAATCCAATTAATCAACTAAAAAAAATTAAATAAAAATTATGCAAAAATTCTGCATAACTAAAAAAAATCCACCATAAATCCATAAAAGCATCAAGACTAACATAATCATCAATAGCAATTACAGCATGACCATGATCTACCGAAGCTTCAAGGAAATTGAGAAGAAAAGGGAAGAATGAGGGTTGTCACTCACCACACCGCTGGACAGCACAGAGGGAGGGGAAGGAGACCTACTGCCACCGAAAAAGGGAGAAGGATGGAGGCAGCACAGGCAAAGCAGAAAGCAAATGACAGGCAGAGGGACGAAGCTGGCAGGAGGTGCTGTCACGTGCACAGAGGACCGGAGATGGGCTGCTGTGCGAGGAGAAGAAAATGCTGTCGTGCGAGGAAGAAGAAGACAACAACAGTAACACTCCTGGAGCTCAGTGCATGGTGGTGATGGAGTTCTCAGGCAAAGGGGAAGGCGGCACAGTGAGGAAGAAGGGAGAGATGGTGAGGGACAGAGAGGGAGGGGGGTGCAGGGCTCGGGAAGCTTCTTTGCTTCCTGTTTTCGTTTTTTTTTTCTATTTTTTTGGTTGCTTTTTGTCTTCGGTTTGGTCCTTCTCTTCACATATATATATATATATATATATATATATATATATATATATATATATATATATATATATATATATATATATATATATATATATGTATATATATATATATATTGGGTTAAATATTATTTTGATGTGTATATTAAAATGACTTGTATATATAAGTGCATGTAGTGTATGTATATATATATATATATATATATATATATATATATATACATGTTTATAGTAGCACATTATTTACCATAAAATTTAATATAGTTTAAATTAGCAATAATAATAATGATAATAATAGACAAATGGAAATTTCTAGACATTAAGTAAATAATACTCACACATATTAATAACCCTAAATAATATTAACATACATATAATATAATGCATAAGTAATTATTAATAATACTATTTAAAAATCCATTTATTTAAATAAATATATAGGGTATTACAGTCTCCCCTCCTTAAATGAATTCGTCCTCGAATTCAAGAAAGGAAAGAAAAGAAGAATTACAAGGCTAAGAAGGAAAGAGATACGGGAAAGAAACTCACATCTCGGCTTCAGTTTCCCAAGTGCAATCCTCAGCGAAGTGGTTACTCCGTAGCACCTTCACCATTAGTATCTCCTTAGTCCACAGCTGTCGGATTTGGCGATCTACAATCACCATTGGGTACTCCCCATAAGTCAAATCATCGCTAAGCTCTATGGCTTGAGGTTGCAACATATGAGACGGATCAGGGATGTATTTTCTCATCATGGATACATGAAATACAGGATGCATTCTCGACAGTTCTGATGGTAACACCAGCCTATATGCCACTTCCCCCACTCTAGACCGAATCCCAAATGGTCCAATGTATCTAGGAGCTAGCTTACCCTTCTTGCCAAATCTCATAACTCCTTTCATTGGAGACACCTTCAGGAACATCATGTCTCCAACCATGAAGGATACATCCTTCCTCCTAGGTTCAGCATAGCTCTTCTATCTGCTGAAGGTTGTCTTCAATCGCTGCTGTATAATAAGGACCTTCTCTAAAGTGATTTGCACCAACTCTGAACCCGTTAACTGTCTTTCACCAATCTCCCAACACAACGGTGATCTACACTTCCTACCATATAGTGCCTTATACGAAGCCATTTCGATGCTAGCATGATAGCTATTATTGTAAGCAAACTCAATCAATGGAAAGTGTGAATCCCATTATCCTCCAAAATCCATTACACACATCCTCAGCATATCTTCTAATGTCTTGATGGTCCTCTCTGACTGACCATTTGTCTGAGGGTGGAAGGCCGTACTGAAATCCAATCTGGTACCTAAGGCCTTGTGTAATTCTTGCCAAAAGACTGAGGTAAAGGTGGCTCCTCTATCCGACACTATGCTCATAGGTACTCCATGTAGACAAACAATCCTATTGACATAAAGTCTTGCCAGTCTATCAGTAGAGTACATCTTCTTTATAGGCAAAAAGTGTGCTGACTTAGTTAGCTTGTCAAAAATCACCCAGATAGCATCATAACATCCAGTAGTCCGAGGTAGCCCAGTCACGAAATCCATGGCTATCATATCCCATTTCCATTCAGGAATTGGCATAGGTTGCAATAGTCCCGAGGGTCTCTGATGTTCAAGCTTTACTTGCTGGCAAGTCAAGCACTTGGATACAAATTCTGCAATGTCCTTCTTCATTCCATTCCACCAATATGTATCCTTCAAGTTATGATACATCTTAGTAGAACCCGAATGACCACTATATGCAGAAAAATGTGCTTCTTCCATAATCTCCTTCCTCAAGTCATCAACATCTGGCACACAAATCCTAGTGCCCAACCACAATACACCTTCTCTGTCAATCACAAAGTCTCGTGACTGCCCTTGTTGCACTTCATACATAATTCTCTGCAAGTGTGGGTCTCTACTCTGAGCTGCCTTAACTCGATCCAAGTATACTGATCATACACTGAATTGAGCAAAAAGGCACTTTTGGCTAACCTTCATCTGTAACCCCTGATCGATTAACCCATGCAACTCCTTGATAATGGGCCTTCTCTCTATGCTAATATGGGCAAGGCTGCCTGCTGATTTTCTACTCAAGGCATCAGCAACAACATTTGCCTTGCCTGGATGGTATAAAATGGAGCAATCATAATCCTTAAGGAGTTCCATCCATCTCCTCTGCCTCATATTCAAGTCCCTCTGCTGGAAAATATATTTCAAGCTCTTGTGATCAGTATATATCTCACATGTTACCCTATACAAGTAATGCCTCCATATTTTTAAAGCAAATACAATAGCTACCATCTCCAAGTCATGAGTAGGATAGTTTTGCTCATGCTTCTTCAACTGCCTCGAAGCATAAGCAATCACTTGGCCATTTTGCATTAATACAAAGCCTAATCCTACTCTGGAAGCATCACAATACACTGTATACCCTTTATTTCCAGAGGGCAAAGTCAAAATTGGAGCCGACGTCAACAAGTCCTTTAATAACTGAAAGTGCTCTTCGCATTTGTCTATCCATACAAACTTAGCACTCTTCTGGGTCAACCTTGTTAAAGGTGCAGCAATTTTAGAGAAGTCTTTCACAAATCTTTTGTAATAGCCTACTAGACCCAGGAAACTTCGTACTTCTCTGACTGTAGTCGGCCTTGGCCACTCTGTAACAACCTCTATCTTCTTAGGATCCACCTGTATGCCATCTCTAGAAACCACGTGGCCTATACGTAACCAAAACTTGCACTTTGAGAATTTGGCATACAATCTGTGCTCCCTTAAAGTTTGAAGCACCCTTCTCAGATGCATAACATGCTCAGCCTTGCTCTTGGAATAAACCAAGATATCATCAATGAAAACTATCACAAACCGGTCCAAGTATGGCCTGAACACCCGATTCATCAAGTCCATAAAGGCTGCTAGAGCATTAGTTAACCCAAAGGACATTACTAAGAACTCATAATGGCCATATCTTGTTCGAAAGGCTGTCTTGGGCTCATCACCTCTTCTGATCCTCAACTGGTGATACCCAGATCTCAGATCTATTTTAGAGAAGCATGTAGCACCTTGAAGTTGATCAAACAGGTCATCGATCCTCGAAAGTGGGTACTTATTCTTGATGGTGACCTTATTCAACTGCCTGTAATCAATATAAAGTCGAAGGCTACCATCTTTCTTCTTTATGAACAACACTGGAGCACCCTAAGGTGATGTACTGGGTCTGATAAAAACCTTATTAAGCAACTCCTGCAACTTCTCTTTCAGCTCCTGTAGTTCAGCTAGTGCCATTCTGTAGGGTGGCATAGAAATAGGATCCGTACCAGGTATAACGTCGATACAGAACTCTATCTCTCTGTCTGGTGGTAATCCTGGTAATTCTTCAGGAAAGACATCCAGAAATTCACACACCACTGGCACCTGCTCAATTGCCACGTTCTCCTACTCAACATCCCTTACCACTGCAAAATAACCCTGATAACCCCTTCTAAGCATCTTCCGGGCCGAAATGGCAGAAATGAGATTATGAGGCATGGAGCTCTTTTCACCTTTGAAATAAAATTCTTCTTCATCTGGAATTCTGAACACTACTTCTTTCTCTCTATAATTCACTGAAGCATAATACCTCGACAACCAATCTATGCCTAAAATGACATCAAATTCCAGTACGTCAAGCAATACTAAGTCTGCCCATAGTTCTCTACCATCAACTATCACCAAGCACGAAGGAAAGAAGACATCTGTCTCTAACTCATCACTAAAAGGAGTCAAAATAGATAGTGGAAAGGACAACCTAAAAGGCTGCCACTCGATTCTCAAAGCGAACACAGGAGAAATGAAGGAATGTGAAGCATCGGGGTCAAACAACACTCTAGCATCACATGCATAGACTGAGAGAATACCTGTTACCACTGCATTCAAAGTCTGAGCATCATGTGGTGTCAAAGTGAACACTCGAGCCTGACCACGTCCTGCCTGTTGGGAAGTTGAAAGCTACGCAAATCCATAATCGCTAGGTCTACCAACTGATCCTCGACCCTGCTGACTCATAGGCTGAGGCAGTCTTTGCTGTGGCTGTACTGGTGCTCGATACTGCTGAGGCATCGGATAATAGGGTTGAGCCACTGATGAAGACAAACCCTGAATGTATTATGGCTGGTATCCAAAGTGAGGACAAGCTCTGGCAAGATGTCCAACCTGCCCACATCTGAAGCAAGCGCCCATCAACATATGACACGAGCCCTGATGAAATCGTCCATAACTCGCGCAAGCACTGGCTCCAGACCCAGAACTACTTTGTCCGGAGCTCTGCCCACTACTACTACTGCTGACTCCAGTACTGAATATGGGACCTCTACCACTCCTTCTATTCGTGGCATAACCATGGCGACCAACTCAGTGGGTCCTGGACCTCCTACCACTCTACTGTGAACTACCCGCAACCTGTTGACTCGAACTATCGATGTGAAATGCTAGCTACTGGTACCCGGGAGCTACCCCATATCCACCGCCCCCGACCATATAAGGATCTACCATGGTGCCCTAGCGGATATGTCGCCTCTCAATCAAACGGGCCTCCTTAATCACACTCTCTAAAGTGCGGCCCTCGGTACATATAACAATAAAAGTGGGTCCCAATCTAGTAACATATAGCTCCACTACTTTATAAGGGTCCTTCCTGATATCCTCTGCATGTCAGGATAGCCTATTAAACTCTCTGGTATAGTCCTCCACTGACCTATTACCTCTAGTGATGTGGAGTAACTGCCACCTATAGGCATCTCTGGTGGCTGGAGGACAGAAAAATCTCAAGAAGCAGTCCTTAAACTCTGGCCAAATCAGCTCGTGCATCGATGGCTGAATCGACTACATAAACCAATCCTGAGCGGCCGCCTGAACCGATAACTCCACAATCATAATCCTCTAATAATGCATGTGTCCTGTCCTGGTATGTGCCTCAATCGCATTAATAAAGTCTAAGGCATCACCTGTATCGTCAAAAGAAACTCTACCGATTCGAGAGTAAAGAAGTGCTGCCTCAGTATCTGACATCCCCTGGTTCCTCTGCTGTAGCATCTGCTTTACAAGGGGCATTGCCTGATTCAATGCTGTTAGACCCTGATTAATCCCTGCTAGTCCAGCTGCAAAGGCTGTGGGATCAACAGTTGGGGCTTCAGGCTCGACTGGCTACTGATCAGGAATCTCAGCTGCAACTACCCTAGCTCAACCTCTACCTCTACCTCTGCCCCTACGACGTGGAGTAGGAAGGGGAGCTTCACCATGCACAGACTGCTCATCAAGTCTAAAGGTCGGATCCACATCGGGGTCGGTACGCACTCGCCTCATTCTGACAAGAAGACAAGGAAAATTAAATTCAAAACGGGGTAAAAATATTTAACGCAACGCGAAATTAGAAATAAGAACATCTCAAGGACAATTATTAACCCTAAAGCTGTAGTAGTTACATAGAAAGACAGACATGGACAATTAATCAAACTTATGCTCTGATAGCAACTTTGTCACGACCCGAACCCGAGGGCACGTGACCGGCACTAGGGAATGGGAAGGCATAAGGCCCCCAAAACCCGTAGTAAGCCTTAAAGAAAAAATAAACAACACTTTACAATTTAAAACTTTATTTTAAAATAGAACATATTATCAAACTGATTTTTCTAAAAAAAATAAATAAATTCAAGTGCTAAATAAAACGTGTTTCAACGTCACATATCATAAATTAAACTTAAATCTTTATACATAAGCGTGGTTTGTACAAATAACTACACAATATACTTAAATCATACAACTCTTAGTACTTATACTACTACGGCAAACTAGATTAACACACAGTATAGCTTACAATGACCTACATAAAATAGCCAGTGAAGAAGAAACCTGGCGTGGAGGTAGTCTGAGGTTGAACTCCCAAGCTCCTGAAAAAAAATAAATTGAGGGGAATCAGACCTCATTGAGTAAGTCAATAAAAAGAGCTATACGGATTGAAAACCCTTTTTGAAAACTATATGTTTATAGTAAAAATAATTTAAAGTATATATTTATAGCTTTTGAAAAATCTCAGTAGAACCCAAAACCCAAAATCTAAATGGCCAATCGGGCCCACGTATTCCAACTAGACTATCGATTCCCGAGAGCAAAGGCATCAACTGAGGCACTAAGCCGTAGTCATTCACTTAATTCGAATATATGGCTCTGGCGGTCCCCGAGAGCAAAGGCATCGACCGAGGCACCCATCCCAGTCCATTATTAACCTTACAATCACTGGCGGTCCACGAGAGCAAAGGCTTCTACCGAGGCACTCGTCCCAGTTTAACATTCACCAATAATATATATTGCGGATCCATCTCTCAATCTCTACCATGTGCACATAGTCCTGGTGAAGCCCACCAGGTAGCCTATTCTACCAAAATTTCTCAAATCAATTTTAAATAAATAAAATGAATTTAAATTAAATATAATAAAAATACAAGCGCATGCATTCTTTAAATAAACACACGCATAAATAGTTCTATTGACTTACAGGATGAATGCGAAGGCTGACGACCACGTGTCTGCCTTGGTCGCACAGCTTTTACTCCGAAATGCTCTAAAAGAAAAAAATAATAAATCGACTTTTAAAACATGGTTATGGAATCAAAATCAACAATCAACAAAATAATGAAATTCCAGGCTGACTCGAGGAAAACGGGCAAGACTCAATAGACAAGATATAACCTAACTAACGGTAGAAATTTTACGAATATCACATTTTACGAGGAAATCTATCAAAATTTCGACAGAGTCTCCTCTGTAAAATGGACATCTCTCTACCAAAGGTAGAGCCAGACCTGCATAAAATGCACTTCTAATATCCACACTCGAGTCGGGCTCCCAAATCTACATTTTGCCCTGACCGAGATAACAACTCAATAAAATATCAAGAATTAATAATATTATTTCTCAACATACATATTTCACATACACATATACTAAAAATATACAAAAACATATAAAATCTCAATTATTCAAAATTAACAACTAAATTTGTATTCCTTCGTCAAAACATAATTATAACCTAATTTTAAATCCATTAAAATGTATTATATATATATATATATATATATAATATTTGGGATTTAATATTTAAAATTTGCACTACTTAGGTAAAAATACCAATTAACTTATAAAAATTGTCTAAACCCCTTAAATATTAATAAAACTAATTAAAATATGTATTTAACTATGTTTAGCGTAAAATTACATTTTTTACCCCCCTAAAATACATAAATTACATAATGTGCTGTTAATACTAAAAATAATTCCTTAAAATTATTTAATCATGCCAAAAATTCATTTTTCTCAAATAATCTTCCTAATATAATTAAAAAATTTAATCAACCAACAATTTTCTCCCAAAAATATTATTTTACCTAAAAATCACATTTGGCATAAACTCAAAAATATTTATAAAAATAGTATAAAAATCACAAAAATTATAATTTGAGTTCTAAAATTAATAACATTCACTAATAACCTCAATTATTAAAATTTCATAATTTTTAACCATAATTTTCAAAATTAGCATAATTACCCATTAAATACCTAAAATTTATATAATTCTCTAATTAACACCAAAAATTCTAAAACCTTAAATAAAATTAATATATCAAGAAAAATTAACTATAATTACTCAAATTTTACTAATTAAACCAAATAAAATCCAATAAATCAACTAAAAAAATTTAAATAAAAATTATGCAAAAATTCTGCATAACTAAAAAAAATCCACCATAAATCCATAAAAGCATCAAGACTAACATAATCATCAATAGCAATTACAACATGACCATGATCTACTGAAGCTTCACGGAAATTGAGAAGAAAAGGGAATAATGAGGGCTGTCACTTACCACACCGCTGGACAGCATAGAGGGAGGAGAAGGAGACCTGCTGCCACCGAAAAAGGGGGAAGGATGGAGGCAGCACAGGCAAAGCAGAAAGCAAATGATAGGCAGAGGGACAAAGTTGACAGGAGGTACTATCACGCGCACAGAGGACAGAGGGCTGCTGTGCGAGGAGAAGAAAATATTGTCGTGCGAGGAAGAAAAAGACATCAACAGCAACACTCCTGGAGCTCAATGCATGGTGGTGATGGAGTTCTTAGGCAAAGGGGAAGGCGGCACAGTGAGGAAGAAGGGAGAGATGGTGAGGGACGGAGAGGGAGGGGGGTGCAGGGCTCGGGAAGCTTCTTTGCTCCCTGTTTTTATTTTTTTTTTTCTGTTTTCTTGGTTGCTTTTTGTCTTCGGTTTGGTCCTTCTCTTCACACACACACACACACACACACACACACACATATATATATATATATATATATATATATATAGACAAGTCATTTTAATATACACATCAAAATAATATTTAACCCAATATATATATATATATATATATATATATATATATATATATATATATATATATATATATATATATACATGTTTATAGTAGCACATAATTTACCATAAAATTTAATATAGTTTAAAATAGCAATAATAATAATGATAATAATAGACAAATGGAAATTTCTAGACATTAAGTAAATAATACTCACACATATTAATAACCCTAAACAATATTAACATACATATAATATAATGCATAAGTAATTATTAATAATCCTATTTAAATGTAATACCCTATATATATACATACATATTTATTTGAATTAAAAGGGATATTTTCTCAACTAATATTAGAAATGGTTACTTTGCATTATATT
Source organism: Mallotus nudiflorus (assembly GCA_947683625.1). NCBI lineage: Eukaryota > Viridiplantae > Streptophyta > Magnoliopsida > Malpighiales > Euphorbiaceae > Mallotus > Mallotus nudiflorus. The sequence continues at coordinate 653,069 of CANTUR010000238.1, forward strand.
ATATTATGTATATATAGAATATGTATATAGATATGTACATATGTACTAATATTTGTCTATATACATACATGCATAAATAAATATTAATATATAGTCATATATTGAATATATATTATATTCATGGTTATATATATATATATATATATATATATATATATATATATATATATATATATATATAAATAATATAATTGCATGAAGTGTATGTTTAAGTATATATGTATATATATATATATGTATACATACACTAAAACTCACTTAGACACCCATGTATGTATAATAAGTATATTATATATATATATATATATATATATATATATATATATATATATATATATATATATATATAGTAAGGAAGAAGAAACAGAGACCGAGCTCGTCCCCCTCTCCCCACCGCGTGACGCCCTCGACCGCCACCATCACTGTGCCTCCCCTACCTCCGGCCACCGTCTGCTGCTTCCTCTTCCTTCTCCCTCGCCTCCGGTCACCTGCAGAGCCGTCGAAAGCCGCTGGAAGAGAAGAAGCCGAGAGTTTGCTCCAAACTCACCCAAGCTTCGTCCGGCCACAATTTTCCTCCATTCTGGTGCCAATCTCCTCCCCTTGCACTGGTGAGACTCATTCTAAGCTTAGTTTAAGCTTTGGTCATGAATTGATTGAGTTTTGGCGGATTTTTAGTTTTGAGCTCCAGGGTTTTATAAATTTTTTTAGCTCGATTTAGATTGATTCATGCAAACTCCCTTTTCAAAAGTGATTCCTAGTAGCTCAATCTACTTCTAGGATTTTTTGTATAATTTTTGGAATTTATTTTGATTTTTGGTGAATTTTTGAATATTTTAATATTATTTTAGGAATTTTTGGGAATTAATTATAAAAATAATAAATAATAATAACATTTGGTATTTTGGTGTTATTATGAGTTGATATAAATTTTAGGGTTAAGAAAATAAATTTTTTAGAATATTATACAAATTTTAGGAATTTCTGTACTTTATGTCAAAATTTAATTATTAGGCTAATTATATGTTTATTAGAAGAAATTAAAAGCCATTAATATTTTTTAATTATATTAATAATTTAACATTGAAAAAATAAGTTTTGGATGATTACATAATTTTAAGGAATTTTTTTTAGTATATATAGCACATTATGTAATTTATATATTCTAGGGGTAAAAATGTAATTTTACACTAAATATGATAACATATATTTTTAATTAGTTTATTAATATTTAAAGCGTTTAGATAAATTTCATAAATTAATTGATATAATTTCCTAAGTAGTGTAAAATTTTAAATGTCCAATTTCCAATATATATATATATATATATATATATATATATATATATATATATATATATATATATATATATATATATATATATATATATATATATATATATATATATTTATATAATACATTACAAAGGTTTTAATTTTGAATAATTGAGATTTGATATAATTTTTAACTATTCTACTGTGTATGTATGTGAAATATATATATATATATATATATATATATATATATATATATATATATATATATATATATATATATATATATATATTTGAGGAATAAATATTATTAATTTTGATATTTGTTTGAGTTGTGATCTTGGTCGGGGCAAATTGTAGTTTTGGATGCCCGACTCGAGTGTGAATGGTTATGTATATTGGAAGTGCATTTTCTATGTAGGTATGTCTCTACCTTTGATAGAGAGATGTCCGTTTTACAGAGAAGTCTCTATCGAAATTTTGATAGATTTTCTCGTAAAACGTGATACTCGTAAAATTTCTACCGTTAGTTAGGTTAAATCTTGTTTGTTGAGTCTCATCCAATTTTCCTCGAGTCAGTCTGGAATTTTATTATTTTGTTGATTTCTGATTTCGATTCCTTAGTCATGTTTTAAAAATCGATTATTATTTTCTTTTAGAGCATTTCGGAGTAGAAGCCGTGAGGCCGAGGCAGACACATGGTCGTCAGCCTTCGCATTCATCCTGTAAGTCAATAGAACGATCTGTGCGTGTGTTTATTTAAAGAATGCATGCGCTCGTATTTTTATTATATTGATTATATGATTTATTTAATTTAATGCTATTATTTATGATTTAAATGCATTTTATTTATTTAAAATTGATTTGAGAAATTTTGGTAGAACGAGCTACCTAGTGGGCTTCACCAGGACCGTGTGCCCATTGTAGAGATTGAGAGATGGATCCGATGTATATATGATTCGTGAATGTTAAACTGGGATGGGTGCCTCGGTGGAAGCCTTTGCTCTCAGGGACCCGCCAGTGAGTGGAAAGTCAATAATGGACTAGGATGGGTGCCTCGGTTGATGCCTTAGCTCCCGGGGACCGCCAGTGCCATTTATTTAGATTAAGTGAATGACTACGGCTTGGTGCCCTCGGTTGATGCCTTTGCTCTCAGGGACCGGTAGTCTAGCTAGAATAAGTTGGCCCGGTTGGCCATTTAGATTTTGGGTTTAGGGTTCTACTGAGATTTTTCAAAAGCTATAAATATATATATATTATAAATTATTTTCACTATAAACATATATAGTTTTCAAAACGGTTTTCAAACCGTACAACTCTTTTTATTGACTTACTCAGTGAGGTCTGATTCCCCTCAATTTATTTTTTTCAGGAGCATGGGAGTTTGACCTCCGACTACCTCCACGTCGGGTTTCTTCTTCACCGGCAATTTTATGTAGGTCATTATAAGTTGTACTTTATGTTAATCTAAGTTGTTGTAGTAGTATATGTTCTAAGTATTTGTATGGTTTAAACATAATTGTGTAGTTTATTTGTGTAAACCACACTTATGTATAAGATTCAAATTGATCTATAATATGAGATGTTGAAACACATTATTATTTAAACAGTTGAAATTGTGTAAATTGAGAAAAATCAGTTTGATAATGTGTTCTATTTTAAAATAAAGTCTAAAATATGAATGATTTTATTTTTCTTGTTCTTTAGGCTTACTACGGGTTTCGGGGGCTTTAAGCCTACCCATTCCCTAGTAACAGTCACGTGCCCTCGGGTTCGGGTCATGACAAAGTTGGTATCAGAGCATAAGTTCGATTAATTGTCTATGTCTGTCTTTCTATGTAACTACTATAGCTTTAGGGTTGATAATTGTCTTGAGATGTTATTGTTTCTAATTCCACTTTGCTTTAAATATTCTTACCCCGTTTTGAATTCAATTTTCCTTGTCTTCCTTTCAAAATGAGACGTGTGCGTACTGACCCAGAAGTTGATCCGACCCTTAGGTTTGATGAGCAGTCTGTGCACGATGAGGCTCCCCTTCCTGCTCCACGTCGTAGGGGCAGAGGTAGAGGTAAAGGTTAAGCCAGGGTAGCTGCAGCTGAGATTCCTGATCAGCAGCCAGCCGAGCCTGAAGCCCCAGCTGTTGACCCCACAGCCTTTGCAGCTGGACTGGCAGGGATTAATCAAGGTCTAGCAGCATTGAATCAGGCGATGCCCCTTGTATAGCAGATGCTTCAGTAGAGGAATCAGGGGATGTCAGACACTGAAGCAGCCCTTCTTTACTCTCGGATCGGTAGAGTTTCTTTCGATGGTACGGGTGATGCCTTAGAATTTATTAATGCAATTGAGGCACGCACCAGGACAGGACACATGGATTATCAGAGAATTATGATTGTGGAGTTGTCAGTTCAAGCAGCTGCTCAGGATTGGTTTATGCAGTTGATTCAGCCATCGATGCACGAGCTGACTTGGCTAGAATTTAAGGACCACTTTTTGAGATTTTTCTATCCTCCAGCCACCAAAGATGCTTACAGGTGGCAGTTACTCCACATCACTAGGGGCGATAGGTCAGTGGAGGACTATACCAGAGAGTTTAATAGGCTATCCCGACATGTAGAGGATATCAGGAGGGACCCTTACAAAGCAGTGGAGTTGTATGTTAATGGATTGGGACCCACTTTTATTAGTATGCGTACCGAGGACCGCACCCTGGAGAGTGTGATTGAGGAGGCCCATTTGATTGAGAGGCGACATATCCGCCAGGGCACTATGATAGATCCTTATATGATCGGGGGCAGTAGTTATGGTGTAGCTCCCGGGTACCAGCAGCCAGCATTTCACATTGGCAGTTCGAGTCAGTAGGCTGCGAGTAGTTCTCAACAGAGTGGTAGGAGGTCCAGGACTCACAGAGTTGGCCAACATGGATATGCTTCAAACAGGAGAACCAGCAGGAGTCACAGATTCGGTACAAGAGTTAGTAGCAGCAGTAGTGGGCAGAGTTCAGGGCAGAGTAGTTTTGGGTCTGGAGCCAGTGTTTGCGGGAGTTATGGACGATTTCATCAGGGCCCGTGTCATATATTCTCGGGCGCTTGCTTTAAATGTGGGCAGGTTGGACACCTTGCCAGAGCTTGTCCTCACTCCGGATACCAGCCACAGTACGTTCAGGGTTCATCTTCATCAGTGGCTCAGCCCTACTATCCGATGCCTCAGCAGTATAGAGCACCCATACAGCCACAGTAGAGACCACCTCAGCCTATGAGTCAACAGGGTCGAGGTTCAGTTGGTAGACCTAGCGAACGTGGTTTTGCGCAGCCTTCGACTTCTCAGCAGGCAGGTCGTGGTCAGGCTTCGAATGCAGTGGTAGCAGGTATTCTCTCAGTCTGTGCATGCGATGCTAGAGTGTTGTTTGACCCCAGTGCTTCATATTCCTTCATTTCTCCTGTGTTCGCTTCGAGAATTGAGTGGCAACCTTCTAGGTTGTCCTTTCCTCTATCTGTTTCAACTCCTCTTAGTGATGAGTTGGAGACAGATGTCTTCTTTCCTTCATGCCCAGTGATAGTTGATGGTAGAGAACTATGGGCGGACTTAGTATTGCTTGATGTACTGGAATTCGATGTCATTTTGGGTATGGATTGGTTGTCGAGGTATTATGCCTTTGTGAATTGTAGAGAGAAAGAAGTGGTGTTTAGAATTTCGGATGAAGAAGAATTCTGTTTCAAGGGTGAAAAGAGCTCCATACCTCATACTCTCATTTCCACCATTACAGCCCGGAAGATGCTTAGAAGGAGAATGTGGTAAGAGCAGTTGTCAGGGATACTTAGCAGTGGTAAGAGATGTTGAGAAGGAGAATGTGGTAATTGAGCAAGTGCCAGTGGTGCGTGAATTTCTGGATGTCTTTCCTGAAGAATTACCAGGATTACCACTAGACAGAGAGATAGAGTTCTGTATCGATGTCATACATGGTACATATCCTATTTCTATGCCACCTTACAGAATGGCACCAACTGAACTACAGGAGCTAAAAGAGCAGTTGCAGGAGTTGCTTGATAAGGGTTTCATCAGACCCAGTACATCGCCTTGGGGTGCTCCGGTGTTGTTCGTGAAGAAGAAAGATGGTAGCCTTCGACTTTGTATCGACTACAAGCAGTTGAATAAGGTCACCATCAAGAACAATTACCCACTTCTGAGGATTGATGATCTGTTTGATCAAATTCAAGGTGCTACATGCTTTTCTAAAATAGATCTGAGATCTGGGTATCATCAGTTGAGAATCAGAAGAGGTGATGAGCCCAAGACAGCTTTTCGAACAAGATATGGTCATTATGAGTTTTTAGTAATGTCCTTTGGGTTGACTAATGGCCCAGCAGCCTTTATGGACTTGATGAATCAGGTATTTAGGCCATACATGGATCGATTTATGATAGTTTTCATTGACGATATCTTGGTTTATTCCAAGAGTGAGGATGAGCATGTGATGCATCTGAGAAGGGTACTTCAGACTTTAAGGGAGCACAGGTTGTATGCCAAATTCTCAAAGTGCGAGTTTTGGTTGCATCAAGTGGCATTTCTAGGCCACGTGGTTTCTCGAGATGGCATACAGGTGGACCCTAAGAAGATAAAGGCTATTACAGAGTGGTCAAGGCCGACTACAGTTAAGGAAGTACGGAGTTTCCTGGGTCTAGCAGGCTATTACAGAAGATTTATGAAGGACTTCTTTAGAATTGCTGCACCTTTGACAAGGTTGACCCAGAAGAATGTTAAGTTTGTATGGACAGACAAATGCAAAGAGCATTTTCAGTTATTGAAGGACTTGTTGACGTCGGCCCCAATTCTAACTTTACCCTTTGGAAATGAAGGTTATATAGTGTATTGTGATGCTTCCAGAGTAGGATTGGGCTGTGTGTTGATGCAAAATGGCCAAGTGATTGCTTATGCTTCGAGGAAGTTAAAGAAGCATGAGTAAAACTATCCTACTCACGACTTAGAGATGGCAGCCGTGGTGTTTGCTTTGAAAATATAGAGGCATTACTTGTACGGAGTGACGTGTGAGATATACATAGATCATAAGAGCTTGAAATATATTTTCCAGCAGAGGGACTTGAATCTGAGGCAGAGGAGATGGATGGAACTCCTTAAGGATTATGATTGCTCCATTTTATACCATCCAGGCAAGGCGAATGTTGTTATAAATGCCTTGAGTAGAAAATCAGCAGGCAGCCTTGCCCATATTAGCACAGAGAGAAGGCCCATTATCAAGGAGTTGCATGGGTTAATCGATTAGGGATTGCAGATGAAGGTTACTCGAAGGTGCCTTTTAGCTCAATTCAGTGTACGATCAGTATACTTGGATCAGGTTAAGGCAGCTAAGAGTAGAGACCCCCAATTGCAGAGGATTCTATATGAAGTGTAACAAGGGCAGTCATGGGACTTTATGATTGACAGAGAAGGTGTATTGCGGTTGGGCACTAGGATTTGTGTGCCAGATGTTGATGACTTGAGAAAGGAGATTATAGAAGAATCACATTTTTCTGCATATAGTGTTCATCCGGGTTCTACCAAGATGTATCATAATCTGAAGGATACATATTGGTGGAATGGAATGAAGAAGGACATTAAAGAATTTGTATCCAGGTGCTTGACTTGCCAGCAAGTAAAGCTTGAACATCAGAGACCCTCAGGACTGTTGCAACCCATGTCGATTCCTGAATAGAAATGGGATATGATAGCCATGGATTTCGTGATTGGGCTACCTCGAACTACTGGAGGTTATGATGCTATTTGGGTGATTATTGACAGGTTAACTAAATCATCACACTTTCTGCCTATAAAGAAGACATACTCTACTGATAGACTGGCAAGACTTTATGTCAATAGGATTGTTTGTCTACATGGAGTACCTGTGAGCATAGTGTCGGATAGAGGAGCCACCTTTACCTCAATCTTTTGGTAAGAATTACACAAGGCCTTGGTACCAGATTGGATTTCAGTATGGCCTTCCATCCTCAGACAGATGGCCAGTCAGAGAGGACCATCCAGACATTAGAAGATATGCTGAGGATGTGTGTAATGGATTTTGGAGGACAATGGGATTCACACTTGCCACTAATTGAGTTTGCTTATAATAACAGCTATCATGCTAGTATCGAGATGGCTCCATATGAGGCACTATATGGTAGGAAGTGTATATCACCTTTGTGTTGGGAGATTGGTGAAAGGCAGTTAACGGGACCAGAGTTGGTGTAGATCACTTCAGAGAAAGTCCCCATTATTCAACAGCGATTGAAGACAGCCTTCAGCAGACATAAGAGCTATGCTAACCTTAGGAGGAAGGATGTATCCTTCATGGTTGGAGACATGGTGTTCCTGAAGGTGTCTCCAATGAAAGGAGTTATGAGGTTTGGCAAGAAGGATAAGCTAGCTCCCAGATACGTTGGACCGTTTGAGATTCGGTCTAGAGTAGGTGAAGTGGCATATAGGTTGGTATTACCACCAGAGCTATCGAGAATCCATCCTATATTTCATGTTTCCATGCTGAGAAAATACGTCCCTGATCCGTCTCATGTGTTGCAACCTCAAGTCGTAGAGCTTAGCGACGATTTGACTTATGAGGAGTACCCGATGGCGATTGTGGATCGCCAAATCCGACAGCTACGAACTAAGGAGATACCGATGGTGAAGGTGTTATGGAGTAACCATTCTGCAGAGGATTGCACCTGGGAAACTGAAGCCGAGATGCGAGTTTCATTTCCGTATCTCTTTCCTTCTTAGCCTTGTAATTCCTCTTTTCTTTCTTTTCTAGAATTCGAAGAAAATTTCGTATAAGAAGGGAGATTGTAATACCCTATATATATACATACATGTTTATTTAAATTAAAAGGGATATTTTCTCAAATAATATTAGAAATGGTTACTTTGCATTATATTATATTATGTATATATAGAATATGTATATAGATATGTACATATGTACTAATATTTGTCTATATACATACATGCATAAATAAATATTAATATATAGTCATATATTGAATATATATTATATCCATGGTTATTAATATGTATGTATATATATATATATATATATATATATATATATATATATATATATATATATATATAATATAATATAATTGCATGAAGTGTATGTTTAAGTATATATGTATATATATATATGTATACATACACTAAAACTCACTTAGACACCCATGTATGTATAATAAGTATATTATATATATATATATATATATATATATATATAGTAAGGAAGAAGAAACAGAGACCGAGCTCATCCCCCTCTCCCCACCATGCGACGCCCTCGACCGCCACCATCACTGTGCCTCCCCTACCTCCGGCCGCCGTCTGCTGCTTCCTCTTCCTTCTCCCTCGCCTCCGGTCACCTACAGAGCCGCCGAAAGCCGCTGAAAGAGAAGAAGCCGAGAGTTTGCTCCAAACTCACCCAAGCTTCGTCCGGCCACCATTTTCCTCCATTCCAGTGCCAATCTCCTCCCCTTGCACCGGTGAGACTCATTCTAAGCTTAGTTTAAGCTTAGGTCATGAATTGATTGAGTTTTGGTGGATTTTTGGTTTTGAGCTCTAGGGTTTTGGAAATTTTTTTTGCTCGATTTAGATTGATTCATGCAAACTCCCTTTTCAAAAGTGATTCCTAGTAGCTCAATCTACTTCTAGGAATTTTTGTATAATTTTTGGAATTTATTTTGATTTTTGGTGAATTTTTGAATATTTTAATATTAGTTTAGGAATTTTTGGGAATTAATTATAAAAATAATAAATAATAATAACATTTGGTATTTTGGTGTTATTATGAGTTGATATAAATTTTAGGGTTAAGAAAATAAATTTTTTAGAATATTATACAAATTTTAGGAATTTCTATACTTTATGTCAAAATTTAATTATTAGGCTAATTATATGTTTATTAGAAGAAATTAAAAGCCATTAATATGTTTTAATTATATTAAGAATTTAACATTGAGAAAATAAGTTTTGGATGATTAAATAATTTTAAGGAATTTTTTTTTAGTATATATAGCACATTATGTAATTTATATATTCTAGGGTTAAAAATGTAATTTTACACTAAATATGATAATATATATTTTTAATTAGTTTATTAATATTTAAAGGGTTTAGATAAATTTTATAAATTAATTGATATAATTTCCTAAGTAGTGTAAAATTTTAAATGTCCAATTTCATATATATATATATATATATATATATATATATATATATATATATAATACATTACAAAGGTTTTAATTTTGAATAATTGAGATTTGATATAATTTTTAACTATTCTAGTGTGTATGTATGTGAAATATATATATATATATATATATTTGAGGAATAATTATTATTAATTTTGATATTTGTTTGAGTTGTGATCTCGGTCGGGGCAAATTGTGGTTTTGGAAGCCCGACTCGAGTGTGAATGGTTGTGTATATTGGAAGTGCATTTTCTATGCAGGTCTGGCTCTACCTTTGGTAGAGAGATGTCCGTTTTACAGAGGAGACTCTGCCAAAATTTTGGTAGATTTTCTCGTAAAATGTGATACTCGTAAAATTTCTACCGTTAGTTAGGTTAAATCTTATATGTCGAGTCTCGTCCAATTTTTCTCGAGTCAGTCTGAAATTTTATTATTTTATTGATTTCTAATTTCGATTCCTTAGTCATGTTTTAAAAATTGATTATTATTTTCTTTTAGAGCATTTCGGAGCAGAAGCCGTGAGGCCAAGGAAGACGCGTGGTTGTCAGCCTTCGTATTCATCCTGTAAGTCAATAGAACGATCTGTGCGTGTGTTTATTTAAAGAATGCATGCGCTCATATTTCTATTATATTGATTATATGATTTATTTAATTTAATGCTATTATTTATGATTTAAATGCATTTTATTTATTTAAAATTGATTTGAGAAATTTTGGTAGAACGGGCTACCTAGTGGGCTTCACCAGGACCGTGTGCACATGGTAGAGATTGAGAGATGGATCCGATGTATATATGATTGGTGAATGTTAAACTAGGACGGGTGCCTTGGTGGAAGCCTTTGCTCTCGGGGATCGCCAGTGAGTGGAAAGTCAATAATGGACTGGGATGGGTGCCTCGGTTGATGCCTTAGCTCTCGGGGACCGCCAGTGCCATTTATTTGGATTAAGTGAATGACTACGGCTTGGTGCCTAGGTTGATGGCTTTGCTCTCGGGGACCGGTAGTCTAGCTGGAATAAATGGGCCCGGTTGGCCATTTAGATTTTGGGTTTAGGGTTCTACTGAGATTTTTCAAAAGCTATAAATATATATATTATAAATTATTTTCACTATAAACATATATAGTTTTCAAAAAGGTTTTCAAACCGTACAACTCTTTTTATTGACTTACTCAGTGAGGTCTGATTCCCCTCAATTTATTTTTTTCAGGAGCTTGGGAGTTTGACCTCCGACTACCTCCACGCCGGATTTCTTCTTCACCGGCTATTTTAGGTAGGTCATTGTAAGTTGTATTGTGTGTTAATCTAGGTTGCTGCAGTAGTATATGTTCTAAGTATTTATATGGTTTAAACATAATTGTATAGTTTATTTGTGTAAACCACGCTTATGTATAAGATTCAAATTGATCTATAATATGAGATGTTGAAACACATTATTATTTAAACAGTTGAAATTGTGTAAATTGAGAAAAATCAGTTTGATAATGTGTTCTATTTTAAAATAAAGTCTAAAATATGAATGGTTTTATTTTTCTTGTTCTTTAGGCTTACTACAGGTTTCGGGGGCTTTAAGCCTACCCATTCCCTAGTGCCGGTCACGTGCCCTCGGGTTCGGGTCGTGACATTAAAAATCCATTTATTTAAATAAATATATAGGGTATTACAATTCATGGGCCAAATCTAGTTGTTCATCTCTAAATAATGCAGATTTATAACCTTTTATCTTCAAATCTTAATTTTAAAGCCCTAATGAGATGAGAATCAATAAATATGATGTTGTTGAAAGTGACTAGCCTCAAAATTTGGGCAAGAACTCACAAAAAAAAAACAGTTGGTTGAAGAGAATTGAGATTGTACTCAAAGGGTATAGTGTGCTCTTAGTGAGTTTAGGGGAGAATTTTGACATTTGTTTAATTGGAATTGATTTGTAGGAGCTTCTTTTTTATTTAGGTGTTTGATTTTTGTATTTAAGAAAGGAATTAAGAAGAAAATAAAGAGAAATTAGGTATGTAGAAATTTTAGCATAATTTCCCCTTATTTTTCTAATGTTTACTAATAAGGCTTTTTGGAGAGAATTGTTGAAGATCTTTTTTGGATTTGTTGTGCTGAAATTTTCTCTTAATTATGAAGTGCTAAAATGCCCCCTAAAGCTTTCCTTAAAGCTTATATTTATAGGCAAACAAAGGTTGTGGCATTTAGTGTAAATAAGTGAAAATATTAAAGGTTATTATGTAATAGTATATCCCCTTCCTCTACAAGCTGGACACTTGTCCTAGTATATTCAAAATTTGGAATATTCTAAACTTGGAAAGCATCCTTTTTCATAAGTGTCCTTTTTTGGATAATGATGAGTGAGGTAGACAGTTGTGGGGCCCAATTTGACAACTGGAGATCATAATTTGAATTTTTTCAAATAAGACCCATAAACACACTAGAATTTTAGAAAATAGTTTCAAACTGAAATTCAACTATGGGAGCTCTATTTGACCAATGAAAGTCCCATTGACTGAAGTTTGACTTTTGTTCTTAAAGCTTCCAAAGGTTAAACCCAAGCTTCATGAATCAAAACTAAATTGAAAACTATAAAATACAGACTGTAAACAATCGTTATTTAGGACTGTACTTATCGATTTAGATGACACAACTTGAGTAGACTTCTTGTACGCAACCAATTTTGGAATCCTAGATACAAGGATGCGATAGAGAATCCGATCATGAAAATTAATTGTAAACTTAAATTTATTGGATATAATTTATTAGTTTTCAATTAAATTGCAAATTATTTTTAAGACCCATTTTTAAATTTTATTTATTTTTAATTATTATTATTTTTTAAAAACTTCAAAAAAAGAAAAAATTTTAGAAGAAAGAAAAAATGAAAGCGAAAATAAAAAAAAAAAGAAAAAAAAATGGACAAAGATTGGCCCAAATAGGCCAAATTAATTTCAAAACAAATAAAGTGGCTGAATGGCCACGTTTTTTTTTTTTTCATGAATTGCCAATAAATGTCCAAATTTGTCATAAATGACCATTTTTAATTATTGTTGAAAAACTATATTTCTGATTAGAAATATAATTTTTTTACGTAATTTATTTATTTTATTATTATTATTTATTATTTATTTATTAATTTACTTTTATTGATTGTTTTATTTGATAAATATGTTTAGTTTTTAGATAAATACGAAAAAATAAATAGATTTTTTATATATTATTCTGTTCTTATCATGTAACTAATTTATGGTTACATGATGTTTTGTTTATAAATATGTAATTTTCTTTTCACAATGGAGGCTTCTGGTTTTGACTATTTTCTCTACTCTTTTGATTTTAGCCATTAACCCAAAACACTCTCTACATGTTTTGTCTACATTTTTTTCTTCACTTAATTATTTCTTTTTTTTTTTGTTCTTTTTTTTTTATTTTTTCCTTTATTTTTTAATTTTCATGTTCATTTGTTTATTTTACTAATATTTATATTTGTTGTTTTTCCTTTCTTTTATTCTTTCATTATTATTATTATTATTATTATTCTTGTTTTTTGTGTCTTTTATTTTGATTTTGTTTATTGATTGTCTACTAATCATTTTTATTTATTGTTTGTGTTTATGATTATGGATGGGGTGATATGAATATACTTTGGAGGAAAATTTTTAGTCCAGGAATCAAGATTAGAAATTTTTATTTCATGTAGTTTTTCTTGTTATTTTGTATTTCTGGTATTATTTTAATTATTTGTATTTTGCTATTATTTTTGTGGTTGTAATTAATTATTTTTATTTTTATTTTCAGAAGGACTTGTAATATTCCTAATAGTGGGAATATAGTGGAACAATTGAAATTTCTGCACTTAAAATCAATTAGTAAATTAGGATCAATTTGGTAAAAGTTTTAATTAAAATCAGTGGTGGCTTTAATTAATTAAGGTTGCATGTAAATTGAATTAGGGTTCAAAATTTATGCAAACCATACCTATAATAGAGATAGAACATGCATCTAACTTTGAAATTGTTGACCAACATCGTCAAGATGAGATTGTGTTGATGTAATTAAACCCCTTTGCTTATTAAATTGAATCAAGATACTTAGTTATTGAAAGATGAAAAATCATACAATTCTAAATCTAACTTAGCAACTGTAACGAAAGGTAGAAGTGAAACAATTCAAGTAAACTTGCAAAGTTTTAAAAGAACAAAGTTAAGGGAAAACCTCACTTAATTGATATAAATTGTCAAATGATACATTGGATTCATTGTACATATGTTTAGCCTTTATATAAACATGTAAAAAACCTAATCCTTGGTTTCTTTTAAAAATCAGACAACTAATGATAACTCATTACAACTAAGCAAAATGACAACTCATGATAACTAAGCATTGAAACATGCCATGTCAGATATCATGGTAGGATGTTGACCATTGATAATTGACTTTGACTTGTTAACTTGTTGACTTGTTGACTTTGACTTTTTATCTTATTGATTTTGACTTGAAATATCCTTGAATTTTCTCACCTCTTCTAAAATGTTCTTAAATCTTTCTTATTGACTTTAAAATAGAAAAATAACTTGAAAATCACCCAATTTAAGCTAATTAATTTCATAATAGGAAATTAAGCTAATTAGGTTAAATTCTTCATCATTCAGCTCTATGCCTTGCACTCAAGGTCTAATCCACCATTTTTCTCATAATCTAAAGAACAAAAAAATTCTATGCTTGTTTAAACTTTTTTTTTGTCCTTGATCTTGTCAGAATCACTCTGTGTATGTTTTTAGTGTGTTTATTTATTATTTGGGCTTTTATTTTCTTTGTATTCATTTTCGGCCGCAACCCCATCGTTTAGGTTTAAACTCATTAGTAATAGGTCTTTTTAAATTGGTTTTTTTCATTAAGTTTAAAATCAATTTAGGCCTATTTAGGTTTATTTAGATTTAGGCCCACTTTAGTTTAATTAAAATTAACTTAAACTTAGTTCAACCCATTATTTTATCACTTTTAAAAATAATTAGATTTAGGATCACTTCATCTAATTTAAAATTAGAATTAGGCCCACTAAATTCATCCAACTCATTTCCATAAAATTAGTAGACTTAGGCCTACTTTTTTTTAAAAAAATTAAAACAAATAGGCCTAGGGTCATTGAATAATTAAAATGTAGCCACACCATTAGTGTTCCATTTCATTTGTAAAAAAAATATAGATTTAGCTAACTTAATTAAAATCAATATAGAATAGACTAATCTAAGGATGTTTTGCCTTATGTGAATGTAGTTCTTATGTGTTTTTTCATGACTAGTTGTTGAGGAGTTAGATGAATGTTAAATTAGGGTTTATGTGAAATTACATATAATTAGAGAAGATTATAATTAATAAACTAATTCTAAATGAACATAAGACTATAGGAAGTTAGTATTTCATATCCAGAATCTCCTATTTGTGGTGCTAACATTCTTTTAGAGAATTGAGTTACCACCACCTTCGATTTATCCTAATTATTACCATATATGGCAACTCCTTATCTCCATGCTATGTCTTTATGATATAGTAGTTTGTTTTCTAGAGCCTTAAGCTCAAATAATATTACGGTTGCTAAAATTTTAAATGTGTGCTAAACCTCACCGTCTATAGTGGTGACTCCACTTAGATAAGTGATATTGATTCTACTTGTGTTCTTTAAGATTATTTTATTAATTATTATTGTATTCTTTCATTCATTTTGCATGTCCCTATTAGCCGATGATGTTGGTTTATAGTTCCATGATTCTATTAGCTTTATGGGATTGTAAATTGGCTAACAATCACTCTTAGCCTTAACTCGATCTCATTTGACTGGAGTTTATAACCCAAGTTCCAAAGGGGGGGGTAGTCTTCTCTATAGTTTGCAAAGGATGTTAAGCCCCTCTGACTTTGTCCTGTAACTTTAGTCTTAAAGAAGGGCATCTTGCTAAGAGGACCTTAACTTTTCCACCAAACTCAACTCATGTAATGTCTTAGTAACTTCCCCTAGGATCTACCTATATTAGTTGTGAATGTTGCCATGAGGTATTTCTATTTATAAAGGCCTAAGCCTATACTTTAAAAGCCCATATGGACTAATAAAGTTTGGGCTAAACTTTTATGCTTGGAAATACTACTTCTATGATTTTACTGCTTTAAAAGATATGGCATGCATGTCAATTCTTGATATCCCCTGTTAATATTAAGGCCAAGACCAAAAATCTAAGGAAAAGAGACTTACCATCAAACTTATATGTGGGATGAATGTGGTTAGAAGGATGTATATTATACACTTGTTATTTATATAGTGACTTAACTTGCTATAAAAACACGTGCATCATGCATGCATACATCTCATACATCAAACTAACACTTTATTTTGCATCCATTATAAATTCATTCAAGTCTTCCTATATTTAGAAAAAGAGAGGTGTTTAATAGTTAAAGAGATCCTTAGTAGATTCGATAATCCAATTTACCAAGAAGCATTACCAACACCAACTCCAACTAAGCAAACATAAGAAATAGAACAACTGGGAGGAAATTGGACCCTAGAGAACATTAAGGGAGCTTTGATGGATGACATGAGAACTATGATTCAAAATGAATTGAGACAAGCTCTAATTGGGTTAATGTCACCACCACTAGTTGCTACTATACCTATTACTCTAACCATTCCATCTACTGCTAATGTTCCATATGTTGTTACTATCCCTATTGCCATTGTTATTCCACCTACTGCTATTATTTTACCAACTACCATTCCTACTAATAACAGTAAGGGCTAGCCCTCCAGTGTTGTTAAGGATGTGTCTACTGTAAAAATAAAGAAGAAAAGTATAAAAAAGTGCAAAAAGAAGAATTACTAAACTAGGGGCACTAGATAAGAAAATACTAGTCAAGTTGTAAGTATCCATACGATACAACAAAAAAGGATATTCTCAAACTTTGACCATTCTTTGTCAAAAGTTTGTAGCACCTAATGCAAATAAGTTTACTTCAACTTTTAACTAACAAAAAACTGTTAAGTCCAAGCATGCTAAGCTATAACTCAAATGGCAACTATAAATTCCATTAAACCATTTGACATCTTGTACTTGCCTTAAACACAAGATCTAAAAACCTCATAAACTTTGGAAAGATCCCAAATCCTAAAGAATCAAATCTAAACCCTAGAACCAAAATAATCCTTTACCTAATTACAAAATGTACCACCCCCAATGACAATAGTAATCAACTCAAGTATTAATAAAAAGGAATCTCCTTATGCCTCCAAGAATAAAGAGAAGAGTAAAAGCCCGCGGCTCTTAGCTATTTGCTAAGGGATATTAAGAAAGAGGCGATCAAAGAAGTCACCAAGGAAATGCAAAACTAGTTGTATGTTTACTACCTGAAGGAGAGTTATCATGAGATTTTGCATCCTTAGCATCTAGTCAAAATAATCTTGTTGCTTTTTCTTTAACATTTCCATTTCTTATAAATTTTTTTATCTTAGTGATCGATGATATGAATTCTAATTTAGCTTACTTATGTGATGTGCATCCTAATGGTATTATGCATTATAATATTGATTGCATATGTGTATTTAATATAAATCTAATTCAATTATATTCATTCATTATAGGCACGAATGAAAATTTAAAGAACATCACATGATGTAACTCTTGAAGAGAACAAAAAATTGAGAGAAGAAACAGAAAAAAACAAGGGTAGTATTTGCTTTATCTTATGAAGACATGCAAGGGCCAAAAATAAAAGAATTGCGAAACACTTTATTCCTAATTGTTTCAAAAGTATGGTTAGTTGAGCAGAAGCTTCCATGACTTAAACTTGAATGAGTAGGAAAGAATGATAAAGCCAATTGAATTACATGGACACTAGGGGCAAATATAGTTGCCTAAGGTTATAAAGAAAAATCTTATCTATAATTCCAAGCAATATAGGATCGACATCACAAGTCTCTCTTACACTAAGCTAAAGTAAGCAAGTAGAGCAACTGAAGTAACTAATGAGAATATCATGAAAATCCTTCTAATGATTAGATTAAGCATCTTCCATTACTTTACAGAGGTTTTGGACCACAATGTGCGCTTTAATAGATGTAATATGATTTTCACTCGTGTATAGAAGAGAAGCAACAGTACTACCTATAGAAAATTAAGTCTTTAAAAAAGAAGAGATGTTTCATTCTATACTCAAAAGAATCGATAAAGGATAATTAGGACATTCAATAGGAAAGTCAAGCTTAGAAAATGAAGGTTGGAGATCTAGTTTTAAAATAAGCAAAGGGCTATAGTGTTAGATTACAGAGTAAAGTTCAAGCTAAACTGGAAGAAACCCCCATTTGGTTAGACATATTCTACCAAGGGTGCTGCAATGGTATCCAATCTAAAAGGGAATAAGTTTACAAAGCCCATCAATTTGGATTATGTCAAAAGATACTACCTTTTAAAAGGTGAATAAAAAATAAAAAAATAGAAAAAAAGAAATAAAAGTTCGCTAGATAAAAAACTGAAAACGCTAATTAGACAAAAATAGGACATTCTCGTTGTCTAGAAAACTCACAAAGTGCTAGTAGGCAAAAATTAGGGAAAATAAAAAAGAAAGAGGATCTTGTTGATTAAAAAACATGCAAAGGGCTAGTCAAGAAAAAATCAAGGAAATAAAAGGAAGAGAAAAATATTCAGTTAGAAAATCCAAAAGGACTAGCATTAATAGAATTTATATCATGTGATATAATGAATGTTCTCATTTTTTCCCTAATTAATAAATAAAGTTGAATTTGAAATTTGTGTTCAAATACTACATATTTGTCCATATTACACTACATAAGTGTTTAATTGGAAAGACATAATATAATGAAAGCTAAAAAATTAAAGCTATGAGATTATTATCCTAGTTGTATTTTCTCTTCATTTCATCCCTTTGTGGTTTTTCTTGATGATAACTTATTGGGTTGGTAAGTCAAAGGATCAACAAAAGTAGTAAACAAGTTAAGTTTCCTCAGTAATCAAATCTTGAAAAAAAAGAGAGAAAAAATAAAAAAAGCTTGCAAAGTTGAAAACCCGCTAGGGTAGCTTAAGTAAAAGTTAGGGCAAGTCTGCTAAGTTGAAAGTCCGAGAGTGTAGCTTAGGCAAAAATAAAGGCCTGAAAGAGAAAATAAAGAAAAGAAAAGAGAAAAATGAATAATATATTTTGGTTGCACATATGAAGAAAATTAAAATTGCCAAAAAAAAAATTTGATGAATTTAGTCAGAATGATAGGCATAAGATTGACTATAATCTTTATGATCCTAGTGTCACCATCTCCATAGAGGAAAATTATTAAAAACTAGGGGGCAAATATAATTCTGGGGTGAAATAAAATGCAAAAATATTTGGGGGGGGGGGGGGGGGAATTGCATAACAATAAATCTCCATTTAAAGATTAAAGATGAAACACTAATGTATGAAAGTCAACAAAAGAGTTTAGGGTAGAAAGAAGTGAACTACAAGAAATGATCAAACAATTCATTAATATAGCATAATCTGGCCATCTATCTAATGAGCTATATCATAAGCTTTAACATCAAAACTACCAACCTCAAAGCATCAAATGCTCAAATCTATAAGCTACTAATGAAACACCTCATCTTTACACTCTAGGATCGACATTATACCTCTATTCCAAATGAAAAACTTATTAGGATCATACATATCATACATAGCATGCTTACACTTGCATATATCTTTTATAAAATACTTGCTTTGCATAATAATAGTTTTGAACCCATACAAGATTATATAAATACTATACTACTAACATTTAAAATTAGTGTTGAAAAGTGTAGGAAAGTAGTCAGAGTCTGAAAGAGTGAAAGTAGAAAAAGTGATGCTATCAAGACAAACTTGATGCTTCATAGGCCTATCCAATAAGGAAATATCATGGATAATGGTACTTGGAGAGGCCTCATCCTGGTAACCTCGAGATTAAATAAGGCACTCAAGTTTCTCAAACTTAGTATACATCTGTATAGCCTCATATAGAGCATCATTTTGAACTACAACCTGGAGTCTTAGTAAGATGATGTTGACCTTAGCAATAATCAATCTTAATTTTGATTTTAACAAACTTAATTTTGAGCATTTAATTTGTTTATTAAAGTGTGTTTAATTTAGGACTCCATCAAAAGTTAAAATGAAGTATGATTTTCTTAGGCTAATTCGACCTCTGCAATTCAAGGAAGCTTTTGATATCCTTAGAGCTTCATAATGATAAAGTTATCTTCTTCACATTGAATTAGACATCTTGATATTTCTAAATTGGGCTTGCTTGTCAAAATGCGGGTTCATTTGTGTATGCAAATATTAAGTTGAAATCATGCAGCTGCCATTTTATATTACATAGCTCTTAGTATTTTGAACATATTTTGAGCTACAAAAGTCCAAATGAGGTGATTAAAAATTATATGGAAAAATAATTCAAATATATATAACTTTTATGAAGAAAGTATAGGTAAATTCAAATTCTATAATAGAAAATAATGGCTTTAACTTGTGCATAGCTGTCTAATAGTAGTCTGCATTTTGGATTGCATAGCTCTTAGTATTTTAGACATGTCTTTAGTTATAGAAGTCCAATTGAGGTGACTTAAAATAATATAGAAAGCTAAATTAAATATCTATAACTTTTATGAAGAATGTGTGGGTGAATTCGAATGTCTTTAGTAGCTAATCATGGTTTCAATCCATATATAGTTGTGAATGAGATTATGAGTAATTAAAAATCCTAACTTAGGGATAAGTTAGGTAGAGACATAGGATTATAGTTGAATCCAAACTCCTTAAATTTTTGTGTTCTTTATTCTTCCTTCTTAACTTCCATTAAAATCTTACAAAGAATTCTTTTAATTTCTCATTTTTATTTAATAGTCCTATTCACTCCCCCCTCTAGGACTCTTTTCAATTGGTATCAGAGCTTGAATTCTAGGTACTTAATTGCTAGAATACAAGTTCATAGGGAGTGAATCACAAAACATCTCTTCTTTTAGACCACTCTTTGATGTTAGTGACTATCCATATTAGAAATTCAAAATGGAATTATATCTTAATTATGATTCCATCAAATGTTGGGACATTATACTAAGAGGTTAGGAATTGCCTACAACTATCATTGATGGTGTGGTAACTACTCTTGCAAGAAGCCAATGGAGTATTAATCAAAAGGAAGAAAATCACAAAAATAAAAAAGCTATGATTTCTCTAGTCTCTTTAATGACAAGAGAAGAAGGAGGCAAGCTTCAACATTATATGTCAACCAAAGAAATGTGGGAGACCTTAGAAAACCACTATGAAGTAACATTCAAGTAAGAAGCAAGAAGGTTCAACTTTATATGTATGAATATGAACACTTCTAAATGAAGCCTCATGAATCAATCATAGAGATGACAAACTATCTTGATGCTCTCCTCACAACCCTCAAGAAACTAGGAAAACAATTCTCCAAGGAAGAGATAAACAACAAGATTCTAAGAATACTACCTAAGAAGGATTGGGAATCTTGTGTTACTTCAATTGAGGAAGCTTAAGACCTCTCCACTCTATCAACCGATGTGCTTATTGGTAAGCTCTTAACACATGAGCTTACTATCAAGTAAAGAGGTGAAGAATAAGAAGAGAAAGAAGAAAAGAAAAAGTGCATTGCTCTAAAAATCTCTTCAAGAAGATAGTGAAAAAGAAAGCATCAAAGATTCTAGTGATGAAGATGGTGACATTGTCATGCTCACTAGGAATTTCAAGAAGTTTTTTAGAAAGAAAAACTTCTCAAGAATAAAGGACTTCAACAAGAACTTTGAAAGAGATGGGAAAAAGAAAACTAAGAAGGTTACTTACTATAAATGCAAGAAACTGGGACATATTAGAAGTGAGTGTCCTAAACTCAAATTCAAGAATAAGGGAGCAAAAGTTAAGAATAAGGCATTCAAAGTTACTTGGGATGATTCCTTCGAATTCAAAAAGAAAGAGGAGCAACAAGAAGTGGCCAATATTTGCTTCATGGCCCTTGAAAATGAAAATTAGGCACCACCTACTTCTTATTATTCCTTAGATGATTATGATAATTATTATGATAATGTTGATGATGATAGCTCTATTGTGAGCAAATTACTTATTAAATGCAAAAGTTTATTATTTAAGAAGAAACATTATAAGCGAGAGTTAGGTAGCTTAAATAAAGAATTAGAAAATTTAAAAATTAATTTTGTTAAACTTATTGAATCAAATGAAAAACTTGATAGTGATGCAAAATCTTTTAATACTTTGGAAGATCAACTTAAGAAAGCAAATGATGAAAATCATAAGCTTTCTAAGGAGGTCTTAGAATTAAAAAATTCTATTGCTAAAAAATTACTAAATTTAAGAGAGGAAAAGAAACTTTAGATAGTCTTCTTGACTCTTAAAAATTTCATAGAGATACTTATGGAATTGGATATAAGAATGGAATGTCCTCATCATCTTCATCATATATTAATTTTGTAAAAGCTTCACATGTTTCCACTCCATCAACATCCAAATCAAATGAGACTCAAGCTTTCAAAGCTAAAAGATCTCAAGTGTTAAATAGAAAGGGAAAGTCTCATAAGATTCATCCTTCATTAACACAAAAAGGTAAGGCTCAAACTAGAACACCTCAACCCAAGCATGCTTGTATTGCTACACAATACAGTGCACATAAACATGTTGCATAAAATTATTGAAATACACATCACCGTTGTCAATGCATATCTCACTTAATAACATAACACAATAGGAGATACAAACAACACCAAAGGCATGTTGAACACATTAGGAAAGCATTTCATCTGAGGAGGAATGAATTTGAAAATATTGTATGTTCTTATTGCATGATCAAAGGACATACTAATAATGTGTGCTTTTATAGAATACTACACATGAATTTACTTCCTACAAATTATCTTAAAACTAACCAATATAGACCAAGAAAGGTTTGGGTCTAAAAGAACACTTAAATTATTTTATGTTGATGTGCTTGAAATCCATAAGAACAAAAAGCAAGTGGTATCTTGATAGTGAATGTTCAAGGCACATGATGAGAGATAAAGAACAATTCAACAGACTTAATGCAAAGGATGGAGGACACATTACTTTTGGAGATAATGCAAAAAGAAAAATTATTGGCATTAGAGAAATAGGTAATCCTTAATCCTTATATATACATCATGTGTTGTTTGTTGATGGTCTTAAACATAATTTGCTTAGTGTAAGTCAATTACGTGACATGGGAAATAAAGTAACTTTTTATCCTAAAAATTGCTTTATTAGTAGTCTTGATGAAAATAAAGTTATTTTTAGTGGTGAAAGAGTAGACAGTGTTTATATCATTGATTTGAATAAAATTGATAACAAAGACATAAAATTATTAGTGTCTATCTCCCATGTCATATGGACATGGCATAGAAGGTTAGGACATGCAAATTTTGAGCTTTTAAATGATCTTTGTAAACATGACCTTATGATTGGTTTAGCTAAGCTTGAATTCATTAAGGATAAACCTTGTGATGCTTGCCAAAATGGAAAAAAATTCAAGTCCTCATTTAAGCTAAAAAATGTAGTGTCCACCTCTAGGCCACTTGAACTTATACGTATGGATTTATTTAGACCAACTAGAGTTAGTAGTCTAGGTGGAATGCACTATACAAATGTATTAGTTGATGATTACTCTAGATTTACTTAGGTATGTTTTCTTACTCATAAGAATGATGCTTTTAAAGCTTTTGAAAATTATGCTAAAAGAGTTCAAAAAGAAAAAAGGTTTTTGTATTGCATCTATTAGAAGTGATCATGGAACTGAATTTTAAAATGAAATTTTCAAAAACTATTGTAATGAAAATGGTATTTCTCATACATTTTCATCTCCTAGAACTCCTCAACAAAATGGGGTAGTTGAAAGGAAAAATAGAACTCTTGTGGAAAGGGCTAGAACAATGCTTCATTAGTATAATTTGCCTCTATACTTTTAGGCAAAATCCATTAGCACATCTTGTTATATTCAAACTGAGTTTTTGAAAGACCAATTTTAAATAAAACATCTTATGAGCTATGGAACAATAGAAAACCTAAATTCTCATATGTAAGAGTATTTATATGCAAGTTCTTTATATTGAACACCAAGGAAAATCTTAAGAAATTTGATTCTATAGCTGATGAAGTAATTTTCCTAGGCTATTCTATTTCTAGTAAAGCATATAGGGTCTTTAATAAGAGAACTTTAGTAGTTGAAGAGTCAATGCATGTGGTATTTGATGAATCAAACTCACTTGATCCTAGAAAGGATGTTTGCAGTGTTAATGATCTTGTAAGTGACAATGAGATTGTGGAAACACAAGAAGAAAATGCTAGAAAGCCTTTGGAACTAAAAGGTCTAAGTAAGGAGGAAAATGAGTAGACATATCAACCTACCTTAAAGGATGAACTTCCAAAGGATTGGTAATTCAGGAAAGCTTACCCTCAAGACCTCATCATAGGTGACACTACAAAAGGGGTAACTACTAGATCTAAAGTTAAGTCTATTGTTAATTTAGCTTTCATTTCTCAAATTGAACCAAAAAAAGTTGATGATTCTTTGAGTGATGAATTTTGTGTCCTTGCTATGCAAGAGGAGTTAAATCAATTTGAGAGAAACAAGGTTTGGACCTTAGTTCCTAGGCATAAACATTATCCTATTATAGGCACTAAATGGGTGTTTAGAAATAAGATGAATTAACAAGGTGTCATAACTAGGAACAAAGCTAGACTAGTATATAAAGGTTATAATTAAAAGGAAGACATTGATTATGATGAAATCTTTGCCCCCATTGCAAGGTTAGAAGCTATTAGGATGCTACTTGCATTTGCATCACACATGGATTTTAAACTTTATCAAATGGATGTTAAAAGTGCATTTTTAAATGGTTTTATTGAATAGGAGGTATATATTGAACAACCTCCGAGTTTTGAAAAAATTGACTCTCTAAATCATGTGTTTAAACTTTCAAAAACATTATATGGATTGAAATAAGCTCTAAGAGCTTGGTATAAAAAATTGAGTAACATTTTATTAGAGAAAGGTTTCTCTAAAGGAAAGGTTGGCACAACTCTTTTTATAAAGAAATCCAAACATTATTTATTAATTGTTCAAATATATATTGATGACATTATATTCGATGCTACTAACCATTGCTTATATGAGGAATTCTCTAATTTAATACAAGGAGAATTTGAGATGAGTATGATGAATGAACTCAAATTCTTTCATGGACTACAAATCAAGTAATGCAAAAATGTGATTTTCATTAATCAAACCAATTTTACAAGAGATGTTCTCAAGAAGTTTTGCATGGATGGAGCTAAGATAAGTAAAACTCTAATTAGCACCACAACCAAACTTAATAAAGATGAGAATGGCAAACCAGTTGATAAAAATCAATTTAGAGGTATGATCGGTTCCCTTCTTTACTTAACTATTAGTAAACCTGATATTATGTTTACTACTTGTTTGTGTGCTAGATTTCAATCTAGTCTTAGAGAGTCTCATTTGAATGCTATCAAAAGAATTTTTAAATATCTTTATGGTATAATGCATTTAAGACTTTGGTACTTAGGAGTTCATCCTTTGACTTGATTAGTTATTTTGATGCCTAAATAGAAGTTCATCCTTTGACTTTGATAATAGTTTACTAGATAGAAAAAGCACTTTCAGAACTTGTCAATTTTTAGGACAATGTTTAGTTTCTTGGTTTAGCAAGAAATAAGTTTCAGTTGCCTTGTCCACTACTGAAGCTGAATGTATTGCATTAAGTCTTTGTTGTTCACAAGTTTTATGGAAAAAACAACAGTTGTTAGACTATGGTGTAAAACTTGATCACATTCCAATCATATGTGATAATACAAGTGCTATCAACCTTAGTAAAAATCCCATTCGGCATTCTAGAACTAAGCATATAGACATTAGACATCATTTCTTGTGTGATCATATTTAAATTGGTGATATCTCACTTGAATTTATTGATACAAATAATCAATTTGCATGTATCTTCACCAAACCTCTCAATGAAGAGAGATTAAATTTCATTAAGCATGAACTTTGCAAGATTGATGGTTCTAGTTTATCTTGATTTTATGTTTAATTGATGGTTGAACTATTTTCATGTGAAATTATGTTGTACTTATTGCTTACTTTAATTGATAAATATTTTGATTTTGATTTTAAACCTTTTTTATCTAGTCATCAGTTTATATTTGGTTTATTTTTTTAAATTTCCTTTTGCATTTTGTCAAAAGAGGAGAAATAATTTGAGTTTGCATGTGTACCTAATTATTTTTTTGAATATTTATTTTTTTATTTTAAAACTCCTTAAAAAATATGTTTGTATTAGTAACATATTATATTTTTATTTGATATACAAGGAGAAAAATTGTTTAAATTTTGCATGTATATTAACATTGTAAGTATGGCTAATTTTGTTGTACATCATATGTGACATAAGGCATTTTTTTGCTTACTTTATTTTTGTATGACATAGATTTTATAAAGATTTTGTGTATTTTTATTTTTGTTTTCCTTTTATATGTCTCTCTTTTCTTTTTGCTTTTGATAAAGGGGGAGAAATATATTTGAGTTTATTATTTATTACTATACATGGGTATAATATTTTATTATTGTGCTTATACATTATTCTTCTTAGAAATTGTTTTGATCTTTGATAAGGCATGAATATCTTTCTTAGGAATTGCTTTGATCTTTGATATGGCATCAATATCTTCTTAGGAATTGCTTTGATCTTTGATAAGGCATGAATATTTTTTACAAAGATTTGGTGTATCTTTGCTTTGTTCCTATAGGAATTTTGGTCCCTTTAGGTTCATTTCCCCTTATATCTCTCTCTTTTCCTTTTTCCTTTATATAAAGAAAGGAAAATATGTTATGAATAATTTGTTTTTATTTTTTTTATATGTTAAGTGCTACATGATTGATTAGCTAGCTAAGCTTTATATGATCATATAATAATTAAACACATCTAGCATCAAACTTGTTATTATATGTACTATTTTTGTGATGCATTTGAGTGGCACTATATGCATATACACTTGAAATTATTTCCTCACATTGCCTAACATTTATTTAAATGATCATGTTATCATATTTAATATTTTTAATAAATTTGTCATAAGAATACCATGTTTTTATCCCTCTTACTATATTTTATGTTGTTTTTATTTTTTTTAGGGGAATAATACATAAATTTATATTTCTTATGATGTCCATATTCATAAGGGGATAAATAAAGAAATATATTTTATTTCATTTGGTATCATTTAATATTATCACACACTTTACTTTGTATTATTTTTATCAAACTCAAAATAAGTTTGTCAAAATAAAAAAAAAAAGAGGAGATTGTTGACCTTAGCAATAATAAATCTTAATTTTGATCTTAAAAAACATAATTCTAAGCATTTAATTTGTTTTTTTAAATGTGTATAAGTTAGGACACCATTGGAAGTTAAAATGAAGTATGATTATCTTGGGTTGATTCGACCTCAAGATTCAATGAGCTTTTGATATCTTTAGAGCTTTATAAGGAGAAAGTTGTATTTTTCACATTTAAAGTAGACATCTTGAACATTTTGAATTGGGCTTGCTTGTCAAAATCTAAGTTCATTTTATTAAGAAAATATTAAGTTTAAATCAACATATGTAGTTGTAATTTCATATTGTATGGCTCTTAGTATTTTGGACGTATTTTGAGCTACAGAAGTCCAATTGAGGTGATTCAAAATGATATAGAAATCTAAGTCAAATATCCAAAATTTTCATGATGAAAGTGTGGGAAAATTCAAACTTCTCCAATAGAAAATCATGGCTTCAACTTGTGTATAGCTGTTTAATAGTATTTTGCATTTTAGATTACATAACTCTTAGTATTTTGGATATATCTTGAGCTATGAAAGTCCAATTTATGAGATTTAAAATGATATCAAAAGATAATTAAAATATCTACAACTTTTATAAAAAGGTGGGCAAATTCGAATTTCTTTAGTAGTCAATAACAGTTTCAATCCATGCATAGTTATCGATAGCATCACTTTCAATAATTCAAAATTATAAACATTGGATTCAAAATATAGATATTGGACACATTATTTGCACATCCAAAAACTATATTTTTAAGTGTTTATCTATATAAACACCTATAGATTTGAATGGAAGTTAAGAAACTTATCTATCATTTATTCTTTCTTAAGCTTTCAATTGAGCTCTCAAATTCTCTTAAATAATTCTATGTTTATATAAATCTTGTGAGAGTTGGTTGTGTGTTAGAAATAGAATTTCTCTTTATCTTAAATCTTAGGATAGACTAGAAGGGAAGTGAGATTTATTTCTAAAGGAATTAGTTTAAGTGTTGTCCATTGAAACACTTGGGATTTGGATTGTGAGTGAGCCTTGAAAACTCAAGTTGTAAGGTTGTAAGAGTGAGCCATAAAAATCTTGTATAATCTTAATCTTATGAATAAGATTGTAGGTGATTAAAAATCCTAACTTGGGGATAAGTTAGGTGGAGACATAGGATTGTTGTTGAATTCAAACTCCTTAAATTTTTGTGTTCTTCATTCTTCCTTCTCAACTTGCATTCAATTCTTGCAAGAATTCTTTTAATTTCTTATTTTTATTTAGTAGTCTTATGCACCCCCCCTCTAGGACTCTTTTCAGAGGAGAACCTACTCTGTAACAAAAACAAGCATACCTTATATGGGTCAATGAAAATTTACTCCATAAGATGCTCCTAAATGAACATTTGATGAGAACACTCAAGCAAAGATAAGGCATTGAATCTTTAAAGTGACTCTTTCAACTCCTAATCAGTTAAATTAGAATTTCACAATATGAAGACCAGTATAAGGTGTGGAATACGATAATGATTAGAAGGTCCAACATGCTAGCGATATATGTGCTGGACTAAAAGGGAAGACTACACTCAAAAATTAATATGAATGCACTTTGAAACTTTGTTGATCATGAAATAAGACCTCTAACTCGTGAACCTTTCTGATAGGGAATGTTAGGAAAAGTAAAGAAGCCCTTTAAGAATGGCATAAAGACAAACTTAGCCCTAGGTCACAACCTTAATGACAAAGTATCATAGCCATTGTGATCAAAGATATCATCACTATAATAAAAAAGGGAAGAGTCCAAAAGAATAATATTGCAGTCTAATAAAATTTCTTTACTTGCAAATAATTTTTTTTAACTTATTGTACTTTGCACAAGGAAAACAAAAGGGAATAAAAAAGGAGAAGAACCCACACAATAATAAGAATGAACAAGATAGAAAATGGTAGTTGCTCATTAAAATATCATCTTGTGTGACAAACATCTTAACAAAAACTTAGGGGAAGTAACACAACTCTATCTCATTAAATTTTACAATAAAGTACAACCTCACAATTCATTAATTAAAAGTAAATTAATCCACTTCATAAGATCGTATGCAAAAACCTATTTTAGGAATTTTGATCTTAATGATTATCTTTCATTAGCCTCTTAGAATTCAGATATTCAGTTAATAGTTATCTGCTGATAGTTTTTAAACTCTAATCAATCTAATGCTTGTTTTGCACCCAAATGAGGGGAAGAATACAAAAAAATAAAATCAATGGACTTGAAGTATAAATTACTTAAATTTCATAGTATCATTTCAATTTTTTGAATAATAAATGTCCACATAATCTACTATAATGCTCAGAAATGAGTTTGAGTACAAACTTCCTTAAAACGTAAGGGAATACTAAAAAGGGAATAAAAAATAAGAGCAAGCACCAAAAGGCATTTCTAATATACTCCATTGCTCATAAATGAGTCAGAGTATTAATGTGAAACCTTTGGCAATATTCATGTTAAGTAATATAAGAAAAGGGGGGGAATACTAAAAGAGCACCATGCCAAAAATAGCTCTATTTACTCTAATCCTATAGAAAGATTATGAGTATTCAAAGAACCTATCAAATGGTATCCATATTGAGTAATATTAGAAAGGCAGGGGAATACTTGAATAAGTAAGGAAAGCACATCAATAACTTAAAGATTGTTTTAATACTCAGAATTCGATCTATTTATGCTCAATTTCCATAAGTTTTATTTAATAGATTCTCCCTAAATTTAGGTGTGGAAGTCAACTCTTCACTTGATAAAAATACACTAAATGGTTAATGAAACCTTTGACTTTACAAATTACAATTAAATAATGGTTATGAAAATCAAAGTTAGTGATATTTGTTAAATGCATAATACCTCATGATGAATTGATGAATTTGCTCAAATATAATGTATTTTTTTATACAATAATCATGTTGAAACTAACTTCAATAAGTCTTCAAGAATTATGAATGCAGAAGAACACCCAACATGTGAAATCAATACTAGCACTACAAAGGATCTACATAAAAGAATTACTAGACATCACATTTCACTTAAGTGCTATATAGTAACTAGACAATATATTTCATTTTGTTATATGCTACATAATAATTATAATACAATCTTTAGATACATTGTGTTATATATTACATATTAGCTATAATGCAATTTTCAAAATCACCTTGTTATATGTTACACAATAGCTATAACATAATTTTTAGATTCACGTCGTTATATGCTACAAAATAGCTATAATACAATTTTCAGATTCAACTTATTATATACTACCTAATAGTTATAACATAATATGTAGATTCACTTTGTTATTTGCTACATAGTATCTATAACATAGTTTTCAAATTCAATTTGTTATATGATACGCACTAGATATAAAAAAAATTTAAAAATCATAATTTGTTAGATGCTCCACAAAGCCTATAACACCTTTTCCATAAATTGCTAGATGAGTCATAGGATCTATAATATGTTTCCTCTTTTTGCTAGATAGTCAACATGACCTATAGCATGATCATGATTGGCTAGACAATACATAGTAGTTATAACATATTTTTGCTAAATGTTCCATAGAAAATATAGTAAAACTTTCAGTCATAGTTACTAGATGTTCCATAAGAATAATAATATAATTATCTAGACACTACATAGTAGTTATAACATTACATCACTAAATGTTTCACAGGGAATATAACAAAAACTACATCGTTAAATGTCCCACAGGGAATATAGCGAAAATCATAATCACTAAGTATCCCAAATGGAATATAGTGAATTCACAATCACATCACTAAACATCCCATGGGGAATATAGTAAAGTACATAATCACATCACTAAACGTGCTACAGGGAATATAGTCAAATATATCACTTCTGTTAAACGTCTTACAGAGAATATAGGAAATTAGGCTAAATTCATCAAAACAAACTTCACTAGATGTTTTATAGGAAATATAATGAAATCTGCTTGATGCTGCACAACAACTAAACCACTAATTACGAGTTTGCAGTCAGTCATAAGACGAAGCACCTCGCAACACATAGGTAAGTATCATAACTCTTTGCTTTGAAATTGTGGTGCTTATTTATTTTATCGCAATTTGTCAAGCAAACAGTGACAAAAGGGAGGCAACTGTAATCATCCAATTTTGGGATACTAGATATATGGATGCGACAGAGTATCTGATGATGAAAATTAATTGTGAAATTAGAATTATTGAATCTAATTTATTGGTTTTGAATGAAATTGTAAATTATTTTTAGGACACATTTTAAAATTTTATTTATTTTTAATTATTGTTATTTTTTAAAAAAATTCAAAAAAATAAAGAAAAGAAATTTTTTTTAAAAAAGAAAGAAAAAAGGAAAATAAAAGAGGATAAACAAGGAGAAAAAAAAGGGCCAAAGATTCGCCCAAATTGGCCAAATCAAATTCAAAACAAATAAAGTGGGCAAATGGCCAGGGTTTTTTTTTTTTTTTTTTTCCGTTATGAATGGCCAATAAATGGCCAAATTGGCCATAAATGACAATTTTTAATTGTTGGAAATCTATATTTTTTGATCGTACATATAATTTTTGGACACAATTATTTATTTATTTACTTTTATTAGTTGTTTTATTTGATAAATATGCATATTTTTTAAATAAATAATTAAAAAATATATTTTTCTTATATATTTTTTATTTTTATTTTGTAACCAATTTAAGGTTATATGTTGTTTTGTTTATAAGTACGTCATTTTTTTTTACAGGGGAGGCTCCTGATTTTATCCCTGTTCTTTACTCTTCTAATTTTAGTCGTCAACCTAAAACACTCTCTATATGCTTTTTTACATTTTTTTTTTAATTCTTAGCCATAATAAGAATCACATAAACCTAAAATCACAGATAAAAATGATAAAAGCAACAGACTTTCATTAATAGTGATCACCTTATGAATAAAATCAATACTATATCCAAATATCTTCATCTATTCTTTTATTTTACTTTTTATTTTGATTCTATTTTGATAAATTATTTTAGAATCCATTCTAATTAATTTCAATTGTTATGTTCCTTTTGTTTAACATTTTTTTCTTCGTTTAATTATCTCTTATTTTTTCGTTGCTTTTTTTTTTATTTCCTTTACGTTTAGTTTCATTCCTCATTTGTTTATTTTACTAATATTTGTATTTACCGTTTTTACTTTCTTCTATTCTTTCATTTTTATTTTTATTTATTTGGTCTTGTAAATTATATTTTGTATTTCATAAAGACATAACGTGGAGATAAAAAGTCACCACCCAAGGTAATAATTGAGGCAGATTGAAGGTGTAAGTAACTTAATTCTCTAAAAGAAAATTAGCAGCACAACTCGGAGATTCTGAATACGAAATACCAAATTCTTTTAGTCTTATGTTTATTTAAAATTAATTTATTAATTACTATGTTATTATCTAATTACACACAGTTTCATATAAATCCTAATTTAACATTCATCTAACTCCAAGACAACTAATCATTAAAAAACACATAGGAACTACATTCATATAAGGCAAAACGTCCCTAAGTTAGCCTATTTTATATTGATATTAATTAAGTTAGCTAAATCTACATATTTTTATTTACAAATGAATTGAAAAACTAAATGTGAGCCTACATTTTAATTATTCAATGAGCCTAGGTATTTTTGTTTTAATTCTAAAAAAAGTGGGCCTCAGTCTACCAATTTTATGGAAATGAGTTGAATGAATTTAGTGGGCCTAAATCTAATTAATTTTAAATTAAATTAAGTGATCCTAAATTTATTTATTTTAAAAAAGGCTAAATTAATGGGCTGAACTAATTTTAAGTTAATTTTAATTAAACTAAAGTGGGTTTAAATCTAAATTAATCTAAATGAGTCTAAATTGATTTTAAAGTTAATTAAACCTAAAAACTAATTTAAAAATGTCTATTATTAATGAGTTAACACCTAAATGGTGGGTTTGGGGCTTAAACCGAATACGAAGAAAATGAAAGGCGCAAATAACAAATAAACACAAAAAAAATACATACATTGATTTATAACATTAATTCAATTTACGTGCAACACTAATTAATTAAAGCCACCATTTATTTAATTAAAGTTTTTTTCAAATTAATCATAATTTACGAATTGATTTTAAGTGCAAAAAATTAAATTGTTTCACTATATTCCCACTATTGGGGCTATTACAAATTCTACTAAAAATAAAAATAGTTAATTGTAACCCCAAAATAATAGCAAAATACAAAGAATTAAAATAATATCAGAAATACAAAATAACAAGAAAAACTATATGAATTAAAAATGTCTAATCTTGATTCTTGGCTTTATTAGGAGCCTCCATAGATTTTCATGCACAGTGAAAAAACAATCAATAAATAAAGTAAAATAATTCAAAAAAATTAAGAAAATATTTTAAAAAAAAACAAAAAGAAAAAAAGGAATACGAAAACTTTTTTTTTTAAAGGATAAAAAAGAAAAAAAAAAATGGGCCAAAGAGTGGTCCAAATTAGCCACATCAATTTCAAAACAAAAAAAGTGAACCAATGGCCACGTTTTATTATTATTATTTTTTTCATGAATGGTCAATAAATGGCTAAATTGGCCATAAATGACCATTTTTAATTGTTGTCGGAAAACTATATTTCGGAATATATTTTTGATCAAAAATATAATTTTTTATGCAATTTTTTTATTTACTTTATTATTATAATTTATTAATTTACTTTTATTGGTTATTTTATTTGATAAATATGTATATTTTTTTAGATAAATAAGAAAAAAGTAAATTAATTTTTTATATATTATTTTATTTTTATCTTGTAACCAATGTACGGTTGCATTGTGTTTTGTTTATAAATATATCATTTTCTTTTCACAAGCGAGACTCTTGATTTTAACTCTTTTCTCTACTTTTCTAATTTTAGCCGTCAACCCAAAACACTCTCTACGTGTTTTTTTTAATGTTTTTTTTAGTTCTTGGCTATAATCAGAATCAAATAAACCTAAAATCATAGATAAAAACAATAAAAGCTATAGGTGTTCATCAATGGTGACCACCTTCTCAGGGAAATCAATAATCCGTCCAAACATCTTCATTTATTTATTTACTTCACTTTTTATTTTGATTCTATTTTGATTAATTATTTTAGACTCCATTCATGTTCCTTCTGTTTCACATTTTTTTCTTGCTATAATTTTTTTTTTTCGTTTCTTTTCTTTAAAAGTTAATTTCCTTTATTTTTAGTTTCCATCTTCAATTGTTTATTTTATTAATATTTTTATTTGTTGTTTTTATTTCTTTTATATTTTCATTTTTATTTGGTCTCGTAAATTATATTTTGTACTTTATTTTATTCCTATTTTTTCTTTCTTTTATTTGATTTTATTTATTGATTGTTTACTAATAATTTTTATTTATTGTTTGTGTTTATGATTATGGATGGGGTGATGTGAATCTATTGTAAAGGAAAATCCATGGAGGCTTCCTGATAAAAGCCAAGAATCAAGATTAAACGTTTTTAGTTCATGTAGTTTTTCTTGTCATTTTGTATTTCTGGTATTATTTTAATTCTTTGCATTTTGCTATTATTTATGGGGTTGTAATTAATTATTTTTATTTTTTTTGAATTTTTAGCAGAACTTGTAATATACCGAGTAGTGGGAATATAGTGGAACAATTTAATTTTTTACACTTAAAATTAATTAGTAAATAATGACTAATTTTGTAAAAACTTTAATTAAAAATTAATGGTGGCTTTAGTTAATTAGGGTTGCATGTAAATTGAATCAGGATTAAAAATCATTGTATGTATGTTTTTGGTGTGTTCATTAATTATTTAGGCCTTTTATTTTCTTTGTTTTCATTTTGAGCCCCAAGCCATCGTTTAGGTTTTAACTCATTAATAATAGGCCTTTTGAAATTGGTTTTTAGGTTTAATTAACCAATTGCTATACCATGGACCCCTATCCATGTTGTAACATGGACCAAGAGTCCATTATATGTGTTGAGTTAATAACCACATTTCTCTTTTGAATGTAACATTAACGACAGTTAACGCAATATCTCTCTCGCTTTCTCTATAACACATGACCCTCCCTCTACATCCTCCGTAACCTATCACTTCAACAATAAACATGCGACCCTCTGATCCTATACATCTCTCACTCTTATGTTCCTCTCTTCAGTATCTCATCGATGAAAGAATCATCAGTTCTTTTGTACAAGTTAAAATCTAAGTTTTCCAATTATAAGCAAACAAAAGTCTTTTTTTCACAGACATTTTGCTTCATACTATGATAAAATTCTTTTTAACATTTTGATTTACTTGAATCTTTGTATCATATTGTAATGAACATCTTTTTTGTTCTTCATATATGCTTATATTTTCATGCAACTACATTCATTATTTAATTCTAAGAAGTTCATCAACTTTTACTTGCATGTTCATTAACTTTTATAAGCAAGTTCACTAACCTTCCAATGTTATGTTTAGGTTTTACAAACTTTAAACTTAATGTTCTTAAAAATTTATTTTTGCTTTAATTAAAAAATATGATGAAAATATCAATAATGATGCATATATAATTCTATGATAAACATCTTTTCTATTGTTTGTTTCTATATTCATTTATATAGCCTCATCATTTAAATAATAAAGGTTCACAGACCTTTACTCTCATGTTCATTCAATTATCAAGTTTTAATAGAAAAACTTTATTACTCATTGCCTAAATATTCATTAATCTTTACATGCATATTCATTCACATTCATATAAAAAGTTCACTAACGTATCACTAAATATTCATTACATATCTCTTGTAGCAGCTATATTAACATTAAGAATAATGGAAGTAGGACCCTCTGAACCAAAGCAAAAGTAGATAATAAAGGGAAAACAAGAACTTCTATTTTGTAAAATATTCACTCAGATACCCTACACTGCCTCAATCCTATTGACTTTGCTAAATTATGTATGGTATTGGAGTAACCTAATCACTACTAAAATAACTTAAATCCAAAATGTATTTGAGATAAAGTTTTTTTTAGAATCTGATATGTGTTGTGCAATGAATAGTGCTCCTTAGGAAATAGGTAAATCCTTATTCATACTAAAAAGTTGGGAACTAAGGAAAACACTTGGGAAAATTTTTAAATATGAGAACTTTTGGGTGCAAGTTTGGGGTTTGGCTACTCAGCTAGTCAACAGTGAAAATGCTCTCGATATTGCTATCAATTTCTTTAAAGGAACTATTTCAACTGACAATTTTACATTTATGGATAAGATAGGAATACCTATTCTAAGAATGAAAGTGAAAGTGGACTTATCTAAACCTTTGCCATATAGCTTCTACGTTAGAGAAGATACATCTCAGGTGGAGAAGGATTGGGCATCTTTTAAGTATGAAAGATTACCTTCTATATATTGGTTTTGTGGTATGTTTAATCACATAACAAAAAATATAGAGATTTGATGACAATAAAAATCACAGAACTTTAATATTTACCTTTAAGTATTAAAGCTTTTCCAGCTTAGCAACCAATCATATACTAGTTCAATATAGAAGATAGCTAGCTGATTACCTATTAAATGTAATGCTTAAATGGACACTAACTGCCCAAAACAATAATGATGAAGAGACAATAAAGAATATGAAATTAAAATTGATTGAACTAGAAAAAATAATGCAAGAAATGAAAAGAAGAAAAGTAGCAACTGGAAGATATTTTTCATCTGATTCATCCATAGTGATAGTAGTTTATGATTAAAATGTTTATGATTAAAATGCTTTTGTTTATTGTATGAACTTTATTTAATGCAGACTTTGCTTAATGCAAACTTTATTAATAGTTTATAATAAGTCATTCATGTGTAAAAGTTCATTCTATAGATTCTTTCTTCATGCAGCTAGTTAGATAAAACATGTATGTTCAATGAGTTACACCTACATATTCATTAATATTCATTGTTTTAATCTTGTAAATTCATTTATCATTATCTACAACTTCATTTTCATAAAACTATTAAAAATAAACATGTAGAAGTTAATTAATAGTTTATAATAATTTATCAAATTGTTATTGGCCAACTGGTATATAGATTCATATTTAAATAAAGCTTAATAACATAAAATCATGTATATTCATTGATATTCACTTGCAACTTCATTGAACTTTGGTTGAAGATTCATTAGTTTAACCCTTAAGATTCATATATCATTTGCAAGTTTATTTAGCCCAAAATTTCATTGATTTAAACCCTACAGATTCATAGATCATGTAATACCTTACGTTTTAATTGAATAAAGTAATTTTATATTTGAATTATTAATAAATACTTTTAGATTATATTATATTATTGTTAATTATTTTGTTAATTATCATTATTTAAGAAATGACATATATTATTACTATTATTATTGTTATTATTATTATTTTTATTATTGCTATTTTAAATTATATTAAATTTTATGGCTATGTATGTGTTTCCATGTACATGCACATATACATAATTATAAATATATATATATGTGTGTGTATATGTTCCTACTTATATATATATATGCACATATATAAATAATTTAGGTTAAATATTATTTAAGTGGGTGTGTGCATTAAAATAATTTGTGTATATATATATGTGCATGTAGTACATGTATATATATATATATATATATATATATATATATATATATATATATATATATATATATGTTTATTTAAAAGATATAATATAATGTATATTATATATATATATACATATATGTATATAGGTTAGATTGATAAGAGAGCCCCGAAAATCCCTCATCTCACTGTCTTCTTCCTCTCCTCACCTACCATCCTCACCGACTCTCCCCTCACCGTGCCATCTTCATCACTGCCAGAGAACCTATGCTCGCCATCCTCATCGAGCTGTCTGCTACTGTTGTTCCTCTTTTCCTTTTTCTTCTTCTTCACCCGGCAACAGCTCTTCATCGCGCGATAGCCTGCATTTCTAGAGTTCCTTGGTTTCGGCTTTTCTTCACAGGTGCTGCCTCCCTGCTGTGATTTGCTGCCTCCTCAGCCTCGCTCTTTGGTGACAGCGAGCCCCTCATTTCTTCTCTGTTTCTGCAGCTTGAAGGTGAGTAATGCTCACCCGATTTCCTTATTTTCTTCCTTGATCTTGAGCATTTTTTATAGATTATCTAGTTAATT
This sequence comes from Mallotus nudiflorus, assembly GCA_947683625.1. Taxonomy (NCBI): domain Eukaryota; kingdom Viridiplantae; phylum Streptophyta; class Magnoliopsida; order Malpighiales; family Euphorbiaceae; genus Mallotus; species Mallotus nudiflorus. The sequence goes on from CANTUR010000238.1 coordinate 691,229, forward strand.
GGTGTTGTTAGTGTATAATGAGGTTGGTGTTGTTAGTGTATAATGAGGTTGGTGTTGTTCATTTAGTATTTTTGGGGAATTATTTGATTTTTTCTAGAATTTTATTTGAATTTTTGTCATTTTAATTACTTGATTCTATTATATTCTTAAGTGTAATTAGTGATTAGAGTAAGTATAATTAATTTTTTTTGAGTTTATTAATTTTGTTTAAGGTTTTAGAAATTTTTTGTGTGTTAATTAGAGGATAGTGTAAGTTTTAGGTATTTAATTAGCAATTACGTTAATTTTCAAAAATTATGGTTAAAAATTATGAGATTTTAATAATTGAGGTTATTAGTGAATGTTATTAATTTTAGAACTCAAATTATAATTTTTTTGTGATTTTTAGACTATTTTTATAAATATTTTTGAGTTTATGCCAAATTTGATTTGCAGGTTAAATAATATTTTTGGGAGAAAATTTGTTGGTTGATTAAATGTTTTAATTATATTAGGATGATTTATTTTGAGAAAATGAATTTTTTGCATGATTAAATAATTTTAAGGAATTATTTTTAGTATTAATAGCACATTATGTAATTTCTGTATTTTAGGGGGGTAAAAATGTAATTTTACGCTAAACATATATATATATATATATATTAGATTTATTAATATTTAAAGGGTTTAGACAATTCTTATAAATTTATTGGTATTTTTACCTAAGTAGTGTAAATTTTAAATACTAAATTCCAAATATTATATATATATATATATATATATATATATATATATATTGGCGAAGGAATACAAATTTAGTTGTTAATTTTGAATAATTGAGATTTTATATTTTTGTTTATTTTTTTAGTATATGTGTATGTGAAATATGTGTTTTGAGAAAAATGTTAATAACTCTCAATATTTTATTGAGTTGTGATCTCGGTCAGGGTAAAAAAATGTAGTTTTGGGAGCCCGACTCGAGTGTGGGTGTTTGTGATTATTAGAAGTGCATTTTTATGCCGGTCTGGCTCTACCTTTGGTAGAGAGATGTCCATTTTACAGAGGAGACTCTATCAAAATTTCGATAGATTTCCTCGTAAAACATGATATTCGTAAAATTTCTACCGTTAGTTAGGTTATGTCCTGTCTATCGAGTTTTTGTCCGGTTTTTCTCGAGTCAGCCTGAAGTTTCATTATTTTATTGATTGTTGATTGTTGATTGTTGATTTCTTAGTCATGTTTTAAGGTCGATTTGTTATTATTTCTTTTAGAGCATTTCGGAGCGGAAGCCGTGAGACCAAGGTAGACGCGTGGTCGTCAGCCTTCGCATTCATCCTGTAAGTTGATAGAATGATCTATGCGTGTGTTTTAATTAACAAATGCGTGCACTCATATTTTAATATTGATTATATGGTTTATTTAATTTAATGCTGTTATTTAATATTTAAATGCATTTTATTTAATTAAAATCGATTTTTGAGAAATTTTGGTAGAACGGGCTACCTGGTGGGCTTCACCAAGACTATGTGCACATGGTAGAGATTGAGAGATGGATCCGCAATATATATGATTGGTGAATGTTAAAATGGGATGGATGCCTCGGTGGAAGCCTTTGCTCTCGGGGACCGCCAGTGATTAAAAGGTTAAAAATGGACTGGGATAGGTGCCTCGACCGATGACTTTGCTCTCGGGGACCGCCAGTGCCATATATTTGGATTAAGTGAATGACTACGGCTTAGTGCCTCGGTTGATTCCTTTACTCTCAGGGACCGGTAGTCTAGTTAGAATAAGTGGGCCTGATTGGCCATTTAGATTTTTGGGTTTAGGGTTCTACTGAGATTTTTCAAAAGCTATAATTATACATTATAAGTTATTTTCACTATAAATATAGATAGTTTTTAAAAAGGTTTTCAAACCGTACAACTCTTTTTATTGACTTACTCAGTGAGGTCTGATTCCCCTCAATTTATTTTTTTCAGGAGCTTGGGAGTTCGACCTCAGACTACCTCCATGCTAGATTTCTTCTTCACCAACTATTTTATGTAGGTCATTGTAAGTTGTACTGTGTGTTAATCTAGGTTACTGCAGTAGTGTATGTACTAAGGATTTGTATGGTTTAAACATAATTGTGTAATTTATTTGTGTAAAACATGCTTATGTATAAGATTTAAATTCAATTTTATAATATGAGATGTTGAAACACATTTTTAGTAAGCAGTTGAATTTGTGTATTTTAAGAAAAATCAGTTTGATAATATGTTCTGTTAGTAATTAAAGTTTAAAATATGAATGGTTTTATTTTCTTTTCCTTTAGGCTTACTATGGGTTTTAGGGGCCTTATGCCTACCTATTCCCTAGTGCTGGTCACGTGCCCTCGGGTTCGGGTCGTGAAAAAGTTGGTATCATAGCATAAGTTTGATTAATTGTCCATGTCTGTCTATCTATATAACTACTACAGCTTTAGGATTGGTAATTTTCTTTGAGATGTTCTTGTTTCTAATTCCGTGTTGCGTTAAATATTCTTATTCTGTTTTGAATTCAATTTTTCCTTGTCTTCTTTTCAGAATGAGGCGTGTGCGCACCGACCCCGATGTCGATCTGACCCTTAGACTTGATGAGTAGTCTGTGCATGATGAGGCTCCCCTTCCTGCTCCACATCGTAGGGGCAGAGGTAGAGGAAGAGGTCGAGCCAGGGTAGTTGCAACTGAGATTCTTGATCAGCAGCCAGTCGAGCCTGAAGCCCCAGCTGTTGATCCCACAGCCTTTGTAGCTGGACTAGCAGGGATTAATCAGGGTCTAGCAGCATTGAATCAGGCAATGCCCCTTGTACAACAAATGCTACAGCAGAGGAACCAGGGGATGTCAGACACTGAAGCAGCCCTTCTTTACTCTTGGATCGGTAGAGTTTCTTTCGATGGTACAGGTGATGCCTTAGACTTCATTAATGCGATTGAGGCACGTATTAGGACTGGACACATGGATTATCAGAGGATTATGATTGTGGAGTTATCGGTTCAGGCGGTCACTCAGGATTGGTTTATGCAGTCGATTCAGCCATCGATGCACGAGCTGACTTGGCCAGAGTTTAAGGACTGCTTCTTGAGATTTTTCTATCCTCTAGCCACCAGAGATGCCTACAAGTGGCAGTTACTCCATATTACTAGAGGGGATAGATCAGTGGAGGACTATACCAAAGAGTTTAATAGGTTGTCCCGACATGCAGAGGATATCAGGAGGGACCCTTACAGAGCAGTGGAGCTATATGTTACTGGATTGGGACCTGCTTTTATTGGTATGCATACCTTAGACCTGTACCATTGAAAGAAACTCTACCGAGTATTAGGACTGGACACATGGATTATCAGAGGATTATGATTGTGGAGTTATTGGTTCAGGCGGTGATTGGTTTATGCAGTCGATTCAGCCATCGATGCACGAGCTGACTTGGCCAGAGTTTAAGGACTGCTTCTTGAGATTTTTTTGTCCTCCAGCCACCAGAGATGCCTATAGGTGGCAGTTACTCCACATTACTAGAGGGGATATATCAGTGGAGGACTATACCAAAGAGTTTAATAGGTTGTCCCGACATGCAGAGGATATCAAGAGGGACCCTTACAGAGCAGTGGAGCTATATGTTACTGGATTGGGACCTGCTTTTATTGGTATGCATACCAAGGACCGCACTTTAGAGAGTGTGATTGAGGAGGCCCATTTAATTGAGAGGCGACATATCCGCCAGGGCACCATGGTAGATCCTTATATGGTCGGGGGCAGTGGATATGGAGTAGCTCCCAGGTACCAGCAGCCAGCATTTCACATCGATAGTTCGAGTTAGCAGGTTGCGGGTAGTTCACAATAGAGTGTTAGGAGGTCCAGGACCTACCGAGTTGGTCGCCATGGTTATGCCACGAATAAAAAGAGTGGTAGAGGTCCCAGATTCAGTACTGGAGTCAGCAGTAGTAGTAGTGGGTAGAGCTCCGGACAGAGTAGTTCTGGGTCTGGAGCCAGTGCTTGTGCGAGTTGTGGATGATTTCATCAGGGCCCGTGTCATATGTTGATGGGCGCTTATTTCAGATGTGGGCAGATTGGACATCTTGCTAGAGCTTGTCCTCACTTCGGATACCAACCAAAGTACATCTTCATCAGTGGCTCAACCCTATTATCCGATGCCTCAGTAGTATCGACCACTAGTATAGCCACAACAGAGACCGCCTCAGCCTATGAGTCAGCAGGGTCGAGGATCAGTTGGTAGACCTAGCGATCGTGGATTTACGCAGCTTTCGACTTCCCAGCAAGCAGGACGTGGTCAGGCTCGAGTGTTCACTTTGACACCACAAGATGCTCAGACTTCGAATGTAGTGGTAGCAGGTATTCTCTCAGTCTATGCATGTGATGCTAGAGTGTTGTTTGATCCCGGTGCTTCACATTCCTTCATTTCTCCTGTGTTCACTTTGAGAATTGAGTGGCAGCCTTCTAGGTTGTCCTTTCCTCTATCTGTGTTGACTCCTCTTAGTGATGAGTTAGAGACATATGTGCTCTTTCCTTCGTGTCCGGTGATAGTTGATGGTAGAGAACTATTGGCGGACTTGGTATTGCTTGATGTGTTGGAATTCGACATCATTTTGGGCGGTGAATTTTCGAGAGAAAGAAGTGGTGTTCAGAATTCCAAACAAAGAAGAATTTTGTTTCAAAGGTGAAAAGAGCTCCATGTCTCGTAATCTCATATCTGCCATTACAACCCAAAAGATGCTTACAAGGGGTTATCAGGGCTACTTGGCAGTGGTAAGAGATGTTGATCAAGAGAATGTGGCAATTGAGCAGGTGCCAATGGTGTGTGAATTTCTAGATGTCTTTCCTGAAGAATTACCAGGATTACCACCAGACAGAGAGATAGAGTTCTGTATCAATGTCATACCTGGTACGAATCCTATATCTATGCCACCCTACAGAATGGCACCAGTTGAACTACTGGAGCTAAAAGAGCAATTGCAGGAGTTGCTTGATAAGGGTTTTATCCGACCCAGTACATCGCCTTAGGGTGCTCCAGTGTTGTTCGTGAAGAAGAAGGATGGTAGCCTTCGACTTTGTATTGATTACAGGCAGTTGAATAAGGTCACCATCAAGAACAAGTATCCACTTTTGAGGATCGATGACTTGTTTGATCAACTTCAAGGTGCTACATGCTTCTCTAAAATAGATCTGAGATCTGGGTATCACCAATTGAGGATCAAAAGAGGTGAGACAGCCTTTTAAACAAGATATGGCCATTATGAATTCTTAGTAATGTCCTTTGGGTTGACTAATGCTCCAGCAGCCTTTATGGACTTGATGAATCAGGTGTTCAGGCCATACTTGGACCAGTTTATGATAGTTTTCATTGATGATATCTTGGTTTATTCCAAGAGCGAGGCCGAGCATGTTATTCATCTGAGAAGGGTGCTTCAGACCTTAAGGGAGCACAGGTTGTATGCCAAGTTCTCAAAGTGCGAGTTCTAGTTGCGTCAAGTGGCATTTCTAGGCCATGTGGTTTCTCGAGATGGCATACAGGTGGGCCCTAAGAAGATAGAGGCTATTACAGAGTGGCCGAGGCCAACTACAGTCAGAGAAGTATGGAGTTTCTTGGGCCTAGCAGGCTATTATAGAAGATTTGTGAAGGACTTCTCTAAAAGTGCAGCACCTTTGACAAGGTTGACCCAGAAGAGTGCTAAGTTTGTATGGACGGACAAATGTGAAGAGCACTTTCAGTTATTGAAAGACTTGTTGATGTCGGCTCCAATTCTAACTTTGCCCTCTGGAAATGAAGGGTATACAGTGTATTATGATGCTTCCAGAGTAGGATTGGGCTGTGTGTTAATGAAAAATGGCCAAGTGATTGCTTATGCTTCGAGGAAGTTGAAGAAGCACGAGCAAAACTATCCTACTCATGATCTGGAGATGGCAGCCATGGTGTTTGCTTTGAAAATATGGAGGCATTACTTGTACGGAGTGACGTGTGAGATATACACTGATCACAAGAGCTTGAAATATATTTTCCAGCAGAGGGACTTGAATCTGAGGCAGAGGAGATGGATGGAACTCCTTAAGGATTATGATTGTTCCATTTTATACCATCCAGGTAGGCCGAATGTAGTTGCGGATGCCTTGAGTAGAAAATCAGCGGGCAGTCTTACGCATATTAGCACAAAGAGAAGGCCCATTATCAAGGAGTTGCATGGATTAATTGATCAGGGGTTACAGATGAGAGTTACACGAAAGTGCCTTTTAGGTCAATTCAGTGTATAATTAGTACACTTGGATCGGGTTAAGGCAGCTCAGAGCAGAGACCCCTAGTTGCAGAGAATCATGTATGAAGTGCAACAAGGGTAGTCACGGGACTTTGTGATTGATAGAGAAGGTGTATTGCGGTTGGGCACTAGGATTTATGTGCCAGATGTTGATGACTTGAGAAAGGAGATTATAGAAGAAGCACATTTTTTTGCATATAGTGTTCATCCGGGTTCTACCAAGATGTATCATAATCTGAAGGACATATATTGGCGGAATGGAATGAAGAAGGACATTGCAGAGTTTGTATCCAAGTGTTTTACTTGCCAGCAAGTAAAGCTTGAACATCAGAGACCCTCGGGACTGTTGCAACCCATGGCAATTCCTGAATGGAAATGGGATATGATAGCCATGGATTTTGTGACTGGGCTACCTCGGACTACTGGAGGTTATAATGCTATTTGGGTGATTGTTGACAGGTTAACTAAGTCAGTACACTTTCTACCTATAAAGAAGACGTACTCTACTGATAGACTGGTGAGGCTTTATGTCAATAGGATTATTTGTCTACATGGAGTACCTGTGAGCATAGTGTCAGATAGAGGAGCCACCTTTACCTCAGTCTTTTGGCAAGAGTTACACAAGGCCTTGGGTACTAGATTGGATTTTAGTACAGCCTTCCACCCTCAGACAAATGGTCAATCAGAGAGGACCATCCAGATGTTAGAAGATATGCTGAGGATGTGTGTAATGGACTTTGGAGGACAATGGGATCCACACTTGCCATTGATTGAGTTTGCTTATAATAACAGCTATCATGCTAGCATCAAGATGGCTCCGTATGAGGCACTATATGGTAGGAAGTGTAGATTACCTTTGTGTTGGGAGATTGGTGAGAGGCAGTTAATGGGACCAGAGTTGGTACAGATCACTTCAGAGAAAGTCCCCATTATTCAACAGCGATTGAAGACAACCTTCAGTAGACAAAAGAGCTATGCTGACCCTAGGAGGAAGGATGTATCCTTCATGGTTAGAGACATGGTGTTCCTGAAGGTGTCTCCAATGAAGGGAGTTATGAGATTTGGCAAGAAGGGTAAGCTAGCTCCCAGATACATTGGACCGTTTGAGATTTAGTCTAGAGTGGGTGAAGTGGTGTATAGGTTGGTGTTACCACCAGAACTGTCGAGGATTCATCCTGTATTTCATGTATCCATGCTAAGAAAATACTTCCCTTATCCATCTCATGTATTGCAACCTCAAACCATAGAGCTTAGCGACGATCTGACTTACGAGGAGTACCCAGTGGCAATTATGGATCGCCAAATCCAATAGCTGCGGACTAAGGAGATACTGTGGTGAAGGTGCTATGGAGTAACCATTCCATTGAGGATTGCACTTAGGAAACTGAAGCCGAGATGCGAGTTTCTTTGCCGTATCTCTTTCCTTCTTAGCCTTGTAATTCTTCTTTTCTTTCTTTTCTTGAATTCGGGGACGAATTCATATAAGGAGGGAAGACTGTAATACCTTATGTTTTAATTGAATAAAGTAATTTTATATTTGAATTGTTAATAAATACTTTTAGATTATATTATATTATTGTTAATTATTTTGTTAATTATCATTATTTAAGAAATGACATATATTATTACTATTATTATTGTTATTATTATTATTTTTATTATTGCTATTTTAAATTATATTAAATTTTATGGCTATGTATGTGTTTCAATGTACATGCACATATACATAATTATAAATATATATATGTGTGTGTATATGTTCCTACTTATATATATATGCACATATATAAATAATTTAGGTTAAATATTATTTAAGTGGGTGTGTGCATTAAAATAATTTGTGTATATATATATGTGCATGTAGTATATGTATATATATATACCAAAATTTACCTATATACGCACATATATACACTAAAATATATTAATATATATATATATATATATATATATATATATATATATTATTTAAAAGTTATAATATAATGTATATTATATATATATATATATATACATATATGTATATAGGTTAGATTGATAGGAGAGCCCCGAAAATCCCTGATCTCACTGTCTTCTTCCTCTCCTCACCCACCATCCTCACCGACTCTCCCCTCACCATGCCATCTTCATCACTGCCAGAGAACCTGCACTCGCCATCCTCATCGAGCTGTCTGCTGCTGCAGTTCCTCTTTTCCTTCTTCTTCTTCTTCACCTGGCAGCAGCTCTTCATCGCGCGATAGCCTGCGTTTCTAGAGTTCCATGGTTTCGACTTCTCTTCACAGCTACTACCTCCCTGCTGTGATTTGCTGCCTCCTCAGCCTCCCTCTCTGGTGACAGTGAGCCCCTCATTTCTTCTCTATTTCTACAGCTTGAAGGTGAGTAATGCTCACCCGATTTCCTTCTTTCCTTCTTTGATCTAGAGCATTTTTGATAGATTATCTAGTTAATTGGTGTTGTTAGTGTATAATGATGTTGGTGTTGTTCATTTAGTATTTTTGGGGAATTATTTGATTTTTTCCAAAATTTTGTTTGAATTTTTGTCATTTTAATTACTTGATTCTATTATATTCTTAAGTGTAATTAGTGATTAGAGTAAGTATAGTTAATTGTTTTTGAGTTTATTAATTTTATTTAAGGTTTTAGAATTTTTTTGTGTGTTAATTAGAGGATAGTGTAAATTTTAGGTATTTAATTAGCAATTATGTTAATTTTCAAAACTTATGGTTAAAAATTATGAGATTTTAATAATTGAGGTTATTAGTGAATGTTATTAAATTTAGAACTCAAATTATAATTTTTTTTTGTGATTTTTATACTATTTTTATAAATATTTTTGAGTTTATGCCAAATTTGATTTGTAGGTTAAATAATATTTTTGGGAGAAAATTTGTTGGTTGATTAAATGTTTTAATTATATTAGCAAGATTTATTTTGAGAAAATGAATTTTTGGCATGATTAAATAATTTTAAGGAATTATTTTTAGTATTAATAGCACATTATGTAATTTATGTATTTTAGGGGGGTAAAAATGTAATTTTATGCTAAACATAGTTATATATATATATATATATATATATATATATATATATATATATACTTATAATACATTATAATTGTTTTAAATTAGGTTATAATTATATTTTGACGAAGGAATACAAATTTAGTTGTTAATTTTGAATAATTGAGATTTTATATTTTTGTCTATTTTTTTTAGTATATGTGTATGTGAAATATGTGTTTTGAGAAAAATGTTAATAACTCTCGATATTTTATTGAGTTGTGATCTCGGTCGGGGCAAAAAAATGTAGTTTTGGGAGCCCGACTTGAGTGTGAGTGTCTATGATTATTAGAAGTGCATTTTTATGCAGGTTTGGCTCTACCTTTGGTAGAGAGATGTCCGTTTTACAGAGGAGACTCTGTCGAAATTTCGGTAGATTTCATCATAAAACGTGATATTTGTAAAATTTCTACCGTTAGTTAGGTTATGTCCTGTCTATCGAGTTTTTATCCGGTTTTCCTCGAGTCAGCCTGGAATTTCATCGTTTTGTTGATTGTTGATTTCGATTTCTTAGTCATGTTTTAAGGTTAATTTGTTATTGTTTCTTTTAGAGCATTTCTACCTATAAGTCGATAGAATGATCTATGCGTGTGTTTTAATTAACAAATGTGTGCGCTCATATTTTAATATTGATTATATGGTTTATTTAATTTAATGTTGTTATTTAATATTTAAACGCATTTTATTTAATTAAAATTGATTTTTGAGAAATTTTGGTAGAACGGGCTACCTGGTGGGCTTTACCAGGACTATGTGCACATGGTAGAGATTGAGAGATGGATCTGTAATATTTATGATTGGTGAATGTTAAACTGGGACCGGTGCCTTGGTGGAAGCCTTTGCTCTCGGGGATCGCCAGTGATTGAAAGGTTAATAATGGACTGTGATGGTGCCTCGGCTGATGCCTTTGCTCTCGGGGACCGCCAGTGCCATATATTTGGATTAAGTGAATGACTATGGCTTGGTGCCTCGGTTGATGCCTTTGCTCTCGGGGACCGGTAGTTTAGTAGGAATAAGTGGGCCCGGTTGGCCATTTAGATTTTTGGGTTTAGGGTTCTACCGAGATTTTTCAAAAGCTATAATTATACATTATAAGTTATTTTCACTACAAATGTATATAGTTTTCAAAAAGGTTTTCAAACCGTACAGATCTTTTTATTGGCTTACTCAGTGAGGTCTGATTCCCCTCAATTTATTTTTTTCAGGAGCTTGGGAGTTCGACCGTAGACTACCTCCATCCCAGATTTCTTTTTCATTGGCTATTTTATGTAGGTCATTATAAGCTGTACTGTGTGTTAATCTAGGTTGCTGCAGTAGTGTATGTACTAAGGATTTGTATGGTTTAAACATAATTGTGTAATTTATTTGTGTAAAACACGCTTATGTATAAGATTTAAATTCAATTTATAATATGAGATGTTGAAACACATTTTTAGTAAGCAGTTGAATTTGTGTATTTTGACAAAAATCAGTTTGATAATATGTTCTGTTAGTAATTAAAGTTTAAAATATGAATGGTTTTATTTTCTTTTCCTTTAGGCTTACTACGGGTTTCAAGGGCCTTATGCCTACCCATTCCCTAGTGCCGGTCACGTGCCCTCGGGTTTGGGTTGTGACAGATCATTACATAGAACTTTATTATCACTACTATCATTAAATTAATGAATAACTAAAAACACTGTCATTGAATATTTCACAAATTTCAATTCATCATCACACATCAGTATCTAAATTGCATGTTCATATGATTTCAAATCCAATTTCTATACATAATCAGACTTTTTTTTTAAATTATATCTTAAACAAATTCATGGTCATCATTATAATTTTAATTCAATAAATATCATTCTAGCTTCCATAAGCACAACATCCTTATACAAATTTTCCTTTATCATCAAGATATTTGCATAATATTTTGCCCTTAATAATTTGAACAAATTTTCTTACAAATAATAAAATTTAAATAATAAAAAAACACACGCAGTAATAGCAAAACAACTTAATAATAATAATAACAACTTACATCAACTTTCTTTATGCCACTATCCCAAACATCTCCTTCTCCTCTATATGTTTCCAAGTGCCTCATGAAGTAGACAACACAATCCATATTTGCTTTTCTTGATCTCTATGGCATTTTCAGCAACACTTCACCAAAAATTGCCAAATTTCTCCCTTTCTAAATTCCATTCTTTAGTAAATAATCTATGAATGCATCAACCTATAAAATAACACATAAAGATAATGAACTTCAAGCATAGAAATCATGCATTTACAGTTGATAACTAATGAATATGTAAGTAATGAAACTTAAACAGATAAACTAATGAATTTGTAAGCAAATAGTCTATGAATACATCAGCGAATAAAATAACACATAAAGATAATGAACTTTAAGCATAAAAATCATGCACTTATAGTTGATAACTAATGAATCTGTAAGTAATGAAACTTAAAAAGATAAACTTACTAAAGTTTTTGCATAGCCTTCATATTTGCTCACCTTAAAAATACCTTTTTTCAAAGGTAAGTTATTTATTATTTCTATTTTTTGGCTCTTAAACTTTATGCAAATAATGGAATAATGGTTGTGTCTATGAACAAGGAAGAAAATCTAAAAAAATTTAAAGATTCATTATTATTCTATAATGTATACCTAAAAACATGAATTCAGAAATAATATTCATACTTTTTACTTACCATATCAAACATTAGTAATATCAAGATTTGGATAATTCAATTCCTTATCTATCATATGATTAAAATTTTCTTTATGCTCTTTTTTTGTTAGAATTTTAATGAAATCTTTTGAGATATCTATTTGAAGCTTAAAAAAAATTAATAAATCAATATATAAATTAATCAAAATTAAACCTATAGATAAAATAAATATTTACTTACAAATACATTAGTAAAGAAAAACACTCTCTTTGGTTGCACAATGGATCTTTTCAGATTAATAGTATTCATCCTTAATGCCCAAATGTCCAAAATCACACTATCAATTTCTCTTTTACAAAGATTTTGAATGTATTCTCTGCTAATATAATAGTCTTCATATGAAAACAATAATTCCCTAACAAAAAAAAATAGTATTAGTATAAATTAAATACATGTATAGTAACCATATTCATTATTAAATACGATCATATTTATTAACAGTGACCTATATATTTATTACAAAATATAGGCCAATATGAACATGCAATGTATAACAATTGGATATCTACATTGACATAAATGAATCTACATACAAAAAAAAAACTAATGAAACTCTACTTTATAACTAAAAAAACACAAACACACACACACAAAAACTAAAATCTAATCAATTAAACACTTTTTACCCTCTTTTCTCTTTGTTAGCTTCAACTATGAAAGCAAAGTCTGACACTATATTTTCTCTTACTGATACATTGCTAAACTTTTCATCATTTTCTATTTAAAAAGGAGATCTCAAAGCTATAGGAAGCTTCTTGTATTTCCTTGTTGGTCTGATTCTTTTTTGCACATCTTCAACCTCAGACTCTAATTCATTAATCAATCTATTACAAAAAGTAAATTGTATAAAGCTAAAATTATTCAATCTATAAGCACATTATTCTAATAAACAAACTGTATAAAGAGTACATACTCATAAAAAATTCTAATGGAGTTTGAGGTTGATTTTCAACTTCTTATGCACTCAGCATTGCTTGTTAAGGATATCCATAACTTTTTCAAACCTATTAAAAGTAGGGAAAAGAGTAATGAATTTAAAAATAGTAGTGAACCTATCACTTTCAACTAATGAAACTATGTTTGATAAGTAATGAGCCTAACAATTAAAACTAATAAATGAAATAATAAATCAAGCTAACAATAAAAAAAGAACTCATAAACATAGTCAAAAAAAAATTTTTGGACTATCATGTACACTTTCAAGTGGTGTGGAAATTAATCCTAAAGAAAAAGAAGGGGAGGAATGCTCTATGAATTTTGTAGAAGAAGTTTTTATTATTACTTTCTCAATTCTAGCAACTGTTAGAAGGAAATCATCATTATCATCTTCTTGAACTCTTTCATCTTCCATCTCAGTTTTTCTTGTCCTTGAGAGTTTGAAATGTTCTTAAAGATTTCATTGATTGATTCATAAGTCTTTTTCATTAGCTGATTTCTAATTTATGTCTTTCCAACATCTTCCATCAGTTCCCCAAACTCTATTATATTAGCAACCAAACTCTTAATGATAAAGCATAGTCTTTCCACAAATTCCTAAAATGAACATAATATTGTATAACCTATGCATTTCTTGAAATTAATATTTATTAACATTAAATAATTTACACTTACCTTCCTCTCTTCTTTTGCATGAGGTTGATCATGTAGCTCCTTATTTCTGTTAGCATCTTCTCTTAAGTATGTAAGATGATGAATCATAGTACCATTAATTTGTTGTTGTTCCTTTTAATGAACATCCTCTGATGGTTATTGTTCTGGATGCTCATAAAATGGAACTAGAGCTAATCTATCAACAATTCTTGCTTTCCTAAAGCCTTCCACTTTCAATTCTTCTTTCACTCTTTTTTTTAACACTCTTTGCAGTCCAGTTATAGAGAATAGGAAATTTTTTGCTATTGTTTCTTAATTTGAACTCTACTAAGTCCAAGTAAGTTAACTGCAAAATTAAAAAAATTAATGAAACTATATTTCATAACTATTGAACCTTTATCTTTTATCTAATGAATCTAAAAACCAATGAACAAATATTTAAAAACTAAATAATAAACTTTAATATAAACCAAATGAATATATATTTATAACCAAATGAACCTTTATATTTAACCTAATGAATTTAACTATTCAATTTAGTAAAATTATTATAGATTACTAATCAGAAGAAAAGTTAAAGGGCCAATTGGTTTCTTCTTCCATTCTTCAACTAAATCCACCAGACTCTTTAAAGTATAAAAACACCAGTTTAAATTCCTTATTTCTTTAACATTAATAAGAGACAATAGTATCTTGTAGTTTGATTTTCTACTTGAATAACCTTTCAACATCAATGAAACTATAAAAACCATACAATCCCTCTTGAGTTCTTCACCATAGTCTCCTTTAAATACCATTACTTCACCCATTCTTTGTGTAATTAGGCTTCCAACATGAATGTTCCACCTCTCTCTCCAACTCCTTAGTAATTTAGCATAATCTATTAAGTCATTATTAGTTTTAGCCTCTATAATAACCTTTTTTCCTTGTGGAATATTGCATGTAGCAAAATTGTCATCTTCAATCAACAAAAGCTTCCAATTGTCTTCTAACACTAATGCAGCACTACAATAATCAAAATTTTGAACTAAAAACCTACTCAATTATATGTGACATTCAGATAGTAACAGTTCCAACAGGCTTCCAAATCTTATTTCAATGACAACATTTTTTTATTGTTCAGATAATTTAGGTATAAGGGAAAATAAATACTTTGGTGACATCCTCATAGGTAAAGATTTATTAGTCTATGCTAGTAGTGTCTTCATATTTTTTTTAGTTTTCTCATCTTTCAATATTTTCTTTTCAGTTAATTTTCATATAATATAAGTTTTTAATGTTTTTGTGAATTCTAACTCCTTGAATCTTCTCTTCATTACTTCAACGTCTTTAAATATGTGATAAAAATATCAAAAGAAAATCAACACAACAAAACAAAAATTCAAATAATGAAACTCTGAATTTCATCTAGTAAACCTTTGTGTTTGAACTAATGAATCTCAATAAATGCTAAAATATAAACCAAAAATAAACAAAATAGATCCATAAAACAACATCTACATATCAACATGAAGATCACAAACTAGAAAAAAAGTTCACGCAAACCAAATAAGGGAAAATGTCTAGCTTTAAATTAAATAACTTACAAAGAAAGTCAAGAAGATTAAAATGCCCACTGTGCAAGCAACTTAAGAAGGAATGAAAATGAATTTAGTCTCTCTATAACAAGAAACACAAGATGAAATAATTTTGAGATTTAGAGTTTCAAAAGAGAGCATGATGAATGTATCAAAGATTTTTCGAGTGTTCTAAAACTTTAAGTAATCGCTACTTAATTTCATCAGTGACATGATAGAAAATTCTAAAAAAAAAGGTGCACTTCATATTCATAACACGTGTTCATTTTATTTTATAAGGTTCATTTAAATTTTTTTTATGTGCATTCATATTGTTCTTTAGATTCATTAATATACACTTGTACATTCATAAGAGTTTACCTAAAGATTCAAAAATTATAAAATTTGTTACTTTTCTAAAAAGGATCATTAAACCTTTAATTAATATTATACAAATTAAATACATGTGTAACTAACAAAAATAAAAAATATTACAAAAATTAATACACTACTAATCTTAATTTTAATTATTTATTAAATAAAAAATAATATATTTATTAATTTGATTAAATTTACTACAATACAAATTACAGTATTAAATTTGTTTTTAAGAACCATAACTAAAAGTCCAAAGTTACAACATCATAGAATTTAGAACTTCAAAGTGATTTAAACTTGAATCTCTAGTTACAATTTTCAATTCTGAACTGCTAGAGCTTGGATGAGCAAGGTATACATTTGAAACTACTTGTCCAAGAGTTTCTTGTAAAAAAAAAGGTTTATTACAAAACATAGACAAAAGTTGATAGACCAAGAAGTTCATTTAAAATTAATTACCTGAACAGAAGCTTAAATAAGAATTTTTGTTCGTATTGAAGCCTTTTGAGTACTTTTCCTTCAACCTTTAGCTTAATTAAGCTTCTTTTCAATTACACTGTTAATTCTTTAGTTGTCCTCACCTTTTGCTCTATTACAAGAAGGGTTTTCTATTTTTTCACTAGAACAAGATATTGAATCATATTCCTCTTTAAAACAAATAGCACCAATCTCATCTATAACTCTCTTTTTTGCACTTTTAAAAGCTTCATTATAGTATTGTCGATCCTTAATATTGTCTTCACTAGCTAAAACTAACTTGTGGAAATTTTTAACCATCTATATTCTTCAAAGAGAAGTAGCTAAACAAAATTCATTTGATGAACATACCAATGTAATATCAATATTTTTGTTCTCAATCACTCTTTTAGTTCATCTCTTCATAATATATTTCTTTGGAATTTCTTTCAAACAATGGCTATTCAAAATACGCAAACAGTGGCAGCACAAAATCCCTATCTGAAAACAATAAAAAATAAATAAAATATTAGACAACTATCCATAGGTTTATTAGGAATTGCTTTAAAATTCATTATAAATTAAATACAGCTTCATTAGTAATTCCCTAAAAATTCAAAACAATCATTTTATGGATCGAAAACATTAGGTTCATTAAAAATTCCCTATACCTCCATTAACATTAAATTTCAGGATCATCAAATAAAAAAATAAAATTAAAAAACTTTCATATACCTTAAAAAACATGTTGCAAGTGCAAGATATGCAAATATCTACAACATTGAAAAGAATGTCATGGTGTATGATATCGAAACCTTCCCACCACACATGATACTTACGATTAGTGCCATCAGAACCTAATAAAATTTGATAAAAAGCACAGTTCTTCATTACTGCTCCTCAAATAAAAAATATACCTTTATTGTATATATTTCCCTAGCATGTGAAAGAAGCTTCACATTACTCACAGCCATTAAAGGTTCACCTTTGTACAACATAAGTCTTCTCCATTTTGAAACCACATCAACAAAACTATTGTAAAAATCATAAAGTCCAATAGTCTTGAAAAGCCTCCTAGAAATAGAACAGTTGGTAGTTTCACTCCTTTGTGATGATAAAATTCCACTACAAAAAAAATCTTTATTAAATGCAGGACACCATTTCTCTTTAATATCAAAAAGCTTTTGCATCCAAGAATTATTATAACACTCATATTCTCTTTCCAACCTAAAAAGATTGAAAAATATAAATACAAAGATTAATCAACAAAATGTACACAAATTCGTAGAATAAAATAAAAGAGTCATTAATTCTACAAATCAGGTTCAACTATAAAATTGAAAATTTTTTTGACATACCTTCTCCAATAAAATTGAAACTCAACCTTTGTATTAGTGTATTTAAGAATATAGTTGAATAAATCAACAAATCCTTTCTGACTTTTTAAGAATTTGATATTCTTCTTTGAATTATCCCTAATATTCCATATATAAAGCCTATGCCATGAATTTAGAAATACTTGAGCAATAGCAGCAGCCAATATATTTATTACAAATACATATAGGCCAATTACTTTGCTAAAAATCATATGAACAAGCAATGTATAAAAATTGGATCTCTACATTGTAATGAATGAACCTGCATTAAAAAACCAATAAAACTCTACTTCTAACTAAGAAAAAGAAGCACAGACACAAAAATTAAAACTTAATTAATCAAACAAAGTTCATTATTATGCTTAAAAATAATGAACATTGTTTTGCTACTAAGTTTATATATTTGCTTACTCTTTCTAATGCTAAAACCTATTCTAAAACTATATTCATTATATAAATTCATTATTAATTATGAACATATTCATTAACAGTGACCAATATATTCATTACAAAATATACATGCCAATTACTTTGCTAAAAATCATATAAACATGCAATGTATAAAAATTAAATCTCTACATTGTAATGAATGAACCTACATACAAAAACTAATGAAACTCTACTTGTAACTACAAAAAACAAGCATGGACATAAAAAATAAAACCTAATGAATTAAACAAAGTGCATTATTATACTTAAAAATAATGATCACTATTTTGCTAATGAGTTTATAACTTTGCTTACTCTTTCTAATGCCAAAACCTATTCTAAAACTATGTTCATTATATAAATTCATTATTAATTATGAACATATTCATTAACAGTGACCAATATATTCACTATAAAACATACAGGCCAATTACTTTGCTAAAAATCATATGAACATGCAATGTATAAAAATTGAATATCTACATTGTAATGAATGAACCTAAGTACAAAAACTAATGAAACTGTACTTCTACTTAAGAAAAACAAGGATAGACACAAAAGCTAAAAAACCTAATTAAGAAAACAAAGTTCATTATTATGCTTAAAAATTTTAAAAACAATAAAAAGAAGGACATAACTTACTTGAATTCTTATAAATATCATTAACATCTGACATCCGATCATCCATTTAACAATAAACTTATAGATTATATGCAGAAAGGAGAGTCAAAATAGAGCTAAGTAATAATTAAGAGAGCTACTATCTAAGAATACTAATAAACCATAAACAAGAAAAAATATGATTAACAGAAGAAACACAATTAACATAAGTAAAAAGAAGAAGAAAATTGCAAATATGGACCGAAAGAAGAAAAACATATGCAAATCCATAAATAAAAAGAAGAAAGAAGAAGAGAAATTGTTTCCAAAAATATAAAAAATGAGATTTTCAAAAGAGAAAAACTCTCAAAGAAGAAAACTTAACAGCCATTAACAGAAAAAGAAAAAAAAGGCACAAGCATTTTAATTTCCCATGTGTGATGGACCTGTGGTCCATGTTGTAACATGGATAGGGGTCCATAATATAATTTGCATTTAATTAACTTTAAAATCATTCTAAGCCCATTTAGGTTAATTTTTATTTGGGCCCACTTTAGTTTAATTAAAATTAATTCAAACTTACTTCAACTCATTAATTTAGCATTTTAACAAATAAATAAATTTAGGATAACTTCATTTAATTTAAAATTAATTAGAATTAGGCCTACTAAATTCATCCAACTTATTTTTATAAAATTAGTAGACTTAGACCCACTTTTTTTAAAATTAAAATAAATAGACCTAGGCTCATTGAATAATTAAAATGTAGGCCCACCTTTAGTTTTTCAGTTCATTTGTAAACAAAATATGTAGATTTAGCTAACTTAATTAAATTCAATATAAAATAGACTAATTTAGGGATGTGTTGCCTTAAGTGAATGCAGTTCTTATGTATTTTTTTTATGACTAGTTGCTTTGAAGTTAGTTGAATGTTAATTTAGGGTTTCATATGAAATTTTATATAATTAGAGAATAAGATAGTAATTAATAAATTAATTCTAAATGAACATAAGATTAAGAGAGGTTGGTATTCCATATCCAGAATCTCTTGGTTATGGTGCTAACTTTCTTTTAAAGAATCGAGTTACTTTCACCTTTAATTTTTCCTAGTTATTACTCTAGGTGGTGACTCCTTATCTCCATGCTATGGCTTTATGATATAGTAGTGTGTTCTCTAGAGTCCTAAGCCTAAACCATATCACGGTTGCTAAAATATTGGACGTGCGCTAAACCTTACTGTCTACACTTCTCTCTTATTATTCTTCTCAAACCTCTTTATCAATACCAAAAGAGTATGGTTAAGGTTCGATTGGGGTTTGTTTATGTCTTCAAAATGTGTAATTATGGTTCAGTTGGTTTGGAAATGGTTTGGATGTCAATTCCCTTCATCAAATTAATTGTATAATGAGATGTTTTAGCTTTTTCATCATTGACTTTCAGGGTTTTGAAAAATGACCACAACACATATATTGAACAAAAAGAAATCTCTTCATTGTATTATCATAATTATTTTTAACTAATTGCGCAAGTGCAAAATATATATACAAAGGTTCGCAAGCTAGAGAAAAGAATAAAAATTTATTCTAAATCCGTTACTTTCCAAAAGCATATGATCACAAACCAACCAAAAATTGCAAATTATGTTGGTAACAATTAATTATTAACAAACCAAAAAGAAAGCTCTCTATATGTGTGTCTATATATATAAAATAATGAAATTGGACTAAATTATGTATCCATAGGGTTGTTAACAACATAAATAGCTCTATGAATTACTATTATATATAACCTAATAATAAATTGCACATACATAATATATTAAAAAATCAATATTCAATAACTTTCTACATAGTTTTAGTGAACCATAATTGATAAAAAAATTTCACAAAACCATGAAATAATGTATATCAAAATATCAAATTCATCAAATGAAATATAAAAATTATTTCCCAATGATTTAACATGAGTGACTTTGAAATCACTTAATAGGAAAATTCGTAAATTAAATTAAAACTATAGAACTAATTCTCATATTAAATCAATAGAAAACATAATATAATAGTAGCAAAGCATACTTGAATCCATGATTAATCCCTTTAGAGTTAGAGTTGTGTGGTTGACCTTCAAGGTCATTACATTTTCTTTCTATGTTTCTCTTAACTGATAGGCTTAAAAAATAATAGAAAAATCAACACCATGACCGCCTATATATTGATAACTTTGTTATTATCTTTTGGTATTTCCATTTTAGCTATCAATAAAATAGAAATTATTCATGAGTCTCTACACATCAAATGACCTACACTCTTTAGATATATTAAAGCCCAAATTATAAAAAACTAAGGGATCACTTTTAAAATGGACTCATAATATATGACAATCTTTCACTTATAAATTCAATATTGGATTAAAGATCCAACACCACTCCATGACATTCGTTAGCTATAAATTGATTCTTTGGTCTTATAAATGAATCCAATTGTAAAAATAACAAAAAAAAAAAAAAGCTTCACAATAGAGAGAAAGAACAATATGAAATCTATAAAGGATAACTACTAAAATTCTATTAAGGGTATTAAAAACTCCATGAAGAACTTAACAAATTAAAAATAAATCAGATTGCAAGTCTATAGGTAAATTAATTAACAAAAGTTAAGTAATTTATTAGCTAAAAACTCATAGAACTTAGATCACTAAACCACAGAAGTAGGCGAGCTCTCTAGGGATTAAATAATTGTTCTCTCATCTTTTAAACCTAGTTGTTTTCAATACTAAAATGAAATGAAAATGACCCCTCCCCTGAATGCTTTCAAGTTTAGAAACACATTAAAATTCAATATAAGTCTAAGTTCCTAAAATGCAAAATACAACTAAAAAAACAAAAAATTATAAAATTTTAGGGAGGGGTCAAACTTTTTTCTTTTATATTTGTTAATGGAATTAAATGCAAAATTGAGTCTAATATAATTAGAATACAAAAAGTATCATAAATGAATCCTATAAAAGTAAAAAATGTAACAAAAATGAAAAAATATTGAATTCTATTTTATATAGTAATAATATTTAATTTATATAAATATATAATAAATAAATTATATAATTATAATAATAAATTATAATAATAAATAAATTATATTTATATAATAAATAAATATAATGAATTTTTTATTAATCTTTTAATCTTAGAAATAGCTTAGATTATAATGTTAATATTCTTAATTGAACTTGGGATAGATGTTAAGTAATTTAGAACAATTACATTTATATGAAAATTTAGGATTATCATAGTTGAAATTGATTCAAGCTAATTTGAAAAATTCATTTATAGCTAGCAAAACAAATTTTAATTTCTAAATTTGAACTAATTAAATCCCTTGGCTGTTTTATTTTCATAATTAGTTTTTTTCCTTTTAGCTAATTATTCATTTAATTTAATCTGCTAAATAGGAAAATAAGTAGAAAAAGTTAGTAACCAGTATTCAATTCTTATCGAAATGACACTTTTTATACTATAAATTACAATTCATGAACTTGTAAGTTGTAGCACGAGAAAGATCTAAAAATATATTGATATAAGAACATAAAATTGGACAAAACATGGTAGATAGTTGAAATAATCATCAAAATTACTATAAAATAATGAAAAATATGCCATGAAGAATAGAGAATAGAAAAGAAAATATCGTAAATAAGCAAAATAATAAGAAATAATAGTACATGAGATATATGGCATTGATAATGAAAAAAGAAAGAAATGGATTATTAAGGATTCATAATAAGGAATGAGTATGGAATTCAAAGATAAAGACAATAACAAATATGAACTACAAGCATACAAAATAAAGATCTAATCATCATGATATATAGATAGTTAATAGAGAATATGAATATATTATATAAAAGGATGTATACACATAGGCTTGAAGGCACAAGTGATATCATATAAAATGGTATATGTTTGGTTTAGTTGTGATATATTTTCAATACATGATTGAAAAAATAAGTAATATTAAGCAATATAAAACGACTTGAGATAAGAGACAAGAGTAATAGATGTTAAATCTTAGCAATGAGTTAGTAAAGTTAGTAACATGAGAGATTAAAAGCTTGGATATTAATAACAATCCAAGCTCTCAATCTCTTATATTACTAACTTTACTAACTCATTGCTAAGGTTTAACATCTATTACTCTTGCTTATCTCAAGTCTTTTTATCTTGCTTAATATTAACTGAAATTGAATTCAAACTAGTTCTAAAAATTCATTTATAGTTAGTGAAACAAATTTCAATTTCTAAATTTGAACTATTGAATCCCTTGGCTATTTTATTTTCATAATTAGTTTTTTTTCCTTTTAGCTCATTATTCATTTAATTTAATCTTTTAAATAGGAAAATAAGTAGAAAAAGTTAGTAATTAGTATTCAATTCTTGTCAGAATGACACTTTTTATACTATAAATTACAATTCATTAACTCGTGAGTTGTAGCATGAGAAAGATCTAAAAATATATTGATACGAAAACATAAAACTAGAGAAAATATGGTAGCCAGTCAAAATAATCATCAAAATTACTATAAAATAATGAAAAACATGACATAAAGGATAGAGAACATAAAAAAAATATCATAAATAAGAAAAATAATAAGAAATAGTCATACATGAGATATTTGGCATTGATAATAAAAAAAATGGATTATTAAGGATTCATAATAAGAAATGAGCATGGAATTCAAAGATAAAGATGAGCATGGAATTTAACGATAAAGACAATAACAAATATGAATTACAAGCATACAAAACAAAGATCTAATCATCACGATATTTATATATTTAATAGAGAAAATAAATATATTATAAAATGGATACATAAATATAGGCATGAAGGCATATGTGATATCATATAAAATGGTATACATTTGGTTTAGTTTTTATATATTTTTAATATATGATTGAAAAATAAGCAATATTAAGTAAGATAAAAAGACTTGAGATAAGAGACAAGAATAATATATGTTAAATCTTAGCAACGAGTTAGTAAAGTTAGTAATATGAGAGATTGAGAGCTTGGACATTGATAACAATACACACACACACATAATGCATTATACAGTTTAGGGTACAAGCTAATGAATGCAAAAATGACAATGATGTAAGCTATGATACAAGCAAAATGCATACAAAGGATTTAAGAATGAAGGACACAAGTTTTAATGAAATGCTACCAAGCAAGTGATATGCAATTAAGCACATAAGAATGAATGAAGTGCAATAATGCAAAAAAAATAAGAAAAAGGAGTTAGTAAGCATAATCAATAATATGAGAAAAGAAGGTTAGTAGATAATAATAATTAAAAGAGACAAATAAAGCAAAGTTTAGCACTCATTAGGTTGAAAAATCACATGATTAGCACAAATCAATCTAAATCAAAGAAAATGAAAATAAAGCAAGAGCAATTAGAATACAAATTAAGTAAGAAGAAAATACACATAATGATACGAAGGTGGTTACCTTGTACCAACTTTGTCACGACCCAAACTAGGAGTCATGACCGGCGCTAGGGAACGGGAATTCTTTCGAATCCGGAACCCATAGCAAGCCTTAGAAAATAAAATCATACAATAATTATATAAAAGTATGACCAAATTAAAATTTTTCTGAATCAATATATAAAATAAATACTCCAAATCCTTTTATAAATGAATACATATTCGTACAATGTTCAAATACAAATTCTCAGAGTATTTAATATCTAAACAAAATAATACACTTCCAATATAATGACACTACTACTGCAGTTTCTAGAATACAATTCAAAGTTCAGAATATACATTTGCATAAAATAGTCAGGACTGAAGAACACCGGCGAGGAACTCTACAACTAAGGTCTGACGATATGGAATCTCCTGAAAAAAATAATTGAGGGGGGTCAGACCTCACTGAGTGAATTATTATACTATATATACATGCAAACTAAACCATAACAATCAGGCATTCTTATATATATATATACACACACATTTCACACGAATGCCAAACTCTGCTTTTATAAATATACAGAATGTAGGAAAACGTTTAATTAAATTCATGAAGGATCCATAGAACCCTAATAATAACTACCTCAACAACCCCATCATCACTCTAGCCATGCAGGCTCACTTGATTCCAAATAGAACACTTATTCCAATCTGGACAGCAGACTGGCCCCGAGACACTAAGTCGACCGAGCTCCAGCAGTCTGGCTGTCAGTGTGATTGGCCCCGAGACACTAGGTCAACCGAGCTCCAGCAATCACACTATCCATCACCTCACATCTCAATCAACCCAATAGATCATTCAATTCACTTATGGACAGTAGACTGGCCCCGAGACACTAAGTCAACCGAGCTCCAGCAGTCTGGCTGTCAGTGTGATTGGCCCCGCAATCACACTACCTAACATACCACTAATCTTAGTCAAATCAATTAAATCAATTATAATCACCCAATTTTAACTCTTACTCAATCTTTATCTATCGTACCGGTACGTACACGGTCCTAGTGCTGCCCACTAGGAAGCACGTTCTATTGATATCCTTCACTTCGAATAAATCATTCATTCAAAAAAATATTTAATGTAGAACAATATTCATAATAGTAAAACCAACCATATATATATATACCAAAAATATACCTAAAATATACCCAATATATTTCAGGTATATATATATATATATAGTCAAATAAAATATGAAATAAAATAAAGATAAATCATTAATATAGTTAAAAACAATTTAAATGAGTAACAATAATATAACATGCATTATCTTAAAATTATACTTAAATATGCAAAAGATATACCCTAAGTACTCAAATCATTTAATAAACCATTTATGTATAAATATTCATTTAAATACGTGTTTGTGTTTAACATATATTCACAAATATACTAAAAATAAATCTAATTATCTAGCCTGCATATATCAAAAATATACCCTAAATATACCACTAATGTGTTAGGTTTAATTTAATAATAAAACATTTATTTATTCGGAAATAAATAAAAATATACCAAAAATAAACTTAAAAATAATTTAAGTTTAGGTTTGTAATTTAATATGCAATTATTTAAGAATAAACCTAAAATCTACTGAAACTATACCTAAAGTATACTAATCATTTAATAAAATAATTATGTCTAAATGTACATTTTAAAACATACAATGAAAATGAAAAATTCTAAATAATGCACCCTATATGCAGTGCATATATATACAGTATAATAACTCACTGGTGTGCGTTCCTCGAGACAGACTTAGCGGGCCTGATCCGTTAGGCCTCGGTCTCGGTGCAGCTAGAAAAATAAAATAAAATAAAATAACTGTCAGAATAACTGCTAACTCTATACTTCTAGGATTACTAAACACAGACTCAATCAAGAATTCAAAATTAAACTCGGACCGGTTGTCACGTTTTACGAGAAATCTACCAAAATTTCGGCAGAGTCCCCTCTGTAAAACGGACATCTCCCTACAAAAGTAGGGTCAATCCTGCACAGAAAATACACTTCTAAAATCTCAAGGCACAATACCTCAGGTTGGGACCCCCAAACTTCACAAATCCCCAACCGAGGTTCACAATACGCAATCAACAATATTAAATAGTAACATAATGAAAACCATAAAAAAACCCGTAAAAATATTTAAAATCCTTCATTTCCTAATTAAAACATAAAAGTTTAATTTAAATAATATTTGATAGTAAAAATTTCATAAATGGAACAAAATTCCCATTTTACAATTAAATTGACATAAATTTTAAATGGCATTTAAAAATCACAATTTATCATCACAATTTAATTATATTATAAAATTAGTTTAAAACCCATTTTATTTCCAAAATAATATTTAATATATTATTTGAAAACAATTTTTGAAAAATAGTATTAATTAGTTAAAAATAGTAATTAATTTGTAAAACATCATTCTAATATCTTAAATAATTATACAATCACCAAAAACATGATATTTAACTATAATTAATACAAAATTACATATTTACCCCTATAATATCAAATATCCAATATACTTAATAATTCCTCAAAAATTATAACATTATTAGATTTATTTAATCAACACATATAATTCTAATATCAACTAAACTCATAGTTAACCATTAATTTCAACAAGGTACATATTTAACTTAATAATTCAAATACACATAAGTTATATAAAATTCCATAAAAATTATATAAATTCACAAAAATTATTTCACCAACAATTAGCATTATAATATCAATTCAACACACAATTAAACTCTAATTTTTACCAAAATATTCATTTAATTCAATTATCCAATATTTACATAAACTACAAATATTCATTAAAATTATGTAAAATTCCCAAAAATTAATTTCTCAACATCAAGATCAATAACAATATATAATAACAACAATTTAACAAATTTCATGATCTAATCAATTAATTAACGAAAATTCATTTTTTATCATTAAAATATTCAATAATCAACCAAAAATCAAACAAAATCAGAAAAATAAATTAAAAATATCTATAAGTAGATTGAGATGCATAGATCATCATTTCTAAAAGAAATTATCAATCATCCATTAAACTCAAGCTAAAAAAAAAATTAAAATAATTATTTTGACATAAACTAAAAACATGTAGAACCTTACCATGAACTGAGTTTGAGCTCAAATCATGGCTGAAATCATCTTCCCCGAAGCTTGAGAGGTCGAAAAATTCAAGGAACACCATCCCTCACCGTCGGGAAATCACCGGTGACAGAATGAAGCATGCTGTCAACGCTGCTGCTCCGGCTGTTCTGGCTGTCTTCAGCGATTTTTGCAGCTTGTCCATGATGGTGACGACGAGAAGAAGAGATAAGCAGATGATGGTGATGGTGATCGAAGCCAAGACAGCTCCGGCATGAAGATGGAAGAGGCACAGTAGCAGGGGAGGGCGGGACATGCGGGAGGAAGGGAAAGAAAATAGAATTCTAGAATTTGTTTGTATATATATATATATATATATATTAAACCACAACCATATAATATAATATAATAAACTTTAATTTAGTTTAATCCCCACCACAAATAATACACACATACAATCTCACCCTCTCATAATTACACATACATAAAAATAAACACATAGAATTATCATATATAAAATAACAATAATAAAAACAGTAATTATTAAATAATTAATAACATGAATAACGTATATGTAATAAAATTATAGAAATACCATAGAAATAATAACGCACATAAAGTAGTGTTATTAAAATGATAATAATAATAATAATAAAAAAATACCCATCGTAATGGTAACACAACAAGATTGCTCTTAAATAAATAATATTTATGAAATAGTTTAATTATGCATTAATATAAATCAATAAAAATAAAATAATAATGATGTTCTCAAAATATTAAAAATACTTGAAGCGCGTAAATTAATAAAATAAGGTTAGTACTTACTTTAAAAAAAGAAAGAATATTAAAATAACCATGCACTAAGTTAACGTTATTAAAATAATAGTATTCGAAAATAATAATCTTATGTAATGGAATTTAGACGTCCAAAATAATAAATTCCAAATTACTATATTTACATAGAAAAATTCAATTAAACTGAAAATAATGACAATAAATCATAAATATATATACAAAAATTATTAACACTGCATATCCCGATGCAATATAAAAATATTTAAAAATTCGGGATATTACAAACTCGTATTCAATCTTGATAACCTTGACAAAGGATAGTTCATAAATTAAGCAAAGAAAAAGTCTAATTCCCAATAAGACCTGTAAATAACTTGTACTTAAGAACATTAATTATAAAGAATTAAAGGTTGTTTAATATAAATCTTAAGATTAATAAGGTCAATTTTAAATCTAAATTAAATGAGGTTTTAATGTACCAAGCATTCACTTGATAAATTCACTAAAGTTATTTTAAGAACAAAAGAGAGGGACTTTAACCTCACAAGAATTGTAATTTAATATATAAAACTTATTCTAAATTCGTGCTACATTACTATGCCTTTTGTATGGGCATGTAAACATTCTAATCCTTGAAGGAATAGGTTTTCTTACTTATTCTTAAAGGAAAATCCTTAACTAAATAGGTTCCCTTAAAAAATATGATAACTAACTAAGCTTTGAAAAGTCAAATTGACAACTCATGACAACTAAAAATTGAAAAGTCAAATTAATAATTCATAACAACTAAGCAAAATTTGACCAACTTTTTAAATAAGTAGCAACCACTCTCCATTATATCTAGGGTTTTATTTGTAGAGAATATTTTTAAAATATTCTTGATTCTCTTAGTATCTTTTGGAACCTTCTAAATTCTTCAAAATTGCACTTTTATGTGTTTTGAATGCAAATCACTTCACTTGAAGAGTTTGACATGAATTCTTTATTTTGAGGGTCATAATATGATAATAAGGTGCAAAAAGGATGCTTTTGCCCTTGTGTCAAACTTTCTCTAAATTCACTCAATTAAGCTCGATTTGCACTTGTGTTTTTATTCTCTATCCCAAACTTGATCTTTTACTTCAAGAACAATCCTAAACCACCCTTAAACTTCTTCATGCATGTTTTGATCATTGGACCATTATACTTAAGTAAATCATCATGTTAGTTAACATGTTTGGTGCTTGCTTAGTTCACATCACATAATCATAAATACAATTATAAAAAAAATGCTTGAACTTGATCATTAACTAAAAGTATGAATCCAAACTAAAATAAAGAAAAGATCAAATAAAGAGTTAAAAAAAGTTGATCATCAAATATAAATCTTTTAAAAATGAAAATAAATATGAAAAGTTAAAAAAAAATTATCCTAAGACCATTAAGGCATATGTTGGGTTTTGTGATACAAACGCAACAGAAAAATTAAAAATTTATCACATTCCCAAACTTGGATCCATGTAATTCGACTACTTGATTAAATCTAGGATTTCAAGAATCTCACCAAAACGTAGAAGAGGCAAGATTTTTTGGAAGGATGAGAGGAGGTTCACACCGGTGACACCTTACCTCGAGCCTTTTGCTTTGGTTGTTCGGATCAAGACGTCTCCAAAAGGATGCGTCCTCTATAGGTATCCACACGAATAACCCTTTACAAAATGAATTGGAGTGTGTGTGTTAGCAACCTCCTTAATTATCTCACAAATCAAGAATAAAAGAAAACTCTGTCTTTGTTTTCTAAGAAGAAAGAAAACAAATTTGGAGGCAGGAAAAATAAGTGTGTAAAACCCTAGAGAATATAACATATTTATAAACTCCTAATTAAGGTTTCACCTACCAATGATCTTTTGGTAATTTCCATTTATTATATTCTAATTTTATTTAAAAACAAATCAGAAATAATATCTTATTTATTTATTTAAAATAACTTTTATCTTAAATAAATAAACAAATAAATAAATAAATAAAACACTTTAATTATTTATTTTCACAGAGTTTATTTTGGGCTTATTAAACCCATATTCATTTTGGGCTTATTCTAAATGTGTGACCCTGTAGGTTCACATAACATTGGTAGTAGGCCTAAATCTCTATTTAGGCCTACAAGTCATAAGCGGCCTCTATCAAGACATTATGACTACCCAAGTCATGTGAAGGCAATAATCCGACATAACCTAATTATAATGAATTTTATCGTCCCTTTATCACATAATATCTTAACTGAACATAAGGCATAGAATGTCATCCTTATATAGTTCAATATTATGACTTGATTCCAAGTAGATTGAAAATGATAACTCTTTATCAATTCATTTCAGCATGGCCATGCATTTTCCTTCAGTCTATCTCATCAAGGGGCCCATAGATATCTTTCTCATATTAATGAGGAATAAATCCCTTCTAAATCACTCACATTCCTCACATAACTAATTTCATATCCAACAACATCCTATTTAATCATCCAGTTAAAGACAATGTTGGAATGTGTCAAAATATAAAATAGCTATGTAGAAATCCATGATGATTTTAAGGTCAAAGGACCAAAATAAAATTATTGTGATGAGAAATACTTATGACAATAATCTATGTAGTATTTTCATAGTGGGTCAATCTAGTACATGATCTCTCATTATGTACCTATGAGTTGACTTAATATCTCATATTCATGATTAGTAAAACATAACCATCAATCAACTTCATACTAGCCTTAATACTTTAATATTTATATATAATGAATAAATGACTAGGGATAATTAGAATAGAACTCTTATTTTAATTTAAGGGTTTTAATATCAAGTCACATACTTGATGGCCTTAGTAAGAATTAACCATTCATATAATTATCATAAAATCAAGTGATAATGAAATACCTCTTTATTAATAAAATAAGAAAGTCAATACATAATCGCAAATGATTGACCTAGTGCATATCATTAACAATTTAGATATAGTGTTAACATCTATAACTACTTAGGAGCCTTAAGGACAATCATTGGAATCATTAATTGTTCACTCTAAATGGAGGATGGCTAGTTTTAGCCATAGGTATATCTAGCCAAACCAGGGAACAATGTAGGTTTTGACCCATGGATGGACAACCAGCTGTTCTTGTGCTAAAATTGGTCATCTTTATAGTAATTGCACTCTGGAAAAACTTTTTAATAGCAAATTAAAAGATTAGTGCCCCAAACCACAAAATACAATCAAAATAAAATAAAATAAAATAAAGAAGGTGTTTTAAAAGTGTTTAGCCTCAACATTTATGCTAAGACTAAAAAAAACCACGAAATTTTATAAAGAGAAAGAGATTAAAGTAAATAGACTTGAGTGATATATTTTGGATGACTTATAGAGATGAGTTTGAAAGAGTAAGAGAATTAGTAGAGTTTTGTTTTGGTTTTTCTGTTTTCTCTTAACTTTATTTAATAACTACTCATATATCTCTCCTAACTATATAGGGTCTCAAGTTTTGATTATTCATTAGTCATTAAACCTTTTTTCATTTAGTCGTTAGTTCCCTTTTAGGAACATAAGACTCACTCTTTATAAGCAAATAACTTTAATGGCAAGTGATGTAATAAGTTAGAAAAGTTAAAGGTTTAAGTAGTAAAAGGATTATACACATATAACTTTATGTGACACTTGATATAGTATATTCCAAAATTGGAATATTCCATACTTGGAGATTACTATTAAGAATTGTGCCTTATTTTAAAAGTGAAAATGGTGAGATGGACATGTGTAGGAATCACTTTAATCACTGAAAGTCAAAATTTTAACAATTAACCTACAAATATACATTAGACATAGAAGAGAGTTTCAAAGTAATTTAACCTTGAGAGTTCAATTTGACCTTCGGAAAGGTGAGTTGACTAAAGTTTGACTTTTGTCATAGGGTTTTCTTGGGTTAAACCAAGCCTCATAGAATAAACGCAAGTCTAAAAAGCACAAAAATAGATAGAATAGCCCCTCTTTCAGGGTTTTGCTTATTACTATAGAGGAAATTACTTCTACTACTTCATTTATCTTTCAATAATCAAAACCTTTTTCTCACCCTTACCAGGGTTGAATAAAGGTCGATTTAGGGTTTGATTTGGTCTTGATAATGTTTAACTACTAATTGGGCAAGGTTTCAGTGTCTAGGTTAAATTTTGAATGACTTGAAAAGTATTTCTCTTCATAAATATCATTGAGTGATGAGTCATTTTCACGTGTTCATTATTGGCCGTTAGCGCTTTGAAAAATTAAACCCCCCCACCCCCCCTATATATAAGCACACTCAGTGAACGAGTTTCTCAATATATGCAATCACCTATGGATAATCATTGGATGATTGTTAGAAAAATAATAAGATATCTCCAACAAATTATTGATTGTTGTTTTTTGTTTTTTTTTTCTCAAAACTCCATCCAAGAACTTTCATATATCAGCTTATAGTGAAGCCGATTGGGGTGGAGATTGTGATGAAAGGAAATCAACTTTTGACTATTTTATATACATTAGGAGTAATTTCATAGTTGGATGATCTCAAAAATAATGTACAGTTGCTCCTTTTTCAACTGACATTGAATATAGTGCAATTGATGGTCATGAATGAACTGCAATGTTTTGTTCTCTTATTCCAGAACTTGATTTGTTTCGATCTTCATTCAAACCAACACTACGATGTGATAATCTCAGCACCACCTATTTTACTTCCACTCCTATTTTCATTCACAATCCAAATATTTGGAAATTGAATTCCATTTTATATGTGACAAGGTGTTGAAAATGAGCTTCTAGTATATTTTATTCAATGACCAGCTTGCTGATGTTCTCTAAAGTTAAGTTTCTATGCTTTCGTAACAAGTTGTCCGTGTTTTCTAAATCTATACAACTTGACGGATGGTGATAAGAATCTAGTTAGCTTTTCGACTTTTATATATCAGTTATGTCATATATGTTGTGCACAACATATAGCACCAAGTTGTGTAGCAGTCTCTAAGTAAATTTTGGTCTCACAAAGCCTAAATCATGCATAGAACAATCCATAACCTACGCGTTAAATTTGTTGGCTTTTCCAATCGGTCTATTAAGGCTACCACTCTTTTTTTCTGCAGAGAATGAAGTTAAAATCTCCCCTGATGATACAAGGACCACAAACTGAATCTGCAATCCTTCTAAGAAGATCCTAATGTGTACTCGGAGTATACGATTGAGTGCTTGCACATGCTACTATGAAAAAAAAAAGTCATTGTTTTGTATTTTTATGTGCACGAACTGCTTATTTGTTGTCCCACATAAACCCGATGCCGCCGGAGAAACCATTTGCTAACGAGTTTGCAGATTTAGACTTATGAATCATCTGATTAGCTTTAAGCCAGCTATCCACGGTTTAGCTTTCCACTTGAATCTAGATACTAGCCATCTATATATATATAATGCGTGTGTATATGTATGTATTTTTCTACAAAATAGCTTTTTCTTTTCTTTTCCGTATACAATGGACTAAGGCCTCTAAGGTCAAGAATTAAAAATAAATAAATAAATAGCAAATGAAAAACTTAGGAGGGGATTTTTATCACAGTGCGGGGCGAGAAATTGAACTCCAGACATTGTAACCTTACGAAAGGATTATTCAACCTTGGAGTACTGTTTGATTTATACATATCAAAAGAAGTAAAATATATATGTACGCATAGTAAAATAAATCAGTGTAAATGATCATCTATGATATACAAATATGGGATTTTATGTGATTTAAAAAAAAAAAAAAAGAAAACAAAAAAAAAAAGGAAAATTAAGTTCAAGTTCATTTCAATCTTCAATACTATTTCTAAAGTCTGCTAGAAAATCAGATGAAAAATATGTGCTGTGCTTTCTATATTTATAACTAATTCACTAGTTATAATTTGTGTTAACATTTGTGATTTGTGCTGGATAAAAGGCAAACATAATTAGAACAAACATGATCATGACTGGAATAAGCAGAAAAAATAGAGGAGGAGGTGGCAAGACCGGCAAAAATGGTGGCAAAACAAGAATCAATAACGCTATAACAAACATCATCATTGATTTTGTTTTACAGCACCAAACCATTTAAATCACCGTATAGCAGCACCAACCCCTTTTCTCAATCTATCAAGTGCTGGCTGATGCTTGTTTAGCTTGTTCTTCTTTATATGTCTCCATTTTAGGGGAGCTAATTTGCAACGTAACTTTGCACTTGCACTGGGTCGATCAATTCAGACAGATACGGAAAATAATGGGAAGAAAGGTTTTTTTGGAGATCCTCCTTAAATGGTGATAAAAGACGGTGTATCAATCCAAGTTAAGTTTCTATCAGTAGGCCACTGTCAAACCCCAATTTTACAAAGCAATGTCTTGATTCAACCAACCTTAATGAATGTCTTATTAGAAAATACTTTTTTATTGTTTATAAAATATTGTCCTTATGGAGGCATCTAACAATACGAGTGGACTAAGTTTTACAATTTTATATTTATTACAAGGAACTTAAAACAAAATGTTATTAAAAGAATATGCATGATTTTATATATTTTTCAAACTATATCTCGTATAATTTATATTTAATAAATTGATAATTTTACTAAAAATACATTTCAAATGAATATAAGAATAATTTACTATAATATTGTCTTTAAAGCTGTAAAAGTTAAATCTACATCATTACTAATAAATTCTTTATTATCATCAAATAATTTAGATTCTCTTATTTTATAAAATATAATAGACCTTAATCAAATTTGAAAAATACATAAGTTATAATTAAGTAATATATAAAACTGATAGATTTTAATGAATTTTTAAATGTTATGAATTAATGTTTTGTTTAAGGTATTTTTTTTTTTATAATAACACAGAAGAAAATACCTTACATGAAAAAAAAATTCAATGATTAAATTATTTAGGTTAATTAAAATATATGGCAATAAAACAAAAAAAAACACCTTACATTAAAAAAAATCAATGATTAAGTTCTTTAGTTCAATTAAAATATACGGGAAAAAATATTTTAGTTATTAAGATAATAAATTTTTTTTGAGGAAAATCTATGTTATTGATAAAATTAAAGTCGATAAACTCAACTATTCAATTTCACTTAAAAAATTATAGCTTATTCTCTTAAAAAACCCCATAACTCTCAATTCCTAACCGCATATGCTAAAATTTTTGTTTGTGACACAGTGCCTATCTTCTCTTAAATTGGCATTAGTTCATCATTTTTCTTTTCTGTTATATTTGTTTTCTTTTAATTCTCTCCATAAAATAAATCTACATTTCTATCGGCTAAAAAATTGAAAGTAAGACATTTAATTGTAGCTCATAAAATTAATTAAAAATCAACGCAAAATAGGGCCAATCAAAATCTAGAAATTCAATACAAATCCAAACTCTAAGAAAAGTTTAGCCGTGCATGGCTTTAATGGCACACATCAAAGATTAGAAGCATGTAATATTAAACAAGAGAATGAAGAGGAAATAGAAAAAGTCGTTGTGAATGATTGATCCTTGATCTTCAACCCTTGTCTCGCAATATGGATATCCTTGTTTTTAATGTCCCAACATTCTTCTTTCTGCTTAAATTCTCATGATATTCCCCCTTTTATAAACCTTGCATGATACAATCCCTATTCCTTACTAATTCTCAATAAAAATCCAACTAGAAATCATTCATTGTTTGGCACATGACTTGTCACACTATCATGCTTGACTTTGAACCTACTCAACATGGCTTAAAGCAAGCTTGTGCTCAAATTAAACTTCCACTAAAAGAGTCAAACAACTTGGAAAATGATTGTCCTTCAAGTCATGTTTGAATTCTTCAAATCTTAAAAGCTTCATAGAACCTCACATGGCTTCACACATAGTCCTTCTTCAAGGCATGTTATAATTGCTTCAGTTCTTCAAATCAAGCTGAGAGCGGCATGGGCCATAACACACCCATACTTTATGGTGCGTTACTAACTTCAAAAACTCTAGAGAGGGACATAAAAAATGACATGCTTGTGTTTAGAGGTGAGCAATATTCGGTCAAACTCAAAATTCTGACTTGGTCCGACTTAACTTTTTGCTTTGGTTTAGCTATTGAGTTAGTTTATTAGTCGGTTTAGGTGGATTAAGTGGGTTGATTTGGATATGGGATTATAAATTGAGGAAAGCATGTAATCTTCCAACCTGATCGAATGTTTTACTTTTACTAATACACCCAAATAATGTCATTTAGTATTAAGAGGGTTATACATATTAATAAAACCTAACCCTAAAAATGCTCTGTCCTCTCTCTTCTCCCTTAGTCTCACCTAACCCTAACCCTAACCCTCACCCTAAACCTTTGTCTTTCTATATCCTCTCTTGACCATTAGTTCTTCAATCTAATATAAACCTACTCTCTTAACCTTTAATCTTCATCAAATACTCTGTTGTTCTCTTAATATTGGTTTCAGTCTCTCCTTGTTTTTTTCTTAATTCACGGTCATATTAAGTAGATCGCCATACCATATACACGATATGTCTTTTTGTGGTAGTAGTAGTAATAAATTGATAATATATGTTTGATTGTTAATGGTTTTTGAAATATTTAAATATTTTATGAGTTTTTTTTAAAAGGTTTATTTTTTTAAATAGAAAGTGTATACTTTTTTCAAAAATAGTATATGTTGTTTTTGGTTTATGCTAATGTTATTGTGAATTTTTTTTATTGAAAAATGGTTTGCATGTAAGGATCTATATTATTTATTTATAGATCTACATAAGAAATACATTTTTTGAAATTTTTTATATAAGGAAAGATTTTTTTTCTTGATCTCTTTTAAATTAAATTAATATGTAAAGTGTGTTAATATATTTATAATTTTTTTGTTCTAGAATGATTATTGTATATTTGTGTTTGATCTCATTTTTATTCAGTGTAGATATAAAGTTTATTAATAGATGACTTAAGTTTTTTTTTTATAACTAATATATTTTTAAAATTATTCGGCTTTATCAAATGATTTTTTTTTCTCCTCATCTGTTTATTTCTTTGATTTGTGTTTATATTTTACAACCACAATGTTCATATCATCATATATGTTGCATAAATGTTACATATCTAATGAATTTTTTTATGCATGTGAATCTTTTTGGTTAAAATGTGTTAAATAATCATGTTTGTGTTTTTTTTTATGTATATATGTCTATACGCAGAGCATATAGACTATTAGTGGTGAAAGCTTAAAGATATAAAATTAAACTTTTAAAAAGGTGCTTAAAGTTATAACTTTATAAGTTTAAAAAGGGGTAAAGCTTTTGAAAGCATAAGCTTTGAAGCTTGGTTCTTGGTGTCTCTATCACTGCAAGTTAAAATTTATTGATTAACAATACAAAGCTATATACTATTAAATGTTTTGAAATATATTGATTTATTTTTATTCTGTTATGATCTGTAATGTTGTTCACATATTAAATTCCTCCTTTATTCTTATGTTGTCATTTATGTAAATAAAAAATCCCAATGGCATTACTTATGCCATTGGTTCTACTGATGAGGTGGAAGCCCCTCTTATCTTAATGTAGAGAAACAATAGCCTCAACAAGTTGCTCTTAAAAAAAGGAAGGAGATTGAACCAAAATCTACCATCTGGTAGTATTTTGAAATAATAAAAGATGAATTTAGTGTTGACATTATAGGTAAATGTATCTATTGTACTGCTAAATATAACTGTTATTTTAAAAAAATGGCACATTTTCTTTGAAAAACCATGTATTAACCTATATAAAGTTTTGACTTTGAAACCTTCTACGGTGGAAGCACCTGATAGTAGTACACAGTCTGGTGTGTTAATTAGGAACTTGGAAGTTTGATCAAAATGTTATCATAAATGCACTTGCTCAAATGGTGATTTATGATGAGCTGCCATTTGAATTTGTTGAAGATGTTGGGTTTAAGAAATTTATGTTTGCTACTTCTCCTCATTTTAAAATAACCTCTAAGTGGACAATTAGAATAGACAGTTACAATACTTTTATGTCTAAGAGGGGGAAGCTCAAAAACTTTATGAAGTATAGATGTCAAAGAATCAGTATAACAACTGCTTCTTGAACATCTATCTAACGTATTAGCTATATGTGTATGGTTGCCCATTTTGTTGATGATGCTTTTAAGGCATTAGAGCACTGTTTGCATAAGTAGGACATGAAAAATGTTTTTATAGTAACTATTGATAATGCCTCCTCAAATGACATTGTCATAGGCTATTTTAAAAAGAAATTACTTAGTTAGGGTTCCTTTTCTATTAGAATTAAGTCTTTACACATAAGATGTATTACTCATATCCTCAATCTAATTGTCATTGATGGGTTAAAAGAAGTTAATTCTTCTATTAAAAAGGTTAGGGAGGTAATTAGATACATTCATAACTCTCCTAAAGGTTAAGGAAATTTAGGGATATATCATGCCTTATTAGCATTGAGTCTAAATCTATATTGTCTCTTTATGTCCCACCTAGGTGGAATTCCACTTGTAGTATGTGAAAACTACCTATTTTTATAAGAAAGTATTTATGCAATATAAGGACAGTGAATCTTCATTTAAAGCTGACTCGGGTGATGAAATTCTTAATTTCATTACCTCATTAAGTTGTATTCAAATGGTTCAAATGTTGAACATTTTCTATGACCTTACACTTATAATTTCTAATTCATTAGATGTCATTACAGATGCCTTCTTTATTGAAATATCTAATTTGAATTGTACAATCACTGAGTTATAATCTTCTTGTGATCTTTTTATTATAAACATAGGCAATAATATGAAATAAAAGTTTGACAACTATTAGGGGGATCCATAAAAATGAACTTTTGATTTTTATTGCTAATATTCTAGATCCTCGATATAAATTTAAGTTAATTCAATTCTCTATTAATCAAATGCAATGGTGGAAGAAAATTGTTTGATAATATAAAATCTGATCTAAATCTCATGTTTGATAATTATATTTCTGTCTATGGGCCTTCTTCTACTGCTTCTGAGTATGGCTATTGTAGTCACATAAGCCAAAGTACCCAGAAAGAGCAGCCTAATGCTATGCCAACTTCTAGGAATTTTATCTCTTTAATGAAAGACAAATTCAATAAACATAAAATAGAATATGGATTGTGTGGTTCTAAAATGATATGAAATAGAAATTTATTTAAGTAAGGTTAATGTTGAGGATGATGGTACTTTTGATATCCTGAGGCGGTGGAAGTTAAACTCTAAGAGGTTCTTTATTCTATCTTATATGGCTGGAGATGTGTTGGCTATTCCAATTAGTATTATGGCTTTTGAAAGTGCATTTAGTACTAGTGGCTATGTTCTTGACAATGTTAGGAGTTCCTTAACTCTAAAAATTATGGAGCCTTTGATTTGTGCTCAAGATTTGGCTTAGAAAGCCAAATCAGACAGTTTATGTTGAAGAAACATTGGAGATTTAGAGTCCTTTAAGAAAGGTTGTGTTTATTTTCCATTTTCAATTTGTTTAATTTTTCTTATTTATTTATTCATTGCTTAAACATAATATAATGTTTAAATTTATTTCTTCAGTCATAGATCTTGAACCAGTTGGCAATGGCCATTCTTTGCCACAATTAATTGAGTTCTCTATTATTCTTCTTGCAATTAGTATTTAAATGCTTCATATATGTTATTGTGTCCTTATATTGGCTTCTGACCAACTTGTAGTGCCTTAGTTATATTTTTTTGATGTGCTTGTGTTGATGTTACTGTAAGACTAAGGCAATGATGATGCTTCCAACCTAGTTTAAGAGTAAAAGGAATGCATGCTTAAGTTTCTTTAGTGGCTTTCTTTTTAGATTACTATTAGAAATGTGGCTACATTCTGGATGTGCTTAAAACTATTTTAAAATGATCCTTATATATTTATTTTTTAGCAATGATGATGCTTCTACCCTGAATGCTATCTGACTTATGTTAGAATTATTGCTCACTTTCACTAGGTGGCTCTTTAGCATTTTTTTGCTGTTTGCTTTGCTATTAGAGAAATAGGGTTAAATTTTGATTATGATTGATAAAAAAGCATCTTAAGCCCTTTTATATGCCTACTGATTCTTTTTTTCCTTAATTTATATAGTAAAAATGCATCCTTAGTCCTTATTAAGCAGTTAAGAATATTCTTAACTGCTATCTAGTGATTTTCACTTGGGTTTGATTGGCATATACTTATTATGCTAAAGGCATATGAGACATCTGGTCGAGTGCATCATAAGGCATACATGATGGATCTAATAGTAAAAGCATATGGAATTTTACTCAAATGGTCTCACTCATCCTATGTCATTGGACATTGAGTCTTGCTAAGACTAATGCCATAGGACATTGGTAAGAATTCTCTCTTAGAATTTTGTATACTAAACATGTTCAGTACCTTGTTAATATAAGTTCTTTGACTTAGGCCAATAAGCCTTTTAAATCTATCAATATAGATCTTTATGCTTAAAATATAGGCAGATTCACCTAAGTCTTTCATTGAGAAAAAATTCCCTAATTATGCTTTAACATTTTATAGTGTAGGAATATTATATGTAATGAGTAATATGCTATCAACATATATCAATAGAAAAACTATTGCACTCCTACTAACCTTCTTGTAAACACAAGGTTCATCTTTATTTTTAATAAATCCAAATTTTCAACTACTTCATCAAAATGAAGATTCCTACTTTAAGAAGCTTGCTTCAATCCATAAATGGATCTTTGAAGCTTGCAAACCTTTCTAGAATTTTCAAGATTGACAAAACCCTTTGATTATGTCATGTACACATCCTTAATTAAGTTTCCATTAAGAAACATTATTTTGGCATCCATTTTCCATATTTTATAATCATAGTATGTGGTTATGGCAAGGATAATTCAAATGGATTTTGGCATAGCAACTAGTGAAAAGGTTTTATCACAATCCATACCATGTGTTTTCTTAAAGTCCTTTCTAAATAATCTTGCTTTAAAGGTATACACATTGCCATCTATGTCAATTTTCTTTCTAAAGACCCATTTGCACCTAATAGTTTTTAAGTCATTAGGTGGACTAATTAATGTCTATACTTGATTATCATACATTGATTGAATTTCTAATTTCATGGCTTTTAACTATTTCTAAAAGTAAGGGCTGTCTATGGCCTTTTGGTAAGTCGTGGGCTCACTTTGGTCCATGGTCATTATATCATTATTATTTCTTAAGAGAAATCCATATCTATTAGGGATATGACATGTCCTACAAGACCTTATAGGACTTTGTGGTACTTGTATAGATTCAACAATTGCTTGTTGATCTAGTTGATGTTCTATATATGGTATAATGCTATTTCGTGATACTTGAATTTCTTTAAGTTGTACCTTACTCCCACTAGTTCCTTTGGAAATGTATTTTGTTTCCAAAAAGACACCATTGTCAATAATGAATACTTTATTTTTATAAGAATTATAAAAACAATATTGTTTTGTTTCTTTAGGATATCCTATAAAAAGGCATTAGTCTAACTTAGGTGCTAATTTATTTGAAATTTAGGGCTTAACATAAGCCTCACATTCCCAAATCTTAAGAAAAGATAAATTGGGAGATTTCCTAGTCCATATCTCATATAGTGTCTTTTTAATAGCTTTTGATATAACTCTATTTAGTAAGAATGTAGTAGTTTCTAGAGCATACCCTCAAAAGGAGATTGGAAGATCTGACTGACTCATTATAGATCGAACTAGATCCAATAAAGTTTGATTTCTCTATTCAGATACACCATTCCATTTTGGTGTTCCTGGTAGAGTTAATTGTGAAATTATCTGATAATCTTTAAGATGATCAATAAATTCTTAGCTTAAATGTTCACCACCTTGATCAAATCTTTGTGCTTTAATATTCTTACCAAGTTGATTTTGTACTTCATTTTTGAAAATT
The DNA here is from genome assembly GCA_947683625.1 of Mallotus nudiflorus. Classification (NCBI taxonomy): domain Eukaryota; kingdom Viridiplantae; phylum Streptophyta; class Magnoliopsida; order Malpighiales; family Euphorbiaceae; genus Mallotus; species Mallotus nudiflorus. Next base: position 733,076 of record CANTUR010000238.1, read on the forward strand.
ATGAATAGTTTAAAAGATTTAGATTTATGCTTCATTAGATAGACATAACCATATTTATTGAAATCATCTATGAAAGTAATGAAGTATTGAAAGCCTCCTCTAGTAATGGAACTTAATGGTCTATATACATTATCATGTATAAGGCCCAATAGTCATAAGCCCTTTCACTATGTCCAGTAAAAGGTATCTTAGTCATCTTCCTTTATAAACAAGATTTATAAGTTTCAAATAATTCAAAATCAAATGAATTTAAAAGTCCATGCTTGTAGAGTTTTAAAATGTCTTTCTCATTTATGTGGCCTAAACAACAGTGCCAAAGGTAGGTTAAGTTTAAGTCATTAGATTTAAACGTCTTTATATCAATGTTGTAAATGGACTTTTCATTAGTGTCTTCAATGTTTAAAACATAAAGACCATGAGTTTGTGGAGCATATCCATAGAAAACATTATTATGATAAATGGAGCATTTATTATTCCTAAGAATAAACTCAAAACCATTCTTGTCCAAACAAGAAACAAAAATGATATTCTAGCTCATAATAGGTACATAAAAATAATTTTCCAAACTTAAAACATATCCATTAGGCAAATTTAACTCATACATTTCTACAACTAAAGTAATAACTCTTGCTCCATTCCCAACTAGTAGGTCCACTTTACCTCGAGCCAAGATCCAACTCCTTTTTAGACCTGACAAATTAGTACAAATATAAGATCTAGATCTCATATATAATATTTAAGAATTAGAAGTATTTAAATTAAATTCTATAACATGAATACATGAAGATGCTGTCACACTATCTTATTCATCTTTAAATCATATAGAGCTTGCAATATCTTTTGCCAATAGCTCGACTTATTGCAAAAATATTAAGTTGCTTCCTCATGTGGTTTTACTTAGGGTGCAAGTTTAGGCTTCATCTTAGGCTTTTGAAAGCCTTAATATTGCCTTTATCCTTTCTGTCATACATCAAATTTTGACTATTCCTAAAAGGGTCTGATAATGAAAATAACTCCCTAAATATAATAAGAGTTGTTCATTTTTACAGCCTTTGAAGTGTGCAAAAATCTAAAAAACCTAAAAATTATAATATTGAGCCTTGATAGTAATAAATCAATAACCAAAGTATTGATTTTTGTTTTTATCTCATTAAATATGAACTCTTAGAATTATAAACTACATGCTTTGAACATTTGTTGCTTAAGGTGTGTAATTTGTCAAACTGATGTTCATCTTGTGAGATTAAGACCCAAATTTCATGAAAATGGAAATTGATTTTGAAAAAATGGCATCATGAGCACATCTAGAATGCCTAAAAACATTTGAAAGCACTATTGAAATGTGAAAAAGGCCACTGGAATGCCCCAAAATGCCTAAATAAGCTACGCATGTGTGCATGCACTAGAACACATGATCACATGTTGGTGTGCATGACCACACATTATGGACATGTGGCCACATTTTCAAATATATGCCTACACATTTTAGGATGGATGTACGTGCACCCAACGCATACCCACATGGTCTTATGCCCTAAATGTGCATTTTTAGCTCCGTTTCTCTATATATACACACAAAACATGCATAAACACTAGGAAAAAACTCATTTTTTCTATAAATATTGGTCTCTACCTCCCATTTTAGGGGGTCTAAACACATATATATTGAAACTCTAGCAATTTAAAGGCTTAAAACTCTTGTTTTATGTACATTTAACTCATTTCACTCATTTTTCTTAGAATTTATAGATTGACTAGAACCAAACCTAGCCTTATCTTTATCAAAGAATGCTTCAATGGTATACAAAATCACATTTCTCACATCATTTTTCACCTCTTAATGAGGAAAGCATGAGAATCACATGAATCTAAAGCTTTAGAAACTAAAAAACAAGCTAAGTCGAATTTGAGGATCAAATAATCATTTTAGCATGTTTACTTTTATGCACTGCATTTTCACTTTATTGCAGCTAGCAGTTGAGAGATTATTATGACTTGTATGGTGAAACTACAATTTTGCATGTTTATTTAATAATCTTTGCTTTGGTTGTTCATAATAAACTATCATTTCGCATCGTCTAGATCTAAAATGTGAAAAATCACAAGAACTTCATTTTTATATCGAACATACATTTTTCATCATCTATACATCATTTCCATTATAAAAATAACATTTTTATCATAAAGCTCCCATCTTTATATGAATTCTACATTTCATGAATAAAAAATATCATCTTTTGCATCAAGCATGTATCTTGCATCTAATGAACAATAAAAGCATCATTTTCAATAAAAATCAACAACTTTATATCATATTGCATTTTCTACTATATTTAAATAAATATGTCACTCAACTTTCTTAAAAGCACATTTTTTAGTTAAAATTGCATCTTTCCACTCTCCAATATGAAAATAAGTATTTTCTCTCATTTTTGCATTAAAGTGCAGCATATAATATGGAAGTTTACATTCTTGAGCTAGAAGCTTTTTTTCGTGGTCTAATGATGCACTTACACAACTTTATTTATTTTTCTCATTATTTAGGACTATTTCATTACTTTAGTAATCATTACCTTTTTATTTCAATAATCTTGCAAGTGCACATGATCATGTGCCTTTATCTGCTCTTTTAACTTATTGAACATTTATTGCTTATTTGCTATATGTGTGGATAAGTGGATGGAACTACACATATTTGTGTTAACCTCTGTTTTGAAAATTTTTTCTAAATCTAGGACTAGATTTACATTTTCATAGTTTTTCTATTTTAAATATATTTACTAGGAAAGCCATGTAAATATTTGTACTTAAATTTTTGTTACTTTCCATTATTATCTATTTTGTGCATATGTGCATATAAAAACTATCATTACCAAAACTAGGGTGCTGCGGTAGCCATGTATTAAGTATTTTATAATGAGAAATAGCCAAAAAGTATATGAGATCTCCCAAACCTTAAATCTCTACTGGGGACAATACTTGTTAAGTGACCTAATGTTGTCCCTTCCATCTTTTCCTAATTTTCTAAAAATTAGGTGGCAACTCCATAAGCATAAAAATCTCGCATCACCTTAAGACCAACCATTTGCCTTTGTCTCGTAAATAGAATAGATGTCCCTTTTAGTGCCTTTCATCTTATTAGTAAAGTTACCTTAAAAAATAATTTAGTCACTCATAATGACAAGTCCACTAGGGATGTTAATTATAGACATTAATTCAAAAATAGCTATTTCTTGATATATGATACTTAACTATATAGAGTCCTCTACTATTGCATTTTTCATTACACATCACATGTACACCACTGGTCGCTATTTTCCAATAATGACATAAAGTAATCCACTATGGTTATATTTTAGTCATAGAGTGACTGATTCAGATTTATCACCTTCAGCCTTGACTCTCATGAGTTATTAAAATCTAATATAGTAATGCTAATTTGCATGAGACTAAATTAGGTGATCATAGCATTGCCTACAACCCTAATCAGGTGAGGGTAATGTTGCTACTTTGGACGACACCAAATTAGGTGATCATATCACTACATAAAACCCTAATCAGGTGATGGTAATGTTACTATGTTAAATGACACTTAAATAGGTGATCATAGCACTACCTTAAAACCCTAAATATGTGAGGGTAGCATTGCTAGTAAACCCTAACATTATTATAGAGTGTTAAGTATGACACCCAAAGGGGTTTACAACATACATACGTATGTTTGTATATCATGTGCCTGATTTCATATCACTATCATTTGCTTGTCTTATTTGCTTGAATCATTTTGTGCAAAAAATGCATCTTTGTGTGTATCATGAATTGCATAATTTTATGTGTATCCTAAATTGCATCATTCTATATGAACATAAATAATAAAAATAAAAAAGAATCACTACCATGTTCATATGAAAATTGCATTCATTTTTACAGGAATCCTAAAATTACATCATGCATCTTGCATATGTCTAAAACTGCATTGCACATTTTGCATGAATCCCAAAATTACATGAATCTTGAATTGCATTCTCATATGAGCTCTAAACTACATTTTTTCATGCATCCTAAACTGCATCTTGTATGACAAGCAAATCACCAAACAATAATAATAATCGAATCACAAATATTAAAAACATAACAAAACATCTAAAGGTAATACAAACACTACACCAAGTATGTACTTCTCTTACCAAAAAAACTATTTTTGTATCTTTACATTACTTAGTGTGTATTAACATCAATTCAAGGAGGCTATGTAACACACACAAAGTAGGGGAAACTATCATGCATCAAATTTTGACTATCCTTAAAAGGGTCAATAATGAAAATAGCTCTCCAAATATGTAAAGAGTCTATTCATTTGTATCTTTTTTGATGTGTGAAAAAGTCTAAAAAACCTAAAAATTCCAATATTAAGCTTCTAAAGTAATAAATAAATAACCAAATTATTTTTTTTTGTTTTAATCTTATGAAATATGGACTCTTGGAATATAAATACATGCTTTAAACAATTGTTGCTTAAAGTGTGCAATCGATCAAACCAATGTTCATCTCATGAGATTGAGACTCAATTTTATGAAAATGGAAATTGAATTTTGATAAAAATGACATCATGAATGTGTTTGAAGGCCTACAACCCTTGAAAAGCACTATTGAAATGCGAAAAAATGGCCCTTAAAATGCCCCAACGTGCTATACATGTGTGAGCACGAGTTAAAATGTATGACCATGCATCCAAATGCATGCCTACATATTCTAGAACACATTTGCATGTGTCCAATGTGTATCCACACATTGTTGAGCCCCAAAACACATGTTTTTAGCTTTGTTTCTCCATATATACATGCAAAACATGCATTGATGTGCGGAAAATGCATAGACATGCTCAAAAAACCCATTTTTCTATAAATATTGGTCTTCACCTCCCATTTTTTTGGGGGCCTGAACATGTATACTAAAAAATTTGTTAGTTTGAAGACTAAGGACTCCTGTTTTACACGCTTTTAACTCATTTCACTCATGTTTCTTAGGATTTTTAAACCGACTCGAACTAAAACCAACCTTATCTTTGCCAAAGCATGCTTGAAAGGAATACAAACTCACATTTCTCATGTCATTTCTCACCTTTTGATAAGGACAAGTTGAAAATCACATAAAGCTAAAGCTTTAGAAACTTGTAAACAAGCTCAGTTGAATTTGAGGAACAAATAATCATTTTTGCACATTTATTTTCCTATATTTTTGTATTGTTATTATAAGTCTCTTTACTTTAATTATTGCCAGTAATTTAGCAATTCTTATGACTTGTGCAGAAACTATCATACATCAAATTTTGACTATCCTTAAAAGGGTCGATATTGAAAATAAATCTCCAAATATGTAAAGAGTCTATTCATTTGTATCTTTTTTGATGCATGAAAAAGTCTAAAAAACCTAAAAATTCCAATATTAAGCTTCTAAAGTAATAAAGAAATAACAAAATTATTTTTTTTAATCTTATGAAATATGGACTCTTGGAATATAAATACATGCTTTGAACAATTATTGCTTAAAGTGTGCAATCGATCAAACCAATGTTCATCTCATAAAATTGAGACTCAATTTTATGAAAATGGAAATTGAATTTTGATAAAAATGACATCATGAATGTGTTTGAAGGCCTACAACCCTTGAAAAGCACTATTGAAATGCGAAAAAACGGCCCTTAAAATGCCCCAACGTGCTATACATGTGTGAGCACAAGTTAAAATGTGTGACCATGCATCCAAATGCATGCCTACATATTCTAGAACACATGTGCATGTGTCCAATGTGTATCCACACATTGTTGAGCCCTAAAACACATGTTTTTAGCTTTATTTCTCCATATATACACGCAAAACATGCATTGATGTGTGGAAAATGCATAGATATGCTCAAAAAACCCATTTTTCTATAAATATTAGTCTTCACCTCCCATTTTTTTAGGGGCCTGAACATGTATACCAAAAAATTTGTTAGTTTGAAGACTAAGGACTCCTGTTTTACACACTTTTAACTCATTTCACTCATTTTTCTTAGGATTTTTAAAACTGACTCGAACTAAACCCAACCTTATCTTTGCCAAAGCATGCTTGAAAGGAATACAAACTCACATTTCTCATGTCATTTCTCACCTTTGATAAGGACAAGTTGAAAATCACATAAAGCTAAAGCTTTAGAAACTTGTAAACAAGCTCAGTTGAATTTGAGGAACAAATAATCATTTTTGCACATTTATTTTCCTATATTTTTGTATTGTTATTATAATTCTCTTTACTTTAATTGTTTCCAGTAATTTAGCAATTCTTATGACTTATGCGGTAACACTGTCTATTTTGCATACTATCTAAATAATTTTTTGCACTATTATGAGCTACCTGGATTTTGACTTTTCTTTCGCATTTTGTATCTCATGGTTTTGAGATGAACTGGTTCCATAAGGGTCTTTTATTTTTGAGAGACATGGCAAATTTACCAAATAGGGACAGATGATTTATCTTGGAAGGAAAAAGAAATTTTTTGATTTTATGGAGTTGCCACCCGATTTTTAGAAAATTGGGAAAAAAAGGAACAACATTGGGTCACTCAGTGAGTATTGTCCCTAGTAGACATTTCTGTGTTTGGGCGATCATATATACTTTTTTACTATTTCTCATTATATGATGTTCGATATATAGCTATCGCAATACCCTATTTTCAGTAATGAGAGTTTGTATAGCATTCACACAATTCACTAGATAATTGAAGATAATAAAGCTAGAGATATTATTACATGGCTTTCCTAATAAAATACATATAAAAAAAGATTATGGAAAGGTAAATCTAATGAATCTATAAGGTAAATATAACCATTCACATAGCCTACTCAATCATTTGAAAGAATATGCGAAATGTAGATGATTATGCATGCTTCCAGTGACTATTCTTGCTATGATGATAATATTTAGGGTGTATGATGTCATCACAAAACTGAAAACATGATGACTCTATTATGGGATATGAGCTTTCACATTATTGATATTTATAATGTGATTTCATGTTATAAAAGTAAAGGATATAGAATTATGATATAAAATGAGCATAATAAAGCATAGATTATTCATATAGCATGCAAAATTACCAATTTCATCACACAAACACAATAATTTTCTCAAATGTTAGCGATAATAAAATAAAATGAATAAAATAAAATAAACATGCTAAAATGATTGTGTGGTCCTCAGACTTGACTAAGCTTATATGGGTTTTAAAGCTTTAGCTTCAAAGGATTATCAAGCTTTCCTCATCGAGAGACTTAAAATGACAATAGAATGATGCAAGTTTATATACCTTTGAAGCATGCTTTGATAAATATGAGGCTTGGTTTGGCAGAAAAGAGGTCTAATCTCCCAAAAAAAGACAATGGGAGAGCAAAAACTATTTAGAAAGGGTTTTTAGTGCCTTCGATAGGACATATTTTTTAGTGTGTGTGTGTCTCCACTTGCTTTCCCCTCCTAAAATGGGGTGTGTAGGCACCTATTTATAGTGAAAAATGTGGGGAATAAGGGGATATAGGTGTGGTCACACATGTATCCCTATGATAAAGCATATGGCCATGCAAAGTGCGCATAACTACGTGCTTGGCATGTGGTCATGCACTAGCGCATGGCCACCCAAGCTGGCACGTGATTTTAGGTACTTTTATGCTTTTTGAGTGTCATTCAAATCTTATATGTCCTATTGTGAGGTTAGTTCCTAGGTTGGGCCTTTTGGACATGTTTTTGAAGTTTGTTTTGTTAAATTTAGCCTCAATTTTAGAGTGTGACACCTAGACGTGTTTATGCGCACTTCTGAGTGATCTGCACTAATACTCGGGTTATTTTGGACTATTTTAGGACCATTTATAAAGGTTTTGGAGCCTTCCAGATGTGTTTCTCAAGTCCATTTTGTTTAGTTTGGCTTTAGTTTTAGCGCGTGACACATAAGGTTGTTTATAGCTTTACACATACTTCTAAGAAACACATGCTGATTGTCAGGTTATGTTATTCAATTTTAGGACCACTTGTGGAGGTTTTGGAGCCCTCTGGACATGTTTTGAAGTTTATTTTATCAAAATTGATTTCCATTTTTTTAAGGAGTCAGGTCTCAGTCTATAATAAAATAAACACTGGCCCAACAAGCTGAGTTCTTTAAAGAAGGAAATCTTGGAACAAGCTTCTTGTTGTTTTGATAATTCGTATTCTGTAAGGTTAGAGCACAACTTAATGGCTTGGTGATCGACTTTGCACACTAGTAGGGTTGGTTAGGTTTTTTAAGGTTGCACACTTTAGAGGTGTTACATATGAGCAGACTCTAGTCATCTTAGGGGTTCATTCCATTATCGGACATTTTTTAGGACATTTAAATTTGAGGTATGACAATTGCACCCTACTTTGTATATGTTGTATAGCCACCTAGTGCTAGTGTTAATACATGCAAAGCAAACTGCAAAGATATAAAAATCATTTTCTAAGGAGAGAGGTACTTAATTAAGTGATTTGTTATTGTGATTTAATTAGCATTATTGTTTTATGATTTGGTCATCATACAGGATGCTATTTGGGACACATGTAATTTTATGATTCACATAAGGATTGGGATTCATATTAGATGCAATTTTAAGATTCATGCAATATGCAGTTTTTAGAATTCACACAAGGATGCAATTCAGGATTCATACAAGATGCAATTTTAGGATTCATGTAATATGCAGTTTTTGGAATTCATGAAATGATGCAATTTAAGATCTATACAAGGTGTAATTTTATGAGATAAGCATATGATAGTGATATTCAATTAGGCATGTGATAGTGATATACAATTAGGCAAATGATATGAAATGCAACAAATACCCTTAACATTCTCTAGCCATGTCAAGGTCTAACATCCTTTTGAATGTTAGGAAGTAATGCCATTATAACCTCTTTTGGTGTCAAGCAAAAAAGATAATACGACTATAACCTCCTTCAGTATCAGGCAATGCCACTATAACATCTCCTGGTTTTAGGCAAAAGGATAATGCCACTATAACCTCCTTTGGTGTCAAGCATGCCACTATAACCTCTTGTAGTGTCAAGCAAAAAGATAATGCCACTATAACCTCCTTTAGTGTTAGTTAATGCCACTATTACCTCTTCTAGTGTCAACAAAAACATAATGCCACTATAACCTCCTCCGATGTTAGGCAATGCCACTATAACCTTTTTTGGTGTTAGGCAAAATTATAATGCTACCATAACCTCTTCTAGTGTTAGGCAAGCAGATTGGTTATGATTATGATTGATGCAATGTATTATTTCTTCCTTTTCATTGGATTAAGTCATTTGTTATGACTGGAGTTCTTGTAGATGCTTTCTTGATCGTGTTTAGTAATGATGACTCTTAGAGTTTTATAGCTCAAAGTCTTGAGAAAGCATATATGAACATGTGAGGAGCATGTATTTTAACTTTATTTATAAAGTATGTTTAAGGGGTTTTATACATTAGTTATGGTTAGCTGAGTGCTTCTATTATTGTATTCTTACGATTCATTCATCAATGCCAGGAGTCGTATATATTAGAGCATTTGAACTATTTTAACTATAATGGTTTCAACTTGATGCTAATATCAACAATTTAAGAATATGACCCATAACTTGTGGCCAAGACTGATTGTATTATGAAGTGCAGAGTGAGTTTCCCAAGTTAACTTCTGAAGAGTGTAGTGAGATGAATCTTTAAATAATGTAGATGAATAGGATAAATTTCAATTATTAAGAGGTTTTTTAGCAGGAAAGTGATAGCTAACCATACATTACTTTTTTTATAGGGATTTCCTTTCTTTAGTATCCCCTACCTTTCCTTTATTACTCAGTATGGATACTGCCAAAAGGTCCATTAGGATACTAGTACTCCACTTTTTATAGCATTGGAGTGCGTAAAGATTTTGATTACTTTAATTTTCCTACATTTATTTTCTTTTTGTGTTCCCCCCTTTTAGTATTCCTTGCCTTTCTTGCATTACTCAACATGAATGCCATAAGAGGGTCTCTTTGGATACTCTTACTAATTTTGGAGCATTGGAGTAAATAAGTATGGTCTAAAGATCATAGGTTCATTTAAAGATGTCTTGATAATTGTAATTTGTCTTCTCCATTGATGTCCTTTATAAGGTTTGTCTTACGAGTTCTTGGTCCATCCAGGTGGTATGCAAGCATTAAGTTGATTAAAATTTTGAAGGTCCTAACCTAGAGCTATAGATCGTGCTTTAAAAATTGGAAATAGGCATTAAAGGAAGACTTCAATAATCTGAATCAGCTCACTCAGCTCTAATATATGCAATTCATGGCATAGATGAAGTTTGCACGAGCGTAAGAAAAGAGCTATCATTGTTATTTTTAGTGTATGAATGCAAATGCAAATGCATGCATTAAAGAGAGAAGGGAGAGGGCACTCCCTTTGTACATGCGATGACAGAGATGGCATTTGATGTTTTTCATTTTTCTTACTACTATTGTTTTTACTGGCTGTTAGTGCTAGCACTATTGTTACTGCATGTTTCATGCATTGAAACTATGGTCCTTGCTATATCCTTGCAGTTGTGGTTATGATTGTGGTTGTAACTATGGCTTTTGTTGTGGGTGTAGTACTTGCTATGTTGTATAACTCTTGTTAGATGACTTTACGAGTGACTTTCATATTTACATGCTTTGGATTGGCTTTAACTTGCACAGTTGCATTAACCTACAAAAAAACTAAAAAAAATTGTAGTTAGTATTGGTTATGTCTTTAGAAAATGATTCTAAGCTAGGGCACGTTTTGACATACCCTTTATTGCATTATTTTTATCAAATTATTGCACTTCCCTACATAATAAAAATAACTTTGGTTAATGTTTGTCTTATCTAATGGATGATTCTTAATCGGGGTTTATTCTGACTTCCCTTTTAATAGTTTTGCACTTATTAAAAAACTAAGGATTGTGGCTGCCCTTATTGTGATGTCTATAGCTATTGTTGTGGCATTTGTTTTTCTCATTTTATTGTATCTAGTTCTAACTATGGTGACTGTAGGTCTACCTATATATGTATGACCTTGCATGCTGTCATGTAGTCTTAGGTCTATCTTTTATGGGTGTGCATGATGTAATGCGAACAAAAATGCTGCTAAATAATAATGATGTAGTGATGATGTCATTAATTGTCACATTGCTGATGTCATTTTGATGATATGTCAATATGATATCCTCCTGATATTTTCTCTATTTTTCCTCTTTTAGAAAGTGCTAAGTTCTTTTAAAACAGTGATGATGCACATAATGTCTTTAGACAGATGTAGTCCTTATTAGTGTACTTTTATGTGAGTTTAGTACATGTCTTGTGCTCAAATGGAGGTTTAGAACTAAAGAATTGAGTGTGTAGAGTCTTGGGATGCGTATAAAATCATATAGGAGCACATGGTCACATGCTAAGCACATGGTCATGCACCTGGCGCATGGTCACGTGCCTTCTCCTCTCCATGCTTATTTAAACGTGTGTTCTAAAGGTCTAAAGAGGCTTTTACAAAAAAAAAATTATGTGTTTTCCAACTCTTCTTAACCCTTTTCATGTTTCAAGTGATTTTTGCTCCATTTTCTCTTTTGTATTTTCATTTTCCTTTGTATAAGATAGAGTTTCCTGACATTCTGAATGGTCTTGAGGATATCTTAATGGATGAGGGGGCTGACTTCACAAAGGTCACTAAAGTAGGGACTTCCACTATGGGGACTAGTACTGATGGTCTATTTGGCGCCCAGGGTCCTCAACAATCTAAGCTTTCTCGAGGGGACCTAATCCCTATGGTTTATAGGTTGGAGACTCATGCTTATGCTCATCATTGTCACTAGGTAGGTCATGTTTTGGCTTCTTAATCAATTTTCTTACTATTTATTTTGCTGCAGGAGGTTGCTGTAGCTATAGCTCTGTACTACTTGATGTAACAATTCATTAAGTCATAGCTTTACTGTGAATGTTGATAGCTCCTGCTTGTGCTTATTGTGATGCTTTTCTTTTCTACTTTTGTTATTGTTCCTATTAAATAACAGAAAGGAGAAGATGTGTTAGTATTTATTAATTATGTGAATGATTGATAGCATACCTGTTATTTGTAGCCTTGTAGGTTCATTACTATGTTGCCTAGTAGTTTCAATAGGGTCAGCATGTACTATTATGGTCTTCCACTATATGTGAAGTAGATGGGTACAGGGAAGGGTTTTGATGGGATTATCGTAGTGCTTTCTTATGACTCATATGCATCAAGTTAGATTACTATGTATGCATTGATTGAGTGGTGAATAGACAGGACACACACTTTTCTCTTGCCCATTGGGGAGATGGTCATTACTTCTCTAGACTTTCCTATTATTATAGGCTTGAGCTTTTCTGGAGAGCCCATTTCCTTTAGTAAGGAGTACTCTTATGTGGTGGCGAGAAAGCACCTTACAGTGGAGTTTCTCGGGGTAGCTAACTTGTAAAGTTTGGTTGTTGATACCTCACTTATTATACTAAGCTCATCTCCATTGTGAGGATGGTGTATGATGTTGATCTTGTTTCAGTAGAGTAGTTGGCTTGTTTCTTCTTGTTCTATTTGTTGAGTGCTTTCATCTTCTTAAACCCTTTATGTACAAGTAGTATGCAATTGTTGCCTATTCTAAGGGATCTAGACTTATTGAGGTATTATTAGGGTACAGCTGCTTCTGTCCACATGCACTTGGGCCTTCATGCAGCATGTTAAGGTAGCTTCAGGTTTTACAAATGCTTATTCACGTTGTATGTGAGTAGGGGTTCTCGTGTGTATTCTTTTTGCTTTTTGTCTTTATTTTGTTATTTCTGACTTCTTAGTTCTGATAGATCTAGGCTTACTAGTTCAGGGTTCTCACTCTAGCTAAATATGTATGACCTTGCATGATTTTATTTAGTCTTGGGTCTATCTTCTATGGGTATGCATGATGTAATACGGATGAAAATGCTACTAAATAATAATGATGCAGTGATGATATCATTAATTGTCATGTTGCTTATGTCATTTTGATGATATGTGAATGTGATATCCTTATGATATTTTCTCTATTTTCCTCTTTTGGAAAATGATATGTTCTTTCAAAATAGTGATTATGCATACAGTGTCTTAAGATAGATGTAGTCCTTATCAGTGTACTTTTGTGTGACTTTAGTACATGTCTTGTTCTCAAATGGAGGTTTAGGACTACAGAATTGAGTGTGCAGAGTCTTGGGGTGTGCATAAAATCACACAGCAGTGTGTGGTCACACGTTGAGCATGTGGTCATGCGTTTAGAATATGGTCACATGCCTTCTCCTCTCCATGCTTATTTAAATGCATGTTCTAGAGGTCTAACGAGGCTTCTTCTAATTTTTTTTAGTGCTTTCCAACTCTTCTTGACCCATTTTATGTTTTGGGTGATTTTTGCTCCATTTTTTCTTTTGTATTTTTATTTTCTTTTTTATAAGATGGAGTTTCCTGACATTCTAATGGGTTTGGAGGATATCTTCATGGATGAGGAGGGTAACTTCATAAAGGCCACTATAGTAGGGACTTCCACTGTAGGTACTAGTACTGATGGTCCATTTGGTGCTTTGGGTCCTCAGTAATCTAAGCTTTCTCGAGGGGACCTAATCCTTGTGGTTTATAGTTTGGAGACTCATGATTATGCTCGTCATTGTCACTAGGTATGTCCTCTAATGTCTTCTTAATCAGTTGTCTTGCTATTTATTTTGCTACAAGAGGTTGTTGTAGCTGTAGCCCTATACGACTTAATGTAGTTGTTCATTAAGTCATAGCTTTATTGTGAATGTTGATAGCTCATGCTTGTGCTTGTTGTTGTGATGCTTTTCTTTTTGGCTTTTGTTATTATTCGTATTAAAAAATAGAAAAAGGAACATATGTTAGTACTTATTAATTGTGTGAATGATTGATATTACACCTATTATTTATAGCCTCGTAGGTCCATTACTATACTACCTAGTAGTTTCAATAGGGTCAACATGTATTGTCAGGGTCTTCCACTGTGTATGAAGTAGATGGGTACAGGAAAGGGTTTTAATGGGATTATCGTTATGCTTTCTTATGACTCGTATGGATCGAGTTAGATTGCTATGTATGCATTAATTGAGTGGTGAATGGACACGATGTACACTTTTCACTTACCTGTTGGGGAGATGGTCATTACTCCTGTAGACTTTGCTACTATTATAGGCTTGAGCTTTTCTAGAGAGCCCATTTCCTTTAATGAGGAGTACTCTTCTGTAGTGGCAATGAGGCACCTTATAATGGAGTTCCTTGGGGTACCTAACCCTATGAAGTCTGGTTGTCCATACATCACTCGTTATACTAAGTTCATCTCCACTATGAGGATGATGTATGATGTTGATCTTGTTTCGACGGAGCAGCTGGCTTATTGCTTCTTGTTCTATTTATTGAGTGCTTTCACCTTCTTGAACCCTTCATGTACAAGTAGTCTCCGATTGCTACATGTTCTAAAGGATCTAGACTTGTTGAGGTATTGTTGAGGTACTACTGCTTTTACCCACATGTACTCGGGTCTTCATGCAGCATGCCAAGGTAGCTATAGGATTTATAAATGCTTGTTCATGCTAGATGTGAGTAGGAGTTCATGTGCCTATTCTTTTCTCTTTGTCTTTATTTTTTTATTTTTAACTTCTTAGTTATGATAGATGTGGGTTTATAAGTATAGGGTTCTCCCTCTAGCTATATGTGTATGACCTTTCATGCTGTCATATAGTCTTGGGTCTACCATCTACGGGTGTGCATGATGTAATGTATATGAAAATGCTGCTAAATAATAATGATACATTGATGTCATTTTGATGTGTGCATGATTTCATTGATTGTCATGTTGCTAATGCCATTTTGATGATATGTGAATGTGATATCCTCATGATATTTTCTCTATTTTTTCTCTTTTGGAAAGTGCTAAGTTCTTTAAAAACAATGATGATGCACACAATGTCTTTAGATAGATGTAGTCCTTATTAGTGTACTTTTTATGTGAGTTTAGTGCATGTCTTGTGCTTAAATAGAGGTTTAGGACTAGAGACATAAAATCACTTTCCAAAATGACACATGAGTGCGTACTTACTTATTGAGTGTGTGGTCATGCACTTAGCACGTGGTCATGCACTGGGACATGGTCATGTGTCCTCTCCACTCCATGCTTATTTAAACTCATTTTCTAGAGGTGGCTTATTCCAAAATTTTTTTAGTGTTTTCTAACTCTTCTGAACCCTTTTCATGTTTCAGGTGATTTCTGCTCCATTTTTTCTTTTGTACTTTCATTTTCCTCTATATAAGATGGAGTTTCCTGACATTTTAGAGGATATCTTCTTGGATGATGAGGGTAACTTCATAGAGGCCACTATAGTAAGGACTTCCACTATGGGGATTAGTACTGATGGTCCGTTTAGCTCTCAGGGTCCTCAATAGTCTAAGCTTTCTCGAGGGGACCTAATCCCTGTGGTTTATAGCTTGGAGATTGATGCTTATGCTCATCATTGTTGCTAGGTAGGTCCTCATTTGTCTTCTTAATTAGTTTTTATGCTATTTATTTTGCTGCATGAGGTTATTGTAGTTGTAGCTCTATACTACTTGATGTAACTATTCATTAAGTCATAGTTTTATTATGAATGTTGATAGTAGGACTACTAATTTGATTGAGGACTATGCAGTGGCTTAGGACTACATGTGCAGGCTATCCCCTAATACGTCTAGCTCCTGTTGTGTTGGTTGTTTCTCTTTAGAGATTCTTTTTTCATTCTTGCATTTTGAACAAATTTTCCATCACTAGTGGGTGGCAAGGTCACATTGGACGGTAAATATGGTGACTGCATGGTAGTTAATAGAGAGACAAGTGTTGCTCTCTAGCTTTACTAGTGGAGTGTGGTATTTGGGCGAGTGAGTCCATCATTAGTAGGGTGGACTGCTTGTGAGCAGAGTCCCTATTCCTCCCCTGGTGGCATATTATGGGGCCATGAGCTTAGTGGTGTTGAGCTTGTTGCTGCTATGATAGGATACTTATCTGATAGTCTATTAAAGAGTATGGGCTTGCCTTATGTTGATGTGTTAATCCCTCAGCTAATTAACACTATGGCTAGTAGCACTTTTCCTCCACCTCCACCTCTTTAGGTAGATGCCTCTTATGGGCCATCACATGGATTGTCAAGAGTTCTTCCTTTGATCCAGTAGGCGTTTATTCCTATTTTGTTTAAGTATGTAACAAACTTTATTAGTAATAAACTATAATTGACATGAGTTATAAGAGCTTATCTACAACGATGAGGATCTTGTTAAAAGAGATCTAGGTCCCGTTTTAAGGAGAATAAGGGCATGTTCTATACTAAGGTGGTTGCCCATACTAGCAATGTGGCTTTTAGTAGTACCATTCTCAAAGACTTTACCGTTCAATCGTCCTTTGCTCTGCTTGGGATGAATATCTTTAGTAAAGTCGTGCATTTTGATTTGCCTTGCCCTGCCTTTCTTCAGTCGGGTGTTGGTCCTCTTGATGCTTCTCATGTTTATGTTTTATTTCATTTATTTTTCCCTTCCTTTATTTATTTGGCAAGTGGTGATTGACTTATTTGCTTGCTTTTATAGATTAATGTCTCCTCTTATTAGTACTAGTATACCACTATAGGGAGTGCCCACCAGCACATTTTGGAGTTTGTGACTACTCAAGGGGTATGCTTTCTTTATTTTACCTATTTATTTTATGCACATGTTCTATGACGACACCATCATGCTAACCATGAAAGGAAGCAGGAGTGCATGGCTTATCGTGATCATATTGGTGAGCTGGAGTCACAACTATCATCCTTTGTGATGAATGATGATAAGCCCAAATGAGATAAAGGAGATGCTTGAGCAGGATTGGTGCTTACTTTTGATTATAGCCATGGCCAATATAGTTGTTTTAGGAGTTAGTGTAGGGCCTTTTTGGCTTGTGGTTGCTTTGTTGTATGATTTTACGAAGGTTATAGACTCTGGGTATTGTATCTAGGTGTTTATCCCTTCATGTGTTATACTTTATAGCACTTGACTTTATCCCTATTTATGAATGATGAGTATGCTTATACGAATGTATGGATGATGATGTAGTTCATTTCTCATGAGGGCAAGATAATTCCTTATGCAAGGTCATAATGCATAATAATGGTGGGATCTCACTTAAGTATGATGATGAGATTTCCATACAAAAATGCATAATATTTACTTGTGTTCCTAGAGCATGAATATGAGATGCATGTTTACATGTAATGTAAATGAGTATGTTATGCGATAAAGATGCAAGTTAGTCTTTTGGCTTTTAAGGCTAAGGCAAGAGGTGTTTATTTGAAACATTGGATGAAGGCCCCTAAGGGAGAGTTAGGTGATTAGCAGTTCTTAGCCATAGTTACTAGGATCAATAATAAGGGGGTATTCACATCTAAGGGAAAAACTAGAGATCTTGATGACGATGCACTTAGCTAATGGCCACTTAAGAGGTTTGGAATTTGTTTTTTGGATGATAGTGTGGTAGATTGCATTGGATGAGACTGGGTTGATAATCATTTAGGCTTTATTTGAAAAGAAGGTTGACTTACAGGCATTGGTTTTGGATGGCTTTAGGCAAGCATATGTCTTAGTAGGAAGAATGAGTCTTTTACAATTTTTAAATGACCATCAGTAGCATTTTGTAGATCCTATGAATTTCAATACCCCTTGGAGAGGATTAAGATTTAGTGAGGCTAAAGTACACCCAACATGTCGAGTTATTGAGCATCTTAAACCCATGTACAAGAGTTCGAGTCGTCTAGGTTTGAACTGGCATATGGTCGACATCTTTATTGCCCTTTTGACTTGTACTAGAAGCGCACTAGGCATAATGTAAGTTTGGCTACTTGTCTATCTAGTGATGAATCAAAGAGTGGGTTATAGCAAGTATTCATTCAAGCATATGCCTTATATTTTCACTAGTCCTCTTTTGCTTAGGTGATTTCACACACTTAACTAGACCTTATTACTTTTCAATAAGGCTATGGTGAGAATTGAGCACTTGCAATTTCAACTAAGTTTAAAAGATGATCAATAGACTATAGGGTAATGACAAATGAAAAACTTAGCATTCCAACAAGATATTTGATAAACCAAATAAACAACTAACACTAGCAAACTAACAAAAGCAATAGGTCATTATTCTAATCTAGCTATTACATCCAAAAGGGGTTTATTTTTCTTCTTCATTCTAGTTGCTTTAATGTAGCTTGCTCATGTCATTCAAAGAGGATAGGCTTCCCTGGTTCCCTTTCACTTTCCCTTCTTGTGAAGATCAGATGTAGTGTTCTAAAATGATGTATGGTTTTAAGGGTAGTTGTGTTGTAATTTATTTTTGGTGTAGGGTGCATCTTAGTATTTGGGTAAACAGTTAGTCTTGAACTTTCTCAGAGTCAATTGTGTTTAAAATATCATTTCTGAGGGTTCTATAGCTATTAGTAGTATGTCTAATCATTTGGTGGAAGGTACAATAAAGGTTTGGGTTGATATGGGGAGGTAGCGATTTTGGTAGTGATTTTGCTTCTTAATGCTGCGAGAGGTCCTTTTATTGGAGCTTGTGGAATATCTTGAAGAGAGGTTGTTTGAACTCTACATATTTTCTATGGGTTAAGCATAGGTTAACTGTAGGTGATTTTAGGAATTCTAGATGTAATGGATCATATCCTATTTTTGGACTTTTGGTTTCGTCTGGCTAAGGATTGAAGGGTGGCTTGGAGCGATATCATGAAAGCTCATTTATAAGCATGAAAAGTTAGTTGAAGCCTATAGTCATGGTATTAGTGTTTTCCTTCACTAGAACGTCAAGCTGAGCAATCCTATAGGCTAGTTCTTAAATCTTTGTTATTGATTTAGAGTCATTGATGCTTATTGTCTCACAATTATCTTCAGTATCTTTGGGTATGCTCATGACCTTTTTTTCCTTTATTCAGCTTGGAATTAGGAGTGCCAGGTGCCCCATCATCATTAAGAGCACCATTTAAAAGGATTATATCTTCTTTAAAGTTTAGGGGTTGATTGAGGATGTTTTTAATTTTAGCCTGAAGAATGGCCTTGGTCTTAGCTTGAGGGATGTTGGTTAAGCCAAAATAAGCTACAAGTTCCTTCTTATGCTCCTTAAGTTGGTTATTGAGGCATTAATTCTCTAGTTGCTTAGCCATTTCAAATTCTAACCATTATTGACTCTCCCTTTGGAGTTGCTTGCCAGTTTTTGAGGCTGTAGAAATGATGAGATTAGGGCGATTATTAAGAAATGCATGCATGTAATGTTATGCAAAAGGATTCAAGATTAATGTAAAGGCTGAAGATGTAATGGATGCATAGTATGCTATTGTTGTATATGAAATGCATAAGAGCTTATAAGATGTGCATATGAGCTTATATGGTGCATATGATGTACTTGCTTTATGTTCATAAGAAGGAAACATAACAAAAGAGAAAAGAGGTTAGTAAATAAAACAAGATGAGATAAAATAAATGATCATGAATGCTCACCATATTATAGATTGAAAAGTGTTTATCATGTGTACATGATGTGCGAAGGAATAGGATGAGAATATATGTGTGATGTGTTTGTGCGAAGATGCAAGATGGTTGAAAGAATATGGTTAGTATATACATGTTATGTACATGTGATTTAAGAAAACTGGTTAGTGTTTCCTATACATTTATTAAGGTTGGCTAAAGGAATGATGCATAACATGTTCTTGCAAAAGAAAAGGGTAAGCATCTATACATGGAATGGATGCAAAATCTTATAATGAAAGATGATTATTCCTATAAGAAATAGTGGTTAGTACGTGCATAATTACTTGTATGTTATATATGCATGATTAAAGCTTGTTAGTTTTTCCTGTATAATGAACAAACCAATCATAAGCAAGCTCTCACTTTTGACCTTATTTCTCTATGAGCTTGTTTAGTCTCTTTCCTAGGTAGTGTAAGCACCCAATTTCAGGATGATGAAGTGTGGATGCGACAGAGGACTCCAATGATGAAAATATCATAAATAGGTCTTCAATTCTTCAAGTTTGAAACCTCAACAGTATGAATGCAGTCTTCAAAGAAACATTATGAAAATATCATAATGTTTTCAAGGACTAAATTATAATCCTTTTTAAGGACCTAATTGAAAATTTAAATTCTTTCAGGGGTCTTTTGCTAATTGAAAATCTACAATTTCAATTAGAATTATATTATTCCTATCGGGTCCCGCACTATTTTCTTTAATTTTAAATTTTTTTAATATTTGAAAATATTTTTCCTGAATTTTGATTGATTATAAATTTCCTAAAATTTATTTTTAAAATTTTCAGGAAACAAAGTCCTTTTAAAACTGGAACTCTTAAGTACATAGGATTAGGGTTTTTTTTGGCTCTTTTCCTATATAAAGAGAGTTTAGGCTCTTGAAAGAGGGAGGGGGGGGGGGCTCTCTTTGGACTATCTCTCTTTTTGCTTCAAAAAGTTCTCTCTATATTTTTCTTTGAAGTAGTATGTAAAATATTTTTCTTTAGATTTTCTTTGTTTTTGGAGCAAGAGCAATAGACTTTTGAAGAGGACATCAAGTTTTGAAGATCCATCAAAAGCAATGATAATTGATAACACTCTGAGGAGCTAATCAATACTACATCCATTCAATCATCCCTTCTTCTACCCTTTTCTTTTATTTTTATTTGATTATGTAGTTTGATTTTAATTTTATTTAATTTTAATTGTAATTTTATTTAATCTCTAATCATTATTTATTTTGCTTTTGTGTTCATAATTATGGTGGGAGTAACCTAAGCTGTGGAGTAGCATGTGATTGAACAAGAACAAAACTCATGAAGATCCATGGAATGCCATGGATTAAGTTTTGTATTTGAATGTAGTTTTTTAAAGTTTTATTTATTTATTTTCTATTATTTTGTTGGTTATTATATTTTGTGTTTTTTTGGGTTGTATTAGTTTTTATTCCTATTTGTAGTATATCATTGTAATAGTCCTAATAGTGGGAATAATGGAATTTGGTGTCTGTGTTTGTGTGTTTTTTTGTTTTAATTTAATCGATTAGTAAAATTAGGGTTGTCATTGGGTAATTAATTAAAATTAATGGTTATAGAAATCCTTAGGTTTTTTTAATTAAATTAGAGTTAAGTTGGTGAAATTGGTTTTGCTTGATTGATTATTTTATTTTATTGTTTATGGTAACTTTATTTAAATTAAGGTTTTAGCATAAGTTAAATTAATTTTTTGATCTTTTTAATTGTTTAGCTTGATATTTATTATTGTTTTTGGGCTTGTTTATTTGTTTTTTTGTGTTTTAGGCTCTAGGCCCACATTAGGCTTTAACCCATTTAAATTTAGGTTTTTTAGGTTTAATTAATTAGAATGCATTTTAGGCCCATAATTAATTAGATTTAGGGTAGAGATAGCTTAGGCCAATTTAGTTAATTATACATAGGCTCACCTAATTTAATTTAATTAATTGACTTAGCCCACTTAATTTAAGCATTTTTCATAATTTGTAGATTTAAGATCATTTCATTATTAAAACATGTATAATTAGGCCCATTAATTTAAATACTCCATAATTTGTAGATTTAGGCCTATTTTTATAATTAAAATAAATAGACTTAGGTTCACTCAATTAAAATTAAATAGGAATTAGGCCCATAAGTCTTTGGCTCACTTGTAAATTAAAACATGTAGATTTAGCCCATTTAGTTATAATCAATGTAGATTAGACTAACTTAGGGATTGTATTGAATGCATTATTTACTTGTATTTTTCATTACTAGTTTGCCTTGGAGTTAATTGCAAGAATAAGGGTTTATATGAAATTGCATGTCAATAGAGGATAACATAGTAATTTATAAAGTAATTCTAAAATAATATGAGATTGAAAGAAGTTAGTATTCCGTATCTAGAATCACATGGTTATGGTGCTAGCTTTCTTTTAGTGAATCGAGTACCACCTTTTCAATTTTTCCAAGTTATTACCTTGGGTGGCAGCTCTTCATCTCCATGCCATGTCTTTGTGACAGTGGTTAGTGTGTTCTCTAGAGCCCTAAGCTGAAACAGTGTCATGGTTGCTAAAATCTTGGACGCACACTAAACCCCATCATCTACAGGTAGGTTTTGAACCTTTAGTCATCGAGGGACTATGTCTCTACTCTCTGAACTAGGCTATTTCGATTTATATTGATTAAAACCAAAGGTGAACGTTACTAAAATGTGCTTGAGGTGATTACATGATGTTAATGTGGAGGTTAATTTTCAGGCTTTAAATGATGTCCAGAGTCTATATGCACTCATATGCATAGGACCAAGGTCAATCAAAGGGAGCCCAAGTTCTTGCCCCCATATCGATATTTGATATATTTACTGGGAGTTATAAAAGTATCATTCGATAGTTGTAGTTTGATTTTATTGACATAAAGGTCAAAAATCTAGTTGGATTCCTAACCCATTCATTTGATTTGATAAGGATAAATGAATGACGTCTCACAGGTTCCATCATCAAGGGATGTCATTATTTATTAGTTTACATAGAGTATTCAAGATGAGGAACATGATTCTTATCATTCCCCATGCTTTGGGCTCATATGAAGTAGTTGAGAATCACGCAGTCTTGAGCCTAGATGTTCTATGAAAACTGACATTATGAAGTCATTTGATGATAGACACGGGGAGAGTTATGTCATTTTATGAATATTAGGTCAGACAGATAGTGTTAGGATAGGGACATCATGCACATCTTAGTGGAATCCTAATGGATGTTACTATTGGTTTATCTAAATGAACAAAGCTAGGGTGAAAGGCTAAGGGTTCCTTTAGTGAGAATGTCCCCATATGACTAGGGTTACGGGCTCCAGTCAATGAGTCTAGCATTCTTTTGATAACTCGATCGCCCCCTTTAGGACTTAGGTTACAGACTTTGGTCAGATGAGTCCAGTGAATGCACGAGTAAAGACTAAAGGTGATAATATCATATCTGTGACTCGAGTAGAATCATGATGGTGATGTCATTTAGTATTATCGAGGCTTTTAGGGACTAATGGTGCACGTGTGAAGTGTAGTGCAAATAAAGTAGTGAGGGACTCTATACGATTGAGCGTTGCATAATGAGAAATAATCATTTTTAAGTTGATCTCTTTTACTTAGAAGTCCTCAGTGGAGTCACCACTATGAACAACCTGGATTTTAACTTTTCTGTTGTGTTTTGGGTCTCGTGGTTTCAAGACGAATTGGTTCTATAAGGGTCTTTTATTTTTAAGGGACATGGAAACTTTATAGAATAAGGACATATGATTAGTCTCAAGAGGAACGAGACGTTTTTAGATTTTATAGAGTTGCCACCTGATTTTCTAAAAATCAAGAAAAGAAAAGGGACAACATCATGTCACTTAATGAGTATTGCCCCCAACAGAGATTTCTAGGTTCAGGGGATTGCATATACTTTTTTTGACTATTTCTCATTATACAATATTTGATATATAGCTACCATAACATCCTTGTTCCGGTAATAATAGTTTGTATAGCATTCACATAATTGACCAGATAGTGGAAGATAATAAAGTTGGAGATATTATTACATTGCTTTCCTAATAAAATACATGTAAAAAAAGATTACAGAAAGGTAAATCTAATGAATATGAAAGGTAAATACGACCATTCACATAGCCTCTTTGATCATTTGAAAGAATGAGTGAAATGTAGATGATCATGCATGCTTGCAGTGATTATTTATGATATAATGATAATATAGGGGGTGCATGATGTCATCACTGGACTGAAAACATGATGGCTCTATTCGAGGATATGAACTTTCACATTATTGATATTTATAATGTGATTTCATGTTTCAAAACTAGATGATGCAAAATTATGATATAAAATGAGCATAATAAACCATAGATTATTCATATAACATGCAAAATTGCAAGTCTCATCATATAAACACAACAATGTTCTCAAATGCCGGCGACAATAAAATAAAATGCAATGTCATAAAATAAATGTGCTAACATGATTATGTGGTCCTCAGAGTCAACTAAACTTGTGTGGATTTTAAAGCTTTAGATTCAAAGGATTATCAAGCTTTCCTCGCTGAGAGGTTCAAAATGACAATAAAATGATGCTAATTTGCATACCTTTGAAGCGTGCTTTGACAAAGATAAGGCTTGGTTTAATGGAAAAAAAGGTATAATCTCCTAAAAAAAAGACAATGGGAGAGTAAAAACAATATGGAAAAGGGTTTACAGTGCCTTCAATCGAATAGATTTTTAAGTGTGTGTATGTTTCCACCTGCTTCCCACTCTCAAAATGGGGTGTAGAGGTGCCTGTTTATAGTGAAAAATGTGAAGTGTACATGACTACACACTTGGCATATGGTCACATGTTGGTGCATGGCCACATATGCTTGCAAGCTGTTATGTGCACTTTTGCACTTTATGTTCTTTATTCGAGGCTTACGCGTGCTATTTTGAGGTTGGTTACCAGAGTTTTTAGGCCTTCCTGATGCATTTAAGAAGTATGTTTTGTTAAATTTGCCTTAATTTTAGCACTTGACACTTAGAGGTGTTTATGAGCACTTCTAAGTGATACGCGCTAATCCTTTTGAACGTGTTTTTGAAATCCATTTTTTCTAGTTTAGCTTCAATTTTAGCGCATGGCACCTAAGGGTGTTCATGGCTTTATGCGCACTTCTAAATGACACGTGATGATTTCTGAGTTGTGTTAGACTATTCTCAGAACACTTTAAATGTTTTGGAGCCCTCCTGATGCATTTTTGAAGTCTGATTTGTCAAAATTGATTTTCATTTTTTTACAAAGTTAGGTCCCAAACTAACAAAATGAACACCGGCCCAATAAGCCAAGTGTTCTGAGGAAGGAAATCTAGGAATAAGCTTCTCATTATTCCAATAATTCATATTTTGTAAGGTTGAAGCACAACTTAATGGCTCGATGATCGACTTTGCACATTGGTGGGGTCGATTAGGTTTTCTAAGGTTGTACACTATAGAGGTGTTACATACAAGCAAACTCTAGTCATCTCAGGGGTTCATTTCATCATCAAACCTTTTTGGGGATAGTCAAATTTGAGGTATGACAATTGTCTATTTATATTAAATTGACATTCTACGTTTTCTACCTTCAAAGTGTGGAAATCACAAAAATATCATTTTTACACTAATTTTGAATTTCCTTTATAATTTCCTATCATAGTATGCATTTTCATTATTTTTTCATAACTTTATTATAGAAATCACTTTTTTTTTAGTAAAGTTCACATTTTTGCATCAAATATGCATTTTTCATTATTTCTACATTACTTTCATTATAAAAATCACATTTTTATAATAAAGTATACATTTTATACTAATCATGCATCTCATGCATAAAATTACCATCTTCTGCTTCAAGCTTGCATCTTTATCTTTGAAAAATACAAAATTCATTATTCTTACATCATTTTTGCATCATAAGCATATTTTCTCGATAAAAATCATATTTTTACATTAAAATCAGCATTTGCATATCATTTCAACAGCTTTATGTGGAAAATCATCATTTTTCATATAAAGTTCATATTTTACATAGAGTGAATGTAAAAATCATCATTATGCACAGTTTTGACACTTTGAAAACGAAAATCACATTTATAATATAAATTATGTATTTTTAACATAAAAATCATACTTTACATCACATCTGCATCTTTGCAATCAAAATGGCCTCTTTCCACTCTCTAATATGAAAATAAGTATTTTCTCACATTTTTGCATCAAAATGAATTTACAATCTGAAAGATCACATTCTTGAGCTAGAGCTTCCATTTCATGGTCTAATGATACAATCATGCATCTTTTTTTTTCCCATTATTTAGGAATGTTTGATCATTTTAGTGATCATTTTCATTCTCATTTCAATAATCTTGCAAGTGCACATAACTATATGCATCTATCTACTTATTCACAATTCATCGATCAATCATCTCTTGCCCATTATTGTCCTGGTGGATGAATGGATGAAATAGCATATAGTTGTGCTAACCTCTATTTTGTAGGTGCATTCTAGATCTAGGACTAAATTTACTTTTTTGCACTTTTTTCCTTTTTTTTTATGTATTTACTATGAAAGCCATGTAATAATTGTAATTAATTTTCTTTACATTTTATTATCATGTGATATATGAATGTGCATATACAAATTGTCATTACTAGAATTAGGGTGCTACTTAGCCATGTATTGAGTATTGTATAATGAGAAATCACCAAAAAGTATATGCGATCTCCTAAAGCTAGAATCTCTACTAGGGATGATACTCGTTCACTGACTCAATGTTGTCCTCACATTTTTTCTCAATTTTCTAAAAAGTGAGTGGTGACTTTACAAACACAATGTGTCTCGCATCCCCTTAAGACCAATCATTTTTCTTTATCTCGTAAATGGAATAGATATCCTATTCAATCATTTTTCTTAATAAATTTTCCTTAAAAAATGATTTGGTCACTTACACTTTCTTATCCTTTTCATACATTTCCCTTTTATTGACTGTTAAAACATCCTTAATAGTCTTGATATTCTTTTTAGCAGTCTTAAGCATCCCATATTAGAAACAATTTTGTCCATGCTATGCATGTTATAGTTCATAAAAACCTATCATAAGTTTCTAGTAAAGATTAGAGAATAATAGAAATGGCTAATTCTTGCTCAATATTATGACTAAGCCTTTCCAAATGTTCAAGATGACCCTTTATCTTAAGAATATAAGGACTCATTGAGCTACCAGCAGTCAACTTGTAAGAAAATAATGCCTTTATAGTGCCAAATCTTTTAATTCTAGCTTTCTCTTGAAACATTTCCTTGAGATTGCCTATTATGGTATAAGTATCCATTTCCATTAGTTGCTTTTAAAGCTCTAATTCCATGCTTCCAAGCATAAGGCAAATGACATCAACAAAGTCATTAAAATGCTTACTATGAGTAACCTTTTAAGCTATATAAGCATTAATAGCTAGTTCATCTGGGATAGGTTGATCAAGGATATATTCCTTTCTCTCTTGCTTAAAAAGTATTCTTAAGTTTCTATACATGTCAAGGAAATTAGCCATTAAGCTTATCCTTCTAAAAGATCGATGGTAGTGACAAATTAGATGTAGTGTTATATGTCATTATCTATAATATATATATATATATATATTGTACTCAGTATTTCATCAAATTATTTTAATAAAGCATAATTATAAATCCTATAAAATTTATTTTAATGAATAACCCTCAAAGATCATTTAGAAATTTTAGTGGGCTAAGATCCATACTTCACCATACTATAAAGTAAGCTTTGGCTTATCACCCAAAGCATGGTTATTTAGGTAGGTAACTCTTACCAATTACACGTATGTAAATTTTTGAAAGATATAGAATTTGACATTACATGTTCTAGCTAAAATTCCCATCTTATGCCCTAGGTCAAAAACTATTTTAATAATGTAGTCAAGTCAAACCATTTTAAACATTTGAATAGCAACATTATCTGACTTGCCTTCTTCAAATAACTTACTACACCATGCATTGGTAGACCCATATATAGTAATTCAAGACTTGACAAGTGTTTGAATTAATAAGAGGCATTATGGTGACTTAATATTGAATGAGGTTTCCTATTTATTTTATCTTACTTTTTTATTATTATGTTTTGCATATATATATATAGCATCACATATATTAATATAATAAAATAACCATGACACGACATGGTCCAAACCTAGATTGATCTTCAAAAACCAATATAAAGATCAAAGGTCAATCCTAAGTAATAAGACATCCTTCATTTTGAGCCTTTCACCTTGGATTTCCACTTTAAGTTTCCACCTTAGATCTCCATCCTTGGCCTCCATTTTAGATCTCCATGTTAGGTCTTGATTTATATTACATTAGATGTTGTAATCTATACTATTCTATAACTACTAATAAATAAAATTACAATAAATGAAAAACAAGTCATAGGCCATATTTAATAAATTAACTACCCATAAAATTGAATAACATATATTCAATCACATTGGTCTTTAAGGTAATGTCATGCACCATGCATCTACATGAAACACATAAAAGAAAAATAATTTAATTTTCATTAAAAAAAAAAAAAATAATAATAATAATAATAATAATAATAATAATTATTATTATTATTATTATTATTATTGTTGTTGTTGTTGTTGTTGTTGTTGTTGTTGTTGTTGTTGTAATTGTTATTATTATTATTAGAATGAATTGTATGGAAAATCCATTCAAGGTCAAGGGGCAGTGCCCCTGGTGGTTGTCTAGTAATCATATTACAATTTCACATTAACTCATTGAATGAGTTATTGCCAAAACCCTTAACCATTGAATTCATATTACAATTTATAAATATGTTCAAAACATGTTCATTTTATTTAGCACTTTAACAAAAACGTCATTAGCCTTGAGAGACATGGTTATATGTCAAAATAGACATAGTCGTGTGTGTCAGTACTCTGCAGATATTAATATGAACCCTAAAAGGGATCAACAACGCCTGAATATGAAGAATTCAAGCTAATTAGCTTAATTTCCTATTCTAAAATTAATTAGCTTGATTGGATGAATTTTGATTTATTTTCCTATTTTGGAGTCAATAAGGAAGATTCAAGAAGATTCTAGAAGATGTGAGAAGATTCAAGAATATTTCAAGTCAAAGTCAATAAGTCAAAGTCAAAGTCAAATAGTCAATAAGTCAAAGTCAATGGTCAATGGTCAACATATGACATGGCATGCTTTAATGCTTAGTTGTCATGAGTTGTCATTTTGCCTAGTTGTCATGAATTGTAATGAGTTGTCAATTTTGACTTTTCAATGATGAGTTGTCATTAGTTGTCCTATTTTAAAGGAAATTTCCTTAATTAAGGATTTTCCTATATAGGTATCTTTGGGAATAAGGAATAGAACCTTTTCCTTTAAGGATTAGGTTATTTACATGCCTATGTAGGGGCTAACCCTATGACATACGAATTTAAGAAGCATTGAAATATTAAAAGTAAGGTTTTTCCTTAAACTTTGTTCTTTTGAAACTTTGCAAGTTTACTTGAATTATTTCACTTCTACCTTTCATTACAATTGCTAGGATAGATTAAACTTAGAATTGTGTGATTGTTCATCTTATAATAGCTAAGTATCTTGCTTCAAATTAATAGGCAAGGGGTTTAGCTCCATCAACACAACTATCCTTGATGATCCTTAGGCTAATATTCAAAGTTGGATGCGCGTTCTATCTCTATTATAGGTAGGGTTCGTATCAGATATGATTATATGATAACGAGCTAAACCTATAAAACTCCTTACTTATATGAGTGTTATGGGTTTTGGCCATTCTATAATGGCTTCAATATTTTTAGGATCCACTTACATGCCATCTTTGGATGCCACTTGATCTAACCAAAACTCGCCTTTTGAGAATCTAGCATACAATTGGTGCTCCCTCAAAGTTTGAAGTATCATCCTCAATTGTATAACATGTTCCTCTTCACTCTTAGAATATACTAATATGTCATTAATAAACACTATCATGAATTAGTCTAAGAATGGAATAAACACCCAATTTATCAAATCCATAAAGGTCGTTAGGGCATTTATTAGCCTAAACAAAATCACCAAGAATTCATAGTGGGCATATCTTATTTAAAATGAAATCTTGGGTATATCACCTTTTCAAATTCCTAATTAATGGTATCTTGACTTTAAATCAATTTTGGAGAAACACTGATCTCCTTAAAGTTAATTAAACAAGTCATTAATCCTTAAGAGAGGATAATTATTTTGTTTAATTATTTATAATTGATACAAAGTTGAAGAGCCATTTTTCTTTTTTACAAATAACACATATATGCCCCAAGTAGATGCATTAGGTTTTGGGTTTTGAGATGTAAAAATGAAATGAAAATTAAAAAAATTTAATTGTGTAACCTTCATAGGATCCTTATAATTTGGTTAAATTGATTAAGACAGATTCTAAAAATTTGCTAAGCTAATTTTTAGGTAAGAAGGTTGGAATGATGAGAGGGGCACAATAGAGACACTATAAGCACTCAATTTCAGGATGCAATTGTGTATGAATGCGATGAAAGTCTCTATAATGACAATTTAATAAAAAATTGACCTCTAGTGTTAAGTTTTGCAATTTCAAGGACTAATTGCAACATTGTTTGGGTTTAATTGTCAAAAATTGACATTTGTAGGGATTTATTTGGAAATGTACAAACAACATTATTTAATGTCAATCGACATTACATAATGCTAATCAACATTACACAATGCCAATCGGCATTACGCAATGCTGATTGGCATTATATAATGCCAATTGGCATTACACAATGCCAATCAGCATTACATAATGCCAATCGACATTTTGGAATGCTGAGGCGCTAAAAAATTTAGTAAAAATCTTTTTTTCTCACTATGATTGGTCCAAATTTAATTTATAAATAAATTGATTTGAATATTTATCTTTAGGTTTCAGTCCAGTATGCATCTCTTATGCATATAATCTTCTTTTTTGAAGTTAAAATTCTTATCCTTTTTTTTGGGAAAGGAAAGATCAGAGCTACTATGATCACATAAGCGGGATATAAAAAGAAAATATTAGCAAAAAAGAAAAAAAGGGGGGTAAAAAAAAACCCTAATCAACTATTGCAATAGAGGTTGATGGAGAAAAAGAGAGAAAACCTAACCTGATACTATCATTTAAAAACCCTTTTAAAAAAAAGAAACAGAGTATGTTCTTTAAAAAAAATCTAGAAATCAAAAAAATGTAGAGTCAATTTTTTCAAAATGATGAAATCCTAGTCTGAGGGGTATTCAAACAGCATTTGCATAGCATTACTCATCTTTTACTCCTTTCTTTTTATTAGTTCTTTCTTTTATATCATTATTTTATTTTTATTATTTATGTGTTTTTTATTCAAATTTTATTTTCATTATTTTGTTTTCTTTGTTCATTAATTCTAATCTTATTTTCTTTTTTGTTTTTATTTTTTATGTTTCATGATTCTGATGATAAATACATGATTTAACCAAGGAAACTCATGAAAAATCCATGAATGAAAGCCAAGACTCAAGATCCCAATCTAATTTGATTTTGCTTTGTTTAGTTTAGTTTGTTTTATTGTATCTTTTTAGGTTTTGAATTTTTTTTTAATTTGTCTTCTTAAGGGTTGTATTTTAATTTTATTTTCTTTATTATTTTGGTAGATTTTGTAACAGCCCCGATAATGGGAATAATGAAAATTTAGTTATCTTATTCTTAAAAATTAATTAGTAAATTAAGTTTAATTTAGTAAATCCTAATTAAAATCGATGGAGGAAGTAGATTAATTTAGGTTGTATGTTAATTAAAATTAGGGTTTTTTTTAGAAGAAATAATTTAATTGCATGGTTGATTTTTTTTATTTGTTTGTTTCGATTTTTTTGTGTTTTTGGGTTTGTTTATTTTTTTAATGTGTTTTGACCCTAAGCCCATATTAGGCTCTAACCCATTTAAATAATTTTTAGTTTAAGTAGTTCTTTATTAGCCCATCTCATTTAATAGGTCTAGATTTTAATTAAAATGCATTTTAGCCCATAATTAACTAGATTTAGGTTAGAGATAATGTAGGTCGATTTAGTTCATTAGATATAGGCCCACCTAATTTAATTTAATTAATTTAGACTTAGCCCATTAAATAAAAACCTTTTCCATAACTTGTGCATTTAAGATCACCTTAGAATTAAAACATGTAAAATTAGGCCCACTAATTTAAATATTTCATAATTTGTAGAATTAGGCCCACTTATAGAATTAAAATAAGTATACTTAGGTTCGTTTAATTAAAAATTAAATAGTAATTAGGCCTATTAGTCTTTAGGCTCACTTGTAAATTAAATCATGTAGATTTAGCTCATTTAGTTAAAATCAATATGGATTAGACTAACATAGGGATTATGAATGATTGCATTATTTACATGTATTTTCATGACTAGTTTACTTGGAGTTAATTGTTTTAAATAAGAGTTTATATGAAATTGCATGTAAATAGAGGATAACATAGTAATTTATAAAATAATTCTAAAAGAACACAAGACTAAAAGAAGTTCGTATTTCGTATCCAGAACCTCCTGGTTATGGTGCTAGCTTTCTATTAGAGAATCAAGTACCACCATTTTTATTTGTCCAGTTATTACCTTGGGTGGCATCTCCTTATCTCCATACCATGTCTTTGTGATAATGGTTAGTGTGTTCTCTAAAGCCTTGAGCTCAAACAGTGTTGTAGTTGCTAAAATCTTGGGCATGTGCTAAACCACACCGTCTACTTGTGTTCTTTATAATTATTTTATTAATTATTATTTTATTCTTGCATTCATTTTGCATGTCCCTTTTAACTAATGGCATTGGTTTATGA
The DNA here is from genome assembly GCA_947683625.1 of Mallotus nudiflorus. Lineage (NCBI taxonomy): Eukaryota > Viridiplantae > Streptophyta > Magnoliopsida > Malpighiales > Euphorbiaceae > Mallotus > Mallotus nudiflorus. Next base: position 765,631 of record CANTUR010000238.1, read on the forward strand.
TTCTATGATTCCATTGGCTTCATGGAGTTGTAAATTGGCTAACCATCACTCTTAGCCTTAACTCGATTTAAAAGAGATTATTGGGCTCATCTGACTAGAGTCTGTAACCCAAGTCCTAAAGGGGGTAGTCTTCTCTTGAGTATGCAAAGGATATTGGGCCCTTCTGACCTTGGCATGCAACTTAAGTCTTAAATGAGGGCATCTTGCTAAGGGAATCTTAACTTTTCACCGGACCCTAACAACATATAATGGCTTAGTTACTTCCCCTCAAATTACCCAAATTGCTAATGTGTGTTGCCATGAGGTATTTCTATCTATAAAAGTCCAAGCCTATATGGGCTAATAAAGATTGGGCTAGACCTTTATACCTAAAAATATTATTTCCATGCTTTTATTGCTTTAAGAGAGATTTAGCATGCGCATCAGTTCTTGATATCCCTTGTTCATATTAAGGCCAAGACAAAAAAATCCTAGGAAAAGAGATTCACCATTGAACATGTGTGTGGGAGAAATAAGGTTGGAAGGATGAATGTTGTACACTTGATTGATACTTATTATTTGCTACTTATTCCATAGCATGTGCATCATGCATACATGCATTTCATCCATCACATGAACACTTTGTTTTGTAGCCATCATAGATTCATCTAGGTCTTCTCGCATTTGGGGATGGAAAGGTCATAGACTAAGAAGAATAGATTTAAGTCCTAAAGCTATAATAAAAGAGACCCTTCATAAACAAGAGAAGAGTCCTATTAATCCGCTTCACTTGGAAGTTAAACCAACTCCAACTGAGCATATAGAAATGGAACAATAACAAGGAAGGAACTAGACCTTAGAAGATATCAAGGGAGCTTTGATGGATGACATGAGGGCTATAATGCAAGATGAACTAAGACATGCTTTATCTGGATTCATGCAACATGCTACTGTTGTCATACCACAAACTACAATTGAGCAACCACTTGTTGCTATAGCTATCCCACTTATTGCAGATGCTCCACCTACTGCCAATAATGTTGGGGGTAACGTGTTACTAGAAACCCACCTACTGTTGATGCAAAGCTTGAGGATGTTAAGAACTACATGATAAAAAAGGCAAAGAGAGAATCACTTAAAATGGTACAAGACTATGAGTCCAAGTAGATGCAAGCACTAACCTAAAAAATGTCTAAGATGGAAGAGTTGATTAGAGGACCAGGCATGGGATATTCATTTGACTTTGATGACATGTTGCTATTGGAGGGTAATAAGCTACCTGACAAGTTCAAAATGCCTCAACTGTAAAAGCTTGATGGAACTAGAGATCCTAAGTGATAACTTCTTTCCAAAACTCTTGAGCTTAGACCATTGTAGAGAGAGATTATATGAATCACTGCATTTTATATGGAAGGGTGGGTTGAGGAGGCTAGCCTCAGTCATGGGAAAAGATAAAGCTTGGTAATGAGTACTGAAACCATCATGGAAGTACCAGTTGGACTTGGGAGTGCATAAAATTTGTGAAAAAAAGAATATGTAATGGATTAACCTGTCAGTATGATGACAATGTGACAGAACCAGTCTTTACTGGAGTTTTGATGCTCGATGCATTAAAAGCGTAGCCTGAGTGTCGAACCTCAGTATTATAAAAGCAACCTGAGGGTGCTAGCTTCAGTCATTGAATTTATATGCTCGAGGCTTAGATGCTCAGTTTAAGGACATGAGGCTTATATGCTCGGAACCTCAGTACTATAGAAGCAACATAAGGGTGCCAGCTTTAGTCACTTGACTTTATCTTAGTGCATTAGAAGTGCGACCCAAGTGCCGCATAGTTTGGGTGTCTTAAAAATATGGCTTGGATGCCAATCCTCAGTACTATAAAAGCAACCTAAGGGAGCAAGCTTCAATTACTAGACTTAATGCATTGGGCAGAGATTCACAGAACCTTAGTACTATGGAAGCGTCCTGAGCATGCCAACTTCAGTTACTAGCAGATGATGTCGGATCTTACTATGCCGAGTGTGGAAGAATAGCTGGCAGTGGTGCGCCTGGGATGGGTAACGTTTATGTCACCTTAACGCCTTGATTTTTGAAATTTGAATTGTGTAACCGTCATGTCTATTCATGTGTCAGAAGATAAGACATTTTTGCTGCCATAATGATGACTGCTCGATTATTAGTTTTTCTATTTCCTAGACTGCCCTATAATGATATGGGGAGAAACTAAATAATTATGAGGGTAGTTAATGGTTGTTCTAGAGCCTTATGTAGCTTTATAAGTATCCCTACTTTTTCGATGTGATGCAATTTTGCTCTTTGCTCTCTTGTTGGTATGTCTTTTGCTTTTTTGCTTTTGCCATCAAGCTTTTCCTACAGCAACTTCTTCATTCTATAACCAGGTGATCCTTTTCTTCCTTCCTTCATTCCCCTTTTATTTCATTTCTTAGATAGACTCATGGCATTAAGGGAATAGGTTAGCTTTTATTTTTTTTATTTCTAAGATAGAAGAGGAGTTGTTGGGGTGGTATCGGAGGCGGTTTAGCATTCTTGCCGATTATGCCCTGCGCACCATAGATGAGAAGTTTAGAACCCATACCCCCATGATAGATCTTAATAGGTTAGTAGTGTATTTTGACCAACTGGAAGGGGGTCTAAAGTTCCCATTGGATCCTTTTGTAAAAAGTTTTACAAATAAGTATAACATAATGCCTGGTCAGCTTCACCCCAATAGTTACTGTATTCTAACCGGGTTAATTCAGTTGATGCATGAGGAGGGTAGGGAGCCAGACTTAGATGTCTTATAGTATTGACATAGTCTGACTAATTTTCTCTTTATCGACTATCCTTAACTACATCCTATTTATGAAGCTTCCGGATCTTCATAAGAAGTGGAGGCACAAGTTTTTCATCATCGAGCACCATATGGACTTCTTGGATGTTTGGTGAATGTGGTTTGATGAAAGCCATAGGGTGGAATGGCCTCCAAAGTTAACCAACCATGATACAGAAATGGTCTTGAGACTTCATCTTAGTCGCTTGGCTAAGGCTTGGTCAACTGAAGATGTATCAAGAAGATATTTATAGAGAGTCTATCGGGACCGTGTTTAGTCTACTAGTATGTTTTAATTATTCAAAGGTATTTTTTTGACTTATAATTTTTTCATTTCAATTGTAGATGGCTGACTTTTTTGCCTTTACGGATGGAATTCAGCTTGTAATTGACAAGCCAACTAGGCCAGAAGATGTGCAGATCTCCTCCCCCTCTCCCGATCCTAAAGTACCTATGATCCTAGAGGAAGCGACCAATAATTTGAAGGGAAAGGCAGTGGCCTAGTCTTCACGGTTTGAAAGGGAAGGTCAGCAAAAGAGGTGGTTGATCGACCAAGATTCGGAGGTTGAGGAGCTAGATGAGGAGATATACATCTAGTGTCCAAGGATCTCTAGGTGTCTGGACATGAGGGCATGGATCTTGAACAAAGTGAAATCGTCAAGTGTCTTGAATGCCCATGTTTGAGATCAATATGCTGAGTCACTGAGGTTGCCAGTGGATATGCAATGCTGGACCAAGGAGGGTCGAGAGGAGCTATTCAGTTCCATGATTGGGCATTCACTAGAAGTAAGTGTTAAACACTTTGGAGCTGATCTATTTTTATTTTTTCTTATATTTGAGGTAATGGCACGAATTTCTCCCTTTACAGATGACCCAGGCTCTACTGCTAGCAAAGAACCAGTATTTTTGTCTTAAGAGCCAGTACAGTATGAAGGAGATGGAGGTCGGAACAATAACAATTGATTTTGATAAGAAATTGGATAATGCAAAGGCGGCACTAGAGCTTTGTCAAATCAAATATGCAAAGGCTAAATCTAAAGCTGAGGTGAATTAGAAAAAGGTGGTCGATCTAGAGCACAGTTAGGCTCAATTGACCAAGTGGATCAAAGAGCAGGACTCTTAGATCTTAGATCTGGAGAAAAAGTTGGCTGAGGTTGAGAGATCTCAGGAGAACAACAAAAGATCCTACTAGGGTATTGTGGGAGGATTTCTTAAGGCCTATAGGTCTGAATGTAGGAGGATCCTACTTTTTCAGAATCTGGAGCTGGACTTGGCCATCTTGGATCGAATAATATCGACTGACTTGGCTAACATTACTGCTAAAGAGGATGCCTAACACAAGGTCACTTCCCTTTGTGCAAGGAATTTTTCTAAATCAGTTGAAGGGTCCTCTTTTGAGCTTCCAATGTCTATTAGTGCTATCAATGTTGTTCCCCCTCCCATCTTTGAGTTCAAACTATCAGATGTACACTTAGTAGATTAGAGATTTTTTTTGTAATTGAATTTTTTTATATTATTTTTTATTTTCAATGAATAAAAATACTTTTTTTATATCATTCCAAGTACATTTATTGGTAGTATTTTCAAAGGCAGTCTGAGGTCCAAAATTATTATAGTTCCTTACCTTCTATGTCTTTTATTTTGTATGCCCCTTTAAATGTGCACTCTATAATCTGATAAGGTCCTTCCCAATTGGGACCCAGTTTGCCAGTGCCAAAGTTGCCTTTGACAATATTTGCCCTTTTGAGTACCCAGTCTCTTATCTTAAACTGGCTTGGGTGACTACTTTGGAGGTGATATTGTGCTATCTTCTACCTCTGTGCCACTTCTTTCTTTTAGTAGATCCAGACATATTCGGGTGTCAATGTTGTTGATGTTTTTATCCAAGTCTTGACTAACCCTGTAACTAGGTGAATCGATTTCTACTGGTGTTACTGTGTCCATGCCATAAGTTAGCCTAAATGGTGTTTCTTCTGTGGATGATCTAGGTGTGGACCTGTAAGCCCAAATCACATTGTTAAGTTCTTTGACCTAGTTTCCCTTTTTCTCATTGAGTCTCTTCTTTAACTCTTGCGTGATAGTTCTGTTGGTGACCTCTGTTTTCCCGTTCGTCTGCGGGTGAGCTACCGAGGTGAAATAAAGCTTTGTTTTAAATTTGAAGCATAACCCTTTGAATTTCTTATTATCAAACTGCTTGCCATTGTCTATGATCAGGGTGTGCAGTATGTCGAATCTATAGATTATTTCTCTCTAAAAGAAGTGTTGAATTCAAGCTTCTGTAATGGTTAGAAATGCTTCCACTTCTACCCACTTAGTGAAATGGTCTATGGCCATAATTAAGAACTTTTTCTATGAAGTGGAGGCTGGGAAGGGACCTAGGATGTCCATTCCCCACATGGCAAAGGGCTAAGGGTTGCTGATCTGATGTAGGGTGTTCAAAAGCTTGTGATTAAGATGAGTGAACTGCTGGTACTTATGACATTCTTAGGTTAGCTTCTGGGCATCATTAGACATAGTGGGCCAGTAGTATCCTTGAAGTAGTGCTTTCCTGATTAGTGTGCAGTGGTATTCATGAACTCCATAAACTCCTTCATGGATTTCCTTGAGTATGTAATTCCCTTCCTTTGGGGATACACATTTGGACCATGGGTGTGAGAGGGATTTCCTGTAGAGCTCCCCATAATGGATAGAGTAGTGGGCTACCTTTATCTTTAGTTTTTAAGCCTACAGTTTGTCTTCTAGGAGTGTTCAATTTTCCAAGTATTATACTATTGGTTGCATCCATTCCGAGACTTCTCATACTTTCATGATATCTGGTTCCTCAGTGTTGGGTCTTATTAGTGCTTCAATGAACTCCATCCCCTTAAATGTCTGATTGTCTTCAGCTGCTGATTTGGCTAAGACGTCAGCCTTAGAGTTTTCATGTCTAGGTATCTGGACTATCTCCCACTATTCATTGTCTTTTTCAATCTTCCTCAAGAGCTGTATAAATTTTTCTATATATCTGGCGATGCTCGGATCCTTGATCTGGAATGTCCCATTGACCTAGTTTACTACTAGTTAAGAGTCCGAGTGTATTATGAAGTGTTCAACTCTGACTTTAATAGCCAATTTTGATCTTATGATGAGTGCCTCATATTTTGTGACATTATTGGTTGTGTTGTATTCTATTCGAACTGCATACTGGATGATAATTTTATTCAGACCCTTAAGGATAACCACAACACCAAATCCTTGAGTGGAGAATGCTTCATTCACATAGAGCTTTCATTTATAGTGCTTTGGTGATGGTGAGATCGTCTGGTGTCATTTTTTAAATGAAATCTGCTAATGCTTGAGCTTTCACCTACTATTAGGGCTCATAGTGGATGTTGAATTCTCCAAGTAATATTGACTATTAAACCAATATGCTCGATGTCTCAAGCCTTTGTAAAATTTTTCACAAGGGGAAGCGGGATTTGATAATGATGGGATGAGCATGGAAGTAGTGTTTGAGCTTCTATGATGCATGGACAATGGCCATGGCCAACTTATCCAATGTTGAGTACCAAACCTCAAACCCTCAGAGTATACCATGTTTTGCTAGCTCTCTTCTTTCGTTACTAGTACCGAAGCTATACATTCTTGACCCACCGAGAGGTATAAGTACAACATTTCTTCTAGGACTAGCCTGCTGAGTAGCCATGGTGATGATAGGAATTTTTTATCATCTTTAAAAAGCCACTTGGTAGTCTTCAGTCTAAACAAATTTCTTAAAATTTTTTTAAGCTCAAAATAGCGGCAGGCACCATCTAGCCAAGCAGGAGATGAAACATCTCAGAGTCATGATCCTGCCATTTAGCTTCTATAACTCATGGATAGTCTTTAGAGCTTTCTTCTTGAGAATGGCCTCCATATTTTTTGGGTTGGCCTCAATACCTCTATGGGATATCAAGAATCCTAAGAATTTGCCTGCTTTGACTCCGAAATGCATTTGTCCGGAATCAGCTTGATCTTGGATTCATTTAGTAATTGGAGGACCTGATCCAGGTCCATTGGGTGTTGCTTTATATACTTGCTCTTGATAATAATGTTGTACATGTATACTTCCACATTTTTCCCAATCTGATCCAGAAGTACATGGTTTATCATCCTCTGATATATTGCTCCGACATTCTTTAGTTTGAAGGGCATCACCTTGTAGTAATAAAGACCTTTGTGGGTGATAAAGGATGTCTTCTCTTGATCTTCCCTCTTCATTGGTATATGGTGATATCCTTGCACTACGTCAACAAAACTATATAGATAGTGGCTAGCTATGAAGTCTACTAGTTGGTCAATTATAGGTAGTGGGTAGCTGTCCTTGGGGCATGCCCAGTTAAGGTCAATATAGCTCACACACATCCTATATTTACCGTTTGATTTATTGACTAGTACCATATTGGCTACCCATTTTGGGTGGGTCACTTCTTTGATAAACTTGACTTCTTTATTTCCTCAGTGATTATCTTCTGCCTCTTGTATGCAAAGTTTCTTTTCTTATGGATCACTAGCTTTGCCCCTAGTATGATTTTTAAGTTATGACATACAATATGAGGATCTACCCCAATTATTTCAAATGCTTGAGAAGGAAAATCTTCTGAGTGCCTAATGAGGACTTCACTTATTTCGTGCTTAGTGTCATAATCTAGCTCATTACTGATCTTCACCATTCTCCTATTGTTAATTTATAATGTCTTAGAGTCATCGATTGGTTGTGGTCCAGTGCCTTGCTTCTCTACTTCTCATGCTTCTAGGGGGAAGGCTTCTGTTTGAGGCTTTATTGCCATGTGGTAGCACTGTCTAGTCATGTACTGATCTCCGTTGATCATAAAAGTTCTTCCCTTGATTGGAATTTTCATAGTTAGGTGTCAAATGCTTATTACTGTATGTATTTCGTAAAGCATTGGTCATCCGATGATGATGTTGTATGCTAATGGGAGATCCACCACATTGAACAGAACTTTAATGAATTTTTTCTTTTCATTATCCCAATTTCCAATTTCCAAATTTAACTTTACAATTCCCATCAGTTATATGGTTCCTCCATAAAAGCTTGTAATGGGATTTTGGATGGTTTTCAAGTTGGTGATGGAGCCTCCCATGGCTTTGTAAGCATTCCAAGATAACGTGTTGATGGCGTTTCCATTATCAACTAATAACCTCTTCACTAGATAATTGTTAATTTATTAATTTACCACCAAGAAATCACAATGGGGATGGCGAACATGAAACCCATCTTTTGAATCAAATACGATCTCTATTTTCTTGAAGGATGGCCCTTCTCCATGGCTCCTTTTAGGTTTCTTCTTAGCATTTTCTCCTCCAATAATCATGTTAATGACACCGCCCAGCTCATTCCAAGCCTTCTTTACTTCTAGCCTACCTTGCCCTTAGGCATCCAGATTCTTAATTCCTATGGATGCATCAATGAAATTACTGAGTTTACCATTCTACACCAGTCTTTCTATGGCATTCTTCATATCTTTAAGGCCTCAGTGTCATGCCCGTATTCCTAGTGATACTAGCAATAGTGCCCCCTATCCTACATGGCTCTCTAGCTCGGGCTTATTCTTCTGGCTAGGGTAATTCCTATGCCATTATGTTTGACACATATGATGATTCTGGATCTTGAGTTATTTAAAGGTGTGTATTTGTCTGTTTCCTTCTCAAATCTTTCTACCAGGTTTCTGAAATTTATTTTTTGCAATCTTCCTCATCTAGATCTTTATCTTTCCACTTTGGTTGGTGGTTTTTCTTCTTCCTTTCACTTCCTTCTATATTTATCCATCTTTATCATTTTGACTGCCATAGCTATTACTTCCGCAAAAGTTCTAGGTTCTTTCATCATTATCTTGTCTTTAAGCTTTCTAAGTCTAGTGCCATTTTTGAAAGCTTCTATAGTAACTTTGTCTACAATGTTTTCGATTTGCATGGCTACCTTATTAAATCAATTAAAGTAGCTTCGTAGGGACTCATCAGCCTTCTATTGACACATCTGGAGATCATTGATGTTTTTGGCAGGGGGAATGTTAGTGACAAACTTGGTATGAAACTTCTTCCAAATCCTCAAAAGAGGTGACAAATTTCTCTGGGAGCTGATGAAATCATTTTTGGGAATTCTTTGTGAGTGTGCTTAGGAAGACCCTGCACATGATTCCATCATTCATATTCTGGAGCAACATTCTTATTATAAACAAGGATATGTGGTTAATAAGATCTCCAGTCCCATCATATAGATCTAGTTGTGGGATTCTGAACTTGGTTGGGATCTCTGTCCAAATTATCCTTTTTATTAATGACGTTTTGCCTTCCATAATACATCCATCTTCCTTCATTGGTCTCGTGCAGGCTTTATGTATAACTTCTTCAACCATCTAGGGTTTACTTTGAGTCATCGAGAGCTGGAATGGTTGAGCTAGATTCCCCTACTGGAACTTTACTTTTCCCTTTTTTCACCTCAGGTATCTCTTAAAGTGTTGTGTTATTGTCCATGTGAGCTGCCACAGGGTTGCCGCTTTGAACTAAGGTGTTCAATTATTATTTCATTAGGGCTATATATGCTTGGATGTTTTGTATCATTGCTTCCTTGTTAGTTGGGGTGAGGTTGAGTGTTTGGGTTATAGTGTTTAGGTTAAGCGTAGTTATAGCTGGTGCATCTATTAGGCTTGGAAAAGTAAATAAAGGTATCGGTTGGTGATGGTATTGCAATAGGGCATAATATGGAAGGTTGGTGCCCAAAGCCGGCCACCCCTGGGTATTTCCAAAAGGAAATTTTCTGCCTCTATATGAAGGTTTGACATACTAGAAAGTTGCTGGAGGTACTACTGTTGGGAGAGGTGTTGACAGATTGATTGGACAAATGGGTACCGAGAGGTGAATGTGAGTTTTAAGAGTCGAGATTGGTAATGGACTGGAAGTCATGGTGTTAATGTCTTAATTTGGCAGATATATGAAAGGCTTTTCCTAAGAGTTCCCCACAGACGATGCCACTTGATAACTTGTTTTAAGAACTCTTAAGCTTGGACCCTTGTAGGTGATCAACAAAGGGTAGGGTGAGAGGTGGAAAGGATCCCTATAAACACTTTGATGCCTAAGTAAGAAAATAGAAAGAGAATCTAGAGAGAAAATGAGGGCAACTATAATATGAGAGAATAGAATAAATGAGAATGAGGGATATGGTCCTATTTATAATGATACTTGAACCTAAAAAGGGTAGGATTCCTCCTTGGATAGGAATCTTAGACCAAATATGAGAGTATTCCTTCTTCGTTTGGGAGTCTTCTTGAGGCAAGAACCTTTCCCTAAATGGATTTAACTGCCTTCCCTTTCCAAGTGACCTATATAGGAAACAAAGTTCTTTAATAAAATAGGAATTTATGCATGTGGGATATCACTAGGATTCATCTCAGTTAATACACAACAACTATCAGCACTCCAAAGGCCCCATTAGTAGTGATCACTTGGTTATTTGTATTGTATTTAGAGGGAATAGCTGTAAATTGTTATCATGTGTTGGAAAAGTTTTTAGGTGCTAACTAAAAAGAACTTTGTACTACTTTTTTGAAACAGTATGATTATAACACAAGATTGGAACTGATTAAGCAAAAATCAAATGAATCCTTTTTTGATTTCTTGACCAGATTTATGATAAGGCAGGATTAATGAAAAACAAGTTAATTGAGAAAGATTAAGTTAGGATGATAGTACATAACGTGTTGCCTAATTTGGTTGAGAGATTACAAATCATGAATCCCAAAACATTTATAGACTTGTGCGATGATGGTTTGCAAGCCAAAGAGATTAAGAGTGAGAAGAATAAAAGTTTTAGAAGTATAGGAACCCCCAAAATTAGCCAACTGAGGGCACACAATAAGGAAGTACTAGCCAAGCTGTGGAGGTGTGTGCAGTTTAGTAGCCCAGGAGATTCTTAAATTTTAACCAACCACTTTGCAAAGTCCTAGACCATTTGATCCAAAAGGCCTGCTTAGACCTTTAACCTTTTGCAAACCACCAAACCTAAATGTTCTAGGCTACGACCCAAACAACTACTATAAATTTCACTAAGTAGCTAGCCACTCCATAGACACCTATATCCATTTAAAACATGAAATCCAAAACCTTATAGACTTTGGACAAATCATAGACTTTGTGGGGGTATAGGACAATATCTAGAACTGCCATGAGCCAAACACTATTCTCTTTAGTGTATGGTTGTGAAGCAGTTTTGCCTATAGCAATTGAGATCAAATCTTTGAGAGTGGTTATGGAAGCTAAAATACTTAAGAATGAATGGGAGCAAAAGAGATATAATCATTTGGTATATCTAAATGAAAAGAGGATGAATACTTTATTTAATACTCAGATATATTAGAGAATGATAGCAAGATCATGTAATAAAAAGGTTTAGACTAGAAAGATAATAGTTATGGACATGGTGTTAAAATAATCTAAAGCAATAGTATTTGATCCAAAAGGAAAGTTCAGACCAAATTAAGATGGACCATGTTTAGTCAAGTCAATCGTACCTAAGGGAGCTGCAAAAATATCAGTTCTTAAAAGGAATGAGTTCAATGAGCAAATCAACCTAGATCATCTCAAGAAATACTATCTTTAAAAAAGAGAAAATAATAATAATATGAAAGAAATAAAAGTCCACTGGCTAGAAAACTTAAAAAGGCTAGTCAAACAAAAATTATGGCATTGCTGTTGTTTAGAAAACTCGCAAAGGGCTGGTCATGTAGAAATTAGGGAAATAAAAGGGAGGGAAAAATATTCAGTTAGAAAATCTTAAAAGACTAGCTGATAACATGAGTTATATCATGTGATGTAATAAATGTACTCATTTTGGCCCTAATAAATGAAGCAAATTGAAATGAAAATTTTGTTTGAATATTGCATATCATATCTTTATTATAAGGCATAAGTACCTAAGGAAAAAATAAAGCATGAAAAGCCTAAAAAACCATATCTATGATATCATTACCCTAAATATGTCTTGGTTTCTTCTTTTTTGATTCATCCTGGAACACTTGAGTCTTTTTGTACTTAGCAAATCCATATGGCTTTGTAGTTTGCATAATAACCCAAGCTTTGTAGTTATCATCAATAGTCACATTGGCATTCAAATGCATGTTTTGCTCAAAGTTCCTACGAGGCCACAAGCTCCTAACCTTGTCCAGAAAGTCCTGTCTCAAATGGAAGCCTTCAAAGTCAGTAAGAACAATGACAATGAACTATTAGCAACCATATTGATAGTAAAGAAGTGAAGGGGAGAAAAAGGTAGATAAACGTAGCCTAGAAATAGGAACACTATGATCATATAGCTTAATGGTCATGAACTTCAATTTCCACCAAGGGCAGACCCATGTGATCTCAGTCTTTGCAATGCCCCTCAACCAGTCAACCGATTGGTTTATATTAAGCTTATCCTTCATCTTTAATGGATGAGACTATAGTTGATGAGGTTGATAAGTCAAAGGGTTGGCAGGAATGATAAGCAAACTTAGCTTTTCCTATAGCCAGATCTAAAAAAAAAAGTTCGTTGAGTTGAAAACCTAAAAGGGTAGCTTAGGCAAAAGTTAGGGCTAGCCTGCTAAGTTAAAAAACTAAAAAGGTGACTTAGGCAAAAGCTTAGGCAAATAAAAGATTCTAGTTACGCACCTAAAGGAGAAGTAAATTGCCTGAAAGATGATTCTGAGTTCTAAAGTTGTCCAGTCTTATGATAGTTTTAGTAAGAATAATGAGCATAGGGTCAACTCTAGCTTGTACCTGGTGTATAATACTCACAATCTATATGTCAGCATTTCCATGAGATGAAACTAGCAAAAACTGTGCATAAAGACAAAAAGCAACGGTTCTAGTCCAAGTAGCACTGTTCTTATCTTTAGTTTCATAAAAAATAATCAGAGAAGATAGATCGATGGTCCTAACATTGTGAGCATACAGATAGATGTCATATGGTGGCAAATTAAAGAATGCTACTAGCTTATCAGGAAACTACAGGGTCAAATCAAGAAGAGCAATAATGGTAGTTGAGTCTAATGATCACCCCAAGATAACAGCAAATTCTTCAATCATTGGGCATAACTCTTGCCCATTGAATCTAAACACATAGTCCTTAGCATCCCAAAAAGTTATAGTAGCATGCAAAAATTTATTATCGATATTCAAATGCTGAAGGGATTTTAGTGACTTGTAATGAAAAGGGAGAAAGTTTTTCCATTGATTTCCATCAAGGGAGAAAGTTTTTCCACTGATTTCCATTAAGGCTCTTAAGGAATTTCTTCATCAATTAGAGAGTTGCTTGAGTCATAATTGAAAGTGTAGAGAATAAGGAATAATTCCCCCTGTGTGTTCTTTATATAGAGAAGGAAAATGAGTCCATATGAGAAAAGGATTCTATTTGCTCAAGGAATATGGATAAGATGAGGTGATAGAATCTAAAAGAGATAAGGATAAATTAATTATTAAAGGGATAATATTCATTATTTATCTTTTTAATTAATTAGTTATTTATTTGATTATTCAGTATTATCCATTGTTAGAAGGATTTTAATGGAAGAAGTTTACTCAAAAGTATATACCAATTCAAGTGATACGTAACAGTACTCTGAACAGTGCAGAATCCAAAAAGTAATAGTACTACAAAAACATTCAAATAAATGCATGCTAAGAGTCATAAATAAATATAGTCGTAATCATTCATCATGAGCTCCCAAATCAAGCTATGGCCTCCATCCCCCAATCAGGTTATCATGCTGATAAGTATCTAAAAGTCTAGCACATTAAGTCCCAACACTATGAGGATTAATGCCCAAATCTGCAAGCTATTGGTGAAGCATCGTATTCATGCTCTAGACTACTAGAATAACTCTGCACATATGGGAAATGTCATATCATATGCATTTCATGCATAATATGCATAAAATTTGCATTTTTCAGTGTATATACTTACTCGCCAACTATTTGTGACCTGCCTAGTAAATAACCTTTGAGATGAGGCAAGACTGTGCAAATACTCTGCCTATGTCCAAGGAACCTATTTTGTAAAATTTTCTATTAACATCCATGTCAAGTGTATAGATCATGTAGGAAATAAGTTAGATAGACTCACATGAGAAGTATTTGTTAGAGAAAAGCTAGGAAGTTGAGCATTGCTAAAGTGCATATACTGCTCAAACAGAGTCTGAATAGCAGGAGCCCAATAAAGCATGGACCTATCTAGAAGAGAGACATCACTAAGGAAAACACCAATAAAAGCCCCCTCACGACTAGTCCCAACATCTGAGTATAGTGTGTATGACTAGGTTTGGGCTCAGATCTCTCAGTATTAGGACCAATCTCAGTCCTTTGAGCAGTGTCGATCTCTTCCCCCATCACTTCAATAGTAGGGGAACTAATCTCCTTAAACTATGAAAAAGAATAAGTAATTTATGGGTTCTAAAAGAATAAATGAAATGATCAGAAGTTACCTCAGCATGGTTAGTAGGAATCTGCTTTATAAGGTTCTCATGAATGAACTACCAATAATGGTGAGATTGCTCAAGTAAAGTGGAGGCAACATATCCCTATAGTGCCTCTCTCAGCTCTGAACCCATCAGGTACAAGCTATAGAACATCGAAGGAGGGATATCAGAAGGAATACGACGTCATGAAGGTCCATAAGACCAATGATATACTCGTTCCCCTAGTTACCACATTTGAAAACCATATCCAGGGAGTAAAATCCTTATGGACTCAAGACGTACCACTCTAGCCATAAAATTGTATCTCTGGACATTATCAGCTCCCTCCAGCCAATCAAAATTAATTTGCAAATTATGATAATTAAGTTTAACTTGCATTATAAAATACTGATGATTTTGTTTTCTTACTAGGTGCCACTTAATGAAGTTTATCTAATCACAATACATCTGAAGAATATTTCTAATGCTGGCTAGATGGGAAAAACCCCATCTCTGCATCAGTGGGAGACTCCTGTCGAAGCTAATAGCATCAAAACCCCGAATCAGCCCAATCTCTATACTCCAAATCTATAAAAGAAAAAAATAAATCAGTAAATCATGCAAAAAAATAATAGCATACATGGAAGACATGCCAAAAGCCACACATCATGATAGCTCCTCTACATATGGTATCCAATCTATAGTAAAGATAGGCTAATGTAGTAGATCCCCAATCAAGGATAGCAACTTGACTTAAGTCATGAAGGGGGCCGAATAAAGCAATGCTGACCTTGTGACCAGTCTCATAGAATAGAGTCATGCCTAGCAGTATAAGGAGGAGACACCTCACCTTCTAAGCAATTTGACAGGGAGTAGTAGTGGGTAGACATCTAAATCCCTCAACTAGAGATGAAAGGAGAACATTTTTCTAATTCTTCCACATTGGGACAAACCCAATCAAGTTACACATGTACTAACTCCGTGCATCTTCAGAAAAACCATAATAATTAATATTGAAAGCAATAGGAATTCTTCTAAAGGCAATCCCAGTGATGGTAGAAAAACTCGTAGGAGAAATAGTCAGTTCCCCTATACGAGTGTAAAAAGTTTGGGTGGTGTCCATCCACTTCTTAATCAAAGTAAATAGAGAATAATGGTCATATTGGCCCCAAACTAGCAGCTTGTGAAATAATTCTCGAGCTTTGTGAAAATAGCCCATGAATTTCATTGGTCGTTGCATGAAATTCAAGAATAAAAAAAATAAAAAATTTTAGTTGGAAATATGGAATGCCAATTGACATTAGGCAATGGCGATAAGAAATTAGGATGGTGATTGAAAATGCAGACTTCTGATCAGGATTCTAGACATTCAATCGGACATATAGCAAACCTGAGGTAAAATTTTCATATTTTCAGGGTTTAATTTCAAAATTTCATGCATTTTCAAATAGTTTCTAATTTAATTTGAATAATGTGCATACTAATTTACATCCTAAAATTGATTCTGATTACTAACTACATAAATAATTATTTTGTAGAAATGAGGAAATATTATTTCATTGGCCACATCTGTACACTTATGGAGATGTAGGTAAGTCAGAGGAAGGACGGTGGAGCCTTCTCAAAGTCCAAGAATATTCTAAAGAAAATGGGGAAGCAGAATAATCGGATATGTTGGAATTTTAGCTCCCTTATATGGTATATATCATGGGGCAACCATAGGATTTGATGGATTATACATTAGACGTTAGATGATCAAGTAATCAAAGAAAAAGAAAATCAATGCAAAGAGAAAATGAATGAAAATGAAAATGAAAGGAGAAATGGAACATAACATGCAAAAGTGAAGTATATAGGATGAAAAATATCCATTTTGATCCACTAAAACTTTCTTGCATTAATGTCCAAATTTCTTCCTTATAATTTGGTCCATTTATAATTAACTTATGAAATTCTTATCATTAATTAATAATTCACTGAATTATTAATTACATAGTTAGTCTGTATTAAAATTTTGAATCCTTTGTCAAGTATAGAATATAGAATATAATTACAGAATTTGATTTTTGCATTTTACATGCATTATCATTTTCGTCAAAGACTTTAAATCTATTTTGTAATATACTACACAGTAGTTATAATAGAAATTTCAGATTATATCGCTACGCATTGCCTAGTAGTCATAACATGAATTTCAAATTCAATATATTTTATGCTACAAAGCAGTTATAATATGAACTTTCAAATCTTTTGATCTACCAGACACTACACAGTAGTTAAGGGATCATTGTTAGACGTTCCACATGAAATATAGCACATTTTTCAAATCATGAATCGCTAAACATCCCATAGGGAATATAGAAAAATTTTAAATCATAGATTGCCAGATGTTCCAAAGGAACTATAGCACGTTTCTTTTAAAAAAAATCATAAATCACTAAACATCCCACAGACAATATAGCGAGAATCATTACGTATATTTCATTAAACGTCTCATAGGGAATATAACGAAATCCATTATCATTAGACCTTTGAAAAGGAATATAGTGCAGTTCACCAGACACTACATAGTACTTATGGTATTATTGCTAGATGTTCCATAGGAGCTATAACATGTTCTCAAATCATGAAACACTAAACGTCCTATAGGGAATATAGTGAAACTCATTTGTATATATCTCACTAGACGTTCCACAAGAAATATAGTAAAGCATGCTAAACATAGTATTTTTCTTAAAATTACACTGTAATTTAAGTATCAATCCATCAATTAGGATACAGTACCCTAATTCTTTCCTTTGAAATTATGTGCTTTTATTACTTTGCCATAATTTTTCAAGCAAATGGCGATAAAGGGGGCAACTATGAGCACCCAATTTCATGATGCAATTATGGATGAATGTGAAAAAAGCCTCTATGATGATAATTTAATAAAAAATTAACCTCTAGTATTAAGTTTAGTGATTTTAAGGACTAAATTGCAACATTTTTTGGGTTTAATTGTAAAAAATTGACTTTTGTAAGGGTATATTTAGAAATGTGCAACCAGCATTATGCTATGCCAATCGACATCATATAATTCCAATTGGCATTACACAATGCCGATCGATGCTAGTCAAAATTTTGGAATGTCGGGGCGCTAAAAAATTCAATATAAATATTTTTTTCTCACTGTGATTAGTCCAAATTTAATTTATAAATAAATTAATTTGAGTATTTATCTATAGGTTTTGATCCAGTACACGTCTCTTACATGTATAATCTTCTTTTTTGAAGTTAAAATTCTTATCCTATTTTTTAGGAAAGGAGAGATAAGAGCTATTGTGATCACGTAAGCGGTTAGTTGAGGAATGGGATATAAAAAGAAAAGAATGACAGAGAAGAAAAGAAAGGGATGAGAGGGGGGGGGGTAAAAAAAACCTTAATCAATTGTTGCAACAGAGGTTGATTGAGAAAAAGAGAGAACACCTAACCTGATACTATCATTTCAAAACCCTTTTTTTAAAAAAAAAAAAACAAAGTATGTTCTTTAAAAAAAAAATGTCTAGAAATCAAGAAAGCGCAAAGTCAATTTTCTTAAAATGATGAAATCCCAATCCAAGGGGCATTCAAATAGTATATGCACAACATTACTCATCTTCTACTCCTTTATTTTTATTAGTTCTTTCTTTTATATCATTATTTTCTTTTATTATTTTTTATTTTATTTTTCTGTGTTTTTTATTCAGATTTTATTTTCATTGTTTTGTTTTCTTTGTTCATTAATTCAAATCTTATTTTCTTTTTCTTTTTTTGATTTTTTCTGTTTCATGATTCTGATAATGAACACTTGATTGAACCAAGGAATCTCATATAGAATCCATGAATGAAAGCCAAGAGTTAAGATCCCAATTCAATTTAATTTTATTATGTTTGGTTTAGTTTATTTTATTGTATTTTTTTAGGTTTTGAATTTGTTTAATATGTCTTGTTAAGGGTTGTATTTATTTTTATTTTCTTTATTATTTTAGTAGATTTTGTAATAGCCCCAATGGTGGGAATAATGAAAATTTAGTTCTCTTGTTCTTAAAAATTAATTAGTAAATTAGGTTCAATTTGGTAAATCCAAATTAAAATAAATGGAGGAAGTAGATTAATTTAGCTTACATGTTAATTAAAATTAGGGTTATTTTTAGTAGAAATAATTTAATTGCATGGTTGAATTTTTTTTTTTTTTTTTTTGTGTTTTTGGGCTTGCTTATTCTTTTTATGTGTTTTGAGCTCTAGGCCCATATTAAGCTCTAACCCATTTAAATGATTTTAGGTTTAAATAGTTCTTTATTAGCCCATTTTACTTAATAGGTCTAGATTTTAATTGAAATGCATTTTAGGTCAATAATTAACTTGATTTAGGTTAGAGATAATTTAGAACCATTAGAGATAATTTAGGCCCATTTAGCTAATTAGATATAAACCCACCTAATTTAATTTAATTGATTTACACTTAGCCTATTAAATAAAAGCCTTTTCTAGAACTTGTAGATTTATGATCACCTTAGAATTAAAACATGTAGAATTAGGCCCACTAATTTAAATATTTCATAATTTGTAGAATTAGACCCACTCTTAGAATTCAAATAAGTATACTTAGGTTCACTTAATTAAAATAAAATAGTATTTAGGCCCATTAGTCTTTAGGCTCACTTGTAAATTAAATCATGTAGATTTAGCTCATTTAATTAAAATCAATGTAGATTAGACTAACTTAGGGATTATGAAAAATGCATTGTTTATATGTATTTTCATAACTAATTTGCTTGGAGTTAATTGGTTTAAATAAGGGTTTATATGAAATTGCATGTAAATAGAGGAGAACATAATAATTTATAAAATAATTCTAAATAAACACAAGACTAAAAGAAGTTGGTATTTTGTATTTAGAATCTCTTGGTTGTGGTGCTAGCTTTCTTTTAGAGAATCAAGTACCACCATTTTTATTTGTCTTAGTTATTACCCTAGGGGTGACTCCTCATCTCCATGTCATGTCTTTGTAATTATGCTTAGTGTGTTCTTTAGAGCCTTGAGCTCAAACAGTATCATGGTTGATAAAATATTAAGCAGGCACTAAACCCCTCAACCCCATAATAGAGTGTGTAAACTTTATGAAGAGCGCGTAGAGCATCAAAGTGCACATGGAAGCATATACTATGTATGACCACACACACTTGGCATGGCCACATGCAAAAACCTCATTGTATGAGCATGACCACGCCCCTACCACCCTATTCTACCTAATTTTTCCTATAAATGAACCCCTTCACACTCCATTTTAGAGGGGGGAGCAAGTGGAAACACACACACTCAAAAATAGGCCCGATCAAAGGTGTTGAAAACCCCTTTCCAAATAGTTTTTGCTCTCCCATAGCCTTTCCCTTAGGTTGTTAGATCACTTTCCCACCAAACCAAGTCTCATCTTTGTCAAAGCACACTTCAAAGGTATACAATCTAGCATCATTCTACTATTATTTTGAACTTCTTGACCAGGAAAGCTTGATAATCTCTTGAAGCTAAAGCTTTAAAGCTCACACAAGCTTAGTTAAGTATGAGGATCACACAATTATTTTAGCATGTTTATTTTATCGCATTGCATTTTATTTTACAGTTGCTAGCATTTGGGAATACTATTATGCTAATGTGATGAGACTAGTAATCTTGCATGTTGCTTGAATAATATATGCTTCATTATGCTCATTTCACATCATCATTCTACATCCTTTATTTCTGAAATTATGAAATCACATCATAAATACCAATAATGTGAAAAGTTTATATCCCAAAATAGAGTTATCATGCTCTCAGTCTAATGATGACCTCATGCATCCTTTACATTATCATTATATATCATCATAACATAAATAATCACTACAAGCATGCACGATCATCTTATTATTCATGAAATTGAGTAAGTTGTGTAAATGATCGTATTATTCTTACAGATCAATCTTACTAGATTTATCTTTCTGCAATCTTTCCTTTTTCATATGTATTTTATTAAGAAAAGGATGTAATAAAATTTTTAGCTTTATTATATTATAGTATCTAATGTACTATGTGAATGTTATACAAACTATCATTACTTAAATTAGGGTGTTGTAGTAGCTATACTTCGAATATCGTATAATGAAACATAGTCAAAAAGTAGCTATGATCCATCAAACTTGAAAATCTATACTAGGGACAATACTCACTGAGTGACCCAATGTTATCCCTTTCCTTTCCCGATTTTCTAAAAATTGGGTGATGACTCCATAAAATCAAAAGTGTCTTATCCTCACGAGACCAACCATTTTTCTCTATTCAGTAAAGTTGCCATGTCCCTCGAAAATAGAACAACATGCTACACAGTCCAACATCCCAAACAATTGTCACTCATAGTGGCGATTCCATTAGGGACTTCTAAGTAAGAGGGATCGAATTAAAATGATTATTTATCATTATGCAATAATCAATTGTATACAGCCCCTCACCACTGCATTTGCTTTACACCTCACATGTGCACCACTTATCCCTAAAAGCCTCGATAATTCTAGATGACAGTAACACCATGATTCCACTCGAATCACAGGACAACAAAGATATGGTATTATCACCTTTAGTTTTTACTTGTGCATTCATCGGACTCATTTGACCAGAGTTTGTAACCCAAGTCCTTAAGGGTGGCAATCGAGTTATCAAAAGAATGCTAAACTTCCTAACCACAATCTGTAACCCTAGTCATATAGGGGCATTCTCACTAAAGGAACCTTTAGCCTTTCACCCTGAGTAAGCTCATATAGATAAACGAATAGCAACATCCACTAGGATTCTACCAAGCTATGCATGTTATCCTTATCCTAACACTATCTATTTGACCTGATATTTATAAATGGCATGACCCTCCTAGTGTCTATCATCGAATGACGTTGTAATGTCAGTTTTCATAGAAAATTTATGCTCAGGACCATGTGATTCTTATCTACTTTATGTGAACCCGAAGCATGAGAAATGATAAGAATCATGTACCTCAGCTTGAATAATCTATGCAAATTAATAAATAATAACATCCCTCAATGACGAAACCTACAAGATGTCATCCATTTATCCTTATCAGGTTAAATAAATGAGATAGGAACCTAACTAGATTGTGGACCTTTATGTCAAAAAAATCAAATCATAAACTATTAAATGATACTTTCATGACTCACAGTAAATATATTAAATATTAATGTAGGGGTGAGAACTCAGCCTCCCTTTGATTGGTCCTATACATACAAGTGCATACAGGCTCTGGACATCATTTAAAGCCTGACAATTGAGCATCACATTGACATCATGTGATTACCTTAAGCATATTTGAGTATCATTCCTTAGTTTACCTTTTGTTTCTAACCAACATAAATCGAAGCAGTCTAGTTTTGAGAGTGAAACCGCCTAGTTCTGAGAACAAAACCATAGTCCTCTAATGAATATAGGTTTAAAACTCACCTAGGAAAAAGACTGAATGACCTCATGGAGAAATAAGGTTGGAAGTGATAGCTTGCTTATGATTGGTTTGTTCACTGTATAGGAAAACTAACCAACTTTAAATTATGCATACATCATATATATATAGATAGAACGTACTAACCACTATTTCTTACAGGAATATTTTTCCATCATCGAATTTTTGGCATCCACTCCATGCATACATGCTCACCCTTTTCTTTTGCAGGCACACATCATGCATCATTCATTTAGCTAAGCCTAATAAATGTATAGGAATATGACATTCAAGCATGAGTGACCAAGAAGATAGCTCATATCAGCAATTCAAAGACAAACTAAAAAGGGGATCCAAAAGTTGCTCGCTAATGGCATTATAGCTGAAATCCTTTAAGCCCAAATTAAAGCCAAAAGTGCTTGATATGGGAATAGCACACCACTAAATGAAGCATCTACATCTATTTACTTGAGAGCATATAAGGTAAAGGGAATTCTCTATACTTCAGTTCAAGCTGATGATGATAATGACTACTACCAAGATCTCAAGAATGTACCAAAAGCTGTAAAAATTACTAACATGACCAGGCCTGAATCAAGAGGGGAGGTCAAACTATTGGCCAACATGATGGCTCAGTTGGAATTTTCCTTCAAAGATAAGGCAACTCATGGCTCTAAAAGTTTCACTTGCCTAGCACTATTCAAATATGAGCCACTTCCAAATGATTTTAAGCTACAAATCTTTACTAAGTTTGACAAAACAAGGGATCTGAGGGTCCATTTAAGGCAATATGGTACCTTTATGTCTTCTATAAAGCTTACAAAATCATAGATTGTTCGATTCTTCTTCATATCATTAAAGGAAGGATTAAGGGTATGGTTCTTTGACCTTGAAGATGAAATCAAAAGCGATTGGCTACTACTAACTTAGAAGTTTATCAAGTAATATGAATACAACACTAAGTTAGACATCACTCGAAGGGACCTTAAAACCACAAGGCAAAAACCTGGTGAAGCTTTCTTTGATTATATCACTAGATAGTGGGGAAAGGTAGTTAAGATGAGAAACTATCCTCCTGAGGATGAATAAATAGAGTTGATAATCAAAGGGCACTACCATACTTTAAAAAATAGATGATCTTTGATCATTATCCTGACTTTAGAGCTCTCCACCAAGCTAGGATTAGAATTGAGGATGAGGAACCTTATTAAGCCATAAACACTTTTTTCCATAATACCTAACCAACACATAAAACACCTTCACTTGAGCTACATAAATAAACATGATCCAACCCAACACCCACAGCTCACCATCTATCAATGCCATCAGACCACTAAGAAAATTCTCAAACTTTAACCTCCCACCATCCAAAGTATTCTAAAGGCTTCAATAAAAGATCCTCCTACAGCCACAAGAGCCTAGGCCTCTTCTAAACCCACTACCACCTCAAATTAACTAAAACTTGTTTTGCCACTTCACTAGATGCCTGGCTACACCACTAATACATGTAGAACTCTAAAAAATGCAATCCAATACCTCATTAACTCTGGAAAAATCAATGACCCAGAAAAATGAATGCAATCCAATACCTCATTGACTCTGGAAAAATCAATGACCCAGAAAAATGAATGCAATCCAATACCTCATTGACTCTGGAAAAATCAATGACCCAGAAAAATGACCAAGTAGCAAGACCAATCCTCTCCCAAACTATCAAAACATGCCTCCACCAACCATCAACATGATCTCCTCCAATATACCAAAAGACATTGTTGAAAAATCAATCCAAGCCATACAAGAAACCTAAGATAAGCCCTTAAAGGATAAACTCTCAAATCCCATTCTTGAGCCTCATGATTCTAGTGAAGATGAGTAATGCCCTTCTACATTTGAAAACATTTCAATGCCTCAAAAATTCCATACCCACTTAATGATGCAAAAAAGAACTAAGGATATAGCTCTCCCTATGAATGGTGAAGTGATTGATTGACCTTACATAGAAGAACAAACATAGACAAAAATTTCAGTAGTGACCATGAGATATAGGATTTACTGAGCTAGCCATCTAGGAAGTTAAACTACAAAGACAAGTACACAGTGCCTCCTGCTACTTACTCACTCTTAAAAGATATAGTACCATTAGGAATAGGAGAAGAATTTGACAACAAATATGGGATGGTCAGTACTATTCAACTTTAGAACCTGCAAATCATGGGGATAGACATATGGTACAACTTTGATGATCCTAAAATCATTGTCTAGGACCATAATAGTAGTACAAAAGCTAACAAGCAAGTAGTTATGGGCGGTTAATCATGTAACTCATAGTGGGTAGGTATATCAACCTCTTGAGAAAGAGAAGGAACCCTTTAAAAAGAAAGAAGTAGCAATGGATCAAGCTCCGGTCAAAGAGGAAGACACTATCCTTAAATAGCTCAAGAAAACTCAGGCACAAGCCAGTATCTGGGACCTACTCATGGCCTCCAAGAAGCATAAAGATGCCTTAATTAGACCACTAGATGAAGCAAAGATTACCACTAATGCCTTACCTTATGAGATGATAGCCTCTCTAATGAAAGCTCCTTCTAATGCAATTACCTTTTCAAACGAAGATTTACCCCCTCGAGGGAAGGGTCCATAATCATCCTCTCTTTCTATAGGCAACTGTCAGGACTAAGAATACCCCATGTCTTATGGCAAATGATGGGTCTACCATTAATGTTTGCCTCCTAAGGTTGCTATATAGGTTTGCGATGAATGTTGAAAACCTAGAGTAATACAATGTGGTTATACAAGCCTATGATGATTCAAAGGAGTCATCAACACTTTCAAAGCAGTAGTTACAATGGAAGATATCAAATCAGTAACAGAATTTACCATCCTAGACATCCCTCAAACTTTTGCCCTGTTGCTAGGAAAACCTTGGTTCCACCCACTAGGGGGCATACCTTCCATTGTGCATCAGAAGATCGTGTTCCCTCTAAATGGAAGGGTCATTACCATCCCTGCTAAAACAAATAACATTATTTCCTATCTAAACATGGTCCCACCAAGGTTATAGGTCTTTGTGATCAGTGATGATCATATTGATCCTAAAGTTGATGCTATGATGAAGAAGAGGCAATATCTGCCTAGAATAGGATTAAGAGGAAGAGACATTAGAGTCACAAAATTCCCTAACTTCTTATGATAGGCCAACAAAAATAGTTTAGGGTAAGATCTTAAAAAGAATATTAGGGCTAAGAAATCAACCTCTTTTATGGCTGAAAGCTCAACCCAAGTCTATCAAGGATAAGTTGAGGAATGGGTGAGCAATGGAATTAAGAAACTAGGGTTTGAGATCTTCAATGACACCATCAAGGAGAAGCACTTATCAAACATGATCACCGAGATTGAGATCTATGAGCTTATGGAAAACTTGGAGATAGAATTTGATACTGAAGCTACCAGTTATACCTAAGCTGCTGTCATCCTCAAATTTAGCATTGATGACATCCTATTTGAAGACGTTGCTGATGATGATCTCTTTACGTTTTCTTTGTTTGAAAATGATGATGTAATGAACTCCAAAGTTAATGCAATGAAATCTAACTTTGATTACTTGTTTGATGTCTTTCCTAATGGTAGTGTGCATTGCATTGATCAAAACATTAGCATATTTGACATTCATTCTATATTCCCTAAATCCTTTAACATTAGGATATAATCTAAACCACGCATTTTGCATATTTCAAAAGATGTTACCCTTAAAGAGAGGAGAGAAATTGAAAAATTATTAATAAAATATTCAAAAGTATTTGCTTGGACATATGACAATATGCCTGGTATTGATAGAGACATTGCTCAACATTTTATTCCTACCAAAGAAGGGTGCAAACTGGTAAAACAAAAACTGAGAAGACTCAAACTAGAATGGGCCCAACTAGTGAAAAAGGACATCGAGAAACTTATTAAGGAAAAATTCCTGGAGGTAGTAGACTATCCAGAATGGTTAACAAATGTGGTGCTAGTACCAAAGAAAGATGAAAGGGTTAGAATTTGCATTGACTATAGAGATCTGAATAAGGCATGCTTAAAGGATGATTTCCCACTACCTCACATAGACATACTGGTTGACAACGTCACCATATGTGCAATGTACTCCTTCATGGATGGATTCTCTAGGTACAATCAGATCCTAATGGCCATTATCGACAAAGCAAAGACAGTTTTCATAACATAATGGGGTACTTACTGCTACAGAGTAATGCCTTTTAGACTAAAGAATATAGGGGCAATCTATAAGAAAATGGCAACTATAATATTCCATTACATGATTCATAAAGAAGTGGGGGTATACGTCAATGACATGATGTTCAAGTCAAGAACTAGGGAAGAACACACCTCTGATCTTGAAAAGTTCCTTAGAAGGGTCAAAAAGTATAGTCTCAGGCTAAATCCAAAGAAATGCATATTTGGGGTCAACAATAGTGTGTGAACTAATCTTTAAGGTACTTAGAAAAGATCAGTCAACTGAATGGAATGAACAGTGTCAGGTAGCATTTGATAAAATTAGAAGATACCTAGCCAACCCATCAATTCTAAGACCACCTAAACTAGGGATACCTCTAACACTGTATCTGGCCATTAAAGGGAATGTAATCGGTGTAATGTTAGCCTAGGAGGAGAAATGAAAGCAGAACATGCAGACTACTAGTTGAGCAAGAAGATGCTACCATATGAGGAGAAGTACAGCCAAGTCAAATAAATATGCATGGCAATGATATAGGAAATGAAGAAACTCAAACACTACTTACAATCTTATAGAATTTAGGCTGTGTCTAAAATGGACAAAATGAAGTACCTTTACAAAGCT
This sequence comes from Mallotus nudiflorus, assembly GCA_947683625.1. NCBI lineage: Eukaryota > Viridiplantae > Streptophyta > Magnoliopsida > Malpighiales > Euphorbiaceae > Mallotus > Mallotus nudiflorus. Next base: position 792,258 of record CANTUR010000238.1, read on the forward strand.
CCCTCTCTAGTGGGGAAATTTGCCAAGTGGCTCGTACTACTAATAGAATTCGATGTGTAATATCTAACTAAGAAGATAGTAAAAAGGAGAGCAGTGTTTGAATTTCTAGCTTTTAACCCTATTATAGACTTAGAAGAAATCCAACTAGACTTCCCAGACCATCTCTACTTATTCATTGAGATCCAAGGATAGTGTATGTACTTTGGCAAAGCAGTTAATTAGTTCGGTGCTGGAATCAATGTCATATTACAATCTCCAAAAGGTGAAGTAGTACCAATTTCCAAAAAGCTCGAGTTTAGAGTCATAAATAATGAAGTAGAATATGAGGCATGCACACTCAAAATAAAAGTACTGACAGCCCTGGATGTCACAGAATTTAAAATCTTCAAAGATTCCATGCTGGTAATTAATTATGCCATGAAAGAGTGGTAACTGAAAGAGCAACACTTAAAGCCTTATCTAGACCACTCGAGACTACTCACCATGTCTTTATAAAAATATAGATTCACTTATCTCCCCAAGAATCACATTCAGATGGTAGATGCACTTGCTTCCCTAGCATTAGTATAGGAAGGGCCATCCAAAATGCCCATGAAGCCTCTGATTCTACTCAGATCGAGACAACTTTATGATAAAAACTACAGAATAGCGAATAAAAAAGAAGCTAAAAAGCCCTAGTTCTATGACCTCTAGAGATATCTAAAGGAATGACCCTATCCTGATCAAGTAGATGAAAGAGATAAAGTAGTCATTTAATGACTAGCATCAAAATTCACATTGCACGAGGGTGTGTTATATAGGAGAACCTCATATAGGTTGCAACTTTGATGCCCAGATGAAACTAAAGCTAAAAGAGCAGTATAAGGAAGTATTGAGGGTGTTTATTGATGATGATGATAGAAGACTGCATCAAATTTGTAAGGAAATGCCACAAGTTCCAGATCCATAGGAATGTCAGCCACTTTCCCTGAACATAACTACACTACATCTCCTCTCTATAGCCCTTCTTAGCATGGGGACTAGAAATAATTAGGGAAATTCACCTGACAACCTTGAATGAACATAGATTCATCAAAGTGGAAGTGGACTACTTTACAAAATAGGTCAAAATAGAATCATTCATAAGGATAAGAGCCAAGTAAGTGGCTAAGTTCATCAAAAGAAACCTATTCTATCGATATGGGATACCCCATCATATTATCTCTGACAACAGTGTCCAATTCCAAAAGGAAGTTAGAGAGCTACTAAGGAGTTATAAGGTGGAACATCATAAATCTTCTCCCCACCGACCACAAGCAAATGGGGCCATTAAAGCTACAAATAAGAACATAAAAAAGATCTTGTCAAAGATGACTTAAACTTACTGAGATTGTGCAAACAGATTACCACCTACCTTATAGGGGTACCAAACAATGGTCAGAACTTCAACAGGAGTAACTCCTTTCTCACTAGTGTATGGATCAGAAGTAGTTCTTCCAATCGAAATAGAGATCAAGTCTCTTGAGGTAGCAATCCAATCTGAATTTCTAGGAGTACAATAGGCTCAACAGAGGTATGACAATCTCACTCTCTTAGACAGCCATAGGCTCAAGGCTCTATATCACATATAGTTGTATTAGGCTCGACTAGCCAAGACCTTCAATAGAAGAGTAAAACACAAGAGTGTGAAAGTAGGAGACTAAGTGTTAAAGCAAACAAGATAGAATATTCTAGACCCTAGAGGGAAATTCATACCAAACTGGGAAGGCCCATACCTGGTCAAACATGTTTTATCAAAAGGAGCAGTCAAGCTAATGGATTCTAAAGGAAATCAATTCTTTGAGCCTATTAATATAGACTACATGAAGAAGTACTATGTGTAAGGAAAAAAATCATCTCACTAAATCGAAAACCTAAAGAGGTAGCTCAAGTATAAGTTAGAGACTTCCCACTGAGGTAGAAACCTAAAAATGGTATCTCAGGAAAAAATTAAGGAAAGAGAGAAAATACTTAACTAGAAAACCTAAGAAGGCTAGTTAAGGATAAGGGTAACCTCAAATTTAAAATTTGTACAAATGCACCTATGCTTTTCATAAATGATTATAGTGAAATGAGAATGATTGCCAATTTATGCAAAATGTCTTTGAAAAATTCAACACATTTTATCATCATGAATTGCATCAAGCATGCTTTGCATTTTCCTTCATTACATGACCATGGTTCTTACCATCCTCTCTTTAAGATCAGCCAATATCCTATAGTAAAAAAAAAAGCTCAGCTAAATGTGAAAAGCTCTGAAAGGAGATACCTTAAGTAAAAAAGGGAAGAAAAAAAATCCCAGCTAAGTGCAAAAATCTCCAAAAGGAGATGCCTTAGGCAAAAAAAGGAAAAGAGGCAAACGATAGTAATGGCAAACATCATCATCAATGATACATAAGCAGGAAGCATATACAGTCATTATCGTACAAGCACCATACAAACATGTAGGACAAACGCCCAAATATGACACCCAAAGTCCATAACTTTGGGAAAATAATTCAACAAAGAAAACCACAAGCCAAAAATCCTACACTTAGCTCCTAAAATAACTACATTGGTTGTGGTTGCCATCAGAAGCAAGCAATGGTCCTACTCAAGCATCCCCCTCGTCTGAACCTGACTCATTATCGTTCATCATAGAGGATGAAAACCGTGACTCCAGCTCATTTATGCGATCACGATAAGATGCATGCTCTCGCTCCCATTGAAGACTAGCGAGATAGTGCTCAATCTGCATTATATATTGCATATCATACACCCATACATAAAACATGTGCATAAAATAAATAGGTACAATAAAGAAGACATACCCTTTATATGGTAGCAAACTCCAAAAAGTAATGTTGCGCACTCCTTGCAATAGTATACTAGTACTGACTAGAGAAGATAGGAATCTACAAAAGCAAGCAAATAAGTCAACCACCACTCACTAAATAAATGAAACATAGGCAAGAATAAGTGAAGAACACGAACATGGGTAGCATCAGCAGGAGCAACACCTGATTAAGGAAAGCTAGGCCTAGGCAAATCAAAGCTCACTACTCTACCAAGAATATCTATCCCAAGTAAAGACAAAGATGGTCGAACTGTCAAATCCCCAAGAATATTACTACCAGAAGCCATACTACTGGCATAGGTAGTTGCCTCAGTATGGAACATGCCCTCATCCTCTTTAAAATGAGATCTAAATAATCTCTGATGTAGCTGTAGATAAGTTTTCACAACTCACATCAATTACAGTTTATTGCTAATAAAGTTTGTGACATGCTTGCACCAAAATAGGAATAAAGGCTTACCAGATTAGAAGAAGCAACTCTCGATGAACCGCGTGATGGCCTAATCCTCAAACCTAAAGGAGGAGATGCATCTACTTGAGAAGGTAGAGGGAAGGAAAGGTCCCACTAGCTATAGCATAAATCAACTAAGGGATCAGTACATCAACATAAGGCAAACTCGCACTCCCCAAAAGGCTCTTAAAGGGGAATCCCATAATAACAGCATCAAGATCATCACAACAAAGCTCATGGCCCTAGAACATGTCACTAGGAAGAGGGACAGGGACTCTCCTCATACATGGGTCATTCCACCAATGATGGACTTGCTCGCCCAAATACCACACCTTATTATCAGCTACATTCAACCATCATCTTTGCCATCCAATGAGACCTTAACACCCACCAGTGAAGAAAAATATGCTCAAAGGGTAAGAACGAACAAAAGATCCCTAAGAAAGAAACAACCAATATAGTAAGAATCAAACATACCTAATCAAGGGATAGCTTCCTCATATGGTCCTGAGCTACTGTGCAATCCTCAATCAAAACAGTGGTCTTCCTGATACAACAAGAATAATGAGGGAAGCCACCCTCTAGGAAATGCTAGATGGATGGACAAGGGAGAATCCAGAACTTATATGCCTAGATTTGTCAAAATTAAAGGGTTAGAAATAACAAACCCATAAATAAAAGAATAGATAATAGAACTCCTACTCACGTCAAGTACAAATAAGCATCCGTAGATCCTTGAGCCACTTTGGCATGCTGCATTAAGTCCTGAGTACATACGAGCAAAGGTAGTAGTGCCCTAGTAATAGCTCGACAAGCCATCCAAGTCTCCCAAGACAGGCAGTAATCGCAGATTACTCATACTCGAAGGGTTCAGGAAGATAACAACACTCAATAAATAAAGCAAAAAGCAGTAAGCCAACTACTCTGTTGAGATAAGACCATCATCATACAAAGCCCACATAGAAGAAACAAACTCCATATATTGAGTAAGATATGGGCAACCAGACTTCATAGGTGTGACCACCCTAAGCAAATCCACCATGAGGTGCCTCCTCACTACAATAGTAGAACACTCCTCTTCACTTAAAGGAATAGGCTCTCTAGAAAAGCTCAAGCCCATGATAGTGACAAAATCTAAGGGGGCAATAGTCATCTCCCAAATAGGTAGATGGAAAGTATATGTTATGTCCATCCACCACTCTATTAATGCATACATGGCAATTTGACTCAATGCATACGAGTCATAAGACACCGTAGTAATCACCCCATTAAAGCCCTTCCCGGCAACCATTTGCTTTACACACATTGGGAGACCATGATAATACATATTGACCTTGTTAAAACTACTAGGCAACATAGTGACATACCTATGGGGCTATAAATAATAGGTACTCTATGAAGCATTTGCACAATTACTAAATACTAACACATTTCTCTCTCTATCACTTAATAAGATTAAAATAATAAAGGCCGAAAAGAAAAGCATTGCGATAAGCAAACAATCACAAAAAGAAAGTAAAGTAAGAGCTATCAACCATCAAAATTTATATTAAAGCTAGAGCTATAGAACTATAGCTACAACAACCTTATATAGCAAAATAAATAGCAAAGCAATTGATAAACAAGCTTTAGAAAATAAGAGAAAAAAGGGGCCTACCTCGTAACAATGATGCACTCAAGCATGAGTCTCCAAGCTATAAACAATAGGTATCATATCTCCCCAAGAAAGCCTAGATGGTTGAGAACTCTAAGCACTAGATGTGCTAGTCCCTACAGTGGACGTTCCAGCTCTAGTGGCCTCTGCAAAGTCACCCTCAAGATCAAGATCAACATTAATAAAAATGTCTTTCATATCCTCAAGAATGTTGGGGAATTCCATTTTATATAGAAGAAAATGGAAGTACATCAACAAAAATAGAGCAAATAGCACCTGAAACATAAAAAGGGTTAAGAAAAGTCAAAAAATACTCAAAGAAGTCTGAACAAAGCCTCCTAAGACCTTCAAAATAGACATTTAAATAAGCCCTAAGGGGGGAAGCGTGTGACCATGCACCAAGCATGTGACCATGTGCACAAGCATATGATCACAGGCCTCTCATACGTAGTCATTTGCACTTCCCCCTTACACACACTCTTATGTGGTTTTACACTTACTTTAAGACTTTGCACACACACTTCTACAGTCCTAAACTTCCATTTGAGCATAAGACATTCACTAAACTCACACAAAAGTACACTAATGAGGACTCCATCTATCTAAAGACACTGCGTGTGCACTGCTTTCTTTAGAAAGCTCATCATCTTACAAAATAAGAAGAGCAAGGAAAATTCACTGTAAGGATACCTTACTCCAAATCATCAAAATAACATCCTCAACATGACAAATCACACTATTGCATCATTACTATATCATCACTACTATCTCATTCATTACTTAAAAGTATCTTCACACTGCTTATAAGCACTCGTTCATTGCATAGAAGCACTCACTAAATAATTAGGAGAAGCACTCTCACACTCTGACATCACTTAGAAGCACTTTCATTGCTTAGAAGCACTTTTGCATTACTTAGGAGCATCCATACTATTTAGCAGCATTCTCATTTGCTTAGTAGTATGTTCGTTCACGTGACACCTAAAAAGGTTATAGTCGTATGTTCATTCGCGTGACACCTAAGAAAGTTATAGTCATATGTTCATTTCGCATGACACCTAAGAAGTTTATAGTTGCATGTTCATTCATATGACACCTAAGAAGGTTATAATCATATGTTCATTTGCATGACATCTAAGAAGGCTATAATTGCATGTTCATTTGCGTGACACCTAAGAAGTTGCATCTCTTTTTGCTTAGTAGCATCCTTATTTACGTGACACCTAAGAACGTTATAGTCGCATCCGCATTTTGCTTAGTAGTATCCTCATTTGCATTACACCTAAAAAGGTTATAGTTACATCTTTTCCTACTTAGTAGCATCTTCATTAGTGTGACACCTAAAAAGTTATAGTCACATCTCTTCTTACTTAATAGCATGGTCATCCGCATGACACCTAAAAAGTTTATAATTACATCCCTTCTTGCTTAATAGTAAGGTCATCTGCGTGACACCTAAAAAGGTTATAGTCGCATCTCTCTTTCCTTAGTAGCATCTTCATTTGCATGATGCCTAAGAAGGTTATAGTTGTATAAGTCTTAATGCACTTTGCATGAATCATAAGCTTGCATATGTCCCAAATAGCACCTTGCATGATGATCAAGTCATGGAACAATAGCAATAAACAAAACATAACAACAGTAGTCAAATATTGACAAGACATCTAAAGACAACCCACAGGTAAGTACCTCTCTCCATGCTAAAATGTTTTTTACATCTTTGCATTTACTTTACACATATTTACACTAGCACTAGGTGGCTATGCAACACAAGTGAAGTAGGAGGCAACTATCATACCTCAAATTTGACTATCCCTAAAAAGGTCCAATGATGAAATAAATCCCCGAGATGACTAGAGTTTGCTCATTCATAATGCCTTTAAAGTGTGCAACCTTAAAGAAAACCTAACTGATCTTACCAGTGTACAAAATTAATCATTGAGCCATTACGTTGTGCTTCAATGTTAAATTATTAGAACAATGAGAGGTTTATTTTGAGAAAACTCTTCTTAGAATATTCAGTTGGTTGGGCCGATGCACATTTCATTTGACTGGGACCTAGCTTCGTGAAAAAATGGAAATCAATTTTGATAAAAATGGACTTCAAAAACACATTTGGAAGGCTCCAAAACCTTTAGAAGTGTTCCTAGAATGGTCCAACACAACCTGAGTATCAAAATGTATCGCTTAGAAGTGCGTAAACACCCTAAGGTGTCATGTGCTAAAATTGAGGCCAAATTTGGCAAAATAGACTTTGGAAACATGTTTAGAAGGCCCAAAAACCCAATGAACCAACCCTGGAATTGCACATCTAAAACCCATTAAGAGCACGTAAAGCATCAAAGTGCGTATGGCCACATGCAAAAACCTCATTACATGCACGTGACCATGCTCCTACTACCCTATTCTACCTAATTTTTCCTATAAATAGACCCCTTCACACCCTATTTTAGAGGGGGGAACAAGTGGAAACACACACACTCAAAAATTATTCCGATCAAAGGCACCGAAAACCCCTTTCCATATAGTTTTTGCTCTCCTACAGCCTTTCCTTTAGGTTATTAAATCTCTTGTCCACCAAACCAAACCTCATCTTTTTTAAAGCACACTTTAAAGGTATACAATCTAGCATTGTTTTGCTATCATTTTGAACCTCTCGATAAGGAAAGCTTGATAATCTCTCGAAGCTAAAGCTTCAAAGCCCACATAAGCTTAGTCAAGTCTAAGGACCACACAATTATTTTAGCACATTTATTTTATCACATTGCATTTTATTTTATTGTCACCAGCATTTAAGAGTACTGTTGTACTTGTGTGATGAGACTGGTAATCTTGCATGTTGCATGAATAATATATGCTTTATTATGCTTATTTCACATCATCATTCTGCATCTTATATTTTTAAAATCATGAAATCACATCATAAACACCAATAATGTTGAAAGTTCATATCCCATAATAGAGTCATCATGCTTTTGGTCCAGTGATGACATCATCATCCTTTACAGAATCATCATATATCATTATAGCATAAATAATCACTATAAGCATGCATGATCATCTTATTATTCATGAAATTAAGTAAGCTGTGTAAATGATCGTATTATTCTTGTAGATCTATCATACTAGATTTATCTTTATGCAATCTTTCAATTTTCATATGTATTTTATTAAGAAAAAGATGTAATAAAATTTTTAGCTTTATTATCTTATACTATCTGATGTACTGTGTGAATGCCATACAAACTATCATTACTGAAACTAGGGTGTTGTAGTAACTATACATCGAATATCATATAATAAGAAATAGTGAAAAAGTATATACAATCCCATGAACCTAGAAATCTCTGCTGGAGACAATACTCATTGAGTGACCCAAAGTTGTCCTTTTCTTTTCTTGATTTTCTAAAAATCGGGTGGCGACTCCATAAAATCAAAAGTGTCTCATCCCCTCAAGACTAATCATTTGTCACTATTTGATAAAGTTGCCATGTCCCTTAGAAACGGACAGACCCACTACACAGTCTAATGTCCTAAACAAAGCAATCGCTCACAATGACCCTCTAGGTCCACGTAATATTTACAATAGGCCTAAGATCTCTATTTTAGCAAACAAGTCATAAGTGGCATCTAGTAAGACATTATGACTACCCAAGTTGTGTGAAGGCTGATAATCTGACATAAGCTAATCCATAATGTGTATTATAGTCCTCTTTTATAGTGATATTTTAATTGAGTGTAAGGTATGGTTTATGTCATCCTAATATTATTCAATCATATTATTACTTGATCCCACAGAAACTAATAACTCATGATATGATATTGGTAACTATTTATTAACTCATTCTAGCATAGCCATGTATTTCTCTTCAGTCTAATTTATCGAGGCGCCCATAGATATCTTCTTATAATAAATAAGGGACAAATTCCATATCAATCACTCACATTCCTCACATAACTCAATCTATATCAAATCACAACTTATTTTACCATTCGATTAAACATGATGTAAGAATGTGTCAAAATATAGAACATATTATATAGGAAAACATGGTGATTTTAGGTTATAGGATTGTAATAATACTATTGTATTAAGAATCACTTATAACAATTATCCATATAGTATTCTCATTATGTGTCAATCTAGTAAATCACTTCTTTATATATACACCTATAAGTTTGACTCAATATCTCAGATACATGATAGTAAAATATAATCATCAATCAACCTTATACTAGTCTTTATTCATTATTATTCCCACAATAATGATCGATTAGGATAATTTAGAATAGAATTCAAGTATCACCTAAGAGTTTTAATATCAAATCACACACTTGATTACCTTAGGTAGAATTAACTATTCAAGGAACTAATTAGAAATACTAGTGATAACAAAAATGCCTCTTTATTATTAAAATGGAAATATGACAAAGTTAAAGTATGGCCATTACACAATTGGCCTAGGGCATATCACTAACACTAGATCTGATGAAACCTTATTAAGCAATTCCTGTAACTACTCTTTAAGCTCTTTCAACTCTACAAGTGCCATCCTACAAGGTGGCATAGACATTGGATATGTATTAGGTATAATATCAATAAAAATTATATCTCTCTTTCTAGTGGCAACCCTAGTAATTCTTTAGGAAAAATATCTAGAAACTCACACACAACTAGCACATTCTCAACTATCCCCTTCTCTACCTTTGTATCTCTAACCATAGCCCAATAGCCTTGACATTCCCTTCTAAGAATATTTCTTAATATGATTGCAAAAATGATATTTTAAGGCATTAAACTTTTGTCGCCTTTGAATTAGAAGTCCGCATCATTAGGATTTTGAAAATCACCTCTTTCTCTTAGCAATCCAACATAGCATAATGTTGAGCCAATAAATCCATTTCCAAAATCATATAAAAATCTATTACATCGAATAGAATTAAATATACAAAAACAAATCTCTACCACCTACCAACACTGGACTAGATGAAAAAAACTATATATATCTCTAATTTATCATTAAGGGGGGAGTTGCTATAGATGATGGTACTAATAATTTTGATTGTTTCTAACCTATTCTTGAAGCAAAAATAGGAGATACAAAAGCATGTAATGCACCAGGATCAAGTAAAACTGTGGCATTAAAATAATATAATAGAAGAGTACCTACCATAACTGTATTGGATGCTTGAGCATCTTGAGTTAGTGTCAAACTAGTGGCCTATCCATAGCCTACATGTTATGATGTAGATAGTTGCATAAATCCTTAACCACTAGATCTCCTTCTAAATCTACCTACTAAACCATGGCCTTGTTGGCCCATAAATTGAGTGCCACCCAATAGAGGATACACTAACACATGAAACTAGGGAGGAGTCTAATGTATTGGCTATGCAACTATAGCAAATGAACCTTATGGATATGCTTGCTAATAGCCATAATTTAAACATGATCTAGTAAAGCACACAACCTATCCAAATATGAAACACACTCCTAATGGTAGGTGGCAAGGGCCTTAATGTATCGAACTATAGCTAAAACATGCACTGGGCCCTAAGCTTATACTACCATACCTAGAACTATGACCAATGTTGTTGCTACTAACTCTAGGGTCAAATCTAATAGGTCCACCACTCTTACGGTTAGGAACATAAATATTTCTCCTAGGTCTATATGATTGAGATCTTATATTCTATTATGATGTACCCTTCATCTAATATATGTACTACCAATTTGAAAAGCATGCTACTATATACTCAAGGCTACTCTTGTCCTTTTAGTACTACTTATATAAAGATCATGTACAGTCTTGTGCTGAATGTATTATCACTCCAACTGTTTAGCCTCTTCAATAACCATTTATATGCTTTATTCATTAGCCTTGATTCCAACATACATTAGGCCTAACCACCCTATCACATACAACTCTACCACTCTCCTCTCATCTTGCATCATGTCTATAACATGACATGATAGTTTGAAGAACTTATGAGTGTACTCCTCAACTGATCGATCTCCTTTAGCTATGTGCAGTAACTGCCATCTATAATTTCCCTCATTAAAGGTGGACAAAAATAACTCAAAAATCACTCTTTAAACTCTAGCCATGCTATAGTAACCATGTGTAACTATATCGATTGCATAAACTAGTCTTGAGCTATAACTTAAACTGATAACTCCACAATCATTATCCTCTAATAATTTATATATCTTGTCTTGGCTCTAGCCTTAATGGTATTTATAAAATCCAAATCATCGCAAATAACATCAAATGAGACTCTCCCAATTCTAGAATATATTAAGGCTATAATTTACATCAAGCATCCCCTAGTTCCTTTATTAAGGCATTTATTGCAACGATGGCATAGCTTGGTTTACTGCTACTAAGCTTGGTTAATTCCCGCTACATCATTGAAGTCTTTTGTTCTACTTAAGGCTATTGCACTTATCTTTGTGTTGTCACTATCCTAGGTCTACCCTTTCTTCTAGCTGGTGAGACAAGGTAAAGTGCTTCATGTTAAAAGGATTGCTCGTCATCATTATATGCTGCTTCTACAGTAGGAGCAATTTGTGTTTACCTTATTCTAAAAGGCCATAAAAATCAAAAAATTCAAGATATAACAAGAAAACTAACATATTCACAAAATTCTAGAAGTAATGATGATAATGAATGAGATTTATTAACCTAATCACTGCAGTAGTTTTAAGAAAAAAAATGCCAAAAGCCAAAAGGAATATAATTTAATAAATGTTATAGTACTAACTTTGTCACGACCTAATTACTCATATCATAATAACATTAGGATAACCTATATAAGATAGCTGGTGAAGAATAAATCTAGCATATAAGAGAAGAGCTAACAGTAGACTCCTAAGATCCTAAAAAAAGTTAAGGGGAGTAAGACCACACTAAGTGAGCTAATATAAAGAAATGCATACTATTTGAAAACCTGCTTTTATCAAAACATTTATTATGAATATATTGTACAAAATTTATATTTAAAATCATTAATGTATAAAATATCAAATTTAAAATCTCAAAAATCTTTTAAATCACATATATACATAAAATACATTTAATAGCTTTATTGTAAATGTACTTTTTTAAATATTATTTAATTCAAGTATATAATAGAGATGTAAAATAATGTTAATAAAATGCTTTATATGGAAATTCATAGTAGAATCATAAACCACAAATCTAATAGTCATTTGACTCTCTTATTTTCCAATGACTATAGATTCTCGAGAACTAAGCTTCCGCCTAGCTACCAACCATAGTTAATCTCTTATTTCAATATTTATTAGGAATTCCTGAGAGCTAAGCATTAACCAAGCCAAAGGTCCTTATAATAACATAATAGACTTGAAAGAAATGCATCAACCAAATCTTTTAATTCAATGTGCCTAATATCTAAGCATCAACTGAGCTTCTCAAACAATTATTCAAATAAGGGCCCAACTCAAGGATCGATACTTATGTGCACACAACCCATTAAATAGCCCGTTCTATAAGTCCCATCCAAAATCGTTTTATACATAAAAACATAATAAATTTCAAGAAATACTTTAGCTAAAAATAAAAATACTCTGATCTTACCATCTACAATATTATTATCATTATTAATCATATTAATTAAAATAATAGCAATATAACCTGATAATAATCAAGCATAAATAACATATTAAATCTCAAAATCAATATTATTCTTTTATGCATAAATTTAATATACACTTTAAAATATTAATTTACAAGTGTAAGAAGTCAGTTGATGTCTCTTTGTCTGCCTAGTCTTTGATATTTCTTATTTGGTATTCTAAAATAAATTTAGAAAATAACTAAAATGATTCAAATAGGATGTGGGGTTGGTCTCCATAACTCCTAGAAGTGAGATGAGCATGAAGTTGGTGCTCGTAGTAGCTAAAAGTCACCAGAAATAGTGGTTTAATGATGAAAAGTTTAAGGAAAAACTAAATAACACCAATCCAAATTTTATGAACTAAAAATCACCAGTATGTTGGTGATGCTGGGAAGGATATATGGTTCAAATTTCATGGTGATGGGAGGTCATTTGGTTAGTGAAAAAAAGTGGAGAAAGTGATAGGTGCTACATTGTTAGATGGGGAAATACAGGGGTTTGATAATTATTTTCGTAGTTGCCAAGCTTTAAACTGAAGAAGCATTAAAAAATTACAACTTTAGTCATGTGTTTTCTATAAAATATCCATTTAATCCTTCCACTTTAGTGTTTGAATAATTGCTAACAACTAAATGAGTTAACACCCCAAAAGAACTCAACAACAACTGAACTAAATAATAACTCAACAATAATCCAATATTATTAGATTATTGTTGAGTTGTTATTTAGTTTGTAAAATGTAATTGTTTACATTTCAACAATAACCCATATATTATTATTATTATTATTATTATTATTATTATTATTATTATTATTATTATTATTATATATATATATATATATATATATATATATATATATATATATATATATATATAGGTTATTGCAATAACATAATTAACATAAAAATGTAATTATTTAAAGAAATTGATTACACACAACATAATATAAGTGAAAGCATAGTGTGAGCACAAAAACAATTAGGATAAATTTAAAAAAATTTTCCTAGTGTGTAATTCTCATATGAAGGCAATAATTCCAAAACTACCAAGACCATAACACATTCAATTCACATAGATAATTACATGTATGCTTAATAGATAACATAAATCCAAGATTCACAAAACAACTAAAACATAGCATGGCAAGAGACGTACATATAGAGTTTAGTAACTCTTATAAACTCCAAATGTTAGAAGTACGTTCGATAGGCTTTAGAAAATGGTTGATGCAAATCTACAAGCTCCTAGCTCCCTAAGTTTAAAGCCTCTAGCTTTAAACACATGAGAAGCATGAAAATGACCCTAAGTTTTTGAAGAATCTCTACTTGCAAGCTCCTCCTTTGTAGTGACTGGAAAGCTTACTAGTGTTAGTATAGGTGGTATGCCCTAAAGGCCAATAATATATTTTGACATTGTAAATAATCCCAAATGGTAATAAATAATATTCGTTTAAATAAAATGTTTATGCATTAGCATTATGTTAAATAAATTTATCATCAAGAGTTGATAATATAAGCTACAAATTCATTTATTACATATGCTATAAAATCTTCATAGTCAATAAATTAATATTTGGGTAATATTAATTTGACTATCACCTTTGTTTATTTTCATTGATTAGTATATGATACTAATAATGGGAGGTAGTAAGTTTTATGCTACTTGATATAAGAAATCAAAATGGACATGTGGATACTTATGTGATGGGTGGATCAAACATGATGTTAAATTTATGATCACATAGATACTCACTTATAGTCAATAATCACAATCTAAGTCATAATAATGCATATAGGCCTTTGACTTAAGGTGACATGGTCATCCATATTTAAGTGGTTAGGGTTTGTTATCACTTGTATACTCATGTTAATCACACATGGGTATATAGCGTGTGGTGGCTCTAGTTGGTTAAATATAGGGATGAGTGCTCTGCCAAGATAGGATTCACTACATGGAGTGAATCGAGTTAAGAACCTATGCTATCTATGTTTATTCTTGATGATTAAGTTCCTGGCTAGGACAAACATAACATAGTTTGAAAGAGTTTCAGTGCTAAAAAGTATTTATTCTGCTTTATCAATAATAAAACTTAAGATGAGGTCATATGATAAAGCTATTAGAGTTTGACTAAACCTTGACTCTAGGCTATGTCAGGATCTTCTAATGAAGGAATTTTAGTGCACGATAATTATGACCAAAGGGTTCACATAAATCAATACATGCATTAATTTCTAATTGGGCAATTGTGATATCGATGCTAAGGGTCACTCACAACTTATGAGAACTAAATATGTATAATTGGGATTTTCACATTTAAACTTAAAAGAGTTTTAAATAATATCAAGTGTTTATATTATATTCTCATTACTAATTAGACATGAATCTAGTAAGTCACACGTAAAAGAGCTTTACCGAATCACCATAAATCTTAATCCAATTATTGATTAAAGTGTTTAATCAATTAATTAAGATTAATGGAAATGGATTTGTGCTTATTCGAGCAAGTCATGAAATCTAATTCAAGTAAGGGTTGATTATTAATGAATACTTCATTAATATGAGATATTAATTAATGTATTAAATTAATGATAAATTTTGTTTCAAATTATTCTTGGATTAATGGCCAAGTTGTATAGGCCTAGGCCCAAAAAATTTTTGGACCAAAGATTAATCCAAAATGTTGAGAAAGCCTATGAACCTAATCTAAGCCCATTTGCTTTTATGGATTAGGCTTAGGCCAAGTGTTGGCCCAATTACCAAGCCCAAATCTAAATAAAAGGATATGGTCAAATTTTCCTTATTAGGCATAAGTTATCTTTTAAGTGCAAATTGTTAACCATGGCATATTTGGCATATTAGGCACATTATCTCTTAAGTTTATAATATTAATCTTGGCTAAATTAAAGATTAGGTTTCATTGATTTATGAAGAGGATGTATGTAGACATTTACATGAGATGTATTCAATTCTCCATATACTTATCTCTTGTACAAGTTGTATACTTATCATGATGAGTTATATACATGTGATGCAAGCAATGATGTCATTAGGGTTTGCTTTCTCTACATATAAATACATAACCTAAGATATGTCTCTAAGGTTAAAGAAAAAAAATAGAAATTTTAGAGAAACACACTAAAAGGAAAACAACATATACAAAAAAAAAATACCTAAGTGTTCTTATAAGGAAATTAAATTAGTGCAAGTTTTATGAGGGTCATTAGAGAGGCTACTTGTAACAAATCTAATCTAAGCAAGAATGTGATTTAGTGGAGCTTTGGTGTTTCAATCTATAGGACTCACACTTGGGAGGGTAGAGCATTTGATTCAAGAGTTAAACTAACTACATCAAAGCTTGTAGATAACTATTGTGGTCTACATAAAACTTAGGAGTTGATAAGTTTTCTTAAACTTAGAATTCCTAGATTGGTTCTTATACATATTATTGTATTATTTAGCTATGTGTAAAATGTAAACTAGATCTATGGAAATGTAATTCTTCATGTGTTGAAGGGTTATGCAAGTAAAATTTTTGAAATTTTACCCTACCTAAGGTTAGTGCTCACCACACCTCCTAATAGCATAATTGATTCCATTAAGTGGTATCAGAGCTTTTGTTTACACTTTACACATGCTAAATTTATTGTTAATTACAAGTGTTATGATTATACTTGATGTTAGTTGCAAATTTTATGACCTAACATGCTTTAAAAGTTATGTTTTTATGCTTTGGATAGCGAGGCGCACAACTTGTGTCATGGCATGTCTAAAGGTGTGTCACCTTCTACCCAAAGGGATAGATTAGCACATGACTTATGTCATGGCATGTCTAAAGGTGTGTCAGCTTCTATCCAGAGAGATAGATTAGTACATGGCTTGTGTAATAGTGTGTCTAAAGGTGTGTCAGCATATGAGAACATATTTTTCTTATTTTGTATGCTTCACAAATTGATTATAGCATGCAAGAGTTGTATTTTATTTGATGTTTTTTTGTCATACATGTAAGGAATGATCATGGACTTAGTTTACATCCTAAAATTTTTATAATAATTAATTTTATTATTTGGTATGTAATTAAATATTAATTATATAGAATTAGGATGCTATGTTCAACTTGGTATGCCAAGGATTCAATGTAATACATAAGAGTTTTAATATGGAGCTTAAAGTGTTCAAGTTGGAGATCCTTGGAGGTGGAGACAAGGCCCATGATCATAAGGCCCATGGAGACAAGGCCCATAATATATTTGAAGAGTTAGAATAGGGTTAAGGAAAATCCATGATCAGTTTGTATTTATGCATCCAATTTTGCATGTTCTGTGTATATATATGATATGTATATTAAAACATTCTATATGTATATATATGATATGTATCATTGGATGCCATGAATTATATGTATGCAATATATATATATATATATATGATATATATAATTGGCTAATGTGCAAAGTAAGACCTAAAATCTAAAGACCAAAAAATCTTCCAAACTAAATTTAGGTCTAGGCCCTCCATTGGAGCAATAAATTCCATGATTTTAGGATTGTGTGCATTGGCTATGGATACATAAGAGTGTACATAAGTCCTAAAATATTTATGTAGTGTTATTATTAAGTATGAGATGTTACGGATGTATGGATACACTATGGGCTACAAATGGTGAATAGGAGTACCTGAGATTTATAGTGTTCAAATCCATACACTACATTGATTCAATGGTGTGGACCTAAGTAATATAAAGAGGTCAAGAATGGTAATATGTACTTGAGATCTCTAAGCATTAGGAGCCAGATTGATTTTACCTTATATGAGATGTGATGGCAAGAGTTGTCACTTAATGAAAACTAATATTCCATGAATAGCAATGTGTATCTGAGCGATATTAGTGACCCATTAAGAACTTCATCACCCACTAGAAATCCATTCAATAAGGGATTTCTGTTTCCTATTGTGGAAGTGTAGGATTTACCAAGTTAGTGGGAGGCCATTATAATTAAAAGACCAAATATAATGGTAAAATAATAATGTTATATAACTAATTAATCTTGTTACCTTTGTAGAAACTTGATACTATAAAATCAACAAATCCACTTTCAATCATACTGGAATAACATAGGCTCACAGGCCCTAATTTCATTCATTGGCTAGGGAACTTAAAAGTTATTTTAGCTTCCAAAAAGATACTTTATGTTTTAGAATAAAGTCCACTTGGACCACTTCCTAAAAATGCTTCACAAGAAGCATGTGACAATTTAGAAAAATAGAAAGAAGATGATTTGCAAGCACATTGTATAATGTGGGCTTCTTTGAATACCGAAATCCATCTACAACATGAGAAGTACACAAGTGCAAAAGAGATCCTACTTTACCTTCAAGAGTTATTTAGTGAATATAGTAGGACTGCTAGATGTAAGATATCAAAGCAGCTCTTTCATACTAAGATGAAAGAGGGAAAGGATGTGGGAGCTCGTGTAAACTCTATGATTAAAGTAATAGAGGAACTAGAAAGTATAGATTTCTCTATGGATCTCCATCTCTAATTTGATTTGATCCTTCAATCCTCTTCTAAATCTTTTGGGCAAACCATTGCAAATTTCCATATGAACAAAATAAAGTGTACTATTGCAAAGCTTACGAACATGCTTGTGAAGGCCCAAAAAGCTATCCAAGGGAATAAAGAAAAGGAAGTTATACTTATTGCCTCTTCTAGTGGGATTGAGAAGAAAGGAAAGATAAGTATTATCAAGCCTATGGGTGGCATAGCCAAGAATAAGGGTAAGGCAATGGTGAGGGAAGACCAAGGCAAAGGAAACTGTTTCTATTGCCAAGGTGAAGGACATTGGAAGAGGAATTGTTCTAAGTTCCCAGAGTCTCTTAAGACAAAAGGAAAGGACAAGCAAGGAGAAGGTGAGACTTTCTCTAATTTATTTGCTTCTAAATATTCTAAAAGCTCATCTAATGCATCAATATTGGATACTGGTGATAGTTCTCACATTTGTTCATCCATGTAGGATCTAGTAAATGAGAGAAGGTTAAGGCCTAATGAAGTGACCTTAAATCTTGGTAATGGAGCAAGCATTATGACCAAAGTTACAAGATCTACTTCTATTAACCTATGTGATTATATTTTGTTATTAGACAATGTATTGTATGTATCTAATGTCTATAAGAACATTATCTTAATTTCTAGTTTGACTAGAAAAGGTTATGAATTTCATTTCAAAAGAGACATTTGTAACATTTACTTTGGAAATGAAATGGTAGGCATGGTTTATTTAAAACATGGTTTATATTATATTAATAATATGTCCAATATTAACGAGCCTTAAATTAATATGAGTAATGTGAATGAAATGCTAATAGAAAATGCCTCTAACTCCAAATATCTTTGGCACTTAAGATTATGTTACAAGAAGTATAGGATCAACAGTTAGAAAGGATGGGAATCTTGAGCAATCTTTAATCTACATCCAATTCAATTTGTGAGGCTTATCTTCAAGGCAAGATGATTAGATCACCATTTGTTAGACAAATGGTAAGAGCCAAAGATGTGTTAGAGATTATATATAGTGATGTATGTAGACCATTCGATGTAATGGATGGAGCTGATTTCTACTACTTTATAACCTTTATAGATGATCTATCAAGGTGTGGGTGCTTATTTCTTATAAAAAAACAAAAGTGAATCCATTAAAAAGTTTAAGGAATTCAAAGCTTAAGTAGAGAACCAAATTGGGAAAAGTATTAAAACTCTAAAATCAAATCAAGAAGGTGAATACTTAAGTACCAAGTTCCTTGAATTCCTTAAGGACAATGCAATTGCATCATAACTCACACAACCTAGAACACCACAATTAAATGGTGCATCCAAAAGATGAAATTATACTTTATTAGATATGGTACGTTCTATTATGAGCTACACTAATATTCTCATTTCACTTTAAGGTTATGCACTCCAAACTGCCTTTTACATCCTTAATTGTGTTCCATCCAAATCCATTTATTACTCTGATCTTACCATCAAACTAGCTAAAGGCACTATTCATGGGTACTGAATCATTGGGCTTCCAAATGAGAAAGGCCCACAATCGCAAAAGCCATAAGAGGATAAAAAGGAAGAAGAAGAGGAAGTAGATGACATGGTGGCAAGAATGGACAATCTTGAACTGAAAATGGGAGTCTTAGATGCTAATGTTAAAGAACTCACACGGAATATGCAAGGGATACATCAAGACCTTCAAGGCTACTTTGCGTATAAAGGCTTTGTGCCTCCTCCATTTCCACCACCACAAGATGATGCCCCACCATAGGATTAATGTGTTTTAAAATGTTATGTGTGATGTTTTAAGTGGTTTTCAAGTAATTTTAATAAACTATATTTGAATTATGTTATTTAATTTGTAAGTTTGAACAATATTTGAATTTTTCTGGTGTTTAAATGTTTAACTTTTAAGATAAAATGTTAATTATATGTTTTGTGAACAATTATGGTGTAAATATGTGTTGAGCATGTGTAAATTTCCATTTTAGATGTTTTGGTATCAATTGGTTATGATTTAAGTGTTCAAAAGTGCCTAAGGCATTCTACAAAATTGAAAATTATGGATATGCATGACTGCATATATTAAAGTGCACAATCATGCACTCATAACTCTTTGTAGAAATAGGCTCAGGTATGGTCATACACTGAAAGTGCATAGCCATGCACTTGGCACCTAAACAAAATTGGAAGCAAGTATGGTCATGCACTCAAAGGTGCATAGCTATGCATAAGCTCATAACACACAGCACAAGCACCCATGCATGTATGAAATACTGCACATTCAAACTTCTTCACTTTCAAGCATACCAACATTAAGGACAATAATGAATTTTAAGTATGGCGGTTAATTGTAATTTTTATAAAATTTTTAATTTCTTTTTAGTTTTTTGTTCTTGTTAGCTTTAGTTTTAATTTTTGTTTCCTTTTATTTTTAGAATTTGAATTAAATTTCCTTTTTAATTCTTTCAAGTTACTTTAAAAAAATTTCCTTTTAGATTACGATTATTTTGTTTTTTATTCTAGTATTTGGAAAAGTCAATATTCAATTAGGAATAGGATTTTAATTATTTTTCTTTCCTTTTTACAATTTTGAAATTTTCTTCTCCTTCTAAAATAAGGAGAAAATTTATAGGTTTTATTTTTCCTTTATGTATGGGGATTACTATCTATAAATAGGACAAGCATGTTTTGCATAAATTAGTCATTCTTAAGTTTTAAGAAAGCTTAGTTATTTGATTTTCTTTCTCAACTCACTTTATGCCAATAATTTGCAATTTTTATTTGTGCTTTAAAATTTCACAAGAAAAGCATAGGAAGGGTAAGTGCACACTAGTAATAAGGTGAGTGAACACACTCAAGAATATGTTGATCCCTTTCCCATTCATTAGCACAAGCAGGGTAAGAAATTTTATTCCCTTTTAAAGTGAAACTTTATTTTACCTAAATTCTTATATATATATATATATATATATATATATATAGATATATATAGCTAGTGAAGAGATAGTTATGTAGACTTTTTGGTAAAAAATTTCATGTTGATTTTGAACTTATATCTTATGTTTTTAGGTTCCTAAATCAAGGATTTAGACAACCTCAAAAAGAATTTAACCTGCTTTCTTTTTGGAGATGAATCACTGAGGATAGTAGTTTTAGTGAGAGAGAGAGAGAGAGATGATGGTTAATGGTTCAATTAAGAATCATGCTTACTTTTTAATGCCTAAATTTATAGCACACAATATCTTTAGGAAGTAAGATAAAATCAAGGTTTCAAAAGATGAACTTTTTATATTATGGTGCATACATACTAATACTAGTATTTCTAGTGCTCAATTTGTTGTCCAGATAATGTGGCATGTTATACAAGTAAGGAGAGCATCTCCCTCTATGGTTCATATTATCACAGCCTTAGGGTAATACTTTTTGACATTCAATGTGTGCTATTCTACTAAAGGAATGGGAGCCCTCAAATCAAAGACTTTAAGTCGAAGGACGCTCATCCATATTGAAAATCATCATTAAATAGAGTACATGAAAAGACATTGAAAACAAGAATGTTATTTATTGTGCCAAATATGCTTTAAGGCAAACCAATAAGTCTTCTTTAAAAGAAAATAAGGAAAAAGAAGGAAGTAGCAATGACTCATGGATAAAGAGAAAGGCTTCAACCAATGAAGCAACTATAGAGTAGATGATGCTACTTCGATTGGATATATGCTAGGTTGGATGAGCTCTAGATCATGATAGAAGATATATGCTAGGTTGGATGATCTCTAGATCTTGATAGAAGAACTACATAGAACATAAGCAAGTTAGAATAAGAGACTTAAGAAGCTTATGAAGATCACTAATTCCATCCTTCCTTACCTCCGAAGCAGCTTTAAAAAAGGGAGTAGTTTCTTGCATTTTTAGTTTTTTTATTATTTTTTCTTTTATTTTCAGTTTAGTATTTTTAATGTAGAAGAGGAGGAAACATGCATTTTATTTTTTTTATGTCTTTTATTACATTTAGATATTAGGAAACATCTCATGCATAACACTTGAGTTTTTTAGGCCTATTCATAGGTGTAGCCTAATTCATTGAATATATTTTTTCTTAAAAAGATGTTGTAATCTTAATTTAGTGTGAGTTTGGGCTTTTAAAATTAAGTATTTTTAACTTTTTATGAATTTAATGCTTACTTGTTGATTCAGTGGTTGAACTTGGAGTATTGATTTTTGTGAAAAGTGTTTGTAGGTAGAAATTTAAAACTCAACCCTTAAAGTTAGTCAATTCTTGTATATTTTGATTTTTATAAAAGAAAAAGAAAATAAAAGTGAGATGGAGCATAAAACGCACTCGTTTGGAGCTACAATTTTGAAATTAAAAATTTTTATGTGCTCCTTTTACTCCAATGCTCTTACATATAGTATGAGTATCCAAAGGACCCTTTATGAGGTATTGATATGTATCTACAAGTATACAGAATTGTATAAGTAGTAATTAAATATCGATCCCACAAACATTGCAAATAGAGTATTGTAAAAATACTAATTGTGTTTTCTTTATTTAAACAATGAAAAATAGTGCTTTTGAATTCAACTAAAATTAAACAAAAGAAATCCGAATTAAATAAAAATCAATTTAAAAAGCTAAGGTTCTTATTATCAATTCAACCATTTCTTAAGATTAATTAGTACCTAAGTCATACATAACCTTAATCCAATTTGAAGGCATCTAAGGAATCATTGGTTTTCCTCTTAGACAAACTCATAATTAACAAAGTAAATTAACATCTTAGATTTATAACTCTTACTTATTATGTGTTATTTAACCAGATTTAAAGCTCCAGCCCTTAATCAATATTAGTTACTTAAATGATTCTCAACTAAGAAAGCATTTAATAGGTTGTTCAATAGAACCTATGTATCAATCAAGTTTCATTGTGTTGATTCAATCAAAGGGTGATTGTAGACGATGGGATTTAGCACGCGTCCAAGATTTTAGCAACCGTGAGGGCTCTAGAGGACACACTAACCACTATCACAAAGACATTGCATGGAGATGAGGAGTCGCCACCCAGGATAAAAATTGAGACAAATCAAAAAGGTGGTACTCAATTTCCTAAAAGAAAACTAGCACCACAATGAGGAGATTTTGGATACGGAATACCAACTTCTTTCAGTCTCATGTTCTTTTAGAATTACTTTATGAATTACTATATTATCCTCTATTTAAATGCAATTTCATATAAACTCTTATTCTAGCAACTAACTCCAAGGCAAACAAGTCATAAAAATACAAGTAAATGATGCACTCAATACAATCCCTAAGTTAGTATAATATATATTGATTTTAATTAAATGAGTTAAATCTACATGTTTTTAATACATGAGCCTAAATAGCTTAATTCCTTAATTTTAATTAAGTGAACCTAAGTCTATTTTATTTTAAATTTAAAAATGAACTTAAATCTACAAATTATAAAGTATTTAAATTAGTGGACCTAATTCTACATGTTTTAATTCTAAGGTGATCTTGAATCTACAAGTAATGAAAAAGGCTTTAATTTAATGGGCTAGGTCTAATTAATTTTCTTAAATTAGGTGGGCTTATGTCTAATTTACTAAATGGGCCTAAGTTATCTCTAACCTAAAAATCTAATTAATTATGGGCATAATGATGCATTTTAATTAATCAAACCTAATCTTAATTAAATTAGTAAATTTACGAATAAAGTGAATCTAATTATCAAACCTAAAAAAACCTTAAATTTATTTAAGTGGATTAGAATCTAATATAGGTTTAAGGCCCAAAACACATAAAAATAAATAAACAAGCCCAAAAACAAATACAACATATCAAAATAATTAAATGAAAGGTGAAATGACCAATTAATTATTCCTTCTAAAACCCTAATTTTAACTAACAAGAAAACCTAAATTAATCTACTTCCTCCATTGATTTTAATAAGTTACCCAATTAAAATCCTAATTTTTTTTACCAATTCATCAAAATAAACATACAACCACACATATAATTTTACTATTCCCACTATTAGGGTTATTATAATAATTTATTAAGAATAAAGAGAAAAATAATAAATACAAACCCAAAAATATAAATAAAATAAAGTAATAAAATATATATAATAAAAACCCTAAAAACTATATCTGTACAAGGTCTTATCCATGGCATTCCATGGACTTCTCATGAATTTAGTCCTTCAAACATGATCTTCATGTATTTTCCTCTATAATCACCATAAGAAGAAACAAAAATTATAATTAGTGAATAAATTATAAAGAAATTTAAATAAAATTGAAACTTAACAAAATTAAAAAGAAAAAGAAAATAAAAGAAGAATATACAGAAGATTATGATTATGGATGTTTTTAATGGAGTGCTCTTCAGATTTTGTAAAATTATCATTCTTTATAGGTCTTAAAATATTATTCATCTACTCCTCTAAAAGCCTTCACTTAATAAAGGAGCAAAGAAAATTTTGTGTAGAGAATACTCTTTTTTAAACAAAAAACAATCAATAAAGGAAAATTTATGTATAGAATGTTAATTCCAAAAATCCTCCACCAAAAGAAAAAAATCCCCCTCCCTTGGGAGCCAAACCCGTCCTTTTATAATAAAACAACACAAAAACCCTAGTTCACATGTCTGTAGAATTTCATTCCCAAAAGGACATTATTTTCTTAAAAAATCAGATAAATGCCAAAACAATTTTGACAAAAATCCTTTGACCAATCATGATATTAAAAAAACATTTTTATTTTCTACAAAATCCAAAAATCAAATAGAATGGGTCTAATTCCGACTAGAATTATGTAATTCTAATCGAAATTATACAATTTTGATCGGAATTAGTGTAATTTTGATGAGAATTGCATAATTTCGATCATAATTGCATAACTCTAATCAGAATTGTGTAATTTTGATCAGAATTACACAATTCTAATTTTTTAACTTTTAATTACAAAAAGACCCCTAAAAGAATTTAAATTTGTCAATTATGTCCTTAAAAAGAATTCCAATTTAGCACTTGAAAACATTAAATTATTTCTTTGAAAAATACAATCAGACCTCTAAAGTTTCAACGCTCAAGTATTGGAGACTTATTTATACCATTTTCATCATTGGAGTCTTTCGTCACATCCATAATTCACTATCGCGAAATTGGGTGCATATAGTTGCCCCCCTTTGTTATTGTTTTCTCAATAAATTGCAACAAAGTAAATTAGCACTCAATTTCTGAGTAAAAAGTTAGGATACTTACCTGCACTCCTTAAAACTTTTGCTTATGAACTTGCTACACTCAAACATACAGCATTGATTTGAAATGACACATCATACTTAGTCATATGATGTTGACTATACTTAGTCGTATAGTATTGAATGAAAGGGATACATTATACTTGGTCGTACAATATTGATTGAAAATACATTGTACTCAGTCGTACAATACTGACTATACTCGATCGTATAGTTTGATTTAAAAATAATACATCATACTCAGTCGTATGATGTTGATTATACTCGATCATATAATCTTGATTGAAAATACATTATACTCGGTTGTACAATTTTGACTATACTCTGATGTATAGTCTAAATTGAAAAGATACATCACACTTGGTCATATGATGTTGATTATACTCAGTCATATAATCTTGATTAAAAATACATTATACTTGGTCGTACAATGTCAACTACACTCGATCGTATAGTCTTGATTGAAACGATACATCACACTCGATCGTGAGATGCTGACTACACTTGGTCTTATAGTCTGAATTGAAAATACATTGTACTCAATCACACAATGCTGACTAAACTCAGTCGTATAGTCTTGATAGAAAAGATACATCACACTTGGTCATATGATGTCGACTACACTCTGTCATATAGTTTGAATTGGAAATACATTGTACTCGGTCATACAATGCCGACTACACTCGGTCGGATAGTCTTGATTAAAAATACATTGTACTCGATTGTACAATGTTAATGACACTCGATTGTATAGTCTTGATTGAAATGATACATCACACTCAATCGTGTGATGCTACTACACTCGATCGTATAGTTTGAATTAAAAATACATTGCACTCGGTCATACAATGCCGACTATACTCGATCGTATAGTTTTGATTAAAAATACATTGTACTTGGTCATACAATGCCGACTACACTCGGTCTATAGTTTAAATTCTCTTATGCGATTATGCTACAATCCATAATTGCCTATAATTAGCTGCAACCCTTTCATTACTCACTGATGATACTGTAGCCCATAATTGCTCGCAATTAACTGCAACCCTTTCATTGCTCACAGATGATGTTGCAGTCCATAAATGCTCACGATTAGCTACAACCCTTTAATTGCTCACTTATGATGCTACAGTCCATAATTGCTAAAAAATTATATACAATCCTTTCATTGCTCACCTTTGATAATGCTACAGTCCATAACTGCTCGTTGATTTTAATTAACTACAACCCTCTCATTGCTCGCCTTTGATGCCGTAATCCATAATTGCTTGTAAATTAACTACAATCCTTTCATTGCTCGCCTTTAATAATGCTACAGTCCATAACTTTTCACTGATTTTAATTAACTACAACTGTCTCATTGCTCGCCTTTGATTTTGCAATCCATAGTTGCTTGCAAATTGACTACAATACTTTCATTGCTTAGCTTTGATAATGCTACAGTCCATAACTACTCGCGATTAGCTGCAATCCTTACATTGCTCACCTTTGATAATGCTACAGTCCATAACTGCTCGCAAATTGGCTATAATCCTTTCATGCTCACTTAAGATGCTATAATCTATAATTGCTCGCGATTAGCTGCTACCCTTCCATTTCTCACCAATGATAATGCTACAGTCCATAACTACTTGTGAATTTTATCTTTGGTTGCTTGAGTTGAATACTTTGAATTCCTTGTGCTGACTAATTAGAATTTTTGCTAATTGAATTTGAATTTTACTGTGTTAACTGATTAGAATTTCTTTACTGACTGACTTTCAATTTTGCTGTGTTGACTGACTCTACAAGTTGGGTGCACTTCCTTCTCGATTTGCAATTCCCACAAACTTGTTGAAGTTAGTTCCAATCATGATGAATGTACAAAAGCACACTATAATGTTGAAATTTTATGAGAAAATCCATTACTTTTTCATGAGATAGTGTGCACTTAATGAATCTCACTATTTTTTATTTTCATGACTATCATTTATTTACCATTTACAGAGGTTAGAGACATCATTAACCATCTTATGCTGAGAGTAAGTCTTTTGCCAAGTGAAGAGCTTACTTTCACACCTAATTTTAGGGAGAATTTGCTAAACAAAACTTATGAAAATTGAGCATAAATAGATCAAACTCTGAGTATCAAAATAGCCTTTGAATTTTTTTTTTATGTTTTCCTTCCTTATCCGAGTATTCCCCCACCTTTCTCATATTACTCATTGTGGATACCATTGAAAAGGTCCTTTGGATACTCATACTCTTATAGAGCAATGGAGTAAATAGAGTAGTTTTTTGGCATTGTCCTTCTTTAGTATTCCCCTACCTTTCTAGTATTACTCAGTGTGGATACTGCCAGAAGTTTCATGTTGATACTCTTACTCATCTATGAGCATTAGAGTAAATTATGCTTATTTTTTTTATTCTCCTCTTAGTATTCCCCTACCTTTCTCATATTTCTCAATGTGGATACCATCAAGGAATTTTGTATTCATACTCATTTCTGAGCATTGGAGTAGATTATATGCACATTTATTATTCAAAAGACTAAAAAGATACTTTAAAATTCAAGCCATTTATATTGCAAGTCCACATATTTCATTTTTGGCATTTTCTTCCCCTCATTTGGGTGTAAAGCAAGCATTAGATTGATTAAAGTTTACAAACTCTCAGCATAAAACTATTAACTGCTCATATGAATTCTGTGAGACTAATAAAAGAAAGCCATTATGCTCAAAGGTCATGAGATAGGGCTTTTTGCACATGATCTCATGAAGTGAATGAATTTCTTTCAATTTATGAATTTTATGATTGAGATGGTAGGGCTACATTTGTATTTTTGCCATTCTCATTAATGCTATAATAGAGGGCTTCATTCCTTTTATTAACATCTCTTGTAAAAGAAAGGTTCAGGAGTTAGAGATCTTATTTCATCATTAAATAATTTTTCAAAGTGCATTCATTTTAAGTTTTGAGTGCATTCTTCCCTTTTTAGGGCCGATAAACGTATTGCTGACATGTTGGACCTTCTTATCACCATATTCCACTCCCTACATTAGTCTATTGGTTATGGAGAGATATTCCAGATGATGCTCCAGATGAGACTATGGAGATGGATGTTAAATCTAAGGAGCTTGAACTTCCTATCCAACCTCTTAAGGTTGCCAGGATAATGCTTTTACAAGTATCACTGTCGGTGATATTCCCTTATTGGATGGGCTCATGAATTATTGGGTTCCTAAGATCGAAAGTCACATTGAACATCATGTTCACCTTGACAGTGTTATCCTTTTCTCTCAGATGTGAACATTATGAATACCTTTTTGCACTTTTACAACACTAATTTTGAATGTTAGTAGCAAAGTATTTACATAATCTCGCCTAGGCTCAAAGGCTTTATTATGAAAAGCAAGTATTTCACAATAAATGTAAGTAAGTTTATGCATGTTATGTATGATATGCATGATCTTAATAGGTCTCCTATTTGGAACAGACCTATGTTTACAACTTGGAGTGTGAGAACAAGGTGCCTCATCAATAGCCTATAGGCTTGAATATTGAATGCTTCAGTGTTGGTACTTCTGATGTCGGAGCTTCTGGTCATCGGACTAATGACCAGGCTAGCAAGTGGAGTCCATAGCTTAACATTGGAGCTTGTGATTGACTGATGCACTATTAAACTTTCCTTTTTGCAATTGCTTTTGCTGTATGATAAATGATGTATTTGTATGCTTCTTTTTACCCTAAGATCTCTTGTACTAGCTCTTATACTTTGATGTTCCTTCCTTGCTCTTTTAATGCAAACTTATTATTCTATGATTTACCTCTAGAATTACATTTTGCCCCCAGTTTCATTCTGAATTCATTCATGCTATTCGAGCAGTCTTTTTTTTCATTTTCATGTGTAAAAGACCCAATTTGTTCACTGTTGTTGTTGATCCTTTATCTCACTAACCCTATTAGTTATAATCTCATGCATTTGAGGTGTGAAGGAGTGGGAAAACTAACTGAATTGAGCTATTGATGATGAAATCAACTGGATTTGCACTTCAAAGGACCATTGAGCTAAGTATGAGGCTTGATGCCGATGTAATGATTGATGATAGTTATAAGACAAGACTTGCAATGTAAGTTATTAAGCCACCTGAATTCTCAAGGTATAAGGGGATGCTAGGTTTACAAGCAAAATCATAAAAGGGTGGCAAAAAAAAGAAAATATAAATAAAATAATGATCTCATAGCTCTAATTTAGCTTTCCTTATGTATTGTCTTTCCATTCAAATACTTATACAGTATGACATAGACGAATATTCGATATTTGAATAAAAATTTCACATTCAATTTTGCTCATTCATTAAGGAAAAAAATGAGAACATTCATTATATCATATGATACAACTCTTGTTACCAACCAATCCTAAAATTTTTTCTCTCTAATTTTTACCTCACTGTTCTTTTTTTCTCTCTCCTTATTTTTTCTCTTCTATTCATTTTTTTATTTTTTCCTCAAATTTTCTATATTCATAAGTTACATCATGTGATATATGGATGTTCTTTTAATTTGCATTTGTGCCCTTACTGAATGAATCTAATTGAATTGAATTTACGTTAATCATGCATATGCAATCACTATCATAATGTATAGTACCATAAGAATGTCAACACATAAGTAAGCATGATCAGAATTTATATCATTGATCACTACAACAAAACAAATTCTAAAGAAACTAAAATTTTATTTAAAGAAGATAATAAGAAAATTTATATCTTATTCTATATGCGAAGGATGATGGGTATCATAGTGGTTGTCCTTCAGGTGATTGACATAACAATTATTCTTGCATCTTTTTCTTGACTATCTCCTTGAATTCATCTTTCTATACCTCCACTGTGCATGTTTCTTCCTTTTCTAGTAGCTTCTCATCATCAAACTCATCACCCCATCCTGTAGGCACAATCAACTCAAAGGTTATAGTTGAACTTGCCTAAAGGTTGACCCAATAAGTCTTCTACTTTTTCCACATCTATAGGGGCATTAGGAGATTTCTCATTGGTTTTATAGTGTAGGTCTTTAAAAGAGTTTAGCACCTCTTCCTCACTAACTCTTACATTAATCATCATGGTAGATGGGGGTGATACATTTTGGTAGTTTAGGAAAGGATTATTTTTGGTGTTTGGGTTTATAGGGTCTCTTATCTTTTTAGAGTCTATAAGGTTGTAGATTTCATGTTTGAGGTGAATGCAGTTATCTATGGAGTGTTGGAGGTTTTGATGGAATTTGTAGTGCTTGTTTGGGTTATAGCTTAGGGTGTTTAGGTTTGGTGGGTTTGGATTAGGTAAAGGTTGTAGTAAGCCCGTTTGCATTAGGCGCTCTAGGACTTTTGACAAAGATTGCTTAAAATTGGAGAATCTCCTTGGTTATTGAACAGCATAAACTTCCACAATCCAGCTAGTGCTTCCTTGCTATATGCCCCCAGTTGGGTAGTTTCTTTCTCTAGTGCTTTTAACAATCCTTTACTTTTCATTCTCAATCTCCTCAGCTTGTAACCCATCATCATAAAGGTCTATAAAGGTCTTAAGGTTCATCATTTGCAACCTCTCAACCAAATTGGGCGACATGTTTTGGACTATTATCCTAACTTGATCCTTCTCAACTAGTTTATTATTCATTAATCCTACCTTATTCATGAATCTAATTAGAAAATCTAAAAATGATTCATTAGGCTTCTGCTTAGTTAATTTTAGATCCTTGATGTTCACTTCAAGCCTAGTATTGTAGTCATATCACTTCAGAAAAGCAATGCACAAATCTCTCTAGTCCACTCGGATGGAATTCTCCAACCCGTGATAACAATTAACAACCATACCCTCCAAAGATAGTATAAATCATTTGGTAACTACAAACAAAGGAGCCTTAGTGGTGCTTATAGTAGTTGTGTACTGACTAAGGTGAATCCTTGGATCTCCAATACTGTTAAACTTCTACAGCTATAGCATCTTAAACTTATCAGGCAACTTGTCCTCCTCAAATTGCATCACATCGTCAAAGTCAAATGAGTATCCAATGCCCTGTCCTCTCATCAACTCCTCCATCTAGGACATCTTTTGATTCAATGCTTTCATTTGTTTAGATTCTAGTTCTTGAACTTGCTCAAGTGATTCCCTTTTCACCTTTTCAACCATATAACTCTCAACATCCTCCAAATTGATTTCCCCAATAAGTATGTTCCTAGCAGTACTATCATTGTTAGCGGGTGGTGTACCCATAATAGGTGGATTGGCTACAATAGGAGGTGCATCAGTAGCAGGTGGTGGCATCAGTCCAGCGAAAGCCTGTCTTAACTCATCTTGCATCATCGTTATCATGTCATCCATCAATGCTCCTTTGACATCCTCTAGGGTCCAATTTCCTCCCTCTTGTTATTCCATTTCTTTAGTCTTTTTAGGTTGTGTATCTTCTAGGTAGAGTGGAATGACGGGGCTCCTTTCCAATCTACTAATGATTTCTTTCATAATTGATTATGGACTTAAATTAGTTCTCACTAGTCTGCCACCTTTCTGACTCCAAACACAGGAAGACCCAGATGAATATATGATGGCTGCAAGAAAAATTATTAATATGATACATGTAATGCATCTATGCATAATGCACATGTTATTCAACAAGTAGTAAGTAACAAGTCAAGTTAAGTGTACAGACATCCTTCCAGCCTTATTCCTCCCACTCACATATTCAACGGCGAGTCTCTTTTCCTAGGATTTTTGTTCTTAGCCTTAATATCAATAGGGGATATAATAAAACATAGAAATAGTATTTATAGGTTTAAAAGATTAGCCCAATCTTTATTAGTCCAAACAAACTTTTAAAGTATGGGCTTGGGCCTTTATAGATAAAAATACCTCATGGAAACATTCATAAAAAATTTGGGTAGATTCTAGGGGAAGTTACTAAACCATTATATATGGTTAAGGTCCAATGAAAGGTCAAGGTTCTCTTAACAAGATGCCCTCCTTTAAGACTTGAGTTATAGGCCAAGGTCAGAGGGGCCCAGCATCCTTTGCAAAACTGAGAGAAAACTACCCCCCCCTTTAGGACTTGAGTTATAGGATCTGGTTAAATGAGCCTGGTAATCTCTCTTGAACCGAGTTAAGGCTAAGAGTGATGGTTAGCCAATTTACAATCCCATGAAGCTAGTGGAATCATGGAATCATTAACCAACACCATTAGTTAATAGGTACATGCAAAATGAATGTAATAATAAAATAATAATTAATAAAATAATTTCAAAGAACACAAGTAGAATCAATATCTCTTATCTCTAGTAGAGTCACCACTGTAGATGGCGGGGTTTAGCGTGCATCTAAGATTTTAGGAACCGCGACACTGTTTGAACTTAGGGCTCTAAAGAACACAATAACTACTGTCATAAAGACATGGCATGGAGATGAGGAGCTGCCACCCAAGGTAATAACTAAGACAAATCAAAAAGGTGGTACTCAATTCCCTAAAAGAAAGCTAGCACGACAACCAGGAGATTATGGATACAAAATACCAACTTCTTTTAGTCTCATATTCTTTTAGAATTATTTTATGAATTACTATATTATCCTCTATTTACATGCAATTTCATATAAACCCTTATTATAGCAATTAACTCTAAGGCAAACTAGTCATGAAAAATACAAGTAAATAATGCATTCAATATAATCCCTAAGTTAGTCCAATCTATATTTATTTTAATTAAATGAGCTAAATCTACATGTTTTTAATAAGTGAGCATAAAGGGCCTAATTCCTTAATTTTAATTAAGTGAACCTAAGTCTATTTTATTTTAAATTTAAAAATGGGCCTAAATCTACAAATTATGAAGTATTTAAATTAGTGGACCTAATTCTACATGTTTTAATTCTAAGGTGATCTTCAATCTACAAGTAATGAAAAGGCTTTAATTTAATGGGCTAAGTCTAATTAATTTTATTAAATTAGGTGGGTCTATATCTAATTTACTAAATGGGCCTAAGTTATCTCTAACCTAAAAATCTAATTAATTATGGGCCTAATGATGCATTTTAATTAATCAAACCTAAACTTAATTAAACTAGTAAATTTATGAATAAAGTGAATCTAATTATCAAACCTAAAAAAACCCTAAATTTATTTAAGTGGATTAGAATCTAATATCGGTTTAAGCCCCAAAAGATATAAAAACAAATAAACAAGCCCAAAAACAAATAAAACATATCAAAACAATTAAATGAAAAATCAAACAACCAATTAATTATTCTTTCTAAAACCCTAATTTTAATTAACATACAATCCTAAATTAATCTACTTCCTCCATTGATTTTAATAAGTTACCCACTTAAAGCCCTAATTTTACTAACCAATTCATCAAAATAAACATACAACCACACATATAATTTTACTATTCCCACTATTGGGGTTATTATAATAATCCATTGAGAATAAAAAGAAAAACAATTAATACAAACCCAAAAATATAAATAAAATAAAGCAATAAAATAAAAATAATAAAAACCTAGAAACTATATCTCTACAAGGTTTTATTCATGGCATTCCATAGACTTCTCATGAATTTAGTCCTCTAAACATGACCATCATGTATTTTACTCCATAATCACCATAAAAAGAAACAAAATTATGATTAATGAATAAATTATAAAGAAAATTAAAACTCAACAAAATCAAAAAGAAAAATAAAATAAAGAAGAATATAGAGAAGATGATACTTATCGATGTTTTTAATGGAGTGCTCCTCATATTTTGTAAAATCACCGTTCTTAATAAGTCTTCAAATATTATTCCTTTACTCCTCCAAAAGCCTCCAATTAATAAAAGAGCAAAGAAAATTTTGTGCAGAGAATACTCTTTTTAAAAAAAATCAATAAAGGAAAAGCTATGTATACAATACTAATGCCAAAAATCCTTTACCAAAAAAAATCCCCCTCCCTTAGCAGCCAAACCCGTCCTTTTATAACAAAACAACACAAAAACCCTAGTTCATGTGTTTTTAGAGTTTCATTCCTAAAAAGACTTTATTTGCTTAAAAAAATAGATAAATACCAAAACATTTAAGAAAAATCCTTCGACCAATTAGGATATTAAAAAAAACACTTTTATTTTCTGGAAAATGCAAAAATCAAATGGAACAGGTCTAATTTTGACCGAAATTGCATAATTTTTATCAGAATTACACAATTTCAATCGAAATTATTGTAATTCTAATCGAAATTACGCAATTCCAATTGGAATTATGTAATTCTGAATAAAATTATAGAATTCTTATTTTTTAAAATTTTAATTACAAAAGGACCCCTGAAAGAATTTAAAACTTTCAATTACATCCTTAAAAAGCATTGCAATTTAGTCCTTGAAAACATTAAATTCTTTCTTTGAAAAATACAATCAAACTTCTGATGTTTCAAAGCTCAAGTATTGGAAACCTATTTATACCATTTTGATCATTGGAGTCTTTCATCTCATCCATAATTCATTATCCCGAAATTAGTCACTTACAGTGATCAATCCTATAAAGACATTAAGTTCAACAACAACCAATGGATTAAAATTAATGGCTTAGCTTTAATTGTAGTTGTTATATGATTGATTTGATATAAGAACCCTAATAAGAAATTAGATACTCATGTTGATAATAAGAGACAAAGAAAAAAGTAGAAGAAAATAAACATCATCATTAATTAAAATAAAAATAAACAATAACAAGTATTTAGAAAAAAAAACCACCTTGACAGTAGAAGGCTTATTGCTCTTCAATCCTTGCTTCTTAATCTCCAAGACCATAGGAACAAACACTAGTCTTTGATAATCAAAAGAAAGATAAAAACTTCTCAAACAGAAAAAATATAGAAAATTGAATAATGTTTTGTTTCTAAAGCCTACATACACATAAAACCCTAGCCTCTAACTTCTTGATATCTTTCCTTTTTGAAAATCCCTCAAATCCCCACTAACCAGCACTTCAAAATTCAAATTTCAACAGGCTGCTTGTAGGGCACATGACCATGCATATGAGGCACATGACTATGTGCCTATCTTCTTAAGGATTCAACAATCAGGCATGGCCATGCATATGGGTGTGCACAGTTATGTGTCCATCATTCAATCAAGCATGGTCATGTATAATTATGCATACGACCATGCATTCTTCTAAGCCTCAAACTTGCTAGATTATGCCTTAAATGCTCCTTGGACATTTCCATAGCCTTCAAAAGTCCTATGCTTCATTCCATCACTGTTCTTTGAACACTTAAATGCATAAAACAACCAAAAGTAACCCAAAATACTAAAAATAAACACAAACTTAAATCATGCAACACAAACATTAAACTAAAGAAAAACTTAACAAAATATTACAAATGAAACTAGAATGACACCTAATTCTAACACACTAAGTGCTTAAAATAATATATTTCCCACATTCATTAAATTCCCCCACACTTGAATGTTTGCTTATCCTTAAGCAAAGCTCAAAGACATCATATTCACCTAAATAATCATGCTCATTAACTAGATTTAACTTGACTAACTATCTTAATCTTCCTTTAATAAAAAGCTTAAAAGCTTAAAATTAAAACTGTAATCCAAGGTTAAGAATGAATTATTACTATATGAAGAGCATACTTTTCTATTGAATCATGAAAGCAAATAATTGACACTCAAGAAAAATATAAGCAAGTAGGAATCATTCTAACAATTAGGGAGTTCAACACATATAACGTTTTAAAACTTTATTCAATAAAAGTTTTCCAAATCTCAATATCCTCCACCTTTTTTACACTATTAAGTGTGGATACCTCCAAAAAAGGGGTCCTTTGGATACTTTTACTCTAAAAAGAGCATTGGAGTAAAAGGAGCATTTAAAGATATTCTTTTCAAATTCAACTCATAACGAGTGCATTTTATACTCCATCTTATTTTTTTAATATAAAAAAAAACAAAATACATAAGAAATTGATCACACTAAGGTTAGACTCAAATTCCACTTACAAACATTCTTCTCAAGCATTAAGCACCTAAATTCATTTATTCAACAAAAAAGTAAGCATTAAGTTTATTAAATTGTAAAAATTCCTAACCATAGATTATTCTCTTAATTTAAAAAGTCCAATCAGATTATTAAAGGAAGATTAAAGCATTTCTTGAAGAAAACTAAACTTTAATGAATAACACTATATATGTGAATAGGTTGCAACAATCCAAGTGTAAAAGTAATGAATGAACAACACAAAAAATAAACCAAAGCATGCATGACTCTTAAAGTAAAACAAACACACAAACATGAAAAGAAAATAAAAACAAATAAAAATAAAAGAATAGTGTACTTCTCTCATTTTAATGCACTTGGTGGGCGAAGTGTATGGAATGAAAATGGGATTTCTTGTAGCCTCCCTTTTCCTTTGAAGGAGTATGCAAAAGATTTTATCAATTTGGACATACAACCTTTCAACCCTCACTTTGCAATGCCTCTCAAATTTCTCCATCTTAAAAGATAAGTCCATGATTATATTCCTAATCCTATTGTTAAAGATGTCTATAAGCTTCTTGATTTTGTCTATGATTCCTTCACTCCATCCTTCGGTGCTCCCTCTCTTCCTTACTTGGCTTTCACTTCCATTAGCTTCTTCCTCTATAGTGTTAAGAGCCAAAGGGACTTCACCATATTGCATTATCATTTAGAATAACAAGTAGCATCTCCCTGAAGAGACATCATGAAGCTCATTAAATTCTGTGATAATTTCAGCCGAAATAAGGTAGTCTTCATCAAGAAATATGGATTCTAGTGGCTCCAATTGATGTTTAAAAAATTCATATGGAGTAAAATACAATGCCATACTAGTGATAATATGCCCGATTGACAACAATGCTTTCCTAGCTTGCACAACACGCCATATAGAACACAAAATAAAATATGTACTACACTCTTTTGTGTTAGTTTTCAAGCACCACAACATAAATAACTCATTTGGAGAAACCCTAGGGTCGTCCTTTTTACCAAAAATGGTGTGTGACATGAACTTGTGTAGAATTAAATATGAGAGATCTTTAATCAAACCACTGGTCATTACTTGGCCTTCACAAACTCTATTACCTCTAGTGATTTCATGCCAAAAAACACTCATATTATAATCCAATGGAGGTTGACAAATATCTCCTTTAGGAAAATGAAAGATGTTAGACATAATTTCATAGTCAAAATAGTATTCTTTTCCAAAGAACCTACATAAAAAGACTCCTTAATTTTCATCTAAAATCTTGAATGTCGTGTAAAATTCTATAGTTAGCTCAAAGAATACATCATGTTAGGTTGTGTCCAATTTAGACTAACCTAATTTCTTACAAAGCACATATATGGTTCCCTTAATCCCCATGTTCAAAAGTATCTCATCATCAAAATATTTCTACTTGATGAAATTTCTTTTGATTAGGGAGCATAATCTCTTACCTTCCTTTTTAGAATAAATGGCAAAGAAAGCTTCATAATTATTTCTTGTGTCTTTGGACTTACCTTTGCCATTATTATGCCTCTTTCCTTGATATAAAGTCTTTGTTCTAGCCATCACAACAATGTTAGTGTCTTTAAAAAAATAAAATAGTAAAAGAAAATGAAAATAACAATAATAAAAATAAAACAAAAGAAAGTGGTTTAAATAAGAAAAAGGTTTACAAAGAATTCTATTCCTAAAACAAAAAAGAAAAGATATAATATGTAAATTTTTAAAAAAAGGAAAAATAAAGATTATTAAGTCAAAGTTTCCTTTATCAAATAGGAATTAGGAATCAAATAGGAAGTTAACCTCTCCTAAAATCCTTAATTAACAAGGAAACTAAAATAAATACAATAAAAAATTAACAAAAAAATTGAAAATTTTAAAATTCAAAAATTTTAAACTCTCCCCCACACTTAAATTGTGCAATGTCCTCATTGCATGAGCATATGACAAAGATCATGACAAATAAAAATTGAATGACCATATTCATCAAGATCCACGGTCGTGTGCCCTGTGTTGGTGTTTTCGTAAGTATTCTAAATCATACAAGTAGTAATTAAATATCAATCTCATACACATTGCAGATTGACTGATGTAATACTAATTATATAGGCTTGTTTAAACAACGGAAAAGGGTATTTTGAATTAAACTAAACTAAATTAAAATAAAACATAATAATTTGAATAAAATAACAACCAATTTAAAGTGCTAGGGTTCTTATTACTAATTCAACCATTACTAAAGATCAATTAACTCTTAAGCCATACTTAACCTTAATCCAATTTGAGGTTATCTAAAGAATCATAGACGTTCCTCCTAGACAACTTCTATAACTAAACAAGTAATTTGACATCCTTAGATTTATAGCTCTCGCACACTAAGTGTTCGATTAACCCAGTTTAAGCACCAACCCCAAATCAATCTTAGGTGCTTAAATGTTTCTCAACTAAGAAAGCACCTAATAGGTGATTGCCTTAATCCAATTCAACCTATCTCTTGAATTAGTTTTATTGTATAAATTCAATCAAAGGGTGATCAATCCTATGAAGACATTAAGTTCAACAAAAATTAAAGGATTTAGATTAATGGCTTAAGTTTAATTGCAATATTCACATGGTTGAATTGTAATAAAAACCCTAATAAAGAATTTAGCTACTCATGTTAATTATAAATGAAAAAGATGAAGAAATAAAGAAAATAGACATCATTATTAATCCAAAATATGAATGAATAACATCCAAAATCATAAGAGAACCCCCTGGAATAGGAGCCTATTAATCTTCAATTCTCTTACTCAATCTTCAAAATAATCATGAATAAGCCAAACACCCTTATTCTCTAAATTTGATAAAAGAAGAATGCAATATGAAAAATAGAATCATGACCTAATCTCCTCCTCACTCCTTTATTTATGGAGGCTACACACACACACACACACATTTATATATATAACCTAAGCCTTCAGCCCGAGGTTTATTATCTTATGAAATCCCCTTCATATCCCTCATACTTCAGTAATTAGATTGAATTTTGTATCTACCATCAATAGGTCATGCAACCATGAACATTTTTTGTTTGGTTGTGCATAGCCTTTTTCTTCCAAAAGTATGCTCACTAAGCTTTAATTGCTCCTTTAACTCTTCTAGGATGTCCATGACTCCTGTAAAACTTTCCTTCACCATTCTTTGAATTCCTAAATGCCCAAAATTAACTAAAAATAAACCAAATAATACTAGAAATAAATAAACACACAAATCATGTAATAAACACTTAACTAAGTAAAAACTGAACATAAAGCATACAAATGCCACTAA
Organism: Mallotus nudiflorus; assembly: GCA_947683625.1. NCBI lineage: Eukaryota > Viridiplantae > Streptophyta > Magnoliopsida > Malpighiales > Euphorbiaceae > Mallotus > Mallotus nudiflorus. Next base: position 831,993 of record CANTUR010000238.1, read on the forward strand.
AATGACATTTAAGCCTAACACATTGAGTGCTTAAAATAATGTAATTCTTGCACTCATCAAATTCCACCACACTTGAACGTTTGTTTTTCCTCAAGTAAAGCTTAAATACACATATACACCTAAAGAATCATGCTCATCATCTAGTTGTAACTTGACTAACTACCTCAATCTTCCTTTAATAAAAAGCTGAAAAAATCAAAATTAAAATAGCAACTAGAGGTCAAGAATATATTGTTACCATACTTTTCATGATAGCAAATAATTGACACTTAAGAAAAGTGGAATGAGTAGGAATTATGCCAATAAATAGGAAGTTAAGAATTCAGCATATATAAGGTTTTAAAAATTTTATTCAATCAATATCTTCCCAATTTCAGTATTCCCCACCTTTTTGTATTACTCAGTGTGAATACTTGAAAACATTAGAGAAAAGGAGGATAGGAAAGATTTTTCTTTTCAATTCAAGCTCCAAACGAGTGCATTTTATGCTCCATCTCGTTGCTTTATTAATTTTTTTAGAGAAAATAAACCAAACATATGAGCACTTAACCACTTTAAAGTAGTCACAAATTCCTACTCACAAATACTTTTCTTAAATATGAAGCATCTAAATTCATTTGTTCAATAGTAAAGTAAGCATTAAGTTTATTAAAATTTAAAATTCCTAACCATAAATTACTCTTCTAATTTAAAAGCCCAAACAAATTATTAAGGAAGGATTAAAGAATTTCTTCAGGAAAACTAAAATTGATGAATAAGACTCTATATATGTATATGTTGCAAAAATTCAAGTCTGAGAACAAAGCATGAACAATATAAACATTAAATTAAAACATGCATAACTCTTAAAGTAAAACTAACACACAAACATACAAACAAAAAGAAAATAAAATGACACAAATAAAAATTAAAGAATAGTGTACTCCCCTTAATTTGATGCACTTGGTAGGGAAGTCAACGGAGTCATAATAATAGCTTTTGCTACCTCATTAACCATCGTAGACCTTTTTCTTTGAGGGACTATGCAAAAGATTTTATCAATTTGGTGCTGCAACTTTATAACCTTTAATTCACAATGCCTCTCAAATTTTTCCATGTCATTAGACAAGTCTATAATCATATTCCCAATCCTATTGTCAGATCTGTCGATCTACTCTTTGATCTTTTCCATGATTTCATCACTCCAATTTTTGGTGTTCCCTCTCTTCCTTGCTTGGTTCTCACTTTCATTAGTTTCTTCCTCCATTGAATTAGGTGGCAAAGGAACTTTACCATATTGCATCACCACTTGAAGAAATAAATAGCATCTCCTTAAAGTGACATCATGAAATTCATTATACCCTATGATAATTTCAACTCGCACAAGGTAATCTTCATTTAAGGATTCAACTTCCAAAGGCTCTAATTAATGTTTGGCAAATTCGAATGATGCCAAATACAATGCCAAACCAATGATAATATGTCCCATTACCAACAATGCCTTTCTAGCCTGCACAATAAGCCACATAAAACACAAAACAAAGTATGTACTATATACTTTTGTTAGTCTTCAAGCACCACAACATAAATAGTTCAGCTGGAGAAACCCTAGTGCTATCTTTTCTTCTAAAAATTATGTGTGACATGAATTTATGCATGATTAAATATGAGTGATCTTTGATTAAACCACTAGTCATCAATTGACCTTCATAAACTCTATCACCTCCAGTTATTTCATGCTAAAAACTACTCGTATTATAATCTGATAGAGGTTGAAAAACACCTCTTTGAGGAAAACCAAAGATATCATACATGATTGCATAATCAAAATAATACTCTTTCCTAAAGAACCTATATGAGAAGACCCCTTGATTTGCATATAGAATCTTAAATGTAGTGTAAAATTCTATAGTTAGCTCAAAGAATACCTCATATTAGGTTTTAGCCAATTTAGACCATCCAACTTATTGAAAAACACATCTATGGTTCCTTTAATCCCGATGTTCAAAAGTACATCATTATCAAAGTATTTCAACTTGTTGAAATTTCTCTTGACTAAGAAGCAAAATTTCTTCCCTTCCTCTTCAGAATAAATGGCAAAGAAAGCTTCATATTCATTCCTCATGTCCTTAGGCTTACCCTTGCCATCACTAAGCCTCCTTCCTTGAAATTGTGTCTTTATTCTAGCCATCACAACAATGTTAAAACTTCATAAAAATAAAACAACACAAAAGAATGAAAATAACAATGACAAAAACAAAAACAAAATATAAGATAAGAAAACTAGGGTTTAAATAAGAAAAAAGGGTACAAGAAATTCTATTCCTAAAACAAAAAGGGAAAGAAATAAATTAAAAAATTAAAGGAAAAAATAAAATCATTAAAATTTTCATAAATTAAATAGGTATTAGGAATTAAGATGAAATTTTTGCTCACCTAAAATCCTATTTTAATAAGAAAACTTGAATTAAAAGTCAAAAATCAAAAATCAAAAGAAAATAGGAAACCAAATTAAAAGAATTTCAAAAGTTAAGAAAATAAATAAATTCAAAAATTTAAAAGAAAGTGAAAATTTTAAAATTTTAGCAACATTAATTCCTCCCCCACACTTAAAAAGTGCAAAGTCCTTATTGCATAAGCAAATGACATAAAAAAAATAGGAAAAAATTTCTTACTATCAATAATCATTAGGCCACACGGCCGTGTGCAAAAGATGCACAGCCATGTGAACTACTTCTGCAGAATTCTGACGATGTTTTATGCATGGCCATGTGTAAAAGATGCACGGTTCTACCACCTATTTCCAAAAAAAATAGAATTTTTGCTTGAAGAAAACTTGCATCAGTGCTCTTTTTTTCTCTTGATTTAACCTGTTTCTATCACTTTGCATAGGACAAGCATATATGTATGAATATTGCAACAATGTAAGAGAGAAATTAAATGAAATAGAAACAACTAACATTAATAATATTAAATTTCTTAACAATGCAACTTAAATAAAAACAAACTTTAACATCCTAAAACATCAATATAAAACATAAGACATGAGAACACATTATTCCTCAAAACATAAAATTAAAAACAACTAAAAATAAACAAATATAGAAAAACATTAATCAAGCTAGAACCAAACGTCATTAAAAATAAAGCAAAGTCTTCACTCTTCACCTTCTTCCTTGGATTATGATTCTTGTTCCTCCATCTCTTCAGTATGTGGGAATGGTGGTGGGATAAAATTATATGAGCTGAAATAGGCACTAAGGTTTTGATTTATCATGTTCAATGTGCATCCCATTCTTTCAACTTCAGAATTCAATTCTCTAACATTTGAGTCTATGACTCCAAGTTGTCTAGCCTCTTCATGACATCATTAATTGAAGCATCTTCCTCTTCTTCTTCTTGAGCTTCTTGGGGTATGGGTTAGATAAGAAAATCTCTCCCTGTATGGTCAACTCTAACCAAACCCATGGCTTCCATGCTAGCGTCAATAAAGTGATGACCCGCTACTCTCTCAAAAGGCATGTTTTCAATGTCAAAGTCTAGGTTCTTAGCTATGGCAGTGATTAATCCTCCCATTTTAATAGCCCCAATTACTTTTGCAGCAACATCTTTCAGTTTCCTAACTATGGCATGACACACATCGAGCTTTCTATCATTAACCATGCAATACAAAACATTAAGCTTGATAATGTTGATTATGGAGTCTCCCTCTTTCCTTAGAAACAAGGAATAAGCCATGAGCATATAAAGATATTTCAAAGCGATCGACAAAATCCTAGATTCTTTTACCAATCTAGCCTCATAAAATACTCCCTTTTCCCTAGTTAACTCTCTCCAAAACTCATGCTTATCATATGCTATATTAGCATCTTGATTTTTGGGAAAATGAAATACATCATTATGTTTAAACAATCCTAAACTATGCTCCTCATTCCCCAAACAAAAATTAAGCACGAGAGTGCAGTCATTAAATTCAAAAGAAGAGAGAAACTCACTAGTAGGTATGGCATAAAAAGGGTTTTGCATCAAAATAAAATCATTCCACCCCATCCAATTGGCATACACATTAATGTCCTCTAGTAACCCAATTTCAATTAATGATGTAGCACTCAAATACCTATTTGGCATAATTTTCCTATTCATTATCTTTTGAAATTTATTCATATGCTCACCATGCCCAAATTGAATTTGAGTAGGGAAAGGTTTTACTCTATGTCCTCGTTAGCATATTAGAAGCTCCACCACGTCTAGTTCTCTCGAAAGGAGGATTAGTCTTCTTCCTTGCTATGCTTTTCTTTCTTTAATCTCTCTCCATGGTGAATTGTTTAAAGATAAAGACTTGAGAGAATTTGGGTAGTGGAAGAGGGTGTAGAGAATGGAGATAATATAGAGAATGAGTTATGAGGAAAAGGTGACAAGATGGGGGTTTATATAGGAGAGGTAAGGTAGTGGGAATTGGGTAAAGTGTATGGGAAATTGAAAAAGTGGTCAAGGGTTAGGTTTTCTAGGTTTTAGGAAGTGGGTAAAGTGGTCAAAGTTAGAATCCCTAAGGTCTTAGGAAGTGGGAAGCAGGGGGAAGTGGAAAAATTTCACGTAAAATGAAATTCACGTCTTTAAAAAAAACTAAAAATCAATGTTGCACAGCCATACATAATTTTAGCATGGCCATGCAGCTTGATACCAAAATTTGATGCCATAACTTGGACGACTGTGCTAAAATCCTGCACAGTCATACGACCTGTACAAGTATGATTCTGCTCATAACATGCATAGCTATGCATAATTGTGCACAGCCACATGACCTGTACATGCATTCTTTTCATGAAAAAATTGCTAATTTAAGCACATAACAAATAAATATTCAAGCAATGCATCATAATCATGACTTGTACTTCACATTAAACAACATTCCACATAAATTAAACTTACAAAACCTCTTCAAAAGCTTCAACCTTTCTTTCACTTCCTAAAATTGACAAAAAAACAAACATTTCAATAACATAAATTTACAAAAACATAAAATAATTGAAATAAAACAAAATAAAAATAAAAACAATCTTGTTTGAGCCCCTTAAAAGCGCTCTTTCAAGGGTCCATGAGCTAGACCACCTTGTTCATCATTCATTTGATTCCTTCAAGCATAAAGCTTGACAGAATTCCTTAATTGTTCCTCTATAGTAAAGCTTCAACCCCTATCCATTCACTTTGAATATGTCTCCTCGTATGTTGTGCAATTCCATAGCTCTATGAGGATATGAATGAGTCACTGCAAATGGTCCTAACCATTTACTCTTCAACTTTCTAAAAAATTATCTGAGCCTTGAGTTGAACAATAATACTTGATCTCCTTCCTTGAAAGTTTTCACTCTAACTCTCGCATCATGCCGCTTCTCTGTGTGTTCCTTGTAAATCCTTAAATCCTTATACGTAGTGTCTCTAATCTCCTCAATTTCACCCATTTAAAGTAATCTCTTCTCAACTGCCTTCTTAAAATCAAAATTCAAGGCCTTCATTACCTAATAAGCTTTGTGCTCAAGTTCAATAGGAAGATGACTTGCTTTTCCATAAACAACCTAAAAGGAGACATCCCAATAGGTGTTTTGTAAGTTGTTCTATATGCCCACAAAGCATCATCTAGCTTCCTTACCCATTATTTTCTTGACTTGCTCAGTGTTCTTTCTAAGATCTTCTTCAACTCCTCATTACTCACTTTAACTTGTCCACTTGTTTGAGTGTGATAAGGTGTAGCTACTCTATGCTTTACCCCATTTCTGGCCAACAACATCTCCATGTTCTTGTTATAAAAATGTGTTCCCCCATCACTTATGATTACTCTAGGCATACCAAACTAAGAGAATAACTTCTTTAAAAACTTAAAAACAACTTTTGCATCATTCATTAAACATGCTTGAGCTTTTACCCATTTGGAAACATAATCGACACAAATAAGAATATACTTATTCCCCTCTAACAAAGGAAATGGCCCCATGAAGTCAATGCCCCATACATCAAATATTTCAAACTCTAGAATTCCATATTGAAGCATTTCATCCTTCTTTGAAATGTTACCACTCCTTTGACAAGCATCATAACTCATTATAAAATCTTTTCCATCTTTAAAAAGTGTAGGCCAATAGAACCTTACTTCAAGAACATTAGCAGCTATCTTTTGTGCTCTATAATGTCCACCATTGACATTTCCATGACAATGATACAAAATTGACCCAGCTTCTTCCATTGCTGCACATCTCCTTGCCATTCCATCATTAGACAATCTCCATAAAAATGGCTCATCTGAAATATAGAATTTAGAGTCATGAAATAACTTTTTCTTTTGCTGAGAATCAAACTCTTTTGGTATTATTCCACTTAATAAGAAATTTTCTATATCCATAAACCATGGCACACTTATGTGAGATATGGCCAAAAACATCTCATCTAGAAATAATTCCTTGATAGGCTCTTGATTGTCCTTCTCCTCTTTATCTGAATCTAGCCTTAACAAATGATTAGCTATTACATTCTCAAAACCTTTCTTGTCTTTAATCTCAATATCGAATTCTTGTAACAAAAGCACCCATCTAATGAGCCTTAGTTTGGAATCTTTCTTGTTCATTAGGTACTTTAATGCTGCATAATCTATATAGACAATCACTTTAGATCCAAGGAGGTAGGATCTAAACTTATCAAAAGCAAAAATAGTAACTAGCATCTCCTTCTCTGTAATAGTATAAATCAGCTATGTATTAATTAATGTCCAACTTGTATAGTAAATCATAAGCAATTTCTTCTCCTTTCTTTGACCAAGCATAACTCCTATTGTGTGATCACTCACATCACACATCAATTCAAATGGTAGGCTCCAATCTGGTGCCATCACTATAGGAGCTAAGATAAGGGCTTCTTTTAACCTATTAAATGCTAATTTACACTTATTAGTAAAACCAAAAGGTGAATCTTTTTCAAGTAACTTACAAAGGGGTTTTGAAATTTTTGAAAAAATACTTGATGAACCACATATAAAAGCTTGGATGACCAAGAAAACTCTTGACTCCCTTCATAATTGTGGGGTACTACAGTTTCTCAATTGCCTTGAACTTTGCTTTTATCAACTTGAATTCCTTGAGCTAAAATTTTATGCCTAAGAATAATCCCTTCATCTACCATGAAATGACACTTTTCCTAATTTAGCACCAAATTTGTCTCCTCACAGTATGCTAAAACTTGCTCCAAATTGCTCATGTATCCTTCAAATGAGTTTCCATAGACTAAAAAATCATCCATGAAAACTTCCATGATCTCCTCTACCAAATCTACAAATATAGCCATTATACATCTCTAGAATGTTGCAGGAGCACTACATAATCTAAATGGCATCCTCCTATATGTAAATGTGCCATAAGTACATGTAAAAGTGGTCTTCTCTTTATCTTTTAGAGCTATTGCAATCTGATTATACCCTAAATATCCATCTGAAAAATAATAAAAGGCATGTCTTGCCATCCGCTCCAATATCTGATAAATAAAAGGTAAAAGGAAGTGGTCTTTTCTTGTGGACACATTCAACTTTTTATAAGTGATGCACACTCTCCATCCACTTATAACTCTTGTAGGAATGAACTCCCCTTCCTCATTTTTCACAATTGTTATACCACTTTTCTTTGGTACACACTGAATCAGACTCACCCATGAACTGTCTGAGATCAGATAGATGATCCCTACATCAAGAAGTTTGACTACTTCTTTCTTTACTACTTCTTATATATTTAGATTAAGCCTTCTCTGCCTTTCAATGGTTGGCTTGTGACCATCCTTCATTAGGATCTTTTGCATGCAATAAAAAGGACTGATACCTCTTATGTCAGAAATCTACCAACCAATTACTTTTATTCTCCTTCTCAGCATCTCCACTAGCACATCCTCTTATTCTTTACTCAGTTTAGAGGATATGACCATAGGTAGTGTTTTCCCTTCTCCTAGAAAAGTGTACCTCAAATGTTAGAGTAAAGGCTTCAAATCTAATTTTGATGGTTTAATGGTTGAAGGTGTTATGGGTTCAATATTTGGTAATTTCATGTGTGTTATAGGGATTGGTGTTTGAGGTGTACTTCATTTTGGGATAATTGTACCTATAAACACTTCTCAATATTCTCATTTTCCATAGACTTTGCAAACCTCCTTCAGTGGACTTCACTCACACAATCATCAACTGCATCTACTAGCATGCAATAATCTTCATTATAAGGACATTTTATGCTTTGATAAATATTAATATGCAATTCTTATCTCCTACTCTCAATATGAGAGTTCCATCATAGATATAAATAATTTCTCTAGTAGTGTAAATAAAAAGCATACCAAAGATCAATGGAACTTCCTCATCCTCTTCAAACTCGAGGACTACAAAATCAACTAGAAAAATAAATTTTCCAGCCCTTACTAGCTCATCTTCTACTATACCATTTGCTTCCTTTACTGTTTTGTATGTAAGTTACAATTTGATACTTGTAGGTTTAGCTTCTCCTAGCCCTAATTTCCTATAAACAAATGAAGCCATAAGATTAATAGAAGCTCCTGAATTATATAAAGCTCTTTGAAATCTTAAACTTCCAATAGAACATGGAATAGTGAGACTCCCTGGATGCTTCATTTTTAAAGGAAGTTTATTTGAGATTATTGTACTACACTCCTTTGTAAGTGTGACTATCTCATACTCTTGTAACTTCTTTTTATTGGAAATTAGCTCCTTTAGAAACTTAGTATACTTTGGCATTTGGGAAAGACAATCCAACAAAGGCATGTTGATGTGAAGTGCCTTAAACCTCTCCAAAAATTTCACATACTGCTGATCATGCTCCTATTTCTTTCATCTTTGTGGATAAGGAAACTAGAGGTACATAAGGCTTAGCAAATGATGGTTTTGATTTCTTAACAACCTATTCCTCGTATTTGTCTTCTTTTCCTTGCACTTCAACCCATTTATTCTCTTATTCTTTCTCCTCTTCCTTTTTATTTTCTTTCTCATATTCCATAGTTGCTTTTAGGGTTTAAACTTCTATTCCACTTCTCAAGGTGATAGCCTTCAACTGCTCTTTTGGATTCTTTTTAGTATTACTTAGCAAAGAACCTTGATTCCTAATTGACAAAGAGTTTTCCAATTGCCCCATTTTCACCTCTAAATTATGGATAGAAGAAGAGTGATTCTTGAACATAAACTGAGTGTCTTAGTACATATGCTCAAATCTTCCTTCTAACCTCTGTGTTGCTTTATCTTGTTGGTTCATTTTTGTAGACATTACAACCATGAACTTCTCCCACTTTCTCTCTAAAGAAGTCCTTAAAGATTAACTCTTATCTTAAAAATTGGATTAATGATTTTGTGCATTCTGACCTCCAAAACCTAATGGTGCTTGTGACCTCTAATTTTTATTTCCTTGATTCCTCTAAGAAAAATTAGGATGATTTCTCTAACTTGGATTGTAGGTATTCCCATGCACTTGGTTTTACTGTCCTTTAAAACTGTTTATATAGTTCATATTCTCTATTAACAGTCCTTGCATTATTTGGCATTCAATAGTTAGATGTCCACCTTAGTACAATTCATAAAAAGTAGACAAATTAGAAATTGCATTAACACTCATTTTTTCCATCCTCTTGGTTAAAACATCCAACTTTGTATTAAGCATTAACTAGCTATCAACTTTAATTGTTCGCCTCTCTTTGGAATAGCCCTCTCACTAGAGCATAGGCTTTCGGTGTTAGCCATCTCTTTGTAAAGCTCTAAGGCATCTTTAAGAGTCTTGGACATGTTAGTTCCTCCCGCTAAGGCATTTATGTTCACTCTAACTATAGGGCTAACTCCTTTGTAGAAAGATTGCACCAAATCCATTAAAGGAATTAGTTATGGTGGACACTATCTCTAAAGATCCTTGAATCTATCCGAGCATTCGTAAAAGCTCTCATCCTCTCTTTGATAAAAAGAGTTGATCTTATTTCTAATTTTGAATACTTTGGCTAGTGGAAAGTACTTGTTAAAGAAAGTTATGTAAAGCTCTTGCCATGTATTTATGGAGTTGGGTGGCAAGCTAGTGAACCACCTTTTGGCTTTATCCATCAAAGAAAATGGAAAGAGGATAAGCTTAATTGCTTTTGGTTGCACTTTATTCATCTTGAAGGTTGAACAATACTACAAAAATTGAGTCATATGACTAATTGAATCCTCATATGGAAATCCATTAAACTATGAGTTTCGAATCATCTGGATCATGGCGGGTTCAATTTCAAAATTGTTTACTACTATCACCAGCCTCACAATTAGATTTTGATCATCTTGAACGTTGGGACTTACAAAATCCTTCATAATTCTTTGTCCATTCTACCCGTTCTAGCCATTTTGCCCATCCTGTCCATTTTGAGGTGAATTTCTTACGTCTTCATTCCCTCTATTTTGTCTTCTCCTTCTATGAAAAGTTCTTTCAAGTTCTAAATCAAGTGGTATTAATTGGGCTCCTTATCCAGTTGCACCATGTGTTATGTGCATTCACTAACACAAGTTCCTGTAAAAACCACACAATATCACTTTTCATATAAAAAAGAAAGTATAAATCAAACAACATAAAATTCTCAACAGTATCAATCTTGGCAATCCCCGGTAATGGCACCAAAAACATGTTGGAGTTTTCACACGTATAAAGAATCGTACAAGTAGTAATTAAATATTGATCCCACAAAGATTACAGACTAACTACTATGATACTAATTGTGTAGGTTTGTTTAAACAACGAAAAAAGGAATTTTGAATTAAACTAAAATAAAACACAAGAATTTGAATGAAATAACAATCAATTTTAAGTGCTAGGGTTCTCATTACCAAATCAACTATTAATAAAGATCAGTTAACTCCTAAGACATATCTAACCTTAATCCAATTTGAGGTATCTAAAGAATCATAGACGTTCCTCCTAGACAACTTTTGTAACTAACCAAGTAATTTAACATCCTTAGATTTATAGCTCTCCCATACTAAGTGTTCTGTTAACCTAGTTTAAGCAGCAACCCCTAATCAATAGTAGATGCTTAAATGTTTCTCAACTAAGAAAGCACCTAATAAGTGATTGCCTTAATCTAATTCAACCTATCTCTTAAATCGATTCTATTGTATGAATTCAATCAAAGGGTGATCAATCCTATAAAGACATGAAGTTCAACAACAATCAAAGGATTTAGATTATTGTCTTAGGTTTAATTGCAATATTCACATGGTTGAATTGTAATAAGAACCCTAACAAAGAATTTAGCTACTTCTGTTAATCATAAAAGAAAGAGACAAAGAAATAAAGAAAATAGACATCATTATTAATCCAAAATATGAATGAACAGTATCCAAAATCACACGACAAACCCCTTAGAATAGCAACCTATTAATCTTCAATTCTCTTGCTCAATCTTCAAAACAATCATGAACAAGCCAAATACCTTTATTCTCTAAATCTGATAAAAGAAGAATGTAATATGAAAAATAGAATCATGACCTAATCTCCTACTCCTTCCTTTGTTTTTAGAGGCTACACATATATATATAACCCTAGCCTCCAGTCCTAGGTTTATTGTCTTATGAAATCCTCTTTTTATCCATCATACTTCAACAATTAAATTGAAGTTCATATTTTCCATCAGTAGGTCGCACGACTGTGCACATTTTCTACATGGCTGTACACAGCCGTTTGCTTCAAAAAATATGCTCGCTCATCTTAAATTGCTCCTTTGACTCCTCTAGGATGTCCATGACTCCCATGTAACTTTCCTCTACTATTCTTTAACTTCTAGAATGCACAAAATTAACTAAAAATAAACCAAATAATACTAGAAATAAATAAACACATAAATCATGCAATAAGTACTTAACTAAGTAAAAACTGAACATAAAACACAAAAATGCCACTAAAAAGACATTTAATCCTAACACATTGAGTGCTTAAAATAATACAACTCTTGCACTCATCACCCTTTTTTTGTAATTTTTAGCTCATCAAGTCGCACAATAATGTGCTTGGAGGCACGTCACATGGCTATGTGTTTAGAGGTGCACAACCATGCTTGGATCGTGAATTTTGAGCTCTAAAGGTGCATAGCTGCACTCAAAATGTGCATGGTCGTGCCTAAAACATGAACTCAATATAAGAAATAGCCTCTCTTGACTTTTATCAATTTGATTGCCACTACTTTTTTAAAGAAAAAGTATCATAAACTCATGTCATCCATATAAAAGAAAAATCAAACTTGAAACAAAGGATAATTAACATTAACAAAATAAAATCTTGAAATAATTTAAACTAAATCAAAGCAAACTTTAACAATTCAAACAAACAAATAAAATCAAACATAACAAACACAAACTTAAACACTTTTTTCCTCCAAATACAAAATTAAAAACAGCCTAAAAGAAACATTGCTCAAGATAGAACTAAATAATAATTTAAAATAAGGTCTTCCTTTATCCTTGAATGAGGGTTCCTCTTCTTTATCTTCAGGTTTGTTATGAATTGGTGGATATGGTGGATGAACAAAATTTTGAGAATTGAAGAATACCATGAGATTATGGTTGATCAAATTCACATTATGATTCATTTCCATCATTATAAGGTCCAATCGGTGTGCTAATATATTCAACTCACCAACATTTGAATTGACTGCTCTCACTTGAAGTTCTAAGCTGTCCAACCTTTCCATGACTGCATTAAGAGTAACTTCTTGATCTTCCTCCTCTCCTCCTCCCCTTATTGTGGTTCCTCCAACAATACGAGTTGGGTAAGGAATCCTCTTCCTCTTTGGTCAACACAGACTAAACCCATAGCTTTTATCATGTTAATGTTAATTAAGAAATGGCCCTTGACGTTTTTAAATGGCATATTTTCACTATTAAAGCCTAGGTAAGTAGCCATGGTGGTCGCTAGTCCTCCTACCTTGATAGCCCAGATTAATTTTGTAACTACATCCCTTAATTTTCTGACTAAAGCATGACAAATATCAAGTTTCCTATCATTGACCATGCAGTACAATTTGTTTAGCTTGGTTGTCATAATCGTAGAATCCCTTTATTTCCTTAAAAATAAGGAATGGGCCATAAGCATATACAAATACTTCAGAGAGAGCAATTGAATGCGAGATTCTTTTGTCACCCTAGCTTCATAGAAAACTTCCCTTTCCCTGATTATTTCTCTCCAAATACATCTCTATCATACTCAACATTAGCATTTTGATCCTTAGGAAAATGAAACACACCATTAAGTTCAAATAATCCTAAATTATATTAAAACTTAAACATAAGATTTTGTTCATCAAAGCTAAATAAAGAGAGAAACTCACAAGTAGGCCTATCATGAGTGGGACTTTGCATCATGACAAATTCACCCTAACCCATCCTATTGGCATGTATGATTACCTTATCAAATAACCCAATTTCCTTTAAAGCTGAAGCACTAGCATATATATTAAGGATAATCTTCTTATTCAATATTTTTTTAAATTTCTTCCTATGCCTTTCATGCCTAAAACAAATTTCATTAGGAAAGGGTTTTACCATTTCTTCTTCATTAGCACCACTCAAATTGTTAGAGCTTCCATTAAGCCTTGCTCTTTTGGGTGGAGGAGCAAATTTCTTCTTTGCAATGCTCTTCTTTATTTGCTCTCTTTCCATGGTGATATGAAGGAGATGAAGAGTTAAGAGAGTGTTAATACAGAAGATGAGTGAAGAATGAGTGAGTAATGAGAAGATGTAAGGAAGTGGAATAGTGGTAGGTTTTTAAATAGAAGAGATAGGGTTGTGGGAATTAGAATAGGTAGTCAAAGTTTAGGAGTTCTAGAGTTTGGTAAGTAGGAAAGGTAGTGGGAATTAATGAATGATAAGGTTTAGGAAGTGGGAAAGGTGGTCAAGTTAGAAACCCTAGGTGTTTAGGAAGTGGGGAATATTGGGAAAGTAGAGGGGGCCCACTTGAAATTGAGTGCACATTATGCATTTACAACAAAGCAAGGGACACATGGCCATACATGTTACGGTGCATGGTCGTGCAACCTACTAACACAATTTTTATCTTGATGACAACCATATGGCCATGCCTGATTACATGTTTTTAGCTTTTTAGGCACACGACCATGCATGAAATACGCATGGTCATGCCTGGATGTAATTTTTTGGCTTTGACATGGGCATGGTTATGCATGAAATGCACATGGCCATGCTTGAATGTAATTTTGGACAATAAAGAACAATAATAAGGTCATATGGCCATACCACAGGGTGTCCAACTTAACTAACTCACCAATCAAAGTATCAATGACAAATTTTCATACATTGCATCATATAAATGACTTGCTCATCATATTAACCTCTTCTAGAGCTCCTCCTTTCCTCACTTCCTAAAATCATAAAAGAAAAAATATTAGAAATAAAATAAAATTGCAAAAACATAAAAGAAATGATTAAAACAAAACAAAATAAAAAAAATATTGGTTGAGCCCCTAAAAAGCACTCTTTTAAGGGTCCATAAGCTAGACCGCTATGTTGATCACATGGTTGACTCCCTCAAGTATGCAACTTGATGAAAATTCTCCATTATGCCTCCATGGTATAGCTTCAATCTCTACCCATTCACTTTGAATTTGTCTCCTCTGGTGTTGTACAATTCTACAGCTCCATGAGGGTATAATTTAGCCACTATAAATGGTCTTGACCATCTACTCTTCAATTTTACATGATATAATTTGAGCCTTAAATTCAAAGCAATACTTAATCACCTTCCTTAAAATTTTAGCCCTAATTATTGCATCATGCCATCTCTCTATGCGTTCTTTGTAAATCCTTGAATTCTCATAAGCAACCTCTCTAATTTCTTCAAGCTCACTCATATGTAGCATTCTCCTTTTAGCTGCCTTCTTGAAATCAAAATTTAAGGCTTTTATTGCTCACTAAGCATTATGCTCAAGTTCAATAGGAAGATGACATGCTTTTCCATAAACTAACCTAAAAGGAGACATCCCAATAAGTGTTTTTATAAGCTATTATATATGCCCACGAAGCATCATAAAGCTTCCTTAACCATTCTTTTCTTGACTTGCTCACTATTATTTTCTTGACATCCTAATAGGAGACATCCCTATTGCTCACTTTAACTTGTCCACTTGTTTAAGGGTGATAAAGTGAAGCTACTTTGTATTTCACCCCATATCTGGCCAATAATGTTTCCATATTTTTATTGCAAAATTGTGTTCCCCCATCACTTATAATTACTCTAGGCATACCAAACTGATAGAAAAACTTCTTTAAGAACTTGCAAATAATTGTTACATCATTTGTTGAGCATGTTTAGGCCTCTACCCATTTAGAAATATAGTCCACACTAACAAGAATGTACTTATTACCCTTTGACAAAGGAAATGGCCCCATGAAGTCAATGCCCCATCTGTCAAATATTTCAACATTTAAAATTTAAGATTAAAGCATTTCATCCTTCTTTGAAATGTTGCCAATCCTTTGACATGCATCATAGTGAATCATAAAATCCCTTGCATCTTGAAAAAGTGTAGGCCAATAAAACCCTTCTTTAAAAACTTAGCAATTATTCTTTATGGTCTAAAATGTCCACCATTGACCATTCCATAATAATGTTATAGTACTAACCCAACTTCTTTATTTGCTACACATCTCCTCACTATACAATCACTGCACAATTTCCATAAAAATGGTTCATCCCAAATATAAAATTTAGAATCACAAATTAGCTTCCTCTTTTATTGAGGAGTGAACTCTTCTAACATTTCTCAACTTGACAGAAAATTTGCTATGTCAACAAACTAAAGAGTACCCATAATTCCTATGGCCAAAAGCATCTCATTTGGAAAAAGCTCTTGATAGGTTATTGACTATTCCCTTCCCTTTGCTCTACATCCAGCCTTAAAAGATTATCAACTAGTACATTTTCATATCCCTTCTTGTCTCTAATATTATTTTCAAACTCTTGCAATAACAACACCCCATCTAATGAGCCTTGGTTTAGAATCTTTCTTATTAATTAGGTACTTCATTGTTGCATAATCTGTGTACATAATAACCTTAGAGCTAAGGAGATATGATCTGAACTTGTCAAAAGGAAAAATGACTAGCAACATCTCCTTCTCTGTAGTAGCATAATTTAGCTATGTATCAATCAATGTCTAGCTTGCATAGTAGATCATATGTAATTTGTTTTCCTTTCTTTGACCTAGCATAGCTCCTGTTGCATGGTTACTTGCATCACATATCATCTTGAATGGTAGACTTTAATTTGGTGCCATCACTATTAGTGTTGAGGTAAGAGCTTCATTT
Organism: Mallotus nudiflorus; assembly: GCA_947683625.1. Classification (NCBI taxonomy): domain Eukaryota; kingdom Viridiplantae; phylum Streptophyta; class Magnoliopsida; order Malpighiales; family Euphorbiaceae; genus Mallotus; species Mallotus nudiflorus. The sequence continues at coordinate 848,332 of CANTUR010000238.1, forward strand.
TACTTATTAAAAGCCAATTTACACTCATCAGTAAAATCAAAAGGTGAATCTTTCTCAAGCAAATTATTGAGGGGTTTAGATATTTTTGAAAAATCCTTAATGAACTGCTTATAGAAGCCTATAAGGCCAGGAAAACTCCTAACTCCCTTCACATTCATAGGGTATTGCAACTTCTCGATTACTTCCACCTTTGCTTTATCAACTTCAATCCCTTGAGCTGAAATTTTATGTCCTAGAACGATTCCTTCACCTACCATAAAATGACACTTTTCCCAATTTAGCACCAAGTTTGTCTCTTCAAATTATGCAAGAACTTGCTCTAAATTGTTCAAACATATCTCAAATGAGTTTCATAGACTGAAAAATAATCCATGAAAACATCCATGATCTCCTCTACTAAATCTATAATTATAGCCATCATACATCTCTAGAATGTCGCAAGAGTATTACATAATCCAAATGGCATCCTCCTATATGCGAATGTGCCTTAAGGACATGTAAAAGTAGTTTTTTTTCTTAATCTTCTATAACTATTGTAACCTAATTATAATAGAGTAGCCATCTAGATAATAATAAAAAAAATATCCTATTATCCACTATAATATTTGATCAATAAAAGGTAATAGGAAGTAGTCTTTTCTTATGGATGAATTCTACTTTCTATAATTAATGCACACCTTCCATCCACTTATAACTCTTGTAGGAATCAACTCCCTTCTTTATATTTCATAATTGTAATTCCACCCTTATTTGGTACACACTGAATCAGGCTCACTTGTGAACTATCTGAGATCGAGTAGATGATTCTTGTATTAAAAAGCTTGACTACTTCTTTTTTCACTACTTCTTGTATGTTTGGATTGAGCCTCTTTCACCTTTCATTGGTTGGCTTGTGTCCTTCCTCCATTAAGATCTTGTGCATGTAATAAGATGGACTTATACCCCTAATGTTAAAAATTTGCCAACCAATTATTTTTACTCTTCTCTTTAGCACATCCACTAGTAAATCCTCTTGATCTTTGTTTAATTTAAAGGATATAATCAAAGGTAGTGTTCGATCTTCTCCTAGAAAAGTGTACCTTAAATATTAAGGTAAAGGTTTTAAGTCTAATTTTGGTGGTTTAATAGTTGAGGGTGGTGTGGGTTCAATGTTTGGTAATTTAACGTGTGGTATATAGAGTTGGTGTTTGAGGTGTACTACATCTTAAGAGGATTGTACCTGAAAACATTTCTCAATATTTTCAATCTCCATAGATTTTGCCAACCTCCACCATTGGACTTCATTCACACATTCATTAACAACATCTACTCTAATACAAAAATCCTTATCATAGAGGTATTTCATGCTTTAATAAATGTTAAACTTAAAGCTTTCATCCCCTACTCTCAATGTGAGAGTTCCATTATAAACATCAATTATTGCTCTTGTAGTGTAAAGAAAAGGCATATTAAGGATTAATGGGACCTCCTTATCCTCTTCAAAGTCAAAGAGTACAAAATGAACTGGAAAAATGAATTTTCTAGCCCTTACTAGCACATCTTCCATTATGCCTTCTAGTTCCTTCATTATCCTATTTGTTAGTTGCATTCAAATATTTGTGCAAACAAAGGCATAAGATTAATTAAATCTCTGAATCATATAAAGCTCTTTAAAAATTCAAGTTTCCAATATAATATGAAATAATGAAACTCCCTAGATGCTTCCTTTTTAAAGGAAGTTTATTTGAGATGATTAAAGTACACTCCTTTATAAGTGTGACTGTCTCATGCTCCTGTAACTTCTTTTTGTTGGAAATCAGCTCCTTTTAAAAACTTAGCATATTTTGGCATTTGAGAAAGACATTCTATAAGAGCATATTGATATAAAGTGCCTTAAACCTATCCAAGAATTTTCCAAATTGCTAGTCATGCTCCTATTTCTTTAACCTTTGAGGATATGGAACTACAAGTTTTTATGGCTTCACTGGTGGTGGTATTGATTTCTCCTTATTTTTATCCTTAAATTCTTGTTCTTTTTCCACTTGCACTTCAATCCACTCATCTTCTTATTTCTTCTCCTCTTCGTTCTTCTTTTCCTTCTCATATTCCACAATTACTTTTAGGGTTTGAATCTCTATTCCACTTCTCAAGTTAATAGCCTTTAATTGCTCTTTTAGACTTTTTTTAGTATTATTTGGCAAAGAACCTTGATTTCTCATTCACAAAGAGTTTGCCAATTTTCCCATTTGTACTTTTAAATTATGGATAAAGGAAGCATTATTCTTGAACATAAGCTAAGTTTCTTGGTACATCTACTCAAATCTGCCCTCCAACCTCTTTGTAGCTTCATCTTATTGGTTCATTTTTATAAAGATAAAATCCATGAACTTCTCCAACATGATCTCTAAAGAAGTCCCTGAAGATGAACCTTTTTATGCCGAAAATTAGGTTGGTGATGTTGTGCATTCTGCCCTCCAAAACTTAGTGGTGCTTGTGGCCTCCACTAGTTATTTTCTTGATTCCTCTAGGAGAAATTAGGATAATTTCTCTAACTAGGATTGTAGGTGTTTCCATGCACTTGGTTTTATTATCCCCTGAAGTTGTTGATATAGTTAACATTCTCCATTGATGTCCTCGCATCATTTGACACTCAATATTTGGATGATCACCCTGAAGTAATTCACAAGAAGAAGATAAGTTAGAAATTGCATTAACACTCATTTTATCCATTCTCTTGTATAAAGCATCTATTTTTGCATTTAACATTGTCAAGTTATTAACTTCAACTACTCCCCCTCTTTTGAATAACCCTCTTATTAGACCATAGGCTTTGGGTGCTAGCCATTTCTTCAAAAAGCTCTAAAACATCTTTAGGTGTCTTTAATATGATAGTTCCTTCAGTAGATGCATCTATGTTTACTCTGACTATTGGATAGACTCCTTTATAGAAAGATTACACCAAATCCTATAAAGGAATTAACTATAGTGGACACTATGTCTGAAGATCTTTGAATCTGTCCCAATACTCATAGAAGCTCTCATCCTTCCTTTGATAAAAAGATTTTATTTCATTCATGATCTTTAACACTTTAGATGGTGAGAAGTACTTATTGAAGAAATTTATATAAAGCTCTTCCCATGCATTTTTGGAGTTGGGTGGTAAGCTTGTGAACCTCTTGACCCTATCCATCAATGAAAATGGAAAAAGGATCAATCAAATTACTTTAGGCTACACTCCATTCATCTTAAAGGCTGAGTAATATTCTAAAAATTAGGTCATGTGACCAATCGGATCCTTGTGTGGCAACCTATTGAATTGTGAATTTTGGATCATCTGGATCATGGCGAGTTTAATTTTGAAATTGTTTGTTGCTATTGTTAGCCTCACAATTGGATTTTAATCACCTTGGACATTAAGAATTATAAAGTACCTCATAGTTCTTTAGCCATTCTGCCCATTTTTTCCATTTTACCCATTGTGCACTACTCGTTTAGTTGGAGGTGGTCTCTTTCCTCTTCTCCTCTACTCATTTTGTTACTAGTTTGTCTCCTCCTTTTATAAATTGTCCTCTCTAGCTCCAAATTAAGAGGTATTAACTAGGCTCCTTGTCTACTTGCACCACATATTGTGTGCTTAGATTACTCAAATCCCTAAAAAACCATATAAACAATCATTAAAAGAAAGTTTAAATAAAACAATATAAAATTCTCAACAATATTAATTTTTGCAATCCCCGACAATGACACTAAAAACTTTATGTGTATTTGTAAGTATATAGAATTGTACAAGTAGTAATTAAATATTGATCCCATAGAGATTGCAAATGGAGAATTATAATACTAATTGTATTTTGTTTATTTAGATAATAAAAAATGGTTTTTTTGAATTCAACTAAAATTAAACAAAAGAAATTTGAATTAAAAAGCAATTAATTTAAAAAGCTAGGGGTTCTTATTATCAATTCAACTATTTCTTAAGACTAATTAGTACCTAAGCCATACCTAACCTTAATCCAATTTGAAGGCATTTAAGATAGATTTTTCTCTTAGACAAACCCATAATTAACTAAGTAAATTAACATCCTATATTCATAGTTTTCACTTAATAAGTGTTGTTTAACCTGATTTAAAGCCCAGCCCTTAATCAATATTAGTTATTTAAATGTTTCTTAACTAAGAAAGCATTTAATAGGTTGTTATTAATATATAGTGGAACATATCTCTCAATCAAGTTTTATTATGTAGATTTAATTAAAGGGTGATCAATCCTATGAAGACATTAAGTTCAACAACAACCAATGGATTGACATTAATGGCTTAGGTTTAATTACAATTGTTACATAGTTGAACTGATATAAGAACCTTAATAAAAACTTAGTTACACATGTTAATAATAAGAGACAAAGCAGAAAAGTGGAAGAAAATAAACATTATCATTAATCAAAATATAAATGAATACTAATAAATATTTAGAAAAACCCATTTGACAGTAGAAGGTTTATTGTTCTTCAATCCTTGCTTCTTAATCTCTAAAACAACATGAATAAACACTAGTCTTTGATGATAAAAAAAAAAAGATAAAAACTTCTTAAAAATAAAAAAATATAGAAAATTGAATAATGTTTTGTTTCTATAGCCTACATACACATCAAACCTTAGCCTCCGGCCTCTTGACATCTTTCCTTTTCAAAAATCCCTTAAATGCCCACTAACCAGTGCTTCAAAATTCAAATTTTAAAAGGCTGTAAGCAAGGCACACAACCATGTGTGTTTAGGCACATGGTCATGTGCCTATCTTCTCAAGGATTCAATAATCAGGCATGGCCATGCGCATGGATGCGCATGGCTGTGTGTCCATCCTTCAATTAGGCGTGACCATGTGTAATTATGCATATAGCCATGTGCCTCTTCTAAACATCAAACTTGCTAGATTATGCCTTGAATGCTCTTTAGACACTTCCATAGCCTTTAGAAGTTCTATACCTCATTCCATTATTGTTCTTTGAACACCTAAATGCATAAAAACAACCAAAAGTAACCCAAAATAATAAAAATAAACTTAAACTTAAATCATGAAACACAAACATTTAAACTAAAGAAAAATGTAATAAAAGATTACAAATACAACTAAAATGACACCTAAATCTAACACTCTAAGTGCTCAAAATAATACATTTCTCACACTCATCAGGTATCCACACTAAGTAGTGTGGGAAAGGTAGGGGATACTAAAATTAGGAAGACTTTTATTAAAAAAACTAAAGCAATTGCTTGAAAAGTGCCTTATGCATAAGAATTTTAAATTAGTGAAGTGTTGAATTGGTTTCTATTTGCTTCCATATTTCTCTAATTTCAATATTTCATTTTCATGAATTCAATTAAGAAGTTTGCTATTCACACGATAATTTAGCATGTCCTTGACCTCGAGTTATTAGCTTAATTTTTAGGTTTTCAAGCTTTATATTAAGTGAAGATTGTAATATCTAGTTAAGTTAAAGCTAAGCAATAAGTTGAGTTCTTTTTATTAGTAGATTATTTTCATGATTTTCTTGAGGACAATCAAAAGCTCAAGTGTGGGGGAGTTTATAAGTGCAAAAAATAGTAGATTTTAAGCACTAATGGTTGAGTTTTATGTGATAAAATATCTAGAATAGTTTTGAATATTGGCATTATTTACTTAATTCATTATAAGTTTTCATAATTTTATTTGAATTTTAATTATTTTTAATTAACATTGATACTTTTATGTTGAATGGCTAGGTGTGCTTAAGTTGGGATCAATGCAAGGGGAGTCTAATTGAGAACTTAAAGAGGAAATCTCAAAATCTCTATAAAAGTAAGATGAAAAAGAATGCATGGTTGTGCCTAAGCCCAAAAAGGCATCCTTCAAGAGATACACATGTGCATGGCTATGCACACCTTGTACCTGAACCAAAGTTTGGCTAAAGTCTATTAGTGCACGATTGTGCACATGGGTGTGCATGATTGTACCTGATTCAGTGATTTTTGGAGATCTAATTATGTATAGCTATGCAAATTAGAGCGCACAGTTGTGCATACTAAAGTGCACAGCCATGCATATTGGAGTGCATGGTTGTGTACTTTGAAGAAAATAATTATGGAAGTTTATTTTTAGGGTTTTTAAAGGAACAATTTATATAATTTTATTTTGCCTCTTTTACAGTGGTTGGTTGGTTGGTTTGAAAATAATTTTATTTTCATTTTCATTTGATTTTTGCTATCTACTCAAGGATTATTGAGAGTATAAGGTTGAAGAATAAATGTAAAAAGCATTCAAGAGAAAAAGAATAAAAAGGGATTTTTCTTTCCAATTATTCTTTTGTACTTTATTTGATATTATATAATGTTTACGTTTGCAATTTTTAGTTCTTCTTTTTTCTTTTCAATTGCCATTAGTAGTTAAATTTTTAGTTGGGGTCTTTAGACTCAGCTCAACAATGAACTTAATTGGTTAGACTTCATATCACTAAATATATATTTTGTGATTATTATTAGACCTACTGCTTTCCTAGGATTGATCACCCTTGAAATTGATTTAGAAGATAGGGTGAGATTGAGAGAAGATCTGTATTGAGAATAAAATAATAATTTGTTAATTTAATCAAATTAGTCGAGAGACGGTTTGGTTGTTAATATTTCTTGAAAATCTTTGCTTCAATAATGAGAATAATTAATTGCTTGAGTAGTGGAAGCTAATCACTTGAGTAGTTATAATCAATAAATTATGCGAGTGCTTAGGAGGGACTTCCATAGTTCTAAAGATGCTTAAGAAATAGAATGAATCTATAAGTGATAAGAAGATTAACATGAATTTTTAGATAAAATTGAGCCGGGAATTAAAATGTTAACATTCATTTAATTAATAAATTTTACATTAGTTTAATATAGTTTTCTAAATTATTTTAATTTTTAGCAAAAATTTATTTGAATGTCTAAACAAATAACATATCAATAATTAACATCCACTCCCTATGGAATCGATATTTTTACTACTTGGATGACTCTAAGCACTTACGAATCATAATAGCCAGTAGTCTCATGTATGATTTCTTCTTTTTCACAAAAATCATTAAGTAAAATATATCCACCACCTCTATCTAATCTAATTCTTTTAATCTTTTCATTTAATTGATTTTCTACCTCATTTTTATATGTGATAGACATATTGAAGGCTTCATCTTTTTGTCTAAGTAGACAAACTTTAGTTTATATTAGGAAATCATTTATAAATGTCAGGTAATATTTTTTTACCACCTCTAGTCATAGTTTATTTCAAGTAAATCTATGTGAATTAATTCTAATAATTTAGATTCTCTAATCACAAATATATGAGTTTTCTTTGTTAATTTAGCTTTAGCACAAATTTCGCATTTATTTATTCATATTGTACTAATTCCATATATCAATCCTAAAGAATGCATTTTCTTAACATAGCCAAAATTAACAAGTCCTAATCTAGCATGCTATAAATCAAAAGAACTAATCAAGTACAAATAATCCTTGATTACAATAACCTTTTCCCATAAATAATTATTTTTTGTCATCAGAATTTGGTCAAACTCAAGTGAAACTTTAACCCCAGCTTTGTCTAAAAGAGCTACAGAAATTAAATTTTCTCTAATAATAGGAACATGCAGGACATCATTCAAAGAAAAAATCTTTTTAGAAGTGAGCTTTAAAACAACTTTACCTTTTTCCATCACTTAAGTAATGTTAGAATCACCAAGATAAATCATTTCTTCTCCATTTTATATAAGTTTATAAGAAATGAAGGCATCTTAATTTACACAAATATTATGCATTGTCAACATTGAGGCAACCACCCATTCTTTCACATTAGCCATTAATTTGGCTTATGAGATAACAATAGCTATTATGTCATCTCCTTCCACCAAGTGAGCTTCTAGTTTAGGAGAATCTACACTCTTGACTCTCTAAGGACATTGAGGTACATGATGTCCTGATTTTCCACAAATAAAGCAATTTCCTTTTTTTTTTAAAGTAGGGTTAGTCATTTTATACTTATAATCAAAGGAATTATTTTAATACCTTTTATTTTGAGACTTGTTGTCTTTCACCAAGTTTTCTTTTGAAGTTAGTTCACTTTTCACCTCCTTTTGATTTTTGCCCTTAATGATTATGTGGGTGATCAGATCCACTAAGGGGAGTTACTTTTGTCTGTGCTTGAGTTGTTGTTTATAGTCATTTCATGAATTAAGCAACTTTTCAATGAGTACACACGTAATAAATTCTTCAGGCAAGGTAACATTTTCAGCCCTCAAGTCCTCCAAAAGTTTATAATATTCATTAATTTGTGATTTAATGTCCTTATCTTCCACCATCTCCTATTTTTGTAGTTTCCTACTATAACTTTTTATTGTTGTCCTAGTATTTAGTGATCATTGATAACCATATTGTTTTGGCTTCCTTATAAGCACAATAGACATCAAAAAGTTCATTAGATAAAGTGGACAATAACGTATGACGACAAATCTTATTGGCATATAGCCATGGCTCATAATTATTCTTATTTTTGTCATAAAAAAAAAAGCCCATGTAACCCCATGCATATCAAGGGCTGAATGCACACGTTCCTAGCACCTCTTAAAATGTTCACCTCCAAATATTTGAATTTTAAAGACATCTTGGAAACGTTTAGCATAGGGAATATAAGCATCAACATTTGAGGCAAATGCAAAATGCATAGAGGCATTAATGGTGAAAGCAGAAGGAGCAGTGGTGTTATTTGAAGTAGATGCAATATAATTATTTCTAGTAGGAGTAGCACTATTGAGAGCATTAAGAGAACCAACAAAAAGAGAAGGATCCATTATGAAGAGGAATTTTATAAAAAAAAAAACCTTTAGATTGTTAGAATAAAAATAAGAAAGAAGAGAAATAGAAGTCTAAGCTATACAGAGGTAGCACTGTCCTAAAGGATTTTTAGCTGTGAATCCTCCAAAAATTGTTCTTTTTACTCTAGGAGGCAGGATGTTGCAAATTAAGTATAGTTATTCCTATAATTAATTCAACAACATTTTTGTTTGAATTTTGAAAAGACTGAAAACACATCAATGGAAAATAAAAAGGCTTGTAATGATGCAACTATAAAGGAATTCAAATTGATACAGTTATAAGATGTTGAATACAAATATAATCGAATAATGGGTTTTGCAAGTAAGTTTTAAATTTTAAATATGTAAAAATTTTAAATAATAATAAAGTGAAAATGAAGTGGTAAAATTGGCCTTGAATCAAGTTTCACTACAAATGGGCTCTTGGTTTGTTTCTAATGAATGTGAGACTTTCTCTTATCTCTAGCTTTTTACAAGCCCAACAACTTTATTATATTAATAAACAATAAAACTTTTTTAGATCTTAGCAATGTGGGATAATTTTTCAAATATTCACAACAACTTGTATGCAAGAATGACTGAAAAAATAAAAATAAATAAATAAATAACCTCAACTATGGAATCAGCTAGTAGAGTCAAATTGGACTTTCAACTATACCCCAAAGTCAACATTGGACCTTCAAGCTTTTTTTTGTTTTGTTCTAATAAGAACTTTTTATTCTAAAATTAAATCATATTGGATATTATCTTTAAAAAAAATAATAATTAAGTCCTATAAGTCAAATAAAATTTTAATTTTAATTTTAATGGTTAACTAATGAAAAATTAGTTAGATTACTAAATAAAATTGATAAAAAAATTTCTAAATATATATATATATATATATAACCTAATTATAAAATTTAAAAAAAATCAAACCTATATAATAATTTTTAAAAAAAAATTAGTTTTTAATTTTTTTTAAAAATAGACTTAAAATTTTTAAAGAATCTAAAATCAAGTGATGTACATATGAAAAATTCTTCAATGTTATTCATAATTTAATTTTAATAGTTCAATAATAAAATTTTATTCATCAATTTAATTTTAGTAGTTGGCTAACCAAAAATTATTTAAATTAATGATTAAAATTGATGAATTTCTTAAATATATATCACTTAATTGTAAAGTTATAAAATATTTTTAGAAATATAAAAATATTTAAGAAAAATTTAAATAAATTTTTAAGAAAAGTTCAAAATTTCAAAATTAGTATCTATGCTTAAAAAAATATTTTAAATTTTATAATTAGGTGAAATATATTTTTTTAAAATATCAATTTATTTATTAGTTTAAATTATTTTTCCTTAGTTAGCGATTAAATTTTTAAATTTTATTTAACTTATAGGATTTAATTGTACAAATTTTTAAGATAAATTTCATTATCATCAAATTTTAAATGAAAAAAAAAATATTATGACAAAAATAATTTTACATTTAATGTTGATTTCGGTATATAGTTGGAGGTCTAATTTATTCATTTGATCTTAAGTCGTGTTAAATTAGTTATTAAAATTTTTTTTTATTAATTTTATGATTTTATTTAAGTCAAATTAAATTAGTTAGAATTTAATAGATTATAAAAAAATAATAATAAAGAGAACAATGAAAGCTGCCAAATTGGGGTGCCTTTCAAAATTCGAAGAAGTGGCTGTGTAAATTGGCCAATAACTTTGAAAAAAATCAGCGTTGTTTTAACCTTTTTCAGGTCCCTTAACACAAAAGAAACAGATTATTTCGGCATTGGAAACTTCATACTTTTAAAATCAGCAAACATCGTAAACTCCACTCTAAGGAAGAACCAAAGAGCCTCGTGAAAACTGGCATTTTTGATTGAACCATTTGTCTATTCTTTACTGCTACATAAGTTCAGATTAGTTGAATCAGGACATCTCTACAGTCTACTAGTAGCCACTACGTACCACTATAGAGCTAAGACTTCTGTTAGAACCGACCTATAACTGCTAACCCCTTCATTTTCACTAGTAAACTTCATTAGCAAAACAAGCATATGCAATGACACGCAAATTCATCATTCCCCATCCTCCAACTCTGCAAAATGCTTTCTTCTTTGACTCTGTCACTTGCAGCAATATAGAAGAAGGATTACTGAGCTAGAAGAAGAAATAGGGGGGGAAAGAGGAACAGCTATATTGCGTGGTTGAGGTAACAAGCGTTCGTTAAAGTCTCACTCTCACACTGAAAGGATCAAAGGTAAGGCTCCTCCAGGCGCTAATATAGTAGAAGAATCGGTTTATACTACAATTAATGGTCAGGTTATATTTGACAAGGTCGATGATGATTATGCTTGTGTTTACGGTGTCGCTTCTTGTGCTTCCTCTGGTGTTGCCACCGTTGCCTCCACCGCCATTTGCTCTTTTACTTGTGCCTGTGATGATTTTGTCACTGCTTTTAATAATGGCCTTCGCTCCATATCAAATGCCTGAGTTTTGTCTTTGAGATCCTTTTTCTTTTTTGGGTACTAGTTTTGGAAGAGCTTCTGTTTTCTAGTAATTAATGTAAAACTCCATTGTTAGGAACCTTTTGTTTACTTCAATTTTATGCTTCGATTTTTAAAGTGGAACGAAACTGATGATGTTAGCTAGCATTTGTTAATGGATTAACAATTGTTTAATTTGATTAAGAACAAAAATTAGCATAAAATAAAAGGGAGAATGAGTTTTTGAGTTTGGGTTCTTAACTTGTTTTTAATAAATGCGTATTACAATTAACTACCTTATGCATTGATTGATAAAGATACTTGCTATTAGTTAAGTTTCTCTTGTTCAGTAAATAAAAATATTTTGATAGAGCTATAATAATAATAATAACAATAATAATAATAATAATAATAATAATAATAAGCATTCTATCTTTGACAAAAATTTAAAAAAAAAAAAAGTAAAGATACATTTTTACCCTCAATATTTATACTGAGGGGTGCATTTGTCCTTAAAGATTTTATTGACTCATTTAAATATAAAAATTTGAAAAGTAAAGTTTTTAAGCACCTTGTTTATCAGAAGTCTAACTGTCCACTTTCTTTTTATATTGAACTATAATTTTTCTAAAAAACATATGTCTTTAATTATCTCACGTCTAGGATAGAGCCTAGTTCCCTTTGGTTAAAGGCCTTGAAAGTATTTCAAGCCCAACTTTGTGTATGTGGATCCAAGTTTGGAAATCCAAATACTATTTATAAGAATTTTCTTCTACACTATAGCATCATGTTAGTAATTTTAAATTGATAACTACCTTCCTGACGGAGGACTTGTTTATATATGTTGTTTTCCAAGTTTAATGAACCTGTCTTTCAAATATATATATATAATTTTAATAAAAAAATGTCAATTAAAACCTTAATAATTTTGTTTCTTTTCACTCCTACCCTCTTTCTCTCCCTCACCCTCACACATAATCTAATTTAGTTTTTAAAAAAATATATACATAAACAACACTTGGGTAGGGACATATCCACCTTTACTGAACATATCCCATACCAACCCACAACCATATTCTCATTTTCAAAACACTAGTTGTCACCACCTTTTCCTCCTCGATCTACATTCACAACCGCCTCCTCCTCCCTCTACCAATCTACATTCATGGTTGACTCTCCTCAAACCAATTTAAATCCACTGATACCTCTCCTCCTATCAATTCAGTCTGTCACCACCTCCTCCTGCTTTGATCTAGTTTGCTCCCACATCCTCCTCATTTTGGTGATAATTTTTCTCTACTTCAATTTAGTTCACTGATGATGGATTCTAAATAGAGGAAAATCTATCTTCAGTTTTTTTAATAGGTAGTTATTGATGTTCCCTTGGAAGATAGTCCTTAAGCTTGTGATTGTTTTTCTCTTTAACAACCTTGAGCCTCGAGCTTACAACATAATACATACATTCTATAAAATTGTTTAGATTATCATTTTTCATGTGTGTAATTAATTAGGAAAGTTCTTACCAATAGTCTATTTTTATATGTCATCATTTTCTTTATTGTCTAATTATACTGATGTTCATATGGCTGTAAAACATCATAGGTGGTTTGAGAATACATGTGATTAGTGGATATTAAAGCAACTGAAATGAAATTTCAAATGAGTTATGATCCTAATGTTCATAAGACCTAGTTTCTTATATTTAATTTCCATTATATGTGTTGAGTTAGTTAGATGATACAAACGAATTGAAAAATGTTTACCTAACTTTGGTAATTGAAATTGGGCATGACATTTTATTCTTTCAGAGAACTAAAAGTCAAATTGCCTCCTGAACTTAAAGCGAATGGCTAAATAAGTCAAATTTTTAACAATTAAGGACCAAACTTGCATTTTTATCATCCAATTAACAACAAATTCTTACTAGATGGAGTGCATCATTAGCACGATAGAGAAATTAATTATATATATATAAAGGAAAGAGCGTTAAATCCCTAAATTCCCAATTCCTCAAAATACAATTTTCTCAATTTCACTTGAAACAGCAATGTCATCATCATCTCAATGCTCAGTGACATCTTTATATCGATCTATAATAACATCATGCTCTACTGTACATGGTTGCCCTAAATTTGAATATAAAGGTCTACATTACTGCGATTATGGCATGGTGTCACTAAGATGTTTCGCTTGGGCTGATAATAATGAGGTTGTACTTCTAGAAGAAGGTTCTATTCATGTCCATATTATAAGGTAATTTGTGTTCTTCATGTGTTGAAATTATGCTTCTAAAAACTGATATGGGTTAAAGTAAATGAGTATAGATTTTTCCAATTTAGTATTATAGTAGAAAAACAAAGGTAGCAGAATAAGAGGTTATAGCTACTTTGAGTAGCACAGTGATCCATTTCATCCATAAGCAAAAAAAGATTATCAAGAAGTTACATACTGAAGTTAGCAAGCTAAAGAATGAGAATGAACAATTGAAGTGTGTTTATTATGATAGAAGTAAACATGGTAAATTTCATAAAATGGAAGTGGAATCTGAAAAACTAAGGAGGAAAATGAAAACTATAAGTGATGAGAATGGGAAGAACAAATGTTAGGTTTGGTTTTTAAGGGCAACATTAATCTTTAATTGGGCATTAGTTCTTTGAGTTCTATAAGCTGCCCCTAAATAATAGTGATGGTTAAGTGTATTTGGGTGTAATTGTAAGAATATGGCTTAATTACCTCACTTGTTTGGCTACCAATAAAGTTAACTGTATTTTGTAGTTAGGGAATGGCTGCTAAAGTTGTGTATTTTGTTTTTATAGTACAGCAAGGATTTAGGTGACTTAGAAGTAACATTTTGGCAAAGTCCCATAGCCTTATGTATGTACTTATTATCAAAATCAAGTAATGAAAGAAAAATTAATGAACTTCTTTTATGTATATAAGCAAGAGTGTTTGGTATTTTGTTGAGTGAAGTGTGTATCAACTTCAGTGTATAATTACACTTCAGCATTGAAGTAAAAAGCATATGCAACATAAAATTAAATTCTCTTAAACCTGCATATCAATTTTATATATAGCAAAAAGTCAAAGGTATAGCAATGTTATACTTAATCATAGTATTAATACAAGTATAAAAAAGCTATTCATAAAGCTCTACATTTTTTTATCCAAAAAGTAAAAATGAAAGTGAAAGAGTCCTAAAGGGGGTGAATAGGACTATCAAACAATAATAAGATATTAAAAAGATTTTAATAAAAATTAAAAAAGAATGTTGAGAAGAAAGAATGATGAACACAAGAATTTATGGAGTTCAAATTCTCAATAATCCTATATCTCCACCTAACTTATCCCTAAGTTAGGATTTTGAAACACCATAATCTATTTCCCTAGATTGATTTTTACAACTTTAGTTTTAGGCTTAACTCAAACCTTACAATTTGAGTTTTCAAGGCTCACTCAAAAACCAATTTATAAGTGTTTTCAAGGCTTACACTAAAACTGAATTCCCAAGTATTTTAATGGCTAAACACTTAAACCAATTCCTTTAGAATAAAATCTCACTTCACATTTTCTTAACCCCAGAAAATAGAAGAATAAGAATTTTAATTCTCACACTCACCAACTCTCATGAGAATATACAATAATAAAATGAATTTTGAAAGAGTTTAAAGAGCTTAATTGAATGCTTGAAAGTATAGAATGAATGATCAAGTTTCTTAACCTCAAAATAATATTCAAAGGTTATATTTATACTTAAGTAATTCAATTCTAGCTATTGGAAGCAAAAATTTCGTTCCTAACAAAAACAAAGTCCATTTGAATGAAATTTGGACTTTTGAGCTACATTTTGTTAAGTCCCGGTCGGGATATCATCAATCCCGATAGAGATGAGCAATGAATAATCATTATGAGCCATTATATTTGAAATGTTGCTCTGGTCCAGATTGGGATATCAATGTCTCAATCGGGACTGCCATGTCTCAAGCAGTGTCCCAATCAGAATATTGGATCGGGATGGTTTTGCCATTTTTTGAGTTTTATATAAAAATTGGTCTCCTTTAGTCCCGATCAGGATTTCTTTTGTCCCGGTCGGGACTATGACAAGAATTTAACTTTTTTGTGCAATTTAGTCCCCATGATGAGTCCAGTCAAAATAGTACTGATGATGATTTTTCAGAATAATTTTTCTTTAATAGTTCATCATCATTTTGACTTCCAAATTACTCATAAGTTATACACATTTGAAGCAAACATATTAGTTGCTCAAAAATTAAGTTTGTTAAGATCAAAATCAAGACTAATAACTTACTAAGGTCAACTATCTCCCCCTTTTAAATTTTGAAAAACTTATTTTGAGTTTGATAAAAATATATATATATAAGGTAAAGCATATGATTGATAACAATTAAATGAGATCAAATATATTTCTTTATTTCTTCCCTTATTAATATGGAAATGATAAGAAATATACTTTTTAATTTATTGGTCTTCCATAAAAAATGTGTTACAAATATAAAGAGAATGTTTGACGATATGAATAAAATAATTTCAAACATATCTGCATATAATGCATCATAAAGATAGTACATATAGCAAGACCTCACATGATCATATAGATCTTAGCTAGTTAATTGATCATGTGGCACTTAGCATATTACAATCATAAATACTAAGCACAAATATCACATTATGTTTTTTTCTTTTTGTTAGAAAAATAGAGGAAACAAAAGACAATGAACCAAAACAATGAAAAAAATTAATATGGCATATTTAAAAATAATAAAATAATTTTCTGCCCCTATTAAAAAATATATATATTTAGGACACACTATCACATAGTTATTTCACTAACATAAACACATCTTTGTAAAAAAAAAAAAAATTCTTTCGCTTAAAAGAAATTAACTAAATACTCATGTAAACTCAATTATTGCTTCCCCTTAGTTAAAAGCAAAGAAAAGATCAAAACAGTTCCTAAGAAGAATTGCATGTATATAAAAAAATTACGCATAAATAATGAATTAACACAATAAATAATAATTTGAAAAAAATTAACGCAATGAACAAACTCGAATATTTCTCCCCCTTTGTCAAAAATCAAAAAGAATGAATATTAAAGAAATTTATGTTTTTAAGAAAGGAAAATTTCATTAATAAAAAAATGCATTTAGGACAAAGAGAAAATATGAAAAATAAACTAAAATTAAACCAAACATAAACAAGTAGAAATGAGTCTAAAAACAAACTAGTAGCTAGAGGCTTATATATGAAAAATAAACCAAACATATACTGAAAATAAAACAAATAAAAGGTACATATAAGATTTATTCTTGAGGAGGGAATGAAGGAGGAGGAGGAAAGGTGCAAGTGTAGCCTTGTTACTCATAAATATGATGGATATTATGTTGAAGGTGAGTAATATTGCCATCGATTTGATTGAAACGCACATTAAAATTAGATTCAACTTCATCAAAGTGAGAATTGAAGTTTAGATTCCATTAAGGACTTGCATTCAAAGATTTGTCCTACCCATTAAGGTACATCATCTTAAGCTTAAGAACTTTGAGTTGATGTACCTTCACTTCTTATTCTTTTCCTTAGAAGGGCAACATAAGGTTAAGGTTCTTGTTCTTTTTCCCCAAGGTCTTGACCTTATTTTTCTTTCAATTCTTGAAACATAGCTTTAATGTTTTCAGTAGCTCTAAGGTCATGTTTCCAAACCCAAACTCCATTAATAGAGGTGAATTGTTTGGAATTTCAAATCAAAGATACATCAAGAAGCATAGGTTTTATAAAGGGTAGAGAGTCAAGATTAATATTATAGAATTTAGCTAACTTTATGACAATTCCACCAATACAAATTGCACCAGTGTGACTATCACTAATTAGCCAAATTCTCCATTGTAAAAATCTTTCCAAAGCAATATTCTCATTATGATGAAGATAATAAAGAATAAAAAGATCATTAAGAAAAAGGGCTTCATTAGAGAGAGCTCTACCCTTAATATAGTAAGTAATAAAATGATGAATATACCAAAGTGCTTTGGATTTGATGAATAAGGCTTTAGTATGTCTGGTGGAGAATTAAGGAGCAGTAGCAGCTTTGATTTTATCCTAATATGAAGAGGCAAGCCAATGAGGGTTAACTTGAATATGTCCCTCTTGAGAAAAGTTAAAAAGAGTATTAAACTCTTGATAAGTCACTCCCTCCCAATTTGAATCTCATGGAGAAAAAGGGATTTTCATCATCAAATTTTATGGAACGAAGAGTATATAAAGAAAGAAACTCAATAATAAGAGTATAATAGGATGGAAAAGGTTGGAAAGAAAAATCATAAATCCCACCTTTGAGAAGAAGATCTTGTACTTCTTCATAATAACCAATAGCCTTGAGAGTAGGTTCATCCATGAATCTTAAGGGAATGAAAGCTTTTTTTAAAATTAAGACATTCTTTTCTTGATTTCTTGAGAAGAGTAGGAGAATGGAGAGTGTCTTCTCTTAGGCTTATCCTTTTAGAGAGAGGAGCTTGAGAAGATGAAGGAACCTTGCTTGGTTTTTAGGAGCCATTACGAGAGAAAATAAGAATAGTTGAAGAATTTATAGAGAAAAGAAGAGCTTGATTAAGATGAGAAATCTAGGAGGAATAAAGTGGTATTTATATGCAAGAAATTAAGGTTAGAAATAGTGTAAAATTTGAATTTGAATTAAATAGGAACCTCAAAAATTGTTCCTAATTTTGATTAGAGAGTCAAAAAGTTGAAAAGATTTGAAATCCTAATGTTGTCAAGACCAATGTCCTGGTTGAGATATGCTTCTGATCAAGGCATAATGTCCCGAGTAATGCCCCAATTAGCTTATTTGTTTGGAATTAGCTATGTGTAAAAATATAGAATTTGTAGATCATGTCTCGATCTGGTCCCAAGCAGGACTAAGGTCCGTCTCGCCCAAGACCAGATCATGTCAAGAAAAGTTTGAAAAAAAAGTTTGCAATGAAGTCCAAAATGTCTTACAATTAAGTCTTTACGAATTTAATTTGCATTTATTTGAATTAATTGAGGATTTTAGAAGAAATAAATGAGTATTTGAAATGAACTCATTTAAGGAAGGATATATTTTGCTAAAATTAAAATATTTAATTTAATGACTATTTCATTAATTAATTATTAATTTTACAAAATAGAAAGAAAATAAATTTTTAAAAAGAATTAATAAAAGTCAAATTTAAGAAGATCAAAGTAATTTAAATAAACACCACATTTTTTTTCTTTTTTTACAAGAAAAGTTAAAATAAAAAATAAAAAATATCTAGTGAACATGTATCATATAATAAAAATAAACATAAAAAAGATCAAAAGACCATCAAAATCAAGACATACCAGAACCATCAGTCATTCAAAGTTCATGTTTAATGAAATTCAATCTCTCTTCATTGAGAGGTTTGGTGAAGATATATGCAAGTTGATTATTTTTATTAACAAATTCAAGTGTGATATCACTAATTTGAACATGATCATGCAAAAAATGATGTCGAATGTCTATATGCTTAGTTTTGGGATTCTTGTTAAGGTTAATAGCACTTGTATTGTCATATTTGATAGAATGTGATCAAGTTTTATACCATAGTCTAACAATTATTATTTTGGCCATAAGACTTATGTACAACAAAGACTTGTTGCAATATATTCAGCTTCAGCAGTGGACAAGGCAACCGAAACTTATTTATTGCTAAACCAAGAAACTAAACACTATCCTAAAAATTGACAAGTTTCGAAAGTACTCTTTCTATCTAGTAAGCTACCAACAAAATTTGAATCCAAATAACAAATTATATGAAAGGAGGCACTCATAGGATACCAAAGTCTTAAATGCATTATTCCATAAAAATATTTAAAAATCCTTTTAATAGCATTCAAATGAGACTCTCTAGGACTATATTAAAACCTAGAACATAAGCAAGTAGCAAACATAATATTAGGTTTACTAGCAATTAAATAAAGAAGAGATGTGATCATACCTCTAAATCATTTTTCATCAACAAGTTTGCCATTCTCATCCTTGTTGAGTTTGGTTATGGTGTTCATTAGAGTTTTACTCATCTTAGCTCCATCCATGCCACACTTCTTGAGAATGACTTTTGCATATTTGGTTTGATTGATGAAAATCCCATCTTTACATTGCTTGATTTAAAGTCCAAGAAAGAACTTAAGTTCTCCCATTATACTTATCTCAAATTATCTTTGCATTAACTTAGAGAATTTCTCACACAAGCAATGGTTAGTAGCATTAAAAATAATATCAATAACATATATTTAAATAATTAGTAATTCACTTGGATTTCTTTATGAAAAGAGTTATGTCAACTTTTCCTTTAAAGAACTATTTCTCCAGTAAAAAGTTGTTCAATCATTCACACCAAGCTCATGGAGCTTATTTCAATCCATACAATGCTTTTGACAATTTAAAAACATGATTTGGAGAATCAAAATTGTCAAAACTAGGAGGTTGCTCAACATATACCTCCTCTTCAATGAAACCATATAGAAATGCATTTTTAACATCCATTTGATATAGTTTAAAATCCATGAATGATCCAAATGCAAGTAGCATTATAATATCTTCTAACCTTGTAACAGGGCCAAAGGTTTTATTATAATCAATGTCTTCCTCTTGATTATAACCTTTAGCTACTAGTTTATCTTTGTTCCTAGTTATAACACCTTTTTCATTTATTTTATTTTTAAACACCCATTTAGTACCTATAGTGGGGTGATGTTTAGGTCTAAGAACCAAGGTCCAAACCTTATTTCTCTCAAATTGATTTAATTCTTCTTGCATATCAAGGACCTAAAATTCATTATTCGATGCATCATCACCATTTTTTGGTTCAATTTAAGAAATGAAGGCTAAGTTTACAATAGACTTTAATTTAGATTTAGTAGTAAACCCTTTTATAGTGTCACCTATGATGAGATCTTGAGGATGAGATGTCTATTGAATTCCTAATCCTTTGGAATTTCATCCTTTAAGATAGGTTGAGATGTCTCCTTATTATCCTCCTAGCTTGGACCTTCAAGTTCCAAAGGCTTACTAGCATTTTCTTCTTAAGTATCCATAATCTCATTATCACCTACAAGATCATTAATACTACAAACACCCTTTCTAGGATCAAGTGAGTTTGATTCATCAAATATAATATGCATTGACTCTTCAACTACTAGAGTTCTCTTATTCAAAACTCTATATGCTTTGTAGAAATAAAATAGCCTAGGAAAATTCCTTGGCTTTGGAATCAAATTTTACAAGATTATCCTTGGTGTTTAATATAAAGCACTTGCATCAAAATACTCTTAGATATGAAATTTTGGGTTTTCTATTGTTCCATAGCTCATAAGATGTTTTGTTTAAAATTGGTCTTTTGAAAACTCAAAATGTAACAAGATATGTTAACTAGAGTTGCTAGTCTTGGTGGAATGCACTATGCATATGTATTGGTTGATGATTACTCTAAATTTCCTTGTGTATGTTTTCTTACTTATAAGAATGTTACATTTAAAGCTTTTGAAAATTTTATGAAAAAAGTTCAAAAAGGAAAAGGTTTTTGTATTTCTACTATTAAAAGTGATCATGGAACCAAATTTGAAAATTAATTTTAAAAAACTATTGCAATAAAAATGGTATCTCATATATGTTTTCCTCTCTTAGAACTCTTTAACAAAATGGGATAGTCGAAATGAAAAATAGAACTGTTGTGGAAATGGCTAGGATAATGCTTTATGAGTATAATTTGCCCCTATCCATATGTATAAGTTCAAGTGGTCTAAAAGTAGACACTATATTGTTAAGCTTAAATGATGACTTGGATTGTTTTACTTTTTAACAAGCATCGCAAGGTTTATCCTTAGTGAATTCAAGCTTAGGTAAACTAAACATAAGTTTATGTTTACAAAGATCATTCAAAAGCTCAAATTTTTCATGTCTTAACCTTCTATGTCATGTCCATATGTCATGGGAAATAGATATTAAGCATTTGATGTCTTTGTTATCAATTTTGTTCAAGTCAATATCATAAAACATTGTCTACTCTTTCACCACTAAAAATTACTTTGTTTTCATCAAGACTAAACAAAACAAAATCTAGGATAGAAAGCCACCCTATTTCTCATGTCACATAATTGACTTATACTAAGCATAATATGCTTAAGATTATCAACAAACAACACATAATGCATAGATAAGGATTGAGGATAATGCTAATAATGTTTCCTTTTGCATTGTCTCTAGATGTAATATGTCCTCCATCCTTTATATTAAGTTTATTAAATTGCTCCTTGTCTCTCGTCATGTGCCTTGAACATCCACTATCAAGATACCACTTGCTTTTCATTTTTATGGATTTCAAGCACACTTACACAAAATAATTTAAGTGTTCTTTTGAACCTAAACCTTTCTTGGTCTAGGTTGGTTATTCTCAAGATAATCCATAGAAAGTAAATTCATGGGTAGTCTTCTATAAAAGCACATAATTTTTGTATGTCCTTTTATCATGCAATATAAACATACAACATTTTCAAATTTGTTTCCCCTAAGACGATATGCTTTCCTAGTGTGTGAATCATGCCTTTGGTGTTGTGATAGTGTGTGTCTTGCATTATTTTGAGTGTGAGACAAACATTGGAAATGACAATGTGTATTTTGATAGGTTTTTACAACATATGTTAATGCATTATATTGTGCAACATGCTTGTAAGTGTTGTGTCTAGTGTACATGTAAGCATGCTTTGGTTAAGGTGCTTCTTTTTTAGCCTTACCTCATTGCGTCATATAGGATTGAGTCTTCTGAGACTTCCCTTTAATATTTAACACATGAAACTTATTAGCTTTGAAAGCTTGAGTCTCAATTGGTTTTATAGTAGAGGGAATGGAGTCATGCGAGGCTTTAACAAAATTAATATATAATGATGATGAAGATGAAGCCATTCCATTAGTATATCCAATTCCATGAGTATTGCCATGAAATTTTTGAGAGTCAAGTAAATTATTTAAACTCTCTTTTCCTCTTTGAAATTTTGATATGGAATTTTTTAACTCAACTACCTCATTAGAAAGTTTATAATTTTCATCACTAGCTTTCTTAAGTTGCTTTTCCAAGGAATTAGAAGATTTAAATCACTAGAAAGTTTATCATTTGATTTAATAAGACTAGAAAATTCAATTTTCAACTTCTTAAATTCCTTGCTTAAGCTATTTAACTCATGCTTATGATGCTTCTTTCTAGAAAGCAAGCTTTTACATTTAAGTAAGAGTTTGTTCATAATAGAACTCTCAACATCATCATCATCATCATCATATTAATCATAAACACAATTAATGTGATCCTTTCTCCAAAGAAGAAGATTTCAAGATTTGTTCATGCCAATAAGGCAACGTTCATTCAAGAAAAGAGCAATTACCATAAATTTGTATTTTGTGTAGCATACTTTAGTATTTTAGCCATAAATCACTCTAAAAAACTCTGATTGAGATGATTCAAGAGGCTGTTAAAAGCTAAGAAAGATATATAACACTTTTTTGAAAATATCCAGAGTTAATTCAGCCTTATACCTGAGCTAAAATTATGAAATATTATCAGATCATGAATAAAATCCGGCACACTGAATATACATCAGTAAATGGGCTGTATCTCACTCAATATAGATCCAAATGAAGTGATTCAAGATGAAAATGAAATATAACAACAAGGGCTACAACTTTTATGTTTTGGGATTAAGTTAATTCAGCCATAATCATATTGAAAAGTGTGATGAAATGTGCTGCATAAGTAAATCCGAATTTAACTAGGATTATATTTTCTTATTTAAGTAGAATTATATTTTCTTATTTAAGAAGGACTTTGTTTTCTTGTTTAGTTAGGATATTAATTAGGTTTTATTTAGGGTTTCTTTAAGCCTATATAAAGACCTTATTTTATGTAACCCAGAGGGTGTGCAATCATGGATGATTAATA
Organism: Mallotus nudiflorus; assembly: GCA_947683625.1. NCBI lineage: Eukaryota > Viridiplantae > Streptophyta > Magnoliopsida > Malpighiales > Euphorbiaceae > Mallotus > Mallotus nudiflorus. Next base: position 871,668 of record CANTUR010000238.1, read on the forward strand.
AAATTTAGAGAGAATTCTCTTTGGTTACTTGGTGGTTAATCATGTGACAACCTTTGTGACTTATCAATCTATCTTTCAGAAAGTAGATTGTTGCAACTTTTTAATAACCTTTGTTGCTTGTTTGTTATTGTTTAAAAGGTTAAAGCTTTGATATAGCTTTGGTTATTTGGACTAATTAAACATGAGGAGAAGTTTCTCTATGTCTGAATTGGAACTTGATTTGAACTTTCCTTGAGAGCGTGGGTTTGGGTTCATGTTGAACGAGTTCATAGAGCAGGTCGTCTAGTGGGTTCGTATCAACAATATTCATCACAAGAAGAGTTAAAAAGAGATGGTACCTTTTTATCATCTTCAAGAGCCATGAAGCAAAGATTAGTCACTTCTTATTGTTCCTCTTCCTCTTTGGATTCAGAGGAGTCATCCCAAGTAGTTTTGAAGGCCTTCTTACTATCCTTTGCTCCCTCATTCTTAAATTTGAGTTTAGGGTACTCACTTCAGATGTGTCCCAATTTCTTACATGCATAGCAAGTAACTTCTTTAGTTTTCTTTTTATCATATCTTTCAAACTTCTTTTTAGAGTCCTTTGCTTTTGAGAAATTTTTCTTTCTTAAAAACTTCTTAAAGCACCTAGTGAACATGGCAATATCACCATCTTCATCACTATAATCTTTAATGCTTTCCTTTTCACTATCTTCTTGAAGAGCTTTTAGTGCTATGCTCTTTTTCTTCTCTTCTTTGTCTTTTTTCTCTTCACCTCTTTATTTGATTGTAAGTTATATGTTAGGAGATTTTCAATAAGCATATCAGTTAAGAGAGTAGAGAGGTCTTAAGCTTCCTTATTTGAAGTGACCCGAGATTCTCAATCCTTCTTAGGTAGGATTCTTAGAATCTTATTGTTCACCTCGTCATTAGTGAAATGTTTTCCAAGTTTTTTTAGGGTTATGAGGAGAGCATTAAGATGTTTTGTCATATCCGTGATTGATTCTTAAGGCTTCATTTTGAAGATTTCATATTCATACATGTGAAGTTAAACCTTCTTGCTTTTAACTTGCACATTGTCTTTATAATGATTTTTCAAGGTCTCACACATTTCCTTAGCCAACATGCAATGTTGAAGCTTGTCTCCTTCTTCTCTTATCATGGAAGAGACTAGAGTGATCATAGCCTTTTTATTTTTATGATTTTCCTCCTTTTGTTCATTATTCCTTTGGCTTCTTGCAATGTTAGTTACCACACCATCAATGGTACTTACAAGTGGTTCCCAACCTTTTAGGACAAAATCCCAAAGTTTGATGGAATCACAATCAAGATATAGGTCCATTTTGAACTTCTAATGAGGACAATCACTACCATCAAAGAATGGTCTAAGTGAAGACATATTTTGAGATTTACTCCCCATGATCATGTATCTTAGTAATTAAATTCCTAGAATCCAAGCTTCGATACCAGTTGAAAGAGTCTTAGAGGGGGTGAATAGGACTATCAAACAATAATAAGAAATTAAAAAAAATGAATAAGAATTAAAAAAATACTGAGAAGAAAGAATGATGAACATAAGAATTTAAGGAGTTTAAATTCTCAATAATCCTATGTCTCTACCTCACTTATCCCCAAGTTAGGATTTTGAATCACCACAATCTATTTCCCTAGATTGATTTTTATAACTTGAGTTTTAGGCTCAACTCAAACCTTGCAACTTAAGTTTTTAAGGCTCACTTAAAAACTAATTTACAAATGTTTTTAAGGCTTACACTAAAATATAATTTTCAAGTATTTTAATGGCTAAAAACTTAAACCAATTCCTTTAAAATAGAATCTCAATTCCCATTTTTTTAACCCTATAAAATAAAAGAATAAGAATTTCTATTTTAACACTCACCAATTCTCAATTTTGAAAGAGTTTAAAGAGCTTAAGAATATATAATAATAAAATGAATTTCAAAAGAGTTTAGAGAGCTTAGTTGAATGCTTGAAAGTATAAAATGAATAACCAAGTTTCTTAACCTTAAAATAATCTTTGAAGATCTTATTTGTAATTAAGTAATTCAATTATAGTTGTTGGAAGCAATAATTTTGTTCCCAATAAAAACAAAGTCCATTTGAATGAAATTTGGACTTTTGAGCTACATTTTACCATGTCTCGATCAGGATATCATCAGTCCCAATCGGGATGAGCATTGAATAGTCATTATGAGCCATTGCATTTGAAATTTTGCTTTGGGTTCGGTCAGGATATCAATGTCCTGATCAAGATTACCATATCCTGAGCAATGTCTCAATTGGGACATTGGATTAGGATGGGTTCTGCAATTTTTTGAGTTTTATGCAAAAATTGGTCTCCCTTAGTCCTAGTGAAGACTTCTTTTATCCCAATCAGGACTATGATAAGATTTGCACTTTTTTATGCAATTTAGTCCCTATGATGAGTCCAATCGAAATAGTACTGATGATGACTTTTTAGAATAATTTTTCTTTAATAGTTCATCATTATTTTGACTTCGAAATTGCTCCTAACTTATACACACTTGAAGCAAACACATTAGTTGCTCAAAAATTAAGTTTATTAAGATCAAAATCAAAATTAATAATTTATTAAGGTCAACACAAAGAATTTATATTAACAAACTACCAAGTTTATGTGTTATAGCTAATCTTTCTAGAATCTCATATAAATACCAAGCCAAAAAAAAGAACCAAAAAATTCAACTTCATCATTTTTTAGTATCTTCATAGAGGATTGATGACTGGGTTATTCTTCTTCTATCTTAGCTTTTTGTTGTTCTTATGATGTGATTATGTTGTGGTTGGTGGGGCAGCTACATTTGATGTTTGAGCTTATGGATTATTCTTAGCAATAGTAGAAGCCTAAGATGACATGAAATTACTATTATTTCCTTAATATAAAATGGATTCCAACCTTCATCTTTTGATTGAACCAATGTGTAATTCCTTCTCTTCATGTAACTGTCTAGTTATTGTATATGATTTTCCTGCCATTTCAAACTAAGGGCTTAAAACTCACCATAAAATGGATTCTTCTATTTGCACTCCATAAATTATGTCTGGCATAGCTACTCTTAATACTACTACATAGTCCTATAAAACTACATATTCTTGTTTATAATCTCCTTATAAATCTTTTATCACCTTTCTCTTAACTCTTTTAGTCATTGTCTTATTTATTTCCAACCTAAGAGATTTTTTGCTTTGGCAGTAATTTGCCCACATTTCATACTAGTATTGTCTTCAATTATATCATGGAAGTATTCCATCAAGAATACATATGATGCTCTTTTATTCGTGAACTATGGCATTTATAATTTGGATTGTACATTTCACTATAAAATCCCCATTTTATGTGTCTGTAATTATAAAAATGCTCCATGGACAATTGCCAAAGGTGTAGTAGTGTAGGCTTCTATTTTTGTCATTTTTTTCATGTTAATTTTAATGTCTCTAGCCACAACACACTTTGTCACTGCTTTTCTAAACTCATCAGCAAAAGCAAAGACCATTCCTACTAGAAAATTTGGTACCTTACTGTTAGGAATGAACCTGACTTTCTTAGACTTTTTCCTCCTAATATTCCAATGTCCATCTTCACCAAAGTCTTCTTTAACATAACAACTATCATTACTGCCAACCATATAGTCAGATTACACCCAATCTCCTCATATTCTGTTGCATTTATGTCATCAACTCTTACAAGTTGGGGAAAATTCTCTTTCTCCACATGCTCAGGTTTAGTATTTGCAGGTTCAGCATTCTACGCTTTTTTTTACCTTGATTTCATTTCTTATATTCAATTTTATTGTAATCAGTTTAGGATCATTTATATCAAAACCACCCTGATCTTCACCAAATGTTTCATCATCTTTAGAATATGATTTTATCATTTTCATGATTTGCATTTATAGCATCTATATCTCCAACGTCAGGTTCAACAATAGCTTTAAACCCCATTTTAGGTTCAGGTTCAATGTCAGCATCAAATCCCTTTTTAGTTTGAGGTTCATCATTAAGAACTTAAGTTTGGGATGCAGGCATTTTAGGCTTAGCAAGTATAAGATCTTTAGCAGTAATCATTTCAGGCTCAGCAAGCATAGGGTCTTCATCAACAACCATTTCAGGCTCAACATGTATAAGGCATTCATTATCATAAGCCATTTGACCTTCATCACAAGCAAGCCAGTTAGCTTCATCACTTGGCATTGCTGCTTCCTCACAATGATGCACATGAGCTTCATCACTAGCATGCTCTTCATTATGGTTGTTGGTACCCAAATTAAATAATTCAGGCCCTGAATACATCTATTCTTCCTTAACTTCACAACTTAACATATTTTGTTCTTTTTGTACTTCAGGACAACTTACCCCCTCACCAATATCAACATTAATGCTTCCACCATAATTGTATGACATGCCTACTCCCTCATTAATTTTTTTCCCTAATAATTTCATTAAATACATTTCCTTCACCTTTCATCCCTTCATCCACTATTATATGCACATTTGTCAAGTCCATTATGTCCTCAAATAATAACTCAAATTATGTATCATCATCATTTCTAAATGCTTCATCTATTTTTAACTCACTATCATCTAATTTACCTTCCAATAACAAAAGGCTATCACCTTTCACCATAGTTGGAATATCAACCAAATGATCAAAGTATAACTCAAACACATACTTCAGTTTCTCATTAGCTATTTCAAGCATTATGTAAGTGACCATATCATTATATACATATTGTAAACCATTTTCAATATCCCTCCCCTTCAGTAACTAATAAATTTTCTGTTGGTGACCATACCCTAATGTTTTCACTTTCTTTACAATTTTGAAATATCTCAGCATATCAACATCATAGATCTTACATTCAAACTTTTGACCACCCACATACCTCAGCTTTAGGTCTGTAATAAAACTCCCATCATGATATATACTGAATCTTGCATAATAGACATTCTGTCATTTAAAATAGCAAATACACAAACAATAACTTCTTCTATATTTTAGACAAAATCATTCATTCATATTCAAAAATCAATATATAAAAAAAATAACCGATTTTATGCCTACCTTAAGCTCCGAATGTTGATGACTATATGGCTTTAATAATTGCACTAGTTTTTAAGGTTTATCATTGCAATAACAAAACCCATTTCTTCTTCAATTCTCCAAGCTTCATTCTAACCACATTCTAGCTCTGCAAAACACAATAAATGGAGTAATTGGGTCTTTGTAATTAACACGACATATGGCTCAATTTCTTGCCCAAGTATTTGTTACCGTCATTTTGTAAATTCTATTTACAAATTGTTATTTCAATTCAGCTACCTTCCTTGCACAGTTCGTGCATTTCACTCACTCCACCCACTAAGAATTTGTTGTTAATTTGATGAAAAAATGCAAGTTTTGTCATTAATTGTCAAAAAAGTAAAAATTTGACTTATTTGGACATTCACTTCAAGTTCAAGGGGTAATTTGACATTTAGTTCTCCTTTTGGGTACTCAATGGTGTTGCTAGGAATTACATTAGGAGGTGATGTGTCATTCACTTTGATATATGTCCTAATTTTTTTTAACTTGAATTAGAGGGGATGAATGTGAGGAAGAGAAATAAATTGAGGTTTCAATTGATATTTTACTATTAAAAAATATAATTTAATATAAAAAGAAAACGGATAGTTAGTCTTCCATTAAATGGAGGGCTTAAAAACTTTATTTTTCAAATTTTTGTAGCTAAATGAGCCAAGAAAATCTTTAATGGCAAATGCAGTCATAAGCATATACATTAAGGGCAAAATGTGCCTTTACACTTAAAAAAAAATCAAGAAAGCCTCTTTGAGATGGAATTTATTAATAAGTTGATGGGATTTCTTTTGAGTAATAAGGAGGTCATATGATGCAACAATTGTTGGGATTAACTGGTAGAGGGTTGTTACTGTTTAAGTGAAGATTCAAGTTTGAGTCTTAGTATATACAATCACACTGAATTAGTTATTGGAAGATTTTTACCATCCTTATAGTCCCACCTGGATCGAACTGAACTAGTAAAAATTCAATAAGTTTTAGAAACATATGGACCTCAAAATAACCTTAAAAAAAAAATAATTATTTGCCACTAACTTTAATGGTAAATTCTTTTAGAAAAAAATATGTTTTTACTTTTCTTCTATAGGAAATTATACATTTTTATATAATTGTTTCTTGAATGTTTTATTATTATATTGATTCTTTTTTTTTTAGGAAATTGTACATTTTTATATAATTGGTTATCAAATATTTTATGATTATATCAATTAAGAGGTAACTTTATGATGTGTAAGAGATTGGCGAACGTAACAGAGCCAAAACAGTTTACTAGCTATTTAGAATTGATACGAAAAAATTGAAAAAAAAAAAACTTGAAATTAATCAACTTGAGCATGAGCTCAAGTTTTTACGAACTATTTAAAATTAATTCGAAAAAAATTAAAAAAAAATTAGATTAATTTGAAATTAATCAACTTAAGTACAAGTTCAAGTTAATCAAATAGATCCACAAGTTGAATTCAAATTATAATTTGAGTCGAATTCAAATTATAATTTGTGTGGAAAAAGAGAGTTAAATTTACAACATGAGATGTAATATATTAATCTTTTAACCATTAGACCAATTAACATATCGATGAACCATATCTATTGTAATGTATTATAAAATGATATCACATTTAAAATAAATTATTGGTGCATCCCAATGATCACATGCTAAATTATTGGTGCAAATGATCTTTTGCTATGAAGCTGTAGGTTTATCAACCAGTGTTACTGATTTTGAGATAAATTTATATATATATATATATATATATATATATATATATATATATAAGCAATAAGCACAAGCTTGTTTCATTCAGAGGCATTAATGCTATATTGAATTTTAAACAAAAACCAATTGAACCTTAGATTCTATTCTAAGAAGGGCTTTTATTGTCAGTTTTATTTTTACTACAAAGGATTCTAAGAAGAAGAAGGTTTACTGAACTCCTCTAACACTTGAAAATGTTGGAATGGTTTTAAACAAAGAGGAATAAAGTGTTATTCGCTGAAAACCACACGCAAATTTCATTTCATGTACTGATATTTATAGTCAGTACAAGGGAAACTCTATAGCCTTATAACTGATGCATTATGTTTCATTAATTCCATCAAGAAAATTTTAGACTCAAACTAGGACCTGAAACATCACAAAAGAAATACAAATTACTATTACTCAAATGAACATTGTAGACACTCTATAACAGTAAATTCACACCAAAATAACAGAAAGAAACACTCCTCCTTAGCATGCTTGCTAGAAACTCCAAGTTCTTGTCTCAACATCTATAACATCTGTTTTGTCACTGCTTTAGTAAGAATGTCTGCTTTTCGCTCCAATAAACTGCAATGAGTCAACAACACTTCTCCTTCTTGTTCAGCTTCTCTAGGAAATGAAATTTCATCTTCATATGTTCGGTTCTTCCATGGAATCCATGCTTTTGTCAGAGCTACAGCTCAATTGTTGTCACAATATATCAGAGTAGGCTACTCTTCCTCCAAATTCATATCCTTGATTATTTTTTTTAACCAAAGTACTTTTTAACAGTTGTAGCAGCAGCTATATTTTTAATAATATAATAATAATGGCATTAGCTAATAGGGTATTAAAGTATAAGAAAAGTGAAATACATCATCCTTAAGTATCACAAATAATACCATAAATTGAATTTTATAACAAAATAAAACCATAAAATATAAAGTTATACTTTTTAAAAATATATATATATATTACATACAATAATTTTGTTCAGTTATATACTTTTGGAATTAATAATTAATAGAGAAAAGTACATATAAGTAGCCTGTTGTTTTATCATTTTATTATCAAAGACCTGTGTTTTTCTTTTCTTTTTTTTTTTTTTTTTTTTTTGATACTTCATACAGTGTGATTTTAACTTTTTATTTGTATTAGATGTGTGATTTATAACACTCGTGATTTCTTTTTAGCATTCAAAAATTTAAAATTTTTTCCTCATTTGATAGTGAAGAAAACAATAAGTCCATTTATAGTGATTTTAGATGGCAAGAATAAAAAAAGTAAAAAAAATTCCTCTCATATTTTTATTTTGTAGAAAGATTTTGATAAGAATATATCATGATACTATAGCTAAAATTAAAGTTAAAATTATAAAAAAAAAAAAAGATGGGTTAAAACTCAATTTTAAATTTTTTATTATTAGGAGAGAAATCATAAGTTGATGCAGATTTTATTATTTAGGTAGTATTAATATAAAATTATAAGATATTGTAGTACTATTAAAAACTTTAAAAATTTTAATAATAAAATTATTATTATTATATGGTCAGAATTTCTTCTAATATGGAGCTTAAAACAAAGTTTATCCTGTTGTAATTTATATTTTATTTTTATTTTTAGTTAATGTAAATTGAAATTAAAATATTTTATACACTACAACAAATTCACTCGATAATATTTTTATGATCACAAAATTTATTGTCACAAAAAAAATCCAATAAGTGACAATAATTTTTTGATATATCACAATATTTAATTTATTAATTTATCAATGAATAATATATGACAATATATTAAATTGTCACAAATATATTAAAATTTTGTGACAATTTATCATAACAATGTCACTAATTATTATTATAAAATTAAAAGTAGAACTTTTTGTGACAATATTTTTAAATGTAATCAAAAATATTTTTGTGACGAGTTTAATTTGCTATGTAAAAGATATATTGTTTAATATTGTCACTAAAATTTTCAGTTTATAAGTGACGAATTTTGGTTGTCACCAAAATATATATATGTAATGGTTTTTTTTGTTACAAGTTAAAAATTGTAATGAATAAATTTTAATATTTATGTCAAATTAATATTATATTGTCACAAAATACTTTTTTTTTTTGTCACTTTTCTTGTTATTGAATAATTGTCTATGCTATTTTTTCATGTTACGAGTTAAATTTTTCAAGTTTAATCAAAATTTAATTTTTTATTATGTTCAATAATCAACTATCACCAATATATATTCAAAAGACCTTTTTTACTATTAAAAAAATTTTATCACTAATTAAATTTTTACTTTTATATTAACTTAAATCCCATATTAGTAAGTAAAAAAAATGGTAATTTTCTCTATAACTTGGTCCAACTAAACAATTATCACGTTATCTTACTTTTTGCTTTTTTTTTTTTTATGGTAGTTGTGATAACTATCAAAACAAAAAAGTTGAAAGTTTTTCAAATATTAAAATTTAAAATTTTAGATAAATATTATATTAAAATTGAAAGTAGGTAAAATTTAAAAGATGTTGGTGATAAAATTTAAAGGATGTCGGTGATAATAAAAATAAATATAAGAATTCAAAAATTGTTAAAGTGACAAAAATAATTGTCACTAATATAATATTAGATAATTAGTATAATTAATGTTACAGTAAATAATGTCACCATTTGTAATTTTTGTAACAACATATTAGATTGTCATGAAAAATATCATTGTAATCGTGACAATATAGTATTTTATGTGACAATTTTAATTTTAATTGTTACAATAATTTTTGTAACAATAAAATTTTTTTCATAAAAAAATTATTTGTAACAATTTTTTATTGACAGAATTTATAAATACTTTTTACAATAGAGTTTTACGTAACAACTCCATGATAGTTCTATAATAATTTTTTCTTGCATAATTAATTTTTTGTGACAATATTTTAATATTGATGATGATTTTTAATGTCACAAATTAGTAAATTTTTTGTAGTGATAGTTATAAGGAAATTATTACTACATAAAATACAACTACTGAGAATTATATATATATATATATTACCAGTAAAAGTTGGGGAATGAAAAGGGACTGGAACTCAAACTCAAATCCAAAGCTGCCAGTAATCTACTTTGGCAATTTGGCCAAAGGGATGCAGGCATCTACCGAAAAGTGTTAGTGCTATAGACAATGATAGTTAAAGTTTTTGAAAGTTTCACAAGTAAGATTGTAAATGAGTCCAATTCGTTCAAATTCATATATTGAAATTTATTTAATAAATAAATTAAAACTAAATTATATAAAACTCGGTTCATAAAATTTATAAACAAATTTAAATAGAAATTTGTAAGCCAACTCATAATTTTATTGTTTAATAATTTGATTGTAGATATATAATATATAAATTCTTATTAAAAAATATTTTAAAAAAATATTACTAGAATAAAATTATAATTTTATTAAATATATTATAATTTTTTTCTTAAATAATTATTTTTAATTCTTTAATGTACAATTTTAATTTATAGTTTAACTTAAAAAAAATTAGACTTATTTAAACTTATAAATAGTTTATGAGCACGAAGTGACATAGTGAATTCGACTCGATTATAAACAATTAAGTCCAAACTAATCAAAATTTGGGTCGATTCGACTCTCTTACACCCCCTATTTACAAGCTAGGGTCTTGCCTTCATAACTTAATTTTATAAAGGAAAAAGGTGCAAAATTTTGCTTTATGTTGTGCCCTAACCTTACTTATCATTTTGAAAATCATATATATAAGCCCCTCTTACAAACGGTGTTAATTCTTACCATGAGTAAGGTAAACTATTAATGACATGTGCAAAGAAAATTATTAAATAAAGAAAAATTTATGTCCCTAACATTTATAATAAAAAACAAATTTGCCCCTAAAGAAAATTTTAAAAAATATATATCATCTAATATTTAATAAAATATTACATAAATTCATTCCATACTATTTTAAAAAAATATTAATATTTAAAAAAAAAACTAAACTCACCTCATCCTATATAAAATTTTATTTTTTTAATCACTCCTAAAATAAAAAGAAAATAAATATTTATTTATTTATTTATTTATTTATCTATCTCATCATAATTTGTTACATTTAAAAAAATATTTATTAATTTTTATTTTAAGAGTGAATAAGAAATTGAAAATTTTATATAGAATAAAATGAATTTTTTATTTTAATATTTCTATTTTTTTAATGGGACAAAATTTTGAAAAAATTTCCATAAAAAATTATATGTAAATTATTTTAATATTAAATTAGCATTAGTAGATTTTATGAGTATAAAAAAATTTTGGTTATTTAATATTTTTGTTAAATAAAATTTAAATTTTTTTTAAATTTGTGTTAAAATTTTTTTAAATTTTCTTTATAGGTAAATTTATTTCTTTTTATAAACATTAGAGGTAAAAAGAGTTTAAATATATAATTTTTAAAATGATAAGAATGTATTTATATACTGAAAAATATTATTGATGACGCGAAATTAGGGAAGAACATTAGGTGTTTTGATTTCTTTGCCCTTTTACATACATTCATGAACATTGATCCAAGTTGCACGTGCATTGATTACGGGTTCATTTAAAATATGCTATAATTTCGCTTGGTGATATTTCCATTACTTCAGTAGCGAAACGCATCCAGCATCTAATGGGCCAACAACCCTCCGCCCATTGCATTTGAAACAGGAAACGCATTTTCGCTCCACATTTGCGACTTGTCAACAGAATTTCATCTCCCGCACGCAATTGCATTAGTTGATACTATACATCTCAAAAACACAACTAATTACATAAACCAAATATATACTTACGATGGAGGAAATTTCTTCACAATTTTCCAGTTGAGGGTCTTGATAGATACGTGCCATTCATAGAAACAGTCGTGCATTGAAGTCAATAATGCATTGTTAGATGCTTTTTTAATGTCACAAAAGAAGAAATAAAATTAAGTGATGCACATAAATACCTTTTGAAAATAATTTTTTTCATGATTGATTTGTTGTTGTATTAAGTACATAAAATTTTTGTAATAAATCAAGCTATGTAATTTCTCCTATGACATTTTAAGTATATTGAGTTAATATTGTTACTATAATGTGACAAATGAGAGAGGTACCACATCATCACCACCACATTAATATTATGCATATGAAAGAATAATATATCAACGTCATTACTTTATTATATAAGAAAATAACACATGAGTGATTAACAATTGTAATAGTATTAGTATACTATATAACAAAAATTAGGTAAAATTAATTATCAAGCCCCTAAATTATAAGGGTTTATTTTATTGAGCTCATAATATTTTATTGAGCTCCTATACTTTTATTTATGTAGTTATTAAGAATTAATTTAACAGATCCATTAACAGTATTAAATATTTCATATAAAAATAAAATCATCAAAAATTTAAATAAAAGTATAGGAGTTTAATAAAATACAATTACAAAAAAATCACAGATCAAGAGAATAAATTTAATAAGTTTAGAGCTTCATAATAGATTTTACTTTATTTTTATATATAATACTTAACATCATTCTATTGAAATTGTTAAAAAAAATTCTCAACAGCTATTTAAATATAAATATAAGAGCTCAATAGAATGAATTCAATAAATTTAGAGCTTTATAATAAATTTTACCTCAAAATTATATATCTTTTATAAAGAAAAAATTATTACAACATAGAATCACACGTTACATTTTGTACATATTCCTAAACTTGTAAATATATTTTTGTCATCAAAAACTTTATGGGAAGCCACATATAGCCCTCTCAACTCTCTTTCCAATTTAGTCTTATATATATTGGGGTTTTGAAATTACACCTGAGGGAAAAGCAAGAAAGCATGTTCGCCACCAAGCTAAATTTGTAAGAACAAATGTGCTGCACTCGTTTTTGTGTTTTTCAAAGGCCAAAAAAGGCCACATGTTTTATTTTAACAGCCACCACGTTGTAATTAATCACGTACGTCATGTACTTACGTTTTTGGTTAACTGAATCAGGCCATATATGCGCGTATATATATATACATAAGTACAAGTAGTGTCCTGACCCTGAAACCAATTGGCTACAACTTAATAACCAGCTGTCCTTTCTTGCAAGAAATACTTAATTTAATTTACACTTTGAATTCCCTTTTCTTATTTTCTCTTGGAAAAATTCAGATCCCCCATTTTTTTCAGTTCTCATCAGATGTACTCATTTTTCATGCATATTATATACAAAGTTGGTTTCTTAGCTGGCGGAGTTTGCTTTAATGTTGAGGTGTTTTAGCTTTAGCTCGATCGTGTTTATGCTTCTTTTGACGATGTTGCTCTTAGTTTTGCCACTGGTGTTGCCACCTCTGCCTCCACCACCAATGATTTTCCTCTCTTTACCAGTTCTTCTTCTGCTTTTTCTTATTTTCTTTGCCTTGTCTTCTTCCCAAACATCAGACATCTCTCTCTTGGCTCTTGATAACACCATTTCTTTGTGAACCTCTTTGCCTGCTGCTTCAAGACTTGCATCTGCTGAATCAACAATATATTGCACAGCTCGATTTAATCCATCTCTTTCATGGTCAAGATGGTGAAAGGTAGAAACATTTATTTTCTACCAACGTACCAATTTGGTGGAGTTTTTATTTTCTTTTGTCGGATATGTTTTACTATTGCTAATTGTGTGAGCAAAGAAGTGTTTCACGCCATTAGATACCATTTGTACATAATATTGCAGACTTTTTTTTTTTTTGACATGTGTCTGATATCTTATGATTTTATTCTACATAATTAATTCTGATCTATCTCTGAAAGGGATTTTGTATTATTTTTTTATTATATTTTACTTTTGAAAATAACTACCATACCAATAACAGATTACCTAATGATGATATAAGTAAAATAAAAATATATAAAATGAAATATATATATATATATATATATATATATATATATCCAATTATTATTCATTACAATAAACTCATTTCACCTCAAGTTTATTCATTTTTAAAACATATCTTCGTTTACATATTTTTTTAGCATATCAACCTTATAAATTGTAATAGTTTTATACAATTACAAAAGGATAATGTTTCTTGTCGCGGATTATGACGATTGTAGTACCATTATAATCCGTGAAAAAATTATTATAATCCCTCTAGCAGTAAATGCTGTTTTTATTAGGGAATAAAATAGAGAAAACAGTATCGTTACAACCCGCGACACGTATTGGCATCCATTACAAAATAAGACGTGATGGTGTTTAGGAATTAGTGTAATAAATAGTTTTTTTTCCAATGAATGTACTATCCCCTATTTTATTGGTTCATTTGATATTTAGTTTTTTTTTTCCTTTTTTTTTTTTGATATGCAAACTTATTTTTTATTAGTAAAGTGAGGGGAAAAATCATTTTAGCAAAAAATCAAGTGATGAAAAAAACCCTTGCTAAACAAAGGGGAAAAAGAAGTTGTAACGATACAAATAACAATTAATAAGATACAAGATATACGTGTCCCTTACGGACAGAGAGTGAGAACTAAAGAAATTCAAAGAAACAAAATAGACCAACCCAAAAAAGAAAGCCTCACACAAACAACCTAAGAATAAAAGAAGAACCAAAAACATGACGAAAATAATCGGCAACAACAAAACAGTTAAAAACATAAACTAACCAACAAACCCGAACAACATAAAAAAAAATGGAAACATCCTTCCAAAAACTCGGGATGTAGAAAGCCAAAAAGAAAATAGCAGGCCAATCCCACCAAGAAAATAAATCTTGAACTACTACCGATCTAAGCCTAAACCACAGCCAACCAAAAAGATAAAGCATGAAGAAAATGAAAAACAATCACCAAAAAAGAAATTCATAACATCCGTAAGAAGAAGGACTAGAATATCCCAAAACGAGACAAAAGCAGCAACATTAAAACAAACAGAACTGTCACCTTCGTTGAAGCCATTATACCACTTTTAAGCACGACTGAATGCAATCAGACAATTGCAAAAGATTAATGGCCGATAAATTAAAAGAGGAAGAATATGCACTACTAAGCAGTGACTTTAAAGAAAACTAAGTTCTAAATTCTAAGATCATAAATAGATTAACCTTCAAAAATCACCTCATTGTAATGTAACCATAATGTGTAAACAATTTCATAAAAAGACAAATCCAAAAGAGAGTTTGCACATAGCCAGAAGCATAACTCTTCCACAGCTAAAAAAAGAGTAAGAGATTAAAGGGAACCACACACTAAATACCCTACCATTTACAAAAGAAGGACCACACTAACCAACTGAAATGACAATGCAACAAAACATGATCCGTGGATTCTCCAAAATGACCACATAAGGCATAAGTGTTGTTTACTATAAGGCACAAGTATTGCTTACTATAAGGCATGAACCAATAGAAAATAAATGATCCCTAGTAGGGAGCTTATCTAAAAATGCAAACCATAAGAAAAGCTTTATCTTAGCTGGCGATAAATTTATCCAAACATCTGGCAGAATCACTTGATCATGAGAAGCAATAAGCCGCATAACCTCCTTATATAAAAAATTAACTGAGAGATTCTTATTGGTAGAAGCATACCATAAGACTCTATCCATTTTCACTAACGATGGAGAAACTTGATTGAGGATAATAAGCATAGCAATATATTCTTGGATTTCAACATCAATAAGCTATCAAACCCAATTACATTTCCACATCCAACAACCATCTTGATTCTCACCAAAATTACAAATAAAATCCCAATGCTGAATAGAGATGAGAGCTGGAAATAAATCTTTAAAGCAACTTTTACAAGCCTAACGTTCATGCCAAAGAAGAATGATATGCCCATCACCCAGCTCAAAAGAAAGACAATTCAATAAAATAACATGAAAAATATATCATTAGCAAGAATCACTTAAGAAATATCCTTTTAAACTAAAGAATAATAATGAGAAGTGGAAAGGAAAATATTATCAATTCTACTCACTATATACTTCTGGCAAATTATCCTTACCCAAAGAGCATCATTCTTATTTTGTAAGTACCATATCCATTTGGCTAATAAAGCTCGATTATGAATCTCAATGTCTAGGACCCCCAAGCCTCCAAACTCTTTAGGACATGTAATAAAGCCCCATTTAAATATGTTTTCTTCTTAGAATAACCACCTCTAGACCAGAAAAAGTCCCAAAGATGTCTATTGATGGTATTTGTTACCCCTTTAGGCATCTTACAAATAGAAAGGCAATATAAAGGCATAGCAGAAAGAGTAGATTTAATTAAAGCAAGATGCCCCACCTAAGATAACACTCTGCCTTTCCAAAGAGAGAGTTTCTTTTTTTATCTTCTAAATAAGAGTTTTCTAAACCAAATTACGCTTAGAAGATATGCCCAAAGGAAGGCCCATATACATTCAAGGCAATTGGGAAAACTGACAAAATATTTTAGCAGCAGATTGAGAAATATAAGTTGAATCAAAAGAAACACCAATAACTTGACTCTTATGAAAATTAAATTTCAAACATGTAACCACTACAAAGTATCTCAATAACCTAACCAAATTAATAAGAGATGACTGCTTAAAATCCACAAAGAAAATGGTATCATCCACAAAATTCAAATGAGAAACTACCAAACCAGTATTAGAAAAACAAAATCCCTTAAATAAATCAACCTACTCCAACTTTGCAATCAAATTTGATAATGGCTCCATAGTAAAAATGAACAAAAAAGGAGATAAGGGACAACCTTACTTAACACCATTAGTCAAATTAAATTCTTTAAAGGGAGATCTATTCACCAAAATGGAAGCTCTATAACCATATAAGCACTCTTTTATCCATGATACCCATACACATCGAAAAGCCATTCGATCAAGCACCCAAAATAAATAATTCCATCAAATAGAATCATAAACTTTCTGAAAGTCTATCTTAAACACAAAACAGTCGATTTTAAAAGGTAAAAAAGAATGAATAACCTCACTAGCCACAAGGTAACCTTTTAAAAGTTGTCTTTGCCCTACAAAAGTGAATTAAGACTTAGAAATTAGCTTATCCAAAACACCTTTTAATTTACTAACTAACAACTTGGTAACGATTTTATACAACACATGAATCAAAGAAACTAGTCGGTACTTTTCAACACATATTGCATGACACTTTTTGGGAATTAAAGTAATAAAAGATTATTTAATAGTATGTGGAAGCTTACCTATAAGATAAAAGGTATCCACCAAAGAAAAAAAAACTCCTCTTTAATAATTCCCCAAGCCTTTTTGTAGAAAAAAAAAATTAAATCCATCAAGACCAGGAGCCTTATGAAAAGCATAACTCTAAACAACTAAACATAATTCTTCTATAGAGAAATGCTACTTAAGAAAATTTACCTGCTTAAAAGAAATGGAAGGCAAAGTTAAATTATTAAAAAAACCATTAACAAACCAAGACATATTGAAATGATTACAAAAATAAGAAACCAGTAGCTTAGTAATATCAGAAGCATTATTAATAATTCGATCCCCATCCACCAACTTCCAAATACAATTTTGACACCATCCATTTGAAGCTTGAATATGAAAGAATTTAGTGTTACGGTCCCCTAACTTACACCAAGCCACTCTCATTTTTTGCCCCCATAAAGATTCAACCCTTTTAGAGAGCACTACTTTTTATGAAAACAAAGAGGAATATTCCTTCTCTTCATCTTTAAACAAAATTCTGAATATATCAATACCCTCAAGAAGTTCAATTTATCTCGTAATAATCTTTAAGTTATTCTCAACATGCCCGAATTTTAACTTATTCCAGTCCTTTAAATATCATTTCAAGTGTTTGAATCTAAGCTAAATATTTAAATAAGAAATGAGAGAAGACCAAAAACTTTTAACTACTTTATTGAAACTAGGACTATCCCACTAACAGTCAAGGGTGAAGAATGGTTTGGGACCTAAAACCTCATTCACAAAAGAAAGCCAAATTGGATTATAATATAATGGAGCCTGAGACAAGGCAAGTAATCTAAGAAAAGGAAAATGAGAAATCAAACCCACCAATAAAAAAAGCTATATTAAAATAACTTTTACTAACCCGATTACACGAAGTATAAGAATTTCCTTGCAGCCCAATCTCAATTAAATTCATTATGGTTAAGAAATTATTGAACTATTGAATACTAAGAAACCTCCTTAAAGTAGATACCTAATCATAAACCTTCCTAACTTGATTAAAATCGCTAATTAATTGTAAAGACAATTCACCTAACTGCTAAAAATAAAGCAATACTTTATACCAATAACAACATAAGCAAAATTATCAGCAATGAAAGAACCTTGAACAGTAACCTAATGATCACGAAATACCAAATGAGTTTATGTAAAATTTTTCTCATCCCAAGAAACCAGAATCCCACTTGCTAAATTAAAAGCAATAGACATCGTAAATGTAACATGCTACTTTTAGTTTCTAAAAATCATAACCATATTTGCTACTTTTGAGCGCATTAAGCAATTTAAATGAGTTGCTTTACTATAATGACCAGTCCCTTTTGCATTCCATATTATAATAGAAACTATAAGAAAATGAAACATTATAAGCAAGCCTACTTGGATGAGCTCTCCCATTTTTTAGCATCATTGGAAATCATATCAACAAAAACCTTTTGAA
The DNA here is from genome assembly GCA_947683625.1 of Mallotus nudiflorus. Taxonomy (NCBI): domain Eukaryota; kingdom Viridiplantae; phylum Streptophyta; class Magnoliopsida; order Malpighiales; family Euphorbiaceae; genus Mallotus; species Mallotus nudiflorus. The sequence goes on from CANTUR010000238.1 coordinate 890,188, forward strand.
CTATGTTTGTTAGGCCTATCAAATATAAACCTCAAAGCTTTACCCAATAGAAGTGTGCATTTGCCTCCTTATGAACAACCACCAAAGGTTGTTTAAGTTTATTATTAACTCTCTCTATGTCATTAACATCAGAATGCCATATCAAATTAGTACATTAACTGAAATCAACCTTAGACTTTGAACAAACAAACAACTTGCCTTTAAACTCTTTTAGATTTAAACTTCTCCCAAATACTAGAGTTAAGCCAAAAAGCACATTTAATCTTATATTGAGAATGATTGGGCTTTTTATTGAGCAAACTATTAAGTAAAATAGCAAGTGGTGTAGGAGTTCGAATGTCACTGTCAAAAGCTATAGCATCAAAGTCATCATCCAACGCAATAAAGTGATTTTAAATAAGACACAAATCCTAATTCATTGCAACCATATCATTTCAAATATAATGGTTAACCCCTTCCATCAAATTTTTAACAGGCTTGAAATTTAAAACATGAACCAAATCAGCTTCCCATTCAACCAAATCCTTATCAAAATCATGATTATTACTAAATTCCTAAACATTGCAAGTTGAAACTGAAGCACCATAACTAACTCTATGAGTTACCTCATTTTTCCTTTCAATCAAAGCCAAACTGGAATAATGACAATCACCGAATTTATGAACACTATGAATTGAAACTGAAATTGAAACATCATCACTAACCTCATGAACATTAGTCATCCCTTCAGTGCTAGAATGTAAATCACTAGAACTAAAACATAGAGACAACCCTAAAGTAGCACATGGCCACGAGAAAAATTCTAAATAATAATCTTCTTATAATGAAATAGTAAACTTCTTTGATTCAAACTCAATAATGAAATGTTTGTTGATGAAGTCCATAGCAAAGGTATTAATAAGCACTCTAACAGGATTAAAACTAGATTTATAATGTGTATTCATATCAGTAGTTAGGAATTCACTAAATAGAGCAACAAGCCATTTAAAGAAATTGTTGGACCATAGATTCAATGGAATTCCATGACAGCATATCCAAACAAAATGTTCATTAATCAATTCTGTATCTTACAAATCCAATAATTCAGTAAACCATTCATATTAAAAGGAATGCTAAGAACAACAATCCTTTGATTTGATTTGATTTTATTAGTTCACTTCAATTTTTACATGAAATTTTTTAATCAAAATTTAACTTCGTTATTAAAATATTTTAAATAGTATATAAATAGTAATAATTTAATCTAAAAAGTCTTAAAATAAATTATAGTTTTGAAATTTAGATTTTGTTCTCTTTGATTTTTTTTAATGCAAAAATTTTGATATATTCAATTCAGTTAACATAGTTATTTTTTAATGTCATGACCCCAACCTCAAAGGTAAATGACCAACATTGGCAAATGAAAAAGCAAAAAGCTTTCAACATTGTAGTAAGCCTCTATGAATTTCTTACTTTAAAATAAACTAACACTTAAAATTCTAAAAAAAAAAAAAAGGCAAAATTTCTCCATACCAATGCAAACCCAAAACCTATAAAATATAGAAAAACACTCCTAAAATATATTTTCAACCAACTACTTCATTTTCAATATAAATACCAACATCAACCTCAAGAGCATCACATCACAATTTACTTATAACTCAAAATATTCAACAACGATTAGAAAATATATAAAATATCCCAACCACTGTGGTATCCAACGTATAAATATATAGGCCAATATCAATGAGATCTACATAAAACAACCACTGCGGTGTCTAAAGTATAAATATATAGGCCAATATCAATAAGATCTACATAAAACAATAGGACAAGAATCAAACCTAAGTAGTATAAGGTGGCTAGTTAAACTCTTAAAATCCTAAAAAATATAGTTGAGAGGAATTATTTGTTTAATACAAGATGGATTTAAAAATTTCTCAGTATTTAAATAAGAGGTTAAGTTTTGTAAATTAATTCATTTATGTCTTCTAGGTTCTTTTTCTTTTTCGAGGATTAATTTAAAATTTTAGTTGTAGGATGAACATTGGTATCTAGATTTCTACACAATTTATTTTGTTTAATTTAGCTTTTAATTTTATTTCTTATGTGAAAAAGGATGTAATCATTTCTCCTCCCTCATTTTTTTGCATACAATTGTTATTATTTTCATTTATTTACTGTTAATTTTTTTTGATGGATTGTTTTATTTTAGTAAATTGGACGTAAATGCATAAAAATGGACCAATTGATAAACTCGAACTTAATGTAAAATATAGAAATTGTTCGAAAGCAATAGCATTTTTTACATGTAAATAAAAGAAATGATTAAATAATTAAAAATAACAAAATACAAAATACAAATGGAAGTTGATCTCAAAGTCATGTGAGCATCAAAAAGCTCACACCATATTTTCGAAGCTAATCTATAAAGATAGTTGTTGAGCCCCTCTATTAGATCTAGTTGTTATATAGTGTCCCAAATTTTATCTGGATAGCAACTCTATCTCCGATCTTGAACTTGTAGGCCATGCTTGTATTTATTAATGGACCTCAAGTCTATACAATACCATAATTGTCGAATACTTGGGCATGCATTAAACCTCATTCCTATAAATATATATTTATTTTCAATAACTATTTTTAAAAATAACTATTAAAAAATTTATTGTATTAACTTTTGATAAATAATTTTAAATTACTAAGTTATTTTCAACCAATAAAAACACTATGTGTCAATATAAAATTTCATACATTAATATCTAAACAATTTTTTGCATATATATATATATATATATATATATATATATATATATATATATATCAATTTTTTTGCAAACTTAAAATTTTTAGTGTTTGGACTTGGGTTTTTCCCTCATCTTGGTTTGCAGGGTTTTGCCCTTTTCTTTTGATTTTGTGGGCATCAGGGCCTGTTTAGAGGAAACTATTTAGTTAGAAAGTCAGGAATAGGGTTTGTATTTCCTTTTATATATCAATATCAAAATCAAATATATATTCATTAGGCAAAAATATGTTTGGATGCAATATTTTGAATATTTTTTTGTAAAACTTCTTTTACAGACTTACAATCAATCCTTAAAAGAAATTTTTGGATCAAAATATCACTTTGAAATTTGGTAATGCATAAAAAAATTGAAAGATTTTTTTTTTGTGTGATTGTAGAATGATTCTTTTAGCAACCATTCCAACTTTCAGACGTATACTGGACTATGCATTCTCGACTGTTTTGAAGTTGTTTTAGAATTCCCTTATATCCTATTTCTAAAGTATTAATTTCCATTATTTTTGGAGCTAAATGATCGATTATATGCAAACAAGGAATTTCTAAAACTTGTCTTTTAATTTTTTGAATAATCCCATTATGATAGTCTAACCATGGTACTATATTCCTTTTTAACCTACCATGCAAAGGCTTTAATAGACAGTTAAAATTTAGAAAGAAATCTAAAAAATAATTTAGACATTCTAAGAATCTTTGTTGCTGAGTTTTTTCTAAGATCTTATCTAGGAACTTGGTCGCAAATGCAAGGGATCTTTTAATTTGTAATACCCTATATATTTATTTAAATAAAGGGATTTTTAAATAGTGTTATTAATAATTACTTTTGCATGATATTATATTTATGTTAATATAATTTTAGGGTTATTAATTTATGTGAGTATTATTTATTAATTATCTAGAAGTTTATTTGTCTATTATTATCATTATTATTATCATTACTATTTTAAACTATATTAAATTTTATGGTTATTTATGTGCTACTATAAACATGCATATATATATATATATATATATATATATATTTAGGGTTAAATATTATTTTAGATGTGTGTATATTAAAATAATTTGTGTATATATATATATGTGTATGTAGTATATGTATATATATATATATATCAATATTTACCTATACACACATACATGCATAGTTATATATTAATATATATTAATAGTTATATAATATATATATATATATATATATATATATATATATATATATATATATATATATATATATATATATATATATATAAGTATACATATAGAGAAATGGACCAAAACCGAGACAACAAAAACAAAAAGAAAGAAAAAAAAATGCAAACAGGAAGCAAGAAGCTTCCCGAGCCTTACACCCTCTCCCTCTCTGTCCCTCACCATCTCTCCCTTCTTCTTCACTGTGTCGTTCATCCTGCCACCACCAGAAACGCCATTGCTGCCGCGGGAAGGAGCTTCATGAGGTGTTGTTGTCACTGCCTCCCATTTTCCTCCTCTGTCAGCTCGAACCCAAGCTGATCCAATGCCAACCAAGCTTCCCCAACTTCCCTCATCCTCTTAGGTTTCCGTCCAAGCCAAGGGCTGCCGCTGGAACTCACCTCCGGCACCAAAATTGGTGGTTGAAGGTGAGTTGCTCAGTGTTATTTTTAGGTTACTGTCAGGTTGTTTTCTGGTTGTTAATCGAATTTGAATGTTGATTTTAGGTTGTCTAGTTAATTGATGTTGTTAGTGTATAATGAGGTTGATTTTGTTCTTTTAGGAATTTTTGGGAAATTATTTGATTTTTTAATAATTTTATTTGATTTTTGTCATTTTATTTATTTGATTTTATTCTATATCATTTTGTGTAATTAGTGATTAGAGAAATTATAGTTGATTGTTCTTGGTATATTAATTTTATTTAAGAATTTTAGAAAATTATTTGTTAATTGTGAATTTAGGATTTTTGGTATTTAATTGGTATTTATGTTAATTTCGAAAAATTATTGTGAAAAATTATAAAATTTTAATAATTGAAGTTATTAGTGAATGTTATTAATTTTAAAAATCAAATTATAATTTTTGTGATTTTTATACTATTTTTATAAATAATTTTGAGAAAATAAATTTTTGGGATGACTAAATAATTTTAAGGAATTATTTTTAGTACTAATAATACATTATGTAATTTATGTATTTTAGGGGTAAAAATGTAATTTTTTGCTAATTATAGTTAAACATATATTTTAGTTAGTTTTATTAATAATTAAGGGGTTTAGAGAATTTTTATATATTAATTGATATTTTACTTAAGTAGTGCTAATTTTAAATATTAATTCCAAATATTATATACATATATATATATATATATATATGATACATTATTTTAGTAATAAAAATTGAATATAATGGTTTTAATTTAGGCTTCAATTATATCTTGACAATGAAATGCAAATTTAGTCGTTTAATTTTTGAATAATTGAGATTTTATATATTTTATTTATTTTTAGTATATGTGTATGTGAAATATGTACTTTGAGAAATAAATGCTATTAATTCTTGATATTTTGTTGAGTTGTGATCTCGGTCGGCGCTAAATGTAGTTTTGGGAGCCCGACTCGAGTGTGGATGTTTGTGGATATTAGAAGTGCATTTTTATGCAGGTCTGACTCTACCTTTGGTAGAGGGATGTCCGTTTTACAGAGGAGACTCTACCAAAATTTCGATAGATTTTCTCGTAAAACGTGATATTTGTAAAATTTCTACCGTTAGTTAGGTTATATCCTGTCTATTGAGTCTTGTCCGGTTTTCCTCGAGTCAGCCTGGAATTTCATTATTTTGTTGATTGTTGATTTCAATTCTATAGTCATGTTTTAAAAGTTGATTTGTTATTTTTCTTCTAGAGCATATCGGAGCAAAAACTGTGAGACCGAGGCAGACGCGTGGTCGTTAACCTTCGCATTCATCTTGTAAGTCGATAGAATGACCTGTGCATGTGTTTTAATTAACAAATGTGTGCGCTCATATGTTAATATTGATTATATGGTTTATTCAATTTAATGTTGCTATTTAAGATTTAAATGCATTTTATTTATTTAAAATCGATTTTGAGAAGTTTTGGTAGAACGGGCTACCTGGTGGGCTTCACCAGGACTGTGTGCACATGGTAGAGATTGAGAGATGGATCCGTAATATATATGATTGGGGAATGTTAAACTGGGATGGGTGCCTCGGTGGAAGCCTTTGCTCTCAGGGACCGCCAGTGATTGTAAGGTTATTAATGGACTGGGATGGGTGCCTCGATCGATGCCTTTGCTCTCGGAGACCGTCAGTGTCATATATTTGGATTAAGTGAACGACTGCGACTTGGTGCCTCGGTTGATGTCTTTGCTCTCGAGGACTGACAGTCTGATTGGAATAAGTGGGCCTGGTTGGCCATTTAGATTTTTGGGTTTAGGGCTCTACCAAGATTTTTTCAAAAGCTATACCTATACATTATAAATTATTTTCACTATAAATATATAGTTTTCAAAAAGGTTTTCAAACCGTACAGGTCTTTTTATTGACTTACTCAGTGAGGTCTGATTCCCCTCAATTTATTTTTTTCAAGAGCTTGAGAGTTCGACCTCAAACTACCTCTACGTTGGGTTTCTTCTTCACCGGCTATTTTATCTAGGTCATTGTAAGCTATACTGTGTGTTAATCTAGGTTGCTGTAATAGTATATGTACTAAGGATTTGTATGGTTTAAACATAATTGTGTAATTTATTTGTATAAATCACGCTTATGTATAAAGATTTAAGTTTGATTTATAATATGTGATGTTGAAGCACGTTTTATTTAGCACTTGAATTTGTTTATTTTTTAGAAAAATCAGTTTGATAATGTGTTCTATTTTAAAATAAGGTTTTAAATTGTAAGGTGTTATTTTTTTTTCTTTTAGGCTTACTACGGGTTTCGGGGGCCTTATGCCTACCCATTCCCTAGTGCCGGTCACGTACCCTCGAGTTCGGGTCGTGACATAATTAGTGTTACTATTGCTTGAGTAATATAGTGACTTAAAAATTGAACATGAGTTTGGAAAAAGAGATATTATAGATTTGGAAAATACTAAACCATTTTTGTTAGCAACATGACAAAAGCTCTGTAGATGCTTAAAATGCTGATAAATTGAGTTTGAAAAGTTGAGAACATCATCAATATAAATAATGCAAAATTTGGAAAAAGGATTGAATATGTCCTTCATGATCCTTTAAAATTCTAAAATGAGTGTTTTCTAGCCCGAAAGACAATATTTCATTCATATTGTCCAAAAGGAATCGTAAAACTTATTTTAGTATGATGAGTTTGAATTTGCTAAAAACTTGATTTCATGTCAAATTTTGACAAAATTATAGCATAATGAAGATCTTGAAGCAAATCTTTTTTGTTTAGAATTGGAACGAGAGACAGTCGAGCTAGCTTGGTCTTACAAGGCAAGATAGGAAGCATTAGGTGGTCGCCAGCAGTGGTTGTCGATGGGGCCACTCCAACACTCAAGTGGGAGTTTGACTTCATAGAGAATGAAGTTACAAAGTATATGGTGGTTAAGTATTTGTGATGTCTTATCCCTTTATTCTATGTTTGATACCTTTTTAGATGAGGAGTTTTGCTTGTTCTCCAGGTTTGACCAAGTGACCGTTCCTCGGGTTGGATGTCTAACAGGTTCACACAACAACTTTATTCACATGGGTGGCGACACCTTATCCTCAGCTATTAGGTCATTTATTGTGGGTGATGTCTTCCTTGTGTTTCTTTCTTTTTGAACAATTCTATGGTTGGGTTGTGTCGATGATCTATATTTACTACTTAGACTTCAACTTTACTACCAAGAATTTATTCAAACTCACTTGCAATTGAAAATTTATCTTTATTTTTTAATAAAATCTTTTTGGAAATAAATCATATTTCATACATTTAAGATCTGCACCTATATCAAATAATGCAATTGTTTCCAGTTAAAAATCATCTGAAAAAATAATTTTGACTGGAATTAAATATTTTTAAAGAAGTGATGTCTTTTACAACATTTATGAAATTCTTCAGAATTTTTGAAATTTTTTCCGGACATTTTAGGTTTTGTGATTTAGAATGTCCTATTTGGTCATCTAAATTAAAACTTGAATCATATATATATATATATATATATATATATATATATATATATATATATATATATATATATATATATATATATATATATATTTTGGAAATGAGGGTTTGGATTAGATCAGAATCTCCCTATTGTTTAGCCTTAAGCTCTTTTAATGGCTTTGACTTCCTTTTGTATCAATACATCAAGCCAAGTATAAAGAGATAATTTATAAACAATATACATTAGATCCATTATAAAGAGATCATTCTAATAATAAAAAATGTTGATATTATAAAAGATGATATTTTCCAATTATTTTCTAGTATTGTAACCAAATATTATAAAATATTTTTAGAAATATTTTCTCTGATTTTAGACCTATTGTAACCATTTCAACCAAATATTTGATGGATGCATATGCTTCATCTGTATATTTATTAATATTATCCTTTCAATCTCATTACAAATTTAAAAATTATTTTTTATTTATCAAAAATTATTTTTTTTCTTTTTATTTGATCAAGTTATAACTAAAACAAACAAACAAGCTTTCTCCCATGATGGATTTCACTATCTTTTATGTTGGTTCCCTTGGTTTTTGTCCCATGTTTTTTTTTTTTTTTGCGTTGCAGCCATGCCTAATGGTTTTTCTTTTATATGTTGCAGCCATGCCTTTCATAAAAAGGACACCAACGTGTTCTGTGGGGTTATTTTGTTTTCATGGCCATCAAAAGCTTACCTGATAAGTAGTTCTAGGAGCGGATTTTATTGATTTTCACATCTCCCTAATGAAAAAAAAAAAATAGCGTGATTTAATAAGGACAGTGACATATCACGGACCCCAAGTCCATATTGTCATATGTATAGGGCTCCATACTATATACAATTTGCTCATTGAGGACTAGTTAATGGTCCCTTTTTTAAAAAAAAGGGACCATTAACTTTCTTTGTCCATATGCTAGCCGCCCAACCCAAATACACCAATTGTGGTCGGTAAATGGGTGCAACTTCTTGGCAACTTGTCTTCAAATTAGCTGTACTCTGACCAAGGAATTGGATTTCTACCATCCTTTGTTTTTACCTCCAACAAGAATTTTCACCCTCAGACAAATATATCAGTTGGCAGACTTTTTACAAGACTACTCTAGAATCTAATTTCTAATTGCGTACAAATAGTTCATGGCAAATTCAAGAGAAACTATCGCCAGCTTGAACAAACATCACTGATCACTGCACTTAGAATCTGAAATAAATAAATATGTCGGAAAAGAGTTCCTTTCATGGACCATTAATTGTTAGTGATGAAAATAAAGAGATTAGAATAACAAATTTGATTAGAAGAAATTGACCAGCCATACAGTAGTTCTTATTAATAATAAACCTTGTTTGACGTTTGATAGTGATCAAAAAATCTTAATCTAATTTGACTTTACATTTTTTGCCACAAAATCACTGTACAATTTCATTGACATGTGTGAAGCTAAATCCTTTCTTGGAAGGATGTAATTCGGATATTACATGGAGATTCTGATAATTTAATCACTAACGCTAAGACCAAAGCATTCTGGATTCCCAATAACAGTCGAAGTGTTCTAATTGAAGAATCCATCATGATGTATTTGACCTTTACAGGTTGCAGAAGGGAATTGCAGCTGGTCATCGGGCACTTTGCAGCTATCTTAAGCTGACTGCAACGTCACTTTCCCAGCAACTGTTGCCTGGTACTCTGCACATGCCTCCGGGGTGTCCTCTTCACTAGGTGGAACCAACTGCCAAAATAGTGGTAGGTAATTGTCCCACTCCTTCAGAATAGCAGCACCTTTACTGCTCCCAGTTTTTTCCTTCAGCAGACGCACATTTAAAATTAACCACTCCGGAAATTAAGCAAATTGTGCATCCATGAGATTCAGGACTTTGCAAATAATTTATCATAAATGATTCCAAGTTTGACACAATAACTCGCCAACATTGCGTAGTGTCCAATCATACAATAACCCTTTATAAGTGGCATGAGACTCTGAAAACGCATGCATGTATTTTAGTGCGGTTTCAATTAGAAGACTTACAACATGGGCTTCAATAAGGCTTTTTAGCTGCATCTGGCCAACAGGAGCAGTCACTCGTTGGACCTTCACTATTTCTTTATTTACCTATTCACATTACAAAATATAATAGTCAAAGGAGAGTTAACTCTCATGGATTTTAGGAGGGACAAAATTGAAATCAGGAAGATACATTAAAACTGCATGATGATGAATAGATAACCCATTTATCAGTTAGGTGATCAACTGAGCCCTACATTCAACTCATTCTCAGCAAGTGCTAATCATCACAGGGTCTAAAGAAAAATTTATCAAACCAGACTTGCAGATTTTCCTCAGTTAATTTAATACAACCAGTCAGGCCACTCCAAGTAGACATGAACAGCCATGGCACTCCAGAGTCTAAATTTGGGTGCAAGCATAGCAACAGTTTCATAGTTTCAGAAACAAGCACCAAGGAAAAATGCAGATGCAGACTTTTGGTGCATCACATGCATTCATTTACGATTTTGTGATGATAATTACGCTTCCGAAAGCAGTTACATTGTTTTATAAAAGGTGATGTGTGCTTCCATATATATTTAATATAATATTGGATTAGCTAAATCCTTCGCAAGTTACTTACATTCCTATTTCACAATATCCAGGTTCAGCTTTGGGCTATAAAACTGTAAATATTGGATGTATCTGCCTTCTTGCTCACATATGCACCCATGAATCTCTGTGCACCATGATTTGGCTCTTGATTTTGCACATCGGTATGAGAATTCTAACTTATTATTGCAAAAATGGACACCTATTATCTATTTTAGAAAAGATAATCATGGTGTCCTACTAAAAACTTTAAACAATAATAGAACTTTTGGAATTAAAAGAAAAAGATGAAAAAGAAAAGGCCTAGTCAGGATCTCTGATAATAAAACTACAGATTATCCATAAACATATCCAACAGAGCATTGCAAAGAGAGGAAAATGCAGTTAACCAAAAAATAAGTTTTATTTGACCAAATGGGAGAAAATAGCTAATAAGAAATCAAATTTGATGCATTAAACTAGCAATTTTCCATTTCCTATTTGAGGCAGATGAGGTATTTGACATAAAGTTACAAAATAACTATCATGGAAAGACTTTAAACACATATTAACAGAAAAAGGTGAAAAAAGATTTATATGTGGATTTCCCATGTGAACTTGAGAACAGGTAATGAGCAGACAATATGAATTTGTTAACAAGCAAGGTGGAGGATGTAAAACTACTTCAGTTAACATTGCCTCAAAATCAATTAATTGCTAAATCTACAAAAGAGAGAATTGAAGAATGGGATTTTCTGTACAGACCTTGGGCATTAAAGTGTCATCCTCATCAAGAATGTATGCTAAGCCTCCGGTCATTCCAGCAGCAACATTTCTACCAACTCTGTCATATGAACACAAAGAGGCTCAGAATTTGAAACTGCTCCAAACTTTGATTACAAGTAAGGTAAAGAGACAACACTCACTTTCCAAGAACCACCACACAACCACCAGTCATATATTCACAACAGTGGTCTCCAGTGCCTTCAACTACAGTTTGAGCAAGTGAGTTTCTGACAGCAAAACGCTCCCCAGCTTTCCCCCTAACAAATACTTGGCCACCTGTCGCTCCATACAAGCAAGTATTCCCAACTATAGTTGCATCCTCGGGGCAAAACCCTGGGTTAACCACAGGCGTTACGACCAACTCTCCACCAGCCATACCCTTAAATCATTTGCAGTTCTAGTTTAGAATCATGTTCAAACAATAACTTGAAAGTTAGCTGATAGAAAATCAACTCAACTATGCCTCAATCCCAAGTTAAAATTCAGCTTATATTTTATGAAATGAATTAATATCATCTTAATATTATCAAACTCCCTACAAAAAGAAAATAAATGTTTAATAATCTGCTATTCATTTATAAGTCAGTATCAAATAAAATCGGTGAAAGAATCAACCCTGCAAAGAACTTGATCAAGAAACTCTCAAGGCCTTACAGACTGCAGTAAATTAATTGTTTAAGCTCTAAGTTCAGTTTCAAGCTTCTCGGAGAGCACATAATTAATATTGGTCAACAAACCTTTCCCACATAATCATTAGCCTCTCCGACAAGTTGAATGTTCATTCCAGGTGTCAAAAAGCAAGCAAAAGACTGCCCTGCACTTCCAGTAAACCTGTAGATGAGAAAAGAACTTATTTAGTTAACTAAACAAGATTCCGGTATGCATTTTCTAAGCGATATAAATTTCTCAGTAACTTAGGACTTACGTTATGTTCAGTTGCCCAGCAAAACCTGTGTCCCCATATTTCTTTGCAACAACACCTGCTACACGGCCACAAACAGCACGGTCCACATTGTATATCTTTATAGTTTTATTGACAACTTTTTCACTCTCAATAGCTTCTGAGATCTGGAAGATTAAAAAAAAAATCCATCTTAGAGGTTCAGCAACATAGATATTTAAATGAAAATGACAAAACCTTTAACAGGTAGGTATCTAATTCAGTACAGAGACATACAAGCCATTCAAAAAAGTGTCCCAGCATGCTCCAATTGTTATTTGCATTTTATGGATTCTCTTAATAGGTCAATTCCTTCATTGACTATATTCTAATGGTTGGCTTCATTTTTAAACATAATATTAACCTTTTGCCTTGCCATGTTAGGTTAGACTTGTGAAGTACACATCTAAGTTTTAATGACAAAATTTTCTAATGTAGATTGGGCATTGCTGTAATAAGGAAAACAACAATGTGGCAACCTCATACTATTACAATCCTTCTCCATTTAACAAACTGAATCAGTACCATGTGAAAGCTACAATTCTCTTAATTCTAAGCCATATTATTGGTAGAAAGCTTGTAATGATGCTAGACACCTATCTGATAACTAGCCAAGCTAAAATAGCCAATTCTTAACAAAATATCAGGTTTGTTAGTACAGCAGACAAACAAAAAAAGATATGTTTAAAAAATCCTGCTGATAATGAAGTTATCGGTTTTTGGCTCTTACATTCATAGAAGAAGGCCTACCACATAAAATGGCCATAAATGCATACAACCACAACATAAGAAAAAAAAGAAAAAAAAAAGGGGGGAAAATAGCATACAACATACTCCAAAATTCACATGGAATCAATAATTAAAATATGAAGTCAATCCTCCCCTCTTGCTACCATCACAGAAGTTATCACCAGAAGCAAAATTGCAGAAACTTCAACCTCGCTTAGCCATAACAATGGTACTCCAGAATTATGTAAATTTTTATCTCTTTTTTGTGCATATTTGATTTCAAAAGAAGGAAACTCCACAAGAAGCAAAAGCTATAACTGAAATTCATCCTACAAATTTCTTGACAATGACATCCAGGGTCATGGATCTAAAGTAAACAGTAAATGCATAATTCTTTTGTACAATATTATTCACAAGAAACTAGTAACAATGTAACATTAAAAATAGGTACCTCTGGATCTGCAAGTAGAACATCGTCCAAAACAGGACCATTAGTATGAACATCTTGATTCCTGATCTCAGTGCTGCTCCATTTTGGTAAGCCAACATTCTGGATATAGAAGCAATATATTTGCAAGATAAATGGCGATGCTCCATCACAACAATACAAAAAAATTATAAATTAAAAAGAAAAAAATCATGCCTAGAAAAATGATGGTTCAAATACATACTGAAAGAATATAACTGAGATCAAGATGCTGAGTTTTCACTAGAGAAATATCTCGTGGTCTCAACAAATCTGTTCGTCCAATAATATCATCCAATTTCTGGTAACCTAATTGGGCAAGCATCCCTCTTACCTAGCCAACGAAAGGAAAAATAATTATTGCAATAGTTAAGATGTAGTGAAAATCAGGAGTAAATTCTAGAATTATAAAATTTGTCAAACTGCAAAGTACAGATCAAACAAAAAAATGCAAGAATTTTAACCACCATTAGAAATACAAGTGGACAGATTACCTCCTCAGCAACATATAGAAAGTAATTCACAAGATCTCCAGGCACACCAGGAAACCTGGCACGTAGTTCTTCTCGCTAAAGTGAATCCAATTCAGAAGAATTAGTTACTAAATTCACAAGATATCATCACAAAACCACAGACAAGTTTTAAATAAATACCTGACTGGCAACACCGACAGGGCAATTATTTGTATGACAAATGCGTGCCATAACACATCCAGTAGCAATCATTGCAACAGAACCAAAACCATACTCATCGGCACCCATTGCTGCAGCCATCATGACATCAACCCCGCTTTTAAAGCCACCATCAACCCTAAGAATTACCCTCTCTCTGAGTCCATTCTCAATGAGGGTCTGTGAAAGATTTTTATCAGTCAAATAGCACATTGACTGCAAGTGAACATATAAGGCTCAAAGATATAAGAACCTGATGAGTTTCTGTAAGTCCAAGTTCCCAAGGACCACCAGCATGCTTGATGGAGCTTATAGGGCTTGCTCCTGTTCCACCATCGTGCCCTGATATCTGCAATCCAACAATAGAAATCAGCACAGGATTCCATATGCTTGTGTATGCACAAGAAAATGCAAAGTTGTGTTTGTCAATATTTCAGCTAGGGGTGAGCAAAACTGAACTGAAACCAACTAATTTGGTTCTGTTTTTATTTTTACAAAATAGAAAGAAAAATGGTTTAAACTGAACTGATAAGATGCCTATATATATATATATATATATATATATCAAATATGCATGTAACTTAGTGGGATTTGTCTTTGGCACTTATTAAAAGCCTTGGGATATCCCAAGGCTGCGAGAGTTTGTACCTGTAGCACTTGTATTTGTGTGTGTGTGTATTTCAAATATGCATGTAGTTCAGTGGGATTTGTCTTTGGCACTTATTAAAAGCCTTGGGATATCCCAAGGCTCTGAGGGTTTGTACCTGTAGCACTCGTATTTGTAATTCAAGATGACAGATCACCTATCTATTTCAGATTTGTGTGCTTCTACTGGAACAACAGTCAAGTTTAATAAAAGAAATTATGCCCTTTGGTTCCAAGTTTATTTCTGTATATATATTTTCCTAATATAGGGTCCTGTATACATATATATATATATATATATATATATATATATATATATATATATATATATGTCACTAGGCTGTAATCTGATTCATATTATATTAGAGAATTCTAACTTCAATTAAAGTTCCAGTTTGGTGTTCAGAATTTGTTTTTGGTGAGCACTCAGTTAGGTTCAGTTCAGTTTGGTTTTTAATCGAAAGCTCACATCTAGTTTTAGCAAGTAGCAGCAGCATAAATAGATCAAGTTAGAAAGAGTTAAAAGTAAGACCAAGTAAGAGAAAGGTGCTTTCAGCAATTATTATTTGCAATTGACATTACAAGACATATCTTGCAAGGCAGCAACAAACATTTGGAACTAGGAACAAAAATTAAATTTGGGAAGAGTAAAGATAAAAGGTTAAAAATACAAATTTCAGCAAGCAGTAGCAGCAGACCAAAATTGATGTGGGAAAGAAAAAGCATGGACAAAAAAGAAGTTTGGGTGTTGTATTAGCAATGCTAATAAAAAAGGCAGATAATTCCAGTATGAAATTTCAACAAGAAAAAACTGTAGAAACAAAAAACAAGCAAAAGGGCAAGAGAAAGGGTACGCAGAAACCAAACTAAAAACCAACAATTTCAGGTTGGTTGAGTTTCGATTTCTTGAAATCCGAAAATTTCAGTTTAAATAATAATAATAATAATATATTGATTATTTTTATTATTTTCGTTTTCGATTCATGTATATGATTGTCATTGATATTATTATTGTTATTGATTGGTTATTGTTATTGTTATTAGCATGTCTGTTTTGGTCCATGAGGTTCTAGATTCAAACCTCCAAAACCACATTTTTATTTCTTTTTTTTTTTTTTTTTAAATTCAGTTAACCAACAACTGAACTGAACCAACTAGTCAGTTTGATTTGGTTTGAAGAAAATCGGTTATTGTTATTGTTATTAGCGTGCCTATTTTGGTCCATGAGGTTCAAGATTCAAACCTCCAAAACCACATCTTTATTTTTTTTTTTTTAAAAAAAAAAAAAAAAAAACTCAGTTAACCGAAAACTGAACCAACCAGTCAGTTTGATTTGGTTTCAAGAAAATCAGTTTGGTCAAAAAATGAACCGACCAATTGCCCACCCCAAGGCAAGAGGGAGGACAAAAATGAAACTAAACCAATATAACATTTGAAACCCATAATTAATACCATCAAGAAAAATAGAGCTTCCACTAACATTTGCTTAATGTGTGAAATAGAAAATTAAGTTTCCCAGTTCATAACAAAGTGCAGTTGGTTAATATGCAGTCTTAAACTCTAAAGATCATCAACAGCATGGAGAGTTGGAGATAAAAAAGCGAAAAAAATCCTTCAAAATCAAGAGACAGATAATATATTGTGATTTGATACCTGTATGACGTCAGCATTTCCCTTTGCAACCCCAGATGCAACTGTACCAATACCAGCTTCTGCAACTAGCTTTACGGATACCTTAGCTCTAGGGTTGACCTATTGTTCAAAAGATATCAGGTTACATACGAACTCATAATACATGTCACCAGCCAAAAACTGACAAATTCTGGATAGAGCAAAAATACCTGATGAAGGTCGTATATCAATTGTGCAAGATCTTCAATCGAATAAATATCATGGTGTGGGGGTGGAGATATAAGTGGAACCCCAGGTTTAGAATTTCTCAACCTTGCAATATATGCACTAACTTTCTTCCCAGGCAATTGGCCACCTTCACCAGGTTTGGCACCTTGTGCAATTTTAATTTCTAACTGATCCGCATTGACCAAGAATGTTGGGGTGACACCAAAACGCCCCGAAGCAACCTGAAGGAGATGCAAGCACTTCAGAAAGCACCTTCAATATAAACTTTTCCAAGTGACAAAGCTGCGGTCCTAGTTAGCAGCTATATATATATACACACACACACGTTGATCAATGTTTTAACCATGTGCTTGCCATCAGGCAACCAATAACAATTTTCTCTCTTACATATGGAGTTACAGATTCATTCAAGTACAAAATTCTTGGTCAATACCTGCTTAATGGCACTGGTAGCAGTATCACCATTTTGAAGGCCCTTGAGATGTGGCAATGTAGGAGAATACCCATCAGTGACATCTGTAAGTGGGTTCCAACGAATTGGATCCTGCAGGAAAATAATAATGTAAAAACCAAAACATGTAGAGAACATTTCATGATCAATACAATGCAAAACACAAACATTGTTTAATTCAATTTGAATAGAGATGTCCAGCATTATTGTGCAGACACGTCCAAACATGCCTGCTTGCGTGAATAGCATCAGCAGACGTAGAAGATTAGCATTTACATATGCCCTCTTCTACACCCCTCCCCCTACTTTTCCCTACACGCTGCATATAGAGATATAAATAGATAGCAGACTACCTCACCACCTTCTCCTGAATTAGATTTTCCACCTAATCTGTTCATCGCGATGGCAATTGCCTCATGAGTTTCCCTTGAAATAGCCCCAAGTGACATTCCACCAGTACAAAATCGTTGAACAATGGATGAAGCAGGTTCAACCTTTCCCACTGGAATTGGAGCACGTTCACTCTTGAATTCAAGAAGATCACGAAGAACCTACAGTCAGCATGCTTAAAGATGTCAACAAAATGAGTGGAAAATTATGAACAGCATTAAAAAATAAATAAATAAATAACAATAATAATAATAATAATAAATCAGATAGGCCAAACAAGAAAGTAAGAAATCAACTTCAGCACTCACATTCACAGGCCTGCTTGCTAAATGCTGCTGATATACAGAAAAAGCACTTTCACTCTTTTGTCGAATGGCCTTGTGGAGCAGTTTTGACATCTCTGGGTTGTTTCCATGATACTCCCCTGTTACATATTACATGACAAGAAAAGGATGTAGTCTTCAGATACAGACGCTTGAGATCAGGTACAACATGAATTAAACAAACATAAAATGGTACTGAGATTAACTTTAACTTTGAATATGTGATACATATCACTTAAATATAAGTAGCATTTATAACTCAGAACAAATTCTTGTTGCAATAAAAGTTTGCCAAAATTTGTAACTAGGTTTCTGAAATGAAGAAATTGAACAACGAGCTGATTAAATAAATAAATAAATAGATCCAAACCATGACCAAAACTAAAGGAACCTGTAAAATGGAACACATACACACTCACAGAGAGAGAAAGAGAGAGAGAGAGAGAGAGAGAGAGAGAGAGAGAGAGAGTGATCAACAAGCACACCTCCAGGTCTGAATTGTATAAACCCAAAATTTTCCAATCTTTTAGCTGTATCTTCAGAGAAAGCCTTCACCCAGAAAGACAGCGCCTCCCTTGCCAACTATTAGAAAGTAATTTTACGAAAAATAAGAGAAATGGAAAAAAAAAACATATATATATATATATATATACACACACACACACACACACACAAATAGTTGGGGAAATATCTATTAATATATATAAAGATGAAACAAAAAATTTACTGTTCATCCACAGTATAATATTAAGACATCAATTTGATTACAGCATCTTGATAATCTGATATTTCTTTAAAAAATTGAATTGAACATATTAACTATGAACGACCAAATTTTCACAAATGTCAATCCTCATAATTTGCATATCCTAATGACTATGACACATAGCCCTCATTTATAAGCTGCACTATCATTTTGTGTCCATTTTCCAAAGCCAATGAAGAATTGTATTTGCTGCTCAATAATTCTCCTCTAAATTAAATGATTGGAACAAGTCATTACTACCTATAAAACCTAAGGAACATGAAGCAAAGATTTACATGTCAAAAAGATGTGTGCCTTTAAGATACCAAATTATCATCCATAAATAACTTCTTAGTTCTGACACAATGCTGTAACCCTGGTCTTGAAGTCCACTCATTTACCTAGGTGCTATTCTTAAGATACAGTAAAAGTTTAAGTCACATTACAGCCTAATTAGATGCCTGCCGCATTTGAATAAAACATTTTCACTTTCTCATTGCAGTACACTACTATGGAAAAAAATTTTATCCAAATTTGTGTTGATATTCCACAACAATTAATGTAAATGCAGAAAAATTTATGAGAGTTTAAAGCATAAATAAAGAAACTAAAAGCAGCAACTTGCTGCAATCTTTTAAAGAAGACCCTGGTTGACTTAAACTTGATTCTATGAACCAAATTTTGTCACCATTTTGTTAAAATGAAAATATATGTTTTCTGTAGTTATACATAGTTAAGTATGCGTGTAATTCCTTGCTTTCCCTACCTCATCAAAAGTTGCCCCACCAATAGTTGACTTACTCCCACAGAATGCCAGATCAACTACCTCCTTTCCTAATCCATAAATCTCAAATATCTGGGCACCACAATAACTGAATACAGGAAAGAAGCAAATCAACCAATGAAAAATGTGCATATATTTATATTAGTTAGATATAAGATTCTGCAAAATGCTATTTTTAATTCATACCTTGAAAGCAACGAGATGCCCATCTTTGAAAGGATTTTTAGAAGACCAGATTTAACTGCCTGGAATGATAAAGAACAATCATTATGCTATCACCCATATATTATTTTTACACATTTTCAAATAACTACTAGAGTTAGGAACCCTCAATTTTAATTAACCTGTATCCAAAGTGTTCTTAATTTCTTTTCCCTTAAAGCTTAACACTACTCCATTTCCATTATTAAGAAACAATATATCACATGTATTCTACAAAAGCAAACCCCAATTAAAACAAACAAAAGCTTCTAATGACACACTATTTTAACAAGTGTACAGTACATATAACTTATTTAGCAGTTAATGTCAATTACAAGATGCAAATTACTAACCAAGCCAATTGCCTGTCACTTTCAATCAAAGTGATAATTTAATATTCAAAAGACATCCTCACTTTCCTACATCATGGCTAATAAAAGAGGAGAGAAATATCCAGTCTGCTGAGCATAACCAATGCATACATAAGCAAAAACATTAAAAAGAACAGAAATCTATATCCTAATGAATGTGCGTTTTTTTTTTTTTGTGTGTGCATGCGCGTGTATATATAGATCTTGTTCCTACAAATAGCTAACCTTGCAAAAGTTCTTCTGAGCTTGTTCAATTGTTACAGTAGGCATCTTTCCATTTCGCATCAAATTCACGGTTTTATTGCTCAGACGCCATTGGCGACATGTTTCCAATGCCAAGTATGGACATGCAGCACTGAAAGATAATTTAAGCAATCAACGATGTTAGAAAAAATAAGGGACCAACTCCAACTGTGAGTTATTGGTGAAGAAGGCAATGGGATGTGCTGCATTAATACAAAGGATATTCAATTTTATAAAGACAGATGTAAGGTCGTAAAAGAATTGGAATAAAAGCAAAAGATATTCTAATATTCAACATTTATCCAAATTAAATGTCCCGTGACTAAGAAAAATGTGCGATATTTAAACTATTATAATGATTATTTCCCTGTTACTAATTGCTTTAGTCATAGAAATTGTCATTGTTTGCCATGTTCAAAAACATCAGCTATAACAGAATGGAACAAAGACACAGAAAGGGAAAAGAATTTTCATCGTTGGTCATGTTCAAAATATATCAGCTACTACAAAATGGAATCAGCAGAGTGAAAGACCAAAGAATTTTCTTAACCCTAATAGGAGTAAGCATTGTAAGAAAATTGAATTGGGTATCAGATCTATAGATTATAAATAATTTCAAATAACAGTTGTGCTAACCATCTGTTAGCATTAAAAAAAAATGGATGGCAGTAGTGCAAAAACTGTCACTGGGAAATGTTTTACATTAAGAAGGAAATATAACCTTGCACCATAACCAATCAAACAGGCAAACTGATGAGTGCTGAAGCACTGAGCAGTGTCTGCTATGATGGAAGTTGACATTCTCAAGCCATTCTGAATGAGATGTTGATGAACAGCACCAACAGCAAGAAGAATTGGAATTGCAGGCCGAGTAGGCTCCTGAGGGAAAAAGAATGGTATCGTTCAGCATCAAAAGTATCAATACTTAGCAAACATCCTTGCAGAACTAGGACAGCTTGAAAAGATATAAGTCAGCATACATTAAACCTGATGAAAATTCCTCAAAGAAGAGAAGACTACAATAGTATTTTCAACTTGCAAGCTATGCAGTAAAACATCATAAGGTCCTACGTGTAAGCGCACAGACAGAAAAATATTTGGGTTTATAAGTGGAAAATGCATGTAATGGACTTCAACTAAAATCATCTAAAGCCACATTCTATTTTAGTAAACCTAGTTCCAGGTAGAAGAGTAACTAGAAAGAAGTATGCACATGCAACTGTGTGCCACCACTCCAATGCACGTGCATAGACAGTTCCTCCCTTTAGTTCATACTTGGTAGCATTCTTAAAACAGACATTTAATAATCAAACAGTAATTACTTATATTTACAAGGCAGAAAGAGCACCCAAAATAATAGTTGATAAAATACAAAAACCAGCAGAATACGTGAAGCAAAAGTATGAAAAAGTGAAAACAGAAAAATGTTAAGGGGCTGTTTGGTTTAGCAGATGGAGGGAGCTACCAGTTGTTTCACATCAAAAAGCCAGATAAAAAATGTACGGTGACATTCAAAAATCAGCAATTAATAGTAAGGGTGAGAATTCAATCAAAACTGACCGAACCGAATTGACTTAGAACCTAACTAACTGAATTTATTAGGAGTGAGCATTCGGTCGGTTTGATTGGGTTTTAGCTATTTTTCTAATCAAACCGAATTGACTGAACAAAACCATATAAAAACCAAACCAGAAACCAAACTAAAGCAACGGAACTGAATTTTTACAAATATTAATTAATTTAATATTTTATATTAAATTAGTATACTATTTAAAAAATAAAAAATATAATTTCAGTTTTTTCGGTTATTTTGTTTAACCGAATTTTTTTAGTATAAAAACTGAACCGAACCAAGATTTCAGTTCAGTTTGGTTCATAAAATTCAAAAAAATCAATTAACAAAACTGAACCAAGTCAGTTCAGTTTTTGGTTTGGTTCATTTGGAAGCCCTGCTCACCCCTAGAATTTATATATACAAAACACTGAATCAAACTGAGATTTAGAAAAACTGAAATAACCAGAAACCAAACTAATAGAAGTTTTACAAGCTATCACTTACTATGAACAGCTAAACCAAACATGCTATAAGGATGAATATGAAAATCCTTCAACAATCATGTAACTGCAAGTTTATTCTTATACAAAATATTGTCAATAAGAATATTAACCTATGAGTAGGTAAAAACTAAATGGAACATACCAGCTCATCAGACCGATCAGAAAGAACAAGTAGTTGGGAACCATTTCGAACAGCTTCATCAGCAGACTCACAGAGCCTAATTAGTGTTTTCTCCAAAGTACCCTCAACCCCTTTACGTATATCAAAAAAGGTTGGTAGAACTCGAGGTTTTAAATGGGGATCCTTAAGCAATGACTCAAGCTCCCCTTCATTAAGTACAGGACTTGATAAGATAACCTGGTCCAAAATACTACATTATCAATTTCGTTCTAGACACAAAACTTAGAGAAGAAATTCATTTCAATAGAACAATTCTATAAACCATTAATATCACCATGAACTTGAAAGGATAATAAAAATACACCTGCAAGGCATTTTCAGGTCCAATTTCCAATATGTTTCCTCGCTTCCCAATATTGACTTCAAGAGACATGACTAATCCTTCCCTAAGAGGGTCTATAGCTGGATTTGTAACCTGTGCACATACAGTCAAAAGCATGAAAAGGAAGAATCTGTTTGACATAAACTTAGACTTGAACCAAAAGTTTGATTACATTCAAAACCCACAAAGTGAAGTTCTGCATTCTTCAAGAACAGGATTTTAAGACTTATAAAAAAAATTTATGAAAGAAAATTAATATGACAAGCAGCAACTTGAGGAAGAGATCAGTTGTCCCCAATTCCATTAGAAAAATACAGAATATCAATTAGCTTTCCATGAACACCAAAGACCACTTCTCTATCAACATGGTTGAAGTCATACATTCTGAAGAGACTTTCTAAAAATGTAAGACTTAAAGGCCATGAAAAAAAAGGCCATTGGATGATCAAAAGCTACAATATTACACCTACAATAACCATCAATATTTCTTATGGCAGAGGGGGGAAAACTGGAAAAAAAAAAAAAGTGACAACACCCTGGACATAGGTGTACACTAAAGATGAGCACCAGAACTAAGAGGCTACCAGCTACTGAAAAGCAAGCATCCAGGAAACTTAGAAAATGGTAGAAACAAACAAGAAGATTAGGGGAAAATTTGTTGCTATCAATTAAGCATGTCTTATAGATTCTCCCTGGGCAAACTTCAAAACTTGAAGGCCAAGTCACCAAGTTTGTCCAGTACCAAAACAAACTCTGGGATAGAAAGACCAAGCTTTTCCATATCAATGTAAAAAACCATAGCTAAAATCATTGGTTGTGCATTGATAACCAGAACACTTTGAATCAAATGAAAATAAAACAGATAAAGAACAATGAGAGCCAAGATCAATAATGATGACAACCAGTACCCAAATCTGCAAATATGATGTTAAAGTCTTTCAGACACATTGGTTTTCTTCCCCTCCCCCCTTCCAAAAAATAAAAACAAGAACAATAGTAATGACACCACACACCAAATCAGACATTGAACAAGTACCTAGATGCATGCCAATACCATGATATGCAAATTTGCTGTGACCTGTTAGACACAGATTCTCTTCCACCACACCCAAAAGCCTTCTCTTCCTCTCTAATAGTATCATTCATGAAAAGAATGGCATAATAACTAATTTCCACCAAGGAGCATCAAAAGAGATACTTACACATTATGCACAAACAAACAATAACCTAACTAGATATTCTTCACTTTTTATCATATGTTTTGAGTAGCATTTGAAACTTGAAACAATTTTCCTCGAAAAAGAGTATTCCGAAAATATCTAGATTTGTGAATTGTAAGTTTAATCAGATGCCCAATTACAGCATCCTGGGAATTGGCCAGGCCAGGTAGATATGCAGAAGCATAAAAGATAGAAAGAGAATATCTATCGATTTTTTAACTGATAACAGTGATATAAAGTGAGCATTTACATATTGCATACCGCAAAATAAAAGATACATAAAATTAGCAAATAACAAAAATTCCAAATTCACAAAGTAATTTTATTACTAGGATATCTGAAAGGGTCTTGAGAAGAAAAAAGAACAACAGAAACTTATTATACACCCTGTGCAAACTGTTATTCAAGATAATCATTAAGCATATCATGGCTTTAGGACAACAATACTATAAAAATTAATCAGGAGTAAAGGAAAAACAGAGACTTCAAATATACCTGTGCAAATCGTTGTTTAAAATAATCGTAAAGCATATGCGGCCTTTGAGACAATATAGCCAATGGAATATCATCTCCCATGCAAAATGTAGGCTCCTTTCCTTGTGCAGCCATGGATTCAATAACCATTTGAACATCCTCACTTGAATAGCCAAAAGCCCTGTCACATAAGAGTATAAAATGATAAGCACTAACCAATACAATGATTATTACAATAAAAATAATACATAAATATAGATAAACAACATATTTTGTAAAATTAGTTTTTGACAGAATTTTGATCAAATATTTGCAGACCATTTTGGAACTTCCTAAAGAAGGCTTCATATAAAGCTTCCTGCAGTATTCTAACCCATAAGACTGACATGAAAGCAAATAACCAACAATTCTCAGTTGGCCCTATTCTTAAGTCTCAAATCATTATAATTTCCAACAAAAAATGCTTCATAGCTGATGCATCCAAAATATTAACTGCAACTAATGCACTTACTGTTGGCGCCGTAAAATTGCTTCATTATCGAAAACTGTTGCTGGGAGGAAGTTTGCAGGCTTTAAGGATCTTAGATTTTCACCAACCCATTTTCCATATGGATTTGATAAAGCTACTTGCTTTTTAACTTCAGTATTCTCATAAACCTGGAAATAAAAATCTTCACGAAATTAATAAACATCAAATTCTTATATCTTTAAGAGAAAGAAATGTCAAACTGACTTTAACCTTGTGAATTTTCATTTGAAATATTGAGGATTAACATATTTAGAATCCAATCTTATTTGTCCCAAAACATAAATTGAAGTTTTAATCTTTCTTAAATATTACATACCTTGCCCAAACCAATAACAAGAAGTTTGAACTTTCTCAAATATTATACATTATTAACAAAGCAAAATGAATCGATGCTACAACCACTCATCCCATTCTGAAACATGGTCTACTAATGGATACTGGAGCCCCAACTACTTATTGTTTCACAACACTTCTAAAGTCTTCCAAGAAACACCTCACAGTGGTAGGTCAACAGCATTTACTGATATGCAGGTAAGCAATTTCACAAATACACCAGTCAAAATCTCAAATGTGCTTGATGTTTCTTAGATGGTTCTCTTCCTAAACATGACTTGTTCATTTTGACAATAGTGTGTCACTGAAAATAATATAATTGTTAATTAAACTTCCTGAATGATGAGTGTTTTTTTTATACATATATAATGTAGCATATAAGTCATTGTTTAGTATAATTTTATAAAATGCAGTTTAGAAATTAGTGTATTTTCTTTAGTTATTTAGTTTTATTTATATTGCACTCTTTTTCCTTGTTTTATGTCTGAATTTAGGTGTATCAGGGTTTTATGGGTGTCTTTGGTGTACAAAAATTGAAGACATGCAAAACAAGGAATTAATAGAACAGCAGCGCCTATGGCACCTAGGTGCTATATCTGCTGCCATTAATGTGTTTTAGCTCATGTTTCCTAATTGCATTAAGATTATTCAGGAAGGTCCCCATTTATGCAAAATGTATATGGAAACGGTGTTTTAGAGAGTTTTGTTACAGAATGCAAACATAATATAGAATGTAACTGATACAGAATCATAAGCTGTTTGCTCATGCAATAATTAGCCTTAGCTAATTTTGACAAAGAGCCTTTGAGGATTAGAATTGGATACCAAAGAGATTAATAGACTTTTATTAACACTTTACCAAGAAGGTAATGTTTGACTTCCAGTATGTTTAATTCACCTTCAATGAGGGTTTTAGACATTAAAGGATAATCAACTTTCAATGAACTAATCATTAATAATTAAGAATTTTTTTTTTTTTTTTTGAGTTTGTATTAATTTGGTAAAGAAAACTAATCCTAATCTAGTTTATATTGTAGTTTCTTATTAGTTATGTATTCATTTAGTTTAATTCATTTTTTTAATTAGATTTTATTCACTATATTTTTATTCTCTAGCATATTAAATCATAGATACAACTAGTACTCAATAAATCAATTCCCCAACATCTACAAATCTATACTATAACTTGACATGTGCACTTGCAAAATCACCAACACAGAATCAAAGGTAAAAGTTATCAACAAGCTAAAAAATACAAGCAGCATTAGAACAGCATGTATTTTCAAGTTAACGTAATATAAACTTCCTAAATCAATTTAGTTTTGACGTAGGAGAAGATGACTTCAGTAAAAAAACATTTTGAAAGTCATGAATAAAAATATAGTGCAAAGAATAGGCAAGTGGCGTTAAAGACCGCTGCAACTACCAACGAAGAAATTTAGCTCATGAGATACCAAGAACACCAACAGCAAATGCTACAAACCTGACCATTAAGCAAATCCACAGCTATCATCATTCCTGGGCCCAGGCGGCCTTTCATTGTTACTTTAGATTCATCCATTGGCAGAACGCCAACCTGGAAAAGAAAAACTAAGTTTATGCCTTAACAAGAAGGACCACCAAAATAAATACTACATCTTAAAGAGAGAATTAGAGACCATGATTTTACAAAGTTTATCAGGCATGTAATCAAATATCCAAAGTGCAACAATAAAACATTTCTTTTATGGAGTGACCACATAGCCAAATGGTTCCCTCTAGCATTATCTAATGTACATGTCAAACTCCAACATCCTCTACACAATAATGCCAGTTTCCTTCAAATCCATAAATCAAAAAGTAATTACAAGAAAAAAAGAAATGTAGAACAAACCTCAGATGCAACATAAACAAAATTGTCTGCCGTCCGCCAGTACCTAGCAGGACGAAGTCCATTTCGATCAAGACAAGCACCAACTCTCTTCCCATCACTGTGTAATTTAGATAGAACATCAACAATCAGAAAGGAGAATATGACACCTGGGAAACAAATATATAACTGAAAAACATAACTCTTAAAAACATGTTAATCTTGTAGGCCATTATGCATTAATATATAGATGCAAATGTGTGGCATTGTAGATGTAGCTGTGCATGTAGGCATACAAATTGGTACGTGTATCTGCACATGTATACCATGAGGAATAATATTTGAAAATTTAACTAATATGACAGTACATTGATGCATATCATCACTGATTTGTAACAGTTGCAGTGGTACTCATTATCCCCCATTCTGCAACTATAAGATGCATTAAAAAAAAATTTCATTGTACCCAAAAAAATGACTGCCCAATATAGCAGAATGTATCTTCCTGAACTGATTTTACATGCCAATAATTCTATGTGTAAAGCCCTAGTCAAGCAAGAATATACCAGTGCACACATACATTTGGGCACAAACACATGACCAAATTTAGCTTACGATGACTTCACTTGATATTTGATGATCTGATGTTACCAAATTAATCAGGTGCAGCTGCTGTTTTTAGCAGCTAGGTAAAACCCTATCTCCTAAGCATACTTGAGGCACTATAAGCATGTGCCTACCCTTAAAGCAAGATTCACATACAAAATGGCTCCCGGTATTAACATAAGCCAATAGATTTGAGCTATTTGTTGAATTTTCAGTTTTACGATGTGATGAATTACACCAACTTTTTTTTTTTTTTTTTCGTCAAGCAAATCAAAAATATTCACACCAACTTGTTTCTTGACAATGCTATAGATCTAAGAAATCTAGAAGATCAAAGAGCAACAGGGAGAATATCAACAAAGAGAAAAATAAAATAAAAATCAGCTTAAAGTTTTATAACAATTACTACCACAACTACATGATCGGGAATCCCTGAAAATTAAAAAAAATGGATTATTACATTTCAAGATGTTAAGCATAATTGCTCACACACATTAGAAAGAAGTCTCAAACAGTTCAAACCTTATTAGGATTTCTTTCCTTTTCTTATTATTTGATATCTTTATTTCTCACAAAGAGTAACCCTAGTACACACGTTGCTCCATGCTTTTCAAGGTCAGGGAGGATCATCTACTCTATGTATCCCCACCTCTCTGGTCTTTGCAGAGAGAATTCCGCTATAATTTTGGAAACTTTATATGCTATTATTTCAAGTATGAGCACCCACCCTAGCACAGGCAGACCTCTATGCTTAGGGCCTGGCAGCTGGACTTGACGTTACAGGTGTTTGAATTAGAAGCCTACATCATAACTTGACTTGTACGGGTCTTTGAAAAAAATCCTACATCTGATTTTTAATAATATTGAAGAATGCAAATTGTTATTAGGCAGCTCAGATATACAGATTTACTATCTGAGCACATTTTAATTTACTGTTCTTTGTGGTCAATGATCTTGCAAGTTGCAATTAAAAAAGTTGGTGACAGGTGCAAATTGTTAGAACTTCACAACCTTAAATTGTTTACTTCTTTAATTGTTAACTAGTTGTATTATCAAATTGTGACTCCCGAAGTTCAAGCAGGTCCTTGAAAGTCTTACCTGAACAAGAGTAATGCAGGTCCATCCCAAGCTTCCATCTGACCTTTGTAATAGTCATAAAAATCAACAATCTGGAGACAATAAACCATAAAATTATGAAAAGCCGTCTTTTATCTAAATCAGGAACTACTATAGAACTTCAGTTATTGTGTAAATTAAAGAAAAAAAATAGCGCCATTGGATTCAAGTTAAAAACAAGACAAAGTAGATTAATCTACAAGAAAAGAAATGAAACCAAATTCTACCATTTCATACCGCAAAGTGAATGAAACAATACACAGGAATTGAATATAAATACATTTTAAGGGTACATTTAGATGGTATAGAATTCAGAAAAAAAAAAATTTTAAATCAAATTCAACACTGTTAAAAAAAAAAAGGTATCCAAAAGGTCATCTGATTAAAAAGTAACATGAGGATCACAACAAAAAAACCATATTCTTTACAGTAGCACATTCACAAATGCAACTTATGAAGGGTTTTGAATTTTCATGAAAAATGTACCTCAGGATATTTTATCGTTAGTGTCGGATGATTCTTATATGCCTCTGGGACAAGAATCATGAGAGATTCCTCAGGAGTACGGCCACTTCTTATTAACAACTGAAATGAACAAAAAACATAAAAAAGAAACAAGGCAAAGTGAGGAGAGCTGCATAAAAACAAACAAATAGTAAAAATCATGTACTTACCAATCCTACTGTACTAAAGTAGACAGCAAGCAAGGTTTCTCCCTTTGTTCTGACTAGCACCTCACCACATGTATTGTTATTAGTCGATAATCCTATTGACTTCATCAATTAAGTATACTCTGATAGGAAATGAAATATATGATTCTTATTGAACAACTACTCATCTAGAATATCTAAAAGTAAATATGCAAATAAAGGTTCAATCAAGTTTAGTTTCTCTGAAGTACCAAAAGCAAGCATGGAATTCTAGAAAGAGATTGATACTAAAATTGGGTGTGCTGGCTTCTCTATCCTAGTACTTGCCAATTGTCCTTGTCCTTTTCCAGATTATAACATATCTAATGCAAAAAGTAGCTACAAAATCAAACAAGTAACAGTTCATTCATTTGCATGAAAATAACATCATCATAAAATAGTAGCTCGTACTTCTGCTGCACTATCAAGATTTGCAGAGTCTGATGCTTTTGGGTTACCGAAAGGACAGATTTCATTTTCACGACCATGCCAGACAGGAGATTTTAATGAGCTTTCTCGGGATTGCATCCAGTTCAAGTTACCCTGAATTTACGTTTTGAAATCAGAGTAAGGAGATTTGCACATTACTTGTAACTGCTCAAATCACTTTGTAGAGAACTTTATAACCTGTATGGTATTGATCTCTCCATTATGACCAAGAAACCGCATTGGTTGAGCAAGAGGCCACCTTGGACTAGTATTTGTACTATACCTTCGATGATAAATGGCAAAAGGTGATTTATAAAGTTCACTCTGAAGATCAGAATAAAACAACCCAAGAACTTCTGAGCGAAGCATTCCCTTATAAACAATTGTTTGATTGGACAAAGAACAGATGTAAAGCTCATCGCCCCAGCTTTCTGAAGTTGCTGCCCTTTCAATCAGCTTCCGACATATGTAAAATTCCCGTTCAATGTCATCAACACTATCTTCCTTAACAACCCTAACAAACACCTGCTGTATGTTGGGCAGGGTTTCTTTTGCATAGAAACCTACTACTGACTTATTTACAGGAACAGGCCTCCATCCAAGCACCTCAAGGCCCTCTTGCTTGAAAACACTTTCAACAACTACAGAACAATCAAATTTTTGGATCAAAAAATGATGATATGGAAGGTCAAGGCAAGCATTAATACAGACATTAGACTGCAATGACAATGACACAACATAACTCGGGCTAGAATGAAAAAATGCAAGTTATGCAACTCAGTCTGCTATCATGCATTTTGAGGAATGCAGAAGCAAAAAGTTTTTCGATACTTTGATGCACATGCCAATAATGAAAGTACTCTACACTTGATTGCCTGAGACACTTGTTACCACACAAAAAATGTGGTCCTTTCACTTGGTTTGAATGGAGGGACAGGAAAGAAAAAAGAACAAGGAACATGACTTATCCTTTATTTGGGAGTTAAATAAGGTGGGAAAAAGTAAGGATAAAGCTATCTGCTCAAAGCACACTTTTTCATCCCCTCAATGCTGAGGGAATAAAAATTATTTCTCACTCAAGATTAAATATAATTTTTAGAACGCGATAATTATAGCCTTAATGTTCGTAATTAATTTTAAAATATGATTATTATACTCTTAATATTAATGATTTAATTTAAAAATATGATTATTATACTCTTAATATTAATGATTTAATTTTAAAATATGATTATTATAATTAATATTCATAATCCTTTCTCATCCCTGAAAAAATTCTGAACATATGAAATCCTTTCACCTCTCTTTTCTCATGTTTTTCTTTCTTCTCTTATGCCACTGGACTTGCAAAAATAAAGTGAGAGCTAAGATTTGTTGATGAAAACTATACACTAGGTCACCGGCACAAGTATTAGCCTCACACATCAAGAAGAAAACAAATAAACTTTCTAAAAAGCAAAAGGAAAATATGACATGTGAACTGCACCAATAGAGATATAATATCATTTGAATCAAATAAAACAAGAAAAGCAAAGTAGATCCATTTCAGATACAGCAGATGATGTGTAAAACTAAAATTCTCAGCTCATGTAAAATCTGAAGTCAAATGTTAATAATCAATGAAAGTGTAGAAATGATTGGAATCAAACCCATTTTTATAATCACCTTGCTTGGCTTCTTTCATAAAGTTATCATCCTGTGGCAGGAAAACCATCCCAACCCCAGAGTGCAACTTATCAAATGAAGCTATTCCTTGCTTTTCAGCCCAATTATTAAACAGATCCCATGGAATTGAAGTCATCAATCCTGAGCCATCGCCAGAATCATTGTCTGCTCCACAACCACCACGATGTTCCATGCAACCAAGAGCCGTAAGGGCATCCTTAACAACCTTGTGCGATGCTTTGTTTTCAAGATTAGCAATAAATCCGACTCCACAAGCACCTCTTTCTGATATTATGTCGTCCAAGTTAGCAACCTGAAGAGTGCAGCAATTAAGGAAATAGATGCATAGAAATCATTCAGTCCATACATATGACAAATGATAAAATATCAATATTTTCAGCAAGGACAAAGAGCACATGCAAGGAACCGAGCTAGAAAATTTTATTTGAGGGGACCAAAATTAACTAAAAGTTTAAAAAAAATATAGAGTAATTAATTTTGAGGGGGCAATGGACTAAAATGTGATAATATTTACATTAAGGACTAATAAATACATCAGAAAATTTTTAAGGTATTTTACACTTTGGGGGGCCAAGGCTCCCACACACCAACCCGTCCACTCTTTGCCTTGGCTCATGCCATCATAGAAAGACTGTCATCACAGCAATACAAAGGTTATTTCCACAGCATGCATGCTTTTACTTTCCAATGGAGTTATGAAAAACAAAAAAGGAGAAACAACTTTTTTGATTGAATCCAAAAGCATATTTTATTAATCTAACAAAATCTGATGACTTGAAAATTATGTCTTAGTAAAGACTAAAAATATTTCAAAAAAGAACAAACTAGACAATGCAAACTTCCCAGCTATTTTCATATATCCAACAAGAAAAATAATTCTAAAAAAATACCTATATTCCCATACTTCCTTATACCTAACTACACAACAACAGCAACCTGCATGCATTTAGTTTCACCGCAGCACTATCCATCATCCCCATGGACCAAAATAGCATACAACAAACTCAAGAGAATCCAACTCCAACCCTCTAAAACTAAATAACTCATCATTAGTAATAGAACATATTTCTTTATTAGAAAGTCAAGTTCTAGAAAGTAAAACCAAAAAAAAAAAAAAATCGCAAGAAATAATTGGACTGAACAAAGGAATTTTAAAGTATGGGTCTGAGTTCAACGTGTAATCTTGTTTAGATTGTAAAACACGAAGCATATAAGTTTCCCGGCTATGGTGAATCCAGAAACCTACAAAAATGGGAAGTTCA
Organism: Mallotus nudiflorus; assembly: GCA_947683625.1. Classification (NCBI taxonomy): domain Eukaryota; kingdom Viridiplantae; phylum Streptophyta; class Magnoliopsida; order Malpighiales; family Euphorbiaceae; genus Mallotus; species Mallotus nudiflorus. The sequence goes on from CANTUR010000238.1 coordinate 923,051, forward strand.
AATCTACCATACTACGATTTTGGATTATTCTTACATTTAGAATTTATTTTACTAATATATTTCAGTACGTTTGACTAAGAAAACCAGGAATCCGGTGCCATAGTATTTTGCGACAGTTCAGATTCAATTATAGTGAAAATCAGTAAAAATGAATCCCAGTAGCCAACTTAAATACAGTTAAACTCGATCATTAGTTTCCAATTAGTGATTATGTTTAAGAAAAATGGTAATAAGTAAACAAACAAGATTGTAGCACAAGGCAAATGAAGGGCCAGACGAGGAACAAGGCATGCTCATTCGAACTATTACACGTAAGAGAGAAAAGTAGGAGTACCTTTGGTTTGAAATCAGGTGATTGAGCAGGAACAGTGGATGTGGATTTCTTAAGAGAACAAACAAATGGAGACAGACAGTTCCGTGAAATCAATGAAGAAGAAGAAGATAGACCGATTCTCCTACTTCTTCTCTTGGATTTACAATACAATCCAACAAAATCAACAAACAGGCGATGCTCGTGATTGTTAACTAAACAAGAAGGTGCCTTTGCAATGGAACAAGTATTACTAGTTGAGTATAAGAGAAGCTGAGCAGCTGCCGACGACGACGACTGCAAAGGCATAGCCATGAGGATGATGATGATGAGAGTGAGTGAGCGAGTGACTGGCAGAGAAAAAAATGAAACGTTTTTTTTTTTTGTTTCTTTGTTTGAGGGGTTAAAAGAGAGGGGAATTGAATGAATGGTGTGTGGAGAAGAAAATGAAATGAACAAAAAAATAAAGGATAATTTTTTTGAAGATGGGATTGAGAATTGGTTTTGGATAAAGAGACTGCAGCCACCCGCCTCTTCTCTGGACTCTATTTCATCTTTTCCTTCTCTCAACCTCACTCAATTTTTTTTTTTTTTTTTTTTTTTGATGTTCTGTGAATGGAAATTTATATACGCTTGTGTTGGCCACTAGCTACTGATCCAGATCCCATGCGTTTACAGTCAACTGCTACTATTACTATTTTCGTTTTCGACTCTGCAAAGGTCATTTGCCTTTTTTTTTTTTTTTTTTTCTTCTCCTTCGTCTATTTTGGTGTTTATTGTCTTTCATTTGTATTTATTTATACCATCAGTATTCCCAAACTAATAGGATTATTTGCAATGACGGTAACTAATTTTTTAATTAAATACTACCAAAATACTCAATCATTAAACTATAACATAAAATTTTCTAATATTTCATTTTATTACCAATAAAATATTTAAACTCGACCAAAGATAATTACATAGCACGCCACATGACATCTGATATGATGATACATGTCATACTATGCTGACATGACATTTAAAAATCTGACACATCAGTATAATAGAATCATTACTAAAAGTGAAGTACTGTAGCAAGATTAACGCTAAAAATTAGATACTATAAATGAAAATTTCTGATTTTTTAGTTGATTTTTGTTTATTTAATCTGTTTTTGTTTTCTTATAATAAAATTTCAAATTTATAGTTTTTAAGTGAAATTTATATTTTTAATGTGTATCTCGACTTTTAAATAAAATGAAATGTTCATAATTTAAATTAATATTTAATTCAATAAATATCATTTGAAATTTATTATATATTGTTAACTCGTAATCAGCTCGAATAGTAGTATAATGCACTACTTTTTTTATATGAAATATATAGTATATAATTTTTATTTTTATTATAATTTAATTTAATTTTTAAATAAAATGAAATATTCATAATTTGAATTAATATTCAGTTCAATAAAAATCATTTAAAATTTATTATATAGTGTTAACTCGTAAACCGGCTCGAATAGTAGTTTAATGCACTACTATTTTGATATGAAATACATAGTATATATTTTTTAGCTTATAATAAACATAAATTTTTAATAAAAAACTATAAATTTTCACTCAAAAACTATAAAGTTCAAAATTTTATCACCAAAAAATAAAAACCAATTAAACAAACAAAATTTAATTAAAAAATCAGAAATTTTTATTCATAGTACCCAACTTTTAGAGTTAGTCCCACTAATGATGGTCTCGTTATACGATATAGCGCCACATCAACGGACATTTTCAGAGGTCAATTCGAGTCATCAGAGTTGAATTTTAGTCTAAAAACTGTCTTTTAAAATTATAGTGTATCAGTGTTGAGTACTTGACAAAAAATCAAAATTTTAACCTTGAATGGTAAAATCGAATCCTATGCGTCTAATAAAATATTACACAAATCCCTAGGAGTAGTGACTAAGCAAAGAATATTATATTTTGGATAAGTGTCAGATTCTAATATATATTTTTATCTTTTAGTGTATAATAATGTCTCCTTTTAGTTAAAAACTTATTACAACTTTACCACCAAGTCTTAGTCTATAAATAAAAGGCTTAAGGTAATATTTTGGGGAGGAGAGCCAAGCATATGAGAGAGAAAATTCCTATAGCAAAAAAAGTTAGAGTGAGAAAAAAATAAAAAATAGAGAAAAATAGAAAAATTAGCCTGCCAAAATAAAAACTCTCATCATCTACCCTCTTTCTCTCACTTTTCTCTACTCATCCTTTACTTAATACTTAGCCTCAACACTCTCCCAAACACTCATTAATCCTTCTATAATCTAAAAACAATAAATTAAATTAAACCAAAGCTGACAACAACTTCACATCAATAAAAACTTAACTAAAAAACAACTTATTGCTCACTTTACTCTATTTGCTTTCAATCTCCATTTCTTTAATCTAAATCTTATTTTTGGCGAGTTTAATCTCATATTCTAAGGCTAAACACTTTTTAAAACTCATTTCTTATAATCTTGGGTTTATAGCCTTAATTTGTCAATTTTTGTTAACAAAAGAGTCAAGTTTTCACTTATGCCCAAAGGGGGATGGCCGAAGTTGGGCCATGAATAGCCGAACTAACTATCCATGGTGAGTTCTAGCCATCCAAAATGAGTTTCAGCTATCCAAGGTGAGTTCCGGCTATCTAGGGTTGAAATCCAGGTGTCTATGCTCACCAACCCCCCTGGAATCATACACTCCTTGCTTTTAAAATGACTCCAATGATGGTCCTAATGACTTATATGCATTCTATAATGATTATAAATCATTAAAATGAGTCTAAAAGGTCCTAGGATGATCAAATTTATTTATTTATTTATTTTTATTTTAAAATATGTTTCTTCAATACGCATCTTTTCCTTTAAAGCTTTTGTACTCTCTTGCTTTGATTTTGATTAAGCTTTTAGTTGATGATCAACATTGTGATGCTACTTGTGTATTTGTGATTGTGATTTTATGTTTATAAATTGATTTTGTGCTAATTTAGTGACCTATTTTTGGGTATTTTGAGTCTTGAACTATGTATTAATTGTTATATATGTCCATTAAGTGTTGTTTTTGCATTTGTATTGATTTTGTGATTCTTGCTCCGATGTTTGTGAGCATTTTTCTATTATGGATATTGTAGATTAATTTATGCTATTTTGTTAGTCTAATTTATTATTATTGTTGTGATTATATATATGGTTATTTGTGCTTTTTTTTATCTTAGCAGTGCTAATTAGGCTTTAATGGTTAATTTGCTACTACTATGAAGCTTCAATGTGATCTATGTGCTTTTTATTAAATATTCCCTTGTTTGAGTGATATTTTTTAGTCTATTTTGTGAATATTAAGTGTCTTGAGTCTAGTAAATATTTATTTTCCATATTTATTGCTTTATGTTCATTTTGATTATTTAGAAACATCAATTGATCACTATTGGTTAAATTGATGTATTCTAAGCTATTATTCATCATTTTTATACCTCTTTTTGACTCCTAATCATAATTCTTTTATTTTATCACTTTATTATTATCTCTAATTAATTTTTCTTTTTTATTGATTATTATTACTAACCAATTTCTTTATTTCTTGCATTTTTGCATCTCATGCATTCCCATGTGCTTGATGCATATCACGACCAAGTGTGTGAATCATATTTAGATTTATTATGAGTATTTTGCATGAACCCTGACATGCATCACTACCTTTCTTGCATGAATTTTGGAATTGTATTATGTTGCATGCACCCCAGTTTGCATCATTCATCATACTTTGCATGCACCCTGGATTTATTTGATGCTTGTGTGAGCATACATTTGCATTTACATCATATATATATATATCAATTACTAACTTTACTAACCATTAACATTTAATTTTATTACAATTTAGTTTTTAAGCATATTATATATTGTTCACATATTATATTGCTTATTATCAATTTCATAATCTCAATCTCTACCCTCAATCTCACTTTCTATTTATTTTATGTTCAATTTATCATTTATTTGCCTTTATTCCAATTTTATATTACTATATTTGATCTCTCAACAATCTCTACAATTATCCTTTCTCATTTTCTTTGCATTTTTATATTTTATTTATAAATTTATGCTTTCTTTGCTTTAATTTTTATATTATGGTTATTTGTCTTTTATTAATTTATTTATTTCCATTGCTATATTATTTATTCTCAAGTTTTTTTATTTAATATTTTGTTTGTATTTGTTTAATTCATGTCTTAATTCATAATCTCATCCTAATATTTACTCTCATCTTATTCTAAATTTTCTTTCAATTATTACCTTTTATTTCATTTTTTTTATTACTTTTATATATGCATCTCTTCAATATTGCCATCTTTCTTTATATTAATTGCTATTTATTTTATGTTTCTATTTTAATTATTCTCTACACCTCAATTTTTATTTTAATTTCCTCTATTTGCCTCTTTTCTTTTATTTACATGCCTCTACCATGCTATTTTCACTTATTTGATCTTGCAGTTGTGATTTAATCTTTATGTTGACATAATATTTTCTTTATAAATTTAATATTTATTTAATTTTCTTATTCTTATCTCATTTTCTAATTTCTTTTTATCTCAATATTTCGGCATTTGTACTGTATATCTAACATTTATTTCTTTTTTTATTCACTTTCCAATTTATTTGCTTTAATTTTTAATTTTAATTAAATGTTTCAATTTTTAATATAATTGTTAATATAATTTTTATTTTTATGTTTTTATCTTGATTTTAACCACAATTTTCTTTTTACTTTATTTCAATAATTTCTATAAATTTATTCTTACTTAATTTTGATATTATTTTTCATTCTCATTACATATTAAAGGATTTTTCTGCTAATTTATCTTTTGTTCTTCACTTAATTTTATTTTATATTTTGATTATTATTATCTCATGTCCTTTCATTTTATGCGAAATTGCCTTTTATTTATTTGTGAATATTTATATATCACTTGTTATTTTGTGATGTCTATTTATTCATATTGTTGAAAATCAACCAAAGCCTCAAAATTAATTATTTCATTTTCCTTCTTTGTAAAACCATTTATGATGGTTATTGGGAAGATAATAAGGCAATAATTAATTATGTATATTCAATTATATCCAAGGTACAAGATCTCACATCTTGAGGCCTAATTTGATAAATTGAACACATTATTGATTAAAGGCCTTAATTTGACCAATTAATCACCATAAATTTGGTCTTTTAGTACTTTTTAATTTTCATTTCCAATTTATTCATTTAAGAACTCTTATTTAATTTTATTTTTTTTGCTTATCTTTTCAAATATTTTATTTTATTCTTTTCATGGATTTTTCAAACATTTTCTATCTTATTTATCTTTTGTGTTTTAAATATCAATTTTTCTCAAAATATCAATTTCAAGTGGGAGTCTTCATGACTCAATTTCAAATGGAAGCTTTTATAACTCATTTTCAAGTGGGTGTCTTTATGAATCATTTTTAATTTTAAATATTAGTTTGTATGACTTGAAGTTTGTATAACTTGGAGTTTATATGACTTATTTCAATTTAAAGTTTGATTTACATTTCAATTTCAAAGTCGAAGTGACTTTTAAAGTCTGTGTGACTTGTTCAATTTCAATCGCAATATAACTTGTCTTTTCAAGTTTGAGTTCAAAGAGAATAAAGAAAGAATAATGGCCAAATGAAGCAAATGGAGGTATATATACCAAAAAGGGGAAGAAATACAAAAATTCCAAGTACGTCTCGGAAAGTGTCAAAAAATACAAAAATGCCACTGTATATTAAACCTCATAGGTAAATATAATCTTCACTCTAGTTGCATGTTTTTGTATAATATCTTTATAAATAATCTCCCTAAAGGATTTTTCTTTCAATCTGTTTATTGTAAAAATTACAAAATTTTCAAAAATCAAAATTCTCCATTTTTCTCATTAAATTATAAAAAATGAACCTTGTTAGATTTATTTTTAAGTTTTGACACATTTTAATTTCAAATTTTGAAAGATTTTGAACTTCAGTTCTAATGAATGACTATAGAATAACTCATTCAACTTTCATTTCAAGCTTTTTTTTTTCAGCTTTTACTTTTAAATGTCAAATTGAATGACTCATTCAAATTCAATTTTTTATCTTGATTTCAACGAATGATTCTAGGTTAATTCTATCAATATTAACTTTAATTTTGATTTTCATGGAGTCCTAAGTCCCACAATGGCTGACAACTTGTCAAAGGTCCTATGATGGCCAATAATAATTTGGTTTTAGTCTGAAGTCCCATGATGACTAATGCCAATTTGGTTATAGTATAAAGTTCACAACAACTGACGACTTATCAAAGGTCCCATGATGGCCGATGACAATTTAGTTTTAGTATGAAGTCCCACGATGACTAATGACTTATCAAAGGTCCTAGGATGGTTGATGATAATTTAATTGTAGTCTGAAGTCCCATAATGGCTTACGACTTGTCAAAGGTACCACAATGGTTGATGATAATTTAGTTTTTAGTCTGAAGTACCATGATGCCTGATGACTTATCAAAGGTCCCATAATGGCCTATGATAATTTGGTTTTAGCTTGTAGTCCTAAGATGGCTGATGACTCATCAAAGGTCCCACAATAGTCGATGATAGTTTGGTTTTCATCCGAAGTCCCACAATGGCTGACGACCATTTCAATTTTAGATACTAACTTGTGTCTTCAAGGTTAAGTACATAAGGAATCAAAGTGACTTGTGAGCCATATTAAACTCAAGTATGAATTCTTAACTCTTGAATTTGTCTCATGCTTTATCAGAATTTATGTGTTATCATCGAGACATGTAAATCAAAAATTTCTTTTCAAATGTTTTGGGCATAAACACATAAATTCCTCTAAAGTAGGCGATAAACTATTAGAATCATTTTTCAAAACCCTAAAAGCCAATTATGAAAGTAGAAAAATATCTCACTAACAGATGAGATTGATTGAGAATGATGATTGAAAAGCAAGTTCAGAGCCATTTAAAACACTAAAACCTTACCCAAGAACCAAACCAAACCTTTATAAAACCAAATCCAACCCCAAGAAAGAGGTTTTAATAATTAAGAGTGAGAAAATCTGTGTCAAGTTTTGTTTATTGAGTCAATTAGTAAAGTCTTAAAAAAGGATATTTTTATGTCTATAGTGTCTGTTTTCAAAGTGGTTTTCAATTTAAGAGTTTTGGTTTAACCTTAGGAAGCCCAGGGATGAAAAGTCAAACTTTGGTCAACGAACCTTTATGGAGGTCAAATTAAGTCCCTAGAGTTGAATTTCATTTTGAAATTGTTTTTAAAATTATAGCATGTCAATGTGGACCATTTGATAAAAAGTTAAATTTTTAACCTTTAGTGGTCAAATCGGGTTGTACACGTTTAATAAAAATATTGCAAAAATCCATAGGAGTAATGACCAAGCAAAGAATATTCTATTTGGGCAAGTGTCAAACTAGGATTTTTTTTAGTATATACTTTTGTCTTTTAGTGCATAATAATACCCCTTTTAATTATAAACTTATTACAACTTTGACACCAAGTCTTAGTCTATAAATAAAAGGCTTAAGGTAGCATTTTGGGAAGGAAAGCCAGTCATAAGAGAGAGAAAATTCCTGTAGCAAAAAAGTTAGAGTGAGAAAAAATAAAAAAAGAGGGAAAAATAGAAAAATTAGCCTAAATTATGCCAAAATAAAAACTCTCCTTATCATCTTTCTCTCACTTTTCTCTACTTAACCTTCACTTAATCTTTAGCCTAAATACACTCCAAAATACTCATTAATCCTTCCATAATTCAAAAACAACAAATCAAATTAAACCAAAGTTGACAGCAACCTGACATTGACCACAAATAAACTAGAAAACAACATATTGCCCACTTTATAATATTTGCATTCAATCTCCATTTATTCAATCTAAATCTTATTTTTGGTGAGTTTAATCTCATATTTTGAGGCTAACACTTTTTAAGACTCATTTCTCTTAATTTCTATTCATATTGGGTTTGGGGCTTTAATTTATCAATTTTTTTAGCAAAAAAGTTAAGTTTTCACTTGTGCTCAATGGGGATGGTCAGAATTGGGCCATGAACAGCTGGACCAGCTATCCAAGGCTAAAATTCAGGTGTTTGTGCTCAACCCCCCCCCCCCCACTCTTGGTCGAATCATGCACCCCATGCTTTGAAATGACTCTAATGATGGTCCTAATGGCTCATATGCATTCTATAATGATTATACATCATTAAAATGAGTCTAAAAGGTCCTATAATTTAATTTATTATTTTTATAATTTATTTTTATTTTAAAATTATTTTTCTTCAATACACATCTTTTGCTTTAAAGCTTTTGTATTCTTTTACATGCTTTGATTTTGATTGAGCTTTTGGTTAATGATTAACATTATGATGCTACTTGTGTATTCTTGATTGTGATTTTTTGGTTATGAATTGATTTTGTGCTAATTTAGTGACCTAATTCTGGGAATTTTGAGTTTTAAACTATGTGTTAATTGTTATATATGTCCAATGAGTGTTGTTTGTGCATTTGTGTTGATTTTTGTGATTCTTGTTATGATGTTTGTGAGCATTTTTCTATTCTGAATGTTATTGATTAATTTGTGATATTTTATGTGTCTAATTTATTATTATTGTGTGATTTTATATATATGTTTATTTATGCATTTTTTTTGTTCTTGGTAGTGCTAATTAGCCTTTAATGGTTAATTTGCTACTACTATTAGGCTTCAATATGATCTATGTGCTTTTTATTAAATATTGGAATAAGTACAATTTTGATCCCTATGGTTTTGCCTTGTGTTTGTATTTTGGCATTTGAGTGCCATGTGTTGCATATTTTTTTTACACTTTAATACCCTTCTAACAAATATTTTTTAAAATATATGTTTTAATATAAAAATAATATGCAATTTTAATGCTAAAACCATATAATAAGCAATATAGCATTCAACTAACTATAATATATTCACAAAAAAAAAATCAAATTTAGATGTATTTTTAATTTAATTGTGAATAAAAATAAATGATTTTTTAAATAAAGTTATAATATTTTTAAAAATAACAAATTGATTAGATTGATCATAAATCATATGTAGAATAAATTTATCATTGAAATTTTAAAATTATATTAATGTTTTCTCATTAAATAATGATGATAATAGTTAGAAAGGTAAAAAAGTGTAAAACAAATGTGAAACATAGGTACTCAAATGTCAAGAAAAAAAGCACATGATTGGTTTTGCCAAAGGAAAAATCATAAGGATCTAAATTGTACTTATCCCTTAAATATTCCCTTGTTTGAATGATATTTTTTAGTATATTTTGTGAATATTAAGTGTCTTGAGTCTAGTATATATTTTTTTCCATATTTATTGTTTTATGTTCATTTTGATTACTTACAAATATCAATTGATCGCTATTGGTTAAATTGATATGTTCTATGGTATTATTCATCATTTTTATACCTCTTTTTGACTCCTAATCATATTTCCTTTATTTTATCACATTATTATTATCTCTACTTAATTTTTCCTTTTTATTAATTATTATTACAAACCAATTTCTTTTATTTCTTGCATTTTTGCATTTCATGCATTCTTATGTACTTGACACATATCATGTGCCTTTTGCATATCACTACCATGTGTGTGAATTGTATTTAGATTTATTAGGAGATGTTTGTACCATAATTTAATTTTTTGGATAAAGTTATTAAACTAATGGCCATTTGATTCTGAAGCCTAAGAATAAGTGAAAAAATCCAATCCACAATCCATAACCAGTGCAATTTGCAGAAGGTTTTGGAGACAAAATTTACTGTACATGAGTTGCTTAGAGAAGTGAGTTACGAGAATTTATTTCTTAAAAAATGGACGACCTTTGAAATGAAAATTACTTGGAGAAGTAAATTAAGGTGAAGGTTACATGAAAGGAAAATACAAGAAGCTTCTAGACTTATATGTACATTAATGAAGAAGATTTTGGAATACCTTGGGGAAAAGAGACAACTTGGACAAAAAGACGTGAATTTATTCCTGAAGTAAACACAAGAGACTTTTGAGCTATTAGGGTAAATTGAAGGAGTAGTCTATAAGGAAAACCATTTATAAAAGCAAAGGAGAAGAGCATCTATAGGGCACAACTAGTCATCAACACATCTACAATTATCATTAGCCATTCATTAGTAGCTATTATTATTTTCCTTAGTTTATAGCATTGTCTTCCTTTTATTCTACTCTTATTTTGTATTAAGCTTCAAAAATCAATACAAGGTCTTTTTTAAGTTTCCAATAGTTTCTCTTATCATTATTAATTTAAAACTTATTGAAATCCAAGTAAATTATGGTAAAACACTTTAGGAATTCACAATAAGTTTGAAAAGAAGTTAGGTTTTATTTTTTGAGAAATTTCTCCTCTGGCATGCTCACAAAACTATGCCAACAATCTTTTGGCACACACTTAAAAATGAAAAAATTTGAGAAACAATTTTTGGCACGCTTTATGGGACATATTTCAATAAGGTGAATAGATTTGAAGAAGAAAATTTTGAAGTTAATTATTGGACCAACAATTCACCTGTAAATCTAGGTGGTTTATAGGAACAAATGAATGAAGATTATAAATTTGAAGAAGAAAATTTTAAAGTTGGTTATTAGACCAACAATTCATCTGTAAACCCAAATGGTTTCTGGGAACAAATGAATGAACATTACAGATTTGAAGAAAAAATTTTAAAGTTAGTTACTGGATCAACAATTCACTTGTAAACCCAAGTGATTTTTAGGAACAAACTAATAAAGACTTAATGCCTCAGGACCACTTTTGGATTGAAGCACCTTTTGGCTATTCAAGCCAAACTTTGAATATCACATAAGGCAATCTGATTAACTAAACAAGTTAAAATTTGGAAGTCATTGACATTCTTGTTGAGAGTACTAATTCTCAAGCTTTTGAAAAAGTTCTATAGGATACAATACCTCAAATGGTTAATTCCCTAAAGCAAGGCTTTAAAAAAATGTTACAGGATACTGTACAAGTATTTTCCAAAATGAATGAACAGTCATCTAAACAACATACTATTGTATCCAAGCTAGACATAGCACAGGAGGAGCCTGACAATTCTGTAAAAATTCTAAAAGTTCAATTGGTCATTGATGAAAGGACTAACCCAACCTTGCAGCCATAAATATATGAACAAAAAGGAAAAGGAACAGAGGGCAATATTTCTCATGAGAAAGAATCAATTTCCCAGGGCTACATGCCAAATCCTCAGGCTCAAATGCCTTTTCCCCATGGCTAAGAATTACTTCCTAAGGATAAAAATAAAACACAGAGATTATATATGAGGAACAATCAATTCCTTAAGCTCAAACATTACTTCCCCAAGAACATGAGCTAATTCCCCAAGGATTAGAACAAAACATAGAAGGTGACATTACACTTGAGGAACAACTAATTCCATAAGGCCAAACATTGGTTCCTCAAATGCTAATGCATCAAGACCATTCACCTTCTCCTCAATCCCCAATAGTAAAAGTGAACCTGAATGCAGAAAAGGAGATAAAGCTGATGAAGGAAAATTCACTTTCCTCAATGACATTCACCAATTCTATCAATGTGGATTTATAAAAGAAAATAAAGGAAAAAGAGGTTGTTCAACCTTCCAACATGAATCCAAACAGGTTCAAAAGTCATTAGAGGCTAGTTTCTCATAAGAAATTGTTACCATCAAATAAAAGGCCAACTTATCTGAATTCGTTAAAAAATAACCATAAATATAAGCTAATAAAAGATGAAAGGCCTATACAATCTAGATTTGTAGTGCCATAGTCTATTCTACTAGACAAACAGTGGCGCAAGATAGAGCACAAGAAATTTTCTCAGCCACTAACTTATACACATAAAAGAAGACAATATAGACAAAGGGCATTTGAAGAATAAAAGGTCCAACTTAATGTTTTAGTCAAACTCATGCCTAAAGCTACAAATGATCCACTTTCTGATAAAAAGGGATCCATGATCCAAAAGGCATAAGAAGATGTCAACAAATTCCACACTAAGGGGGCAACTTCCCTAGGAGAAATAGAAAAGGTCATCAGGAGAGGTAATTAATGCAATAATAATGGTTTTTTCAATTACTGTTGACAATAAAAATTCCCTTAATGTCTTCTTTATGGTAGATTTGATTAAAATAATGAGCTGTAAAAGGGATTATTCTGTATGGGACTATATGCAAATGCTAAATTAGGTGGTTGAATATTACTTCCTTGTTAAGCCAAAGAAGGGTGTGAAAGGAGGTGGAGCTGAAAATATTTCCCACTATATGAAAAAATAAAAGCTAAATAAATAACTAGCCTTTGGCTAGAAATTTGCCACTAAATGGCAATATTTTGTTCTTTGGTTTTAAAAATTAGCTTGATAGCCAAGTTTAGATTTTGCAAGTTGTGGTGTGTTTCTATTTATTTTACAAATTTGAATTTTGGTGTGTTTTTAGTGTGTGAATAAAGTATAGTGAATGGTTGATGAAATTTTAGTAACATAGCAGCTGATAATTGGGCATTTTGATGCATGGTTGTGGTGTGATCAATGGTACAAAATATTAAAAAATCTAGTTGAAGAAAAACAAATAGGCAAAATCTCTAGAAGACAAAATAGTGGATTCATTTTCACTGTAGACAAATGACCACAAAAATATCATGAAAAGATGTCAAGTGGCTGTTAGAAGTCAAGATAAATGGAGATCCTAAAATGGAAATCAAATGGAGGAGAATTTGCAAGTTCAATAAGCAATTCATGTAGATAAAGAGCACAATTTCAAGGTTCCCAAGCAAGAAAACAACAAAACAAAGGCTTAATAAACAATTAATTTGGCCATAAAACATATTGCCTTGGAAATATAATTTGCCATGAGAATGTATAATATTTTGGCAATTTACTGCTAACATAAATAAATTTGTCTTGTGGTGATATAAAGGCATGCATAGACAAAAATAGTGTGGCTTAAGGCATAGGATATTTGTGATTTTCATAAGCCACATGTTATTTTAAATATTTTGTCTATGCTACAATAAATGTTGTAATAAATTTTACCAAGTTACAGATGTTAAAACATGTAGATTGTTCACTGAAAAGAAACAAAGCTCATTCTTCCCTAAGGAAATTAATTCCTAAAGATGGCAAAATGTTGAGCCAAAGATTCTAATTTTTGGTTAGGCTAAAATTGGCCAAGCTTTTAAGCAACTAAAACATTATTCCACAAAGAAGCCACATTTCAATGATTGGCAAGTGATGAGGCCAAATAAAATTGAATTAGTGTGGCTAAGAGTTCAAAATTATTCTTTTGTGCAAATTGAAATGTAAAATTATTTTGGCATAAAGTTTGCCAAAATAAAGTCGAATAAAATAATTAAACTAATGAGCAAGATTAATAGAATTAAATTTTTGGCTAGACTAATTTCTGCACATCTCAAAGCACTCAAGATGCCAAGTTTTTTAGAAGATGGCCTGAAACATTAAAATAGTAATATTTGGCCAAGGAAATATTGCCTCTTTATCTCACTTCATTTCATTGATTCAAAAGAGCTAGCAAATAAATTCGGAAAGACAACCAAGTTACAACAAATTAATTCTTACTAGAAACATGAAAATGCAATTTTTGAGCAAAGCTAATAAATCAAATTTTGGCTAAATATTCTCTAAAAGAGGTAAATATATATTTCAGACACCAAATCACAAGCCACAAGTCACAATTGTTTATAGCAATTAATTGTAAAATTAATTCTTAAATAATACAAGGAAGAACAAAATACCTCTTTTATGTTTTGAAAAAAAAATTATCTTACGGAATTGATTGTAATGTGCTCAAATGGTTTGCAAAAATGGCAACACCAAGAGAAGAGCAAGAAAAGGCTGATTTAAAGTTAAGAAATAAATTGGGACAACAGCCTTGTTTGTCTGTTTGAGAGGGTGCAACTGCTTTACTCACGACGACGATTTGGTGATGGTGGACCCTGTTGTTCATCAGAGCTGGGAGTGGTGGCGTTGATAAGCTGCTAGCTGGTGGTGGATGGGTAACCAGAAGTTGGGGAAAAAGAGTTGGCCGGAAAAGAAGAAAAAGATAAAGTAAATGGAAAGATAAAGTGAAGAAAAATTATAGGGAAAATAAAATTAGAAATTATTTAAGCTTGAAAGTTATGGTGTGAATAAGAGAGAACTGGAATGAAAGAAAGGAAAAGTAGTGGTGAGACAAAAAAAAAATGAAAAATTGGGGAAGAAAATTTGCTAGATGAAAACAAAAAGACGTGGCCCTAAAAATTCTGGTCTCTGTGTGTAATATCCCGAGTTTTTTTTTAATATTTTTATATTGCATCGGGATATGCAGTGTTAATAATTTTTGTATATATATTTATGATATTTTAAGAGTTTTTATTTGTTTAAAACTAATTTTAATTATTTTATATTATTTTAAGTACTTTACGTAAAATTTTCCCGGGAATTGTATTTTTGAAAAAATTGACACGTAAATAATTTAATACTATTTATTTTGACTAATTTTATGAATTTGCATGAACTCATACATAATTTTTAAGTGCTAAAATAAAATGTATATATGTGTATTTATTTAATTAATTAGAGCTTAATTAATTTCCTTAATTTTATTATTTAATTTTTTTGTATTAATTAATTAATTTTAAGTGTATAAATTATTAAATATAATAAAATATTTGTGTGGTGAATATCATTTGTGTGTGGGATTATATTATTATAATATATATAAGGTGGATATATATATATATATATATACACGTTTTTTTCAAAAAAAAAAAAAAAGTTTGCAGAAATTACCAAAATGTCATTGTCTCCTTTATTTTCTTCCCAAACGGATTCCACCATTTTCAGCCACTTTGAAGCTGATTTTCTTGCTGTTAGTATGCCCCTCAGCCTTCCTCCTCCACCTCCAGCCATTTCCACCACCTAAAGCTTCATTTTCCGGTGTGTTTTGGCCGGAAAATCAAGTAGAGGCCGAATTTAATCTCAACTCCGATCAAGCACTTTCCGGCCACCAAATTTGATTCCGTCGGTCTCTATCTTCTCCTTGAGCTCTGGTGAGTGTGATTCCAAGCTTTGTTTCACTTGATTTGGTCTAGAATTGCTTAGGTTTCAATTTCTTCAAATCAGCCATTTTGGGTTTTGAATTTTTTTAGCTTCAATTTGGTTGATTCATGAAAACTTCCTTCACAAACTTTGTTCCTGGAAGCTTAATCTACATGCTGTAATTTGTTTTAGAATTTTTAGAATTTATTTTAATTTTTGTGAATTTTTGATTATTTTATTATTATTTTCTAATTTTCGAAAATTAATTAATTAAATTATGAAATTGTGTTTTATGGTGATTATAGGAGTTGAAATGAATTATAGAAATTTATTTGTAATTTTTGTGAATTTTTATGTATTTATTTGGAATTTATTAAGTTTATGTAATTTTGAAAAATAGGGTTAATTATGTGTTTAATTGAAATAAATTGGTTAATTGAGTATATTTACTGATATTATGGCAATAGATGTTGAGAAATTAATTTTGAGGAATTATATTATTTTTGGTGAATTTTTGAATTTATTTTAGTAAATTTATATATATAGGGGTATTTTGGTAATTTTACACTAAATTGGCTAAAAATATAATTAAATTGGTTTTAATAATTATTTGAGCTATAAAAATGATTTCTGCAAATTTTTAATATTTTTAACTAATTAAAACTATTTTTCGTAAATTATTTTCAAATTATATATAATATACTATTTTTCTAAATAAATGGGTTTTTATTGATTTTTATTATGTTTTAGGGTTAATTATGTAATTTGGATTTATAAAATGTATTTTAGTTGATTTTCATGAATTTATTGAGAATTTGTTGAATTTTAATAATATTTTATTAAAATTTGGATTTTTATTATAATTATCAGTGAAATAATTATTTTCAGTATTTTAAATATCTGATTTACTATATTTTGATTATTCAAGGGTATTTTTGGTATTTATGACATTTAAATGTGTTTTGTGTATATTCTGTGAATTGTGAACCTCGGTCGGTAAATTGTAGTTTGAAATTCGACCGAGGGATTGTGGTTGTGAATTTGGTGTTATTCCGAAGTGTATTTTATTTGCAGGACCAGCTCTACTCTTTGAGTAGAGAGATGTCTGTTTTACAGGAGAGGTTCTGTCAAATTTTTGATAGAATTCTCGTAAAATGTGATATCTGGTCAAATCCCTATTCTAATTCTATGTCTAAAAATTTAGATTGAGTCTTTAGAATTTCCGTTAAATTTATTCTGATTAATGTTGTCATTTGTTTGTCTAGCTGCACCGAGACCGAGGCCTAATGGATCAAGCCCCTCGAATTTATCTCGTGGAGCAGTAACATGTGAGTTATTATATTGTATATATATGCATTGCATATAGGATGCATGACTTAGGATTTTTCATTTTCATTATATGTTTAAACAGTAAGTTAATATTTGATTTGAATGTCGGATTTTTAATTTAAATTATATTAAATTCTTATGAATTTAATTTTATGAGATTCTAGTAAGCATTATTCATATAATCTTGTATGATTTAATTTATAGTTATTTTATTGTATTTTATTTATTTATCTATTTTATTTATTGTAATTTTCATTATTTTATTTATTTTCTTTTATTTTTAAATAAACCATGGTAGAACGGGCTACCTGATGGGTTTCATCAGAATCGTATGCGCACCGGTAAAAGATGTGATTATTTAATTATATTACTGGGATCGAAGGTCTGGTGATGCTTTGCTCTCGGACACCGCCAGTAGTATAATATTTGTTTATTAAATACTGGGGTCGAAGGTCTGGTGATGCTTTGCTCTCGGACACCGCCATTATAATTTTAATTTATATTTATTAAATTACTGGGGCCGATGGTCTAGTGATGCTTTGCTCTTGGACACCGCCAGTGATATTGGATTAAGAGATATGACTGCGGCTGTGTATCTTGATGATGCCTTGCTCTCAGGATCCGACAGTCTTGGATATAAGTGAGTCATATGACTGTTAAAAATTATAAATCGAGTTCTACCAAAAAATTTTTATATTGAAATGATCTTAAAAGATATTTAAATATTTTTTCTTCTCTTTAAAAAAAATGAATGAATTTATTATATATATATCAAACGGTTGAAATAAAATTATATTATATTATATTTTCATAAAATTTATTTTAATGAGATTTTCCAATCACATTGACAGCCAGACTGCTGGAGCTCGGTTGACTTAGTGTCTCGGGGCTAGTCTGCTGTTCAATTTGGGATAAGTGTTCTATTTGGAATCAAGTGAGCCTGTATGGCTAGAGTGATTATGGGGTTGATTGGGGTTGTTATTATTAGGGTTCTATGGATCCTTCATGAATTTAATTAAACATTTTCCTACATTTTGTATATTTATAAAAGCAGAGTTTGGCATTCGTGTGAATTGTGTGTATATACATACATATATATAATAATGCCTGATTATTATGGTTTAGATTACATGTATATATAGTATAATAATTCACTCAGTGAGGTCTGACCCCCCTCAATTATTTTTTTTCAGGAGATTCTATATCGTCAGACCTTAGTAGTAGAGTTCCTCGCCGGTGTTCTTCAGTCCCGGCTATTTTATGCAAATGTATATTCTGAACTTTGATTTGTATTCTAGAAACTGCAGTAGTAGTGTTATTATATTGGAAATGTATTATTTTGTTTGGATATTAAATACTCTGAGAAATTGTATTTGAACATTGTATGAATATGTATACATTTATGAAAGGATTTGGAGAATTTACTTTATATATTGATTCGAAAAATTTTAATTATATCGTACTTTTTATTTATTTATTGTATGATTTTATTTTCTTAGGCTTGCTACAGGTTCCGGATTCGAAAGAATTCCCGTTCCCTAGCGCCGGTCATGACTCCTAGTTTGGGTCGTGACACTATGCATTTTCCTTTATTTGATAATGATATGACAAAAAATAATAATAATCAGCAAAACAACAATAATAATGGGCCATGTCTAATTGTCTTAAAAGGCTTGGACCTTAAAAGGTTTGGACATTAATATATAAATGATTTTTTTTTAAAAATTCATGGTCTATTTTCCATGTAATTAGCATTGGATTACCCAAGCTAATTACATGCGTGGGAAATTGTTTGCACCATAATTGAATTTTTTTGGCTAAAGCTATTAAACTAATGACCATTTGATTCTAAAGCCTAAGAACAAGTGAAAAAACGTAGTCCTTAATCCATAACTAGTGCAATTTGCAGAAGGTTCAGGAGATAAAATTTATTGTACATGAGTTACTTAGGGAAGTGAGTTATAGGAATTTATTTCCTAAAAAATGGATGACCTTTGAAATGACAATTACTTAGAGAAGTAGATTAAGGTGAAGGTTACAAGAAAGGAAAATAGAAGAAACTTTTAAACTTCTCTATACATTGATGAAGAAGATTCTAGAATACTTTGAGGAAAAGAGCAAACTTGAAGAAGAAGACGTGAATTTATTCCTACAGTAAACACAAGAGACTTTTGAGCTACTAGAGTATTAAATTGAAGTAGTTTGCAATGAAAATAATGTATAAAAGCAAAGGAGAAGAGCATCCACAAGGGACAACTAATCATTAATAGCTACTATCATTTTCTTTAGCTTATAGCATTGTCTTCCTTTTATTATACTCTTATTTTTTTATTAAACTTTAAAAATCAATACAAGTTCTCTTTTAAGTTTCTAATAGTTTCTCTTGTCATTATTAATTTAAATCTTGTTGAAATCCATACAAATTATGGTAAAGGAGCTTGAGAATTCACAATCAGTCTTAAAAGAAGTCAAGTCTTATTTTTTAAGGAATTTTTCCTTTAGTACGCTCATAAAACTTAGCCAACAATATTTTGGAATGCACTTAAAATCTAAAAAATTGGAGAACCATAAGCATTTTGCAAGAACTCCGACATGCATCACTACCATTCTTGCATGAATTTCAGAATTGCATCATGTTGCATGCACTTCGGCTTGCATCAGTCATTATACTTTGCATGCACCCTAGATTTATTTAATGCTTGTGTGAGCATGCATTTGCATTTACGTCAAGCATTTTGCATATCTCTCTCTCTCACTCTCTCTCTCTCTCTCTCTCTCTTTTGTTATTTAATCTCCAAGCTCAATATCTCAATTAATAACTTTACTAACATTACTAACCCTTAACATTTAATTTTATTGAAATTTATTTTCAAGCGTATTATATATTGTTCATATATTATATTGCTCATTATCAAGTTCACAATCTCAATCTCTATCCTCAATCTCCCATTCTCTACATTTTTTATGTTCATTTAATTTTATTTCATTATTTATTTATATTTATTTATTTACAATCTCTACTCTCAATCTCACTTTCTATTCATTTTATGCTCAATTTATCATTTATTTTCCTTTATTCCAATTTTATATAACTATATTTGATGTCTCTACAATGTCTACAATTCTCCTTTTTTATTTTCTTTACATTTTTATATTTTATTTATAATTTTATGCTTTCTTTGCTTTGATTTTTATATAATGGTTATTTGTCTTTTATTTATTTCCATTACTATATTATTTATTCTCAAGCACTTTTATTTAATATTTTGTTTATAATTTCTTTAATTCAAGTCTTAAGTCATAATCTCATCCTAATATCTACTCTCATCTTATTCTAATTTTTCTTTTTATTATTTTTCTTTATTTCATTTTGCTTATTATTTTCATATATGCATCTCTTCAATATTGCCATCTTTCTTTATATTAATTGCTATTTATTTTATGTTTCTAGAATAATTCTTCTATTTCTATTTTAATTTCCTTTTTTTGCCTCTTTTCTTTTATAATTCTTTTCTACACCTCAATTTCTATTTTAATTTCCTTTATTTGCCTCTTTTCTTTTATTTACATGCCTCTACAATGCTATTTACACTTCTTTAATTTTGTAGTTGTGATTTAATCCTTATTGACATAATATTTTCTTTATAAATTTAATATTTATTTAAGTTTCTTATTCTTTCTCATTTTCTATTTTTTTTTTCAATATTTTGTCATTTTTACAGCATATCTAATATTTATTTCTTCTTTTATTCACTTTCCAATTTATTTTCTTTAATTTTTAATTTTGATTAAATGTTTCAATTTTTAATATAATTTTATTTTTTTTATCTTGATTTTAACCATAATTTCCTTTTTACTTTATTTCAATAATTTCTATAAATTTATTCTTATTTAATATTGATATTATTTTTCATTCTCATTACATATTAAAGGATTTTTCTACTAATTTATCTTCCTTTCTTCACTTAATTTTATTTTCTATTTTGATTATTATTCTCTCATGTCCTTTCATTTTATGCAAAATTGCCTTTTTATTTATTTGTGAATATTTATTTATTACTTGTTATTTTGTGTTGTGTATTTATTCATAATGTTGAAAATCAACCAAAACTTCAAAATCAATTATTTCATTTTCCTTCTTTTTAAAACCATTTATGATGGTTATTGGGAAGATAATAAGGCAATAATTAATTATGTGTATTCAATTTTATCCAAGGTACAAGATTTTACATCTTTAGGCCTAATTTGATAAATTGACACATTATTGGTTAAAGGCCTTAATTTGACTAATTAATCACCATATATTTGATCTTTTAGTACTTTTTAATTTTAATTTCCCATTTATTCATTTAAGAACTCTTGTTTAATTTTATTCTTTTTGCTTATCTTTTCAAATATTTAATTTTATCCTTTTAATGGATTTTTCAAACGCTTTCTATCTTATTTATCATTTTGTTTTAAATATCAATTTTTCTCAAAATAATGGCCCTGAAGCTCGAAAAATAAGGACAAGATGAAAAGGAAGAGCCTACTCAAGTGTTTGTCTCTCTTATCCTTATTCTTTTTAATTGTTGTTATTTATTATTTTCATTTCCATAATTAGGATGTCATGCATAGAAATTCCCATGACATGTGTGTGATGAATATGCCATGAATGTGTGCTATTAATCTCATAACATGTAAATATGCCTTGTATATTCATTATATCATTAGGATTGCCATTTTATATGTATGTATATCATGTTAGTTCTCTTACCATGATCATGCATCATCTTTTGCCATGTTTGTTTAATTATTATAATTAATATTTCCATGTATTATGACATGCTCATACATTATTTTATCATATTGTTATTATATGCTTGTGTGAATATATTGTGCTTGCATTTGTGTGTATTGGTTTACCTAAAATAGTACATATTTCTTGGAAGTATTGTATATAACTAGTAAGGCTAGTCTTACTCAACATTTGGGCGATACTGAGACTACTCATGTTGACATCGACATCTGAACCTAATACTTTATCCATTGGGTGAAAGCCAGCTAGGGATTTGAGTTTGCTTAATCCTTAACCGAATAATTTCTCGAGTGATACGAAGTGGCGACTCTTGTTTCTCCTGATTGGGTAAAGGGTTGTAAGTACACTTGTACCATCCCTAAGCTCTTCCAGTATTCCATATTCCTTCTATTTTTCCCATAATAAGGAAATAGGAATTATCATCTAAATGGTTCCGAGTAAGACCCGCTGGCATCAATAATGAAATTTTTATGTATTCAAAGTTAAAAGAGGAGAATGAAGGGCATTTAAGTACTGTGTTGGAGATTTTAAGAAATAAGCAATTGTATGAAAAGTTCAGTAAATGCAAATTCTGATTGGAGGTAGTATTTTTAAGACTCTTAATATCCATGGAAGGGGTATATGTCAATTCTAATAAATTTATTACAATTGTAAACTAGAAACTGCTTAAGATTATAACTAAAATGCACATTTTTCTAGGCTTAGTGGGTTATTATTGAAGATTTATGCAATATTTTTCAATAATTATATCTCATTTAACAAAATTATTGAGGAAGAATGTAAATTTTGATTGGACCTAAGTGCCAATAACACTTTAATATTCTTTAAGAGAAGTTGATTATGCAAGCAATGTTATCATTACCAGCTAAAAGAGGCAAATATATGGTGTATAGTGATGCCTTAAGAAAAGTAGTTCATTGTGTGTTGATGCAATATGGAAAGATCATTGCTAATTGCTTTGCCTATGCATTACATCAAGATAGTACAGAGATGTACAAAGCTCTGAAGGAACATTATAAGTGGCAAATGAAAAAAATACATAGCAAATTATGTTTCTAAATGCTTAACTTGTTAGTAAGTTAAAGCTGAGCACAAGAATTTAACTAGTTTATTGTAATCTCTACTAATACCAGAATAAAAATTGAAACATATCATAATGGACTTTGTAATTGGGTTATTGAGAACTCAGTAAGGAGTTGAAGCCATATGGGTTATAGTGGATCAACTAACTAAGTTAATGTGTTTCCTACTAATCAAGGTTAGTTACAATCTGAACAAATTAATTAAATTGTACATTAAAGAGATAATAAGATTGTATGAAATGTTAGTGTTAATAATGTTTGATCATAATTTAAGGTTCACTTCACGATTCTTGCTAAGTTTATAAGAAGTGTTAGGTACTAAATCTTAATTTAGTACTACTTTTCACCCCTAAATAGATGGTAGTTAAAGAGAACTATAAAATTGTTGGAAGGTATGCTTAAAGCCAGTGCCTTAGATTTTGGCAAAAATTGGAATAAGCAATTTCCTTTGATGGAATTTACTTATAATAATAGCTTTTAAAATAGTTTGGATATGGCACCATTCGAAGCTCTATATGGTAGAAAGTACAAAACTCCATTTTATCAGGAAGAAGTTGGAGAGAAAAAGTTGCTAGGTCTAGAATTAGTTACCACGAATGATATTTGAGTTATCCCAACTAACCTCAAAGAGGCTCAAGATAGATAATAGACTTATGCTAATATCAAGCGAGCTAATATCTTATATAATGTGCATGAAAAAGTGTTTCTAAAGATTTCTTTATAAAAAGGTATGATAAGATTTTATCAAGCATAAAAAACTAAGCCTGAGATATATCGTACCATACAAAGTGGTGGAACATATGGGATCCATAGCCTATCGATTAGCATTATTGCTTAAGTTAGCTGGCATATATGATTTTTTAATGTGTCGATGTTGTAGAGATTCAGAAGTGAACTTTCACATGCTTTGCAAGAGCAATTAGTGGAATTAAAATAGAGTATGAACTATGAAGAGGAACCTATAAATATCTTAGCTAAATATCAGAAAGTATTGAGAGATTTCCATTGGTCAAGTGTTATGAAAAAATCATTCTAGAGAAGAAGTAACATGGGAAAGAGAGGAGGACATTAGACAACAATACTCAAATTTGCTATTTTCAATTATAACATGAAGGTGAGAGCACCATTTGAATTTTGAGAATGAAATTTAAAGGGGAAGAATTGTAACATCTGAGCCTTAAGACATGTAAGCTAAAGATCATAGTTATTAAAATAAATGACTAATTAATTAAATTAAGTCTTAAATTAATTAAATAATTAATCATAGGGCTTAATTATATATATAAATAAAGTGGCAAGGACTCAAGATTTAAGAGATTTCAAAATGGGGGATTGAAATGAACTTTTATGTTAAGGTGTCATCATGCATTAGGTTTTCTCTTTTAAAATTGAGACGCATGTATTATATATATATATATATATATATATACAACACTCACTTTTTCATATTCTTCAGTAGCAGCTATTTCCTCGTACTTTGAAGGCTTTGATTCAACCTTTTAAAGTCCTGGTTCAATATTTCAAGGTCCTAATTTCACACCTAAACTATATATTACAACACTCACTTTTTCTTGTTCTTCAGCAACAACTATCTCCTCGTACTTTGAAGGCTTTGATTCATCCTTTTAAGGTCCTGGTTTAACATTTAAAGGTCCTAATTTCTTCCCTAAAGTATACATTATAACACTCACTTTTTATTATTCTTTAGCAGCATCTATCTCTTTGTACTTTAAAGGCTTTGATTCAACCTCTTAAGGTCCTGGTTTAATATTTCAAGGTCTCAATTTCACACCTAAAGTTTAATTTTCAAGATAGAACTCTTAAGTATACATTACAACACTCACTTTTTCTTGTTCTTTAGCAGCATCCATCTCTTTGTACTTTAAAGGCTTTGGTTCAACCTCTTAAGGTCCTGGTTTAACATTCAAGGTCTCGATTTCACATCTAAAGTTTGATTTTTAAGATAGAACTCTTGATTGCATGTTTGCATATATATATATATATATATATATATAAAAGGTCCTGGATCAGCATTTTAAGGTCCCAATTTCATAACTAAAATTTGGATTTCAAGATAGAACTCTTAATTGGGTGTTTCGGGAAGTGGTTAGGTCTTTTAAACTTCAAATTCAATGAATTGGGGGTCCTGCATGATATGGGTGTCATGCAAATTAAAAATAACACCAATGGAAAATATACTGAAACTAAAACTATGCCAAAGACCATTAAATTATTTGTTATGTTTTTTTTTAAAACACAAATAGTTAAATTACAAATCGAACTTACAATATACAAAATTTCTACAAAACTCATAAATTTTAAAATTGCAAAATTCTAGTATGAATAGTAAACTTGCATAAGCCTTATCTTGAGTTTTGTAACTCCAAATGCTATGATTTTTCCAATAATATAAACTTTGAAATGTCTTTTAAAATTTTGATGGAACTAATAAAAGCCTAATTGATGTGATTTCAATTACCAAGCCAAAAACCTTTTAAAGTCTAAAAAGGCCTAATAACAACATCCAAATCCAATAATATTCAAGAGGGCTTAATTAGGTTGAATTAAGATATTTAAATGCCTAAGATAACAAATTATAATCCAAATGATCATCAAAACCAAGAAAAAGGTGTACTAAGCTACCACTATAGTTGTGCCACTTGAAGAGGTTGAGTTAGCCTCAAATAAGTAAGCAAAAGGAAGAAAATGAAGGTTTTGCTCCAATCGCAGCCCCTTGTAACTGCAACAATATTATTTTCTGCATAACATGTTTTAAAAGCATGACATGGATGGTTATAATTTGGTTAATGCTTGGGGAAATGCCTTGACATGACTTGGAGCATATTTTAAACCTTATTTTCAATATAATAACAATTTAGTAAGCTTTATTTTGTGTCAATATTCATTGGAGTTACATATTAAGTCAAAATGTATGTTAATGGGTCAATAAAGGCCATTAGTGGGTGTTAATGGAGTTAATGGTTATAATGACTACTTGTAATCTTATGTAAGTGCATCTAGAATAGTTGTATATTCTTGGTCTTGATTTCTATATAAATAATACCATTTTTTATTGTAAGGAGGTAGAGTGGTAGAACTTGGATTCATGGATGAATAAAAGAATGTGTTTCTTTTTTGTTACTTCGTAAACATGTGTTCTTATAAAACCTTTGTGTTTGCTGCAAATGTCCTTTGACTTATCAATCTATATTTCAGACAATGGATTGTGACATCTTCTTCTTATTTATTATTGATTTAAGGGATCAAAGTTTCTTATAGCTTTGGTTGTTTGAACTAATGAACATGATATGAGGGTTGTCAGTGCTTGAACTTGAATTTGATTTGAACATTCCTTAAGAGTGTGGATCGAGTTATCAGAGCTTATAGTTGCTTAAATTCTCCATTTTGTATCACCAATTTTGCTATTTTGATGGTCTTTTGAAGCCATACTTTTTATTGTGCAAACTCTATTGATAGTATCAACCTACTGATTTGATTTTAATGTTACTCGCATATCCAATTGGTGTAAAACCAATTGCAAATTACTCTAGACATATAAGACTAAAAATTGAAGAAAATGATTTAGAAATATAGACCATGAATTTTTTTATGAATTTTTGAATGTACTTTACAAATTTTTTCAAGTTGATAACTCATTATATATATTTTAAAATTAGAACTTTTTTCTAACCTAAACATGAAGTATAATTAACCTAAATTCAATTAGTTTTTTGTTCTCATAACTAGCACCTAAACTTTCATTATATTATAAAATTATTACCCCTGAGTTCCTTTTTGTTAAATAATGAATTCTTAAAACATCTATAAACTAGCTCGAGAATTTATATGTAAAATTCCAAGTTGCGAACATAGAAAACCATACAAAGTTTTACATAATAACCTCATGCCCAAAACTAAAATTAAATGTTAACTTTTATGTGTTATGTGTGTACATACATACATACATATATACATACATAGGGATGGAGTGTCTGCACCTTTTACCATTTGGGCTACTCATAGGAACATTTATATGTTTTATTTATAAATTTTAAAAAATATATATTAATATTTAAATATTTGACTAATTTATAATTGGTTTGACTTAATTCCTAAGAGAATCAAACATCATTCTTTAAGAATATAATGTGGAATTACTATCATTCCCATGCTAAATTTTAGTCAACTAAACACTAAAAATAGGAATTGTCCATTCCAATTTTAATCTTCATCCTTATTTTTTTACCAAATAAACAGATCCTTTGTGTGCTAGGACCATGCATGACACAAGGACTTGTTTAAAAGTGATTTTAACCATTTTTATGAGTTCTTTATATAACTATAAAATTAATTTAGAAAATTTTAAACTTTGACTACAAGTTCCCGTTGGGGGTAATGGGTAAGCAAATAGGCTCTTTAACATCTAAATGCATATGTGGTATTCAAACTTTTAATTTATTAAAATTTGACTATTAAACTTTAATTTGTTTTTCAATTATTAAACTTATATTTAGATTTCACCAATAAATCACATGTTAGAGATTTGATGACTGATTATCAAAGAAAGAATATTTTAGAAATATTTGCCATCTCAACTTTCACTTTATTTAAAATAAGATTAAATACATATTGATCATTTGCATGATCATTTTCTAGTTTTGACTTTAATAAAGGATTTGAAGGTATTAGTGTTTACTTTTAAGTTTTTTTATTTGATGTAATTAAAAATGCTAAGCCTTAAAGATCACTTTAGAGTCATTAAGCTTGATATAAAAAATCATGATTCAATAAAGGACTTTTAAAGCTCACTTAAAGCCTTCAAGATCACAAATAATGTCTCTTAAAATCCTACCAAGAGTCATGGATCAAAAAGCAAACTTAATGAAGGTCAAAAAGTTGATATTTTAAGCTTCTGGCTACCCCTCATGAGTAAAGATCACGATCATAAGATAGCCCCACGAGCTGAAGAGTGAAAGAAGCCAAGTCCAGGCCAAATTCTTAGCCCCTCACAATCGTGAGGTGCTTTATCCCAGTTGTAAAGCATCGATCCTGATCGTGATTATATGTAGCCTACAGAAGGAAGAAGTGTAAGCCTCTAATGAGCCCTTCTCTTGATAATGAGGTTCCTAATCACAATCGTAAGGTATGCTTTCCTCATCCTTAATGGATACACAGGCTCCCCAATGGCTAGTTTTTCATTCCTTATGTTTGTGAGCATGCTCCTCATGATCATGACCATGGTCCTCACAATTATAAGCAATCCTCTCTCTATAAAAAGCTGAATCTTTATTTAATGAAGTTAAGGGATTTTGAAGATGAATATGCTCTCCAACAATTAGAATTTGATCTCCAACTATATATAATCTTCACAAAACTTTTTTAAGAGTAATATAGTTTTTAAACAAATTTTCTCTTTTAGAATTTATTGTGAATTCAAAGCTTTCTATTGTCTTTCAATATTTTTTAAAAATTCCTAAGTGTGGGTTATGTGTTATTGCATTATGTCTTCTTCATTTCTTTTTTCTCAATCTTATTGAAGCCCTATTCACACCCCCGTTCCCCCCCCCCCCCCCTCAAGGGCATTTTCAATACACTTATCATCATCAATTTTTTTATTTTATTTCAATTTGATACTTAATTGTAATTTATATCTTTTTAGATATTTAAATAAAATCACATATGCATTTAATTTCAATTTAAATAAAATGTTTAGTATTTCTAAATAAAATATTCATTTCTAGTCTTTAACGTTTATTTTTTAAAAAGTACTACATATGTTTGATTTCATTAACTTTTTTTTTATAGTAAACAAAAAATTTAGTAATTTTTTTTATTTAACTAGATTTTATTATTGATCTTTATAATTTTACTTTAATAATCTTTTAAGTTTAGAAGCACACATAGTGTTTTTATTAATTTAATAATTTTTTTAAAAAAATTATGCATATTAATATTATAAATTTATGAGATATAAGATATACCTGAATTATATGTATAAATATTGGATATTAAAGAAGAGAATCCATGGTTGTTTCAATGAAAAAAGAGCTAAAAGATGAAAAAGAGAGGAAGAAGAAGATCTTAGTGGTCTTGGAAAGTAGGGCTTTATATAGCTTTGTTAGGTAGGAAGTTGGTGGAAGTTAAGGAAGGTGATTGGTGGAGAGTTCTTGGTATTGGGTTTCATGATTAAAAAACGCAGCGGAAATTAAGACTTTTAACCACAAACTCTAACCCGGATCCAAGTAATTTGATTAATTAATTTAAAACTAGGGTTTTCAAATCTTACCACAAAAGCAGAAGAGGTAAGACTGTTGGAAGGCAAAGAGGAGGTTCACTCCGGTGACACTTTACCTCGAGCTTTTGATTTTGGTAGTTTGGATCAAAACGTCTCCAAAAGAATCCATCCTCCACAAGCGTCCACACGATCAGCCCTTGATTAAAATGACAAATTTGTGTGCTAGCACTTCTCTTGATTTCTCACAAATCAAGATAAAAACACTATGTGTTTTAGTTTTTCTAAGAGGAGAAAAACGAATTTTGGTGGCTAATAATTCAGTTAGTGAAACCCTAGAGAATATAACATATTTATAGACCTCTAATTAGGGTTTCACTTATCAAAATAACTTTTTGGTAATTTCTCAATTATTATTATTTTGATTTTATTTAAAATTAAATCAGATATAATATTCGATTTATTTAAGATAACATTTACCTTAAATAAATGAATAAATAAACTATTTATTTATTTTCACAAAGCATATTTGGGTTTCTTAAACCCATATATGTTTTTGAGTCTGTTCTAAGTGTGTGACCCTGTAGATTCATATGACATTGGCAGTAGGCCTTAAATCTCTATTTAGGCCTACAAGTCTTAAGTGACATCTAGCAAGACATTATGACTACCCAAGTCATGTGAAGTCAATAATCCGACATAACTTAATTTATAATAAATATTGTAATCCCTTTATCACATGATATTTTGATTAAATATAAGGTATAGTTTCTGTCATCCATGTATAATTCAATCATATTATTTCTTGACTCTAAGGAGACTGAGAATGATAACTCTTTATCAATTCACTTTAGCATGACCATGCATTTTCCTCAGTTTATCTTATCAAGGGGCCCATAGATATCTTACCCAGATTAAATGAGGGATAAATTCCTTCTCAATCACTCACATTCCTCACATAACTCATTTCATATCCAACAATAATCTATTTAATCATCCTATTAAAGACAATGTTAGATTGTGTCAAAATATATAATAGTTATGTAGAAATCCATGATGATTTTAAGGTCAAAGGACTAAATCAATATTATTAGGATGAGAATTACTTATGACAATTATCTATGTAGTATTCTCATGATGGGTCAATCCAGTACATTATTTCCCAAATAAGTACCTATGAGTTAACTTAATATCTCATAGTCATGATTAGTAAAAAATAATCATGAATCAATATCATACTAGCCATAACATATTGTTATAACTAGGGATAATTTGAACAGAATTCATATTTAATATAAGGGCTTTACTATCAAGTCACATACTTGATGACCTTAATAAGAATTGATTATTCAAGTAATTATCATAACACAAAATGATAATGAAAAATGCCTCTTTATTAAATAAAATGATACAGTCAAAACATGATCATATATGATTAACCTAGTGCATATCACTAACACTTGGTAGCACGATGATTTTACAAGTGTAATCAAGTAACTTTTTACTAGTACTTTAGGAGCATTTAATGCTCCTCCGTAGAGATAAAGTACACTTTTCCTATATAGGTTTCCCCAACTAGTATTGCCTGCATAGGTTTTTTGTACAGGTAAAATACTTCCTATATGTAAATTCTTGTGTAGAATGTCCTGTGTAGGTACTAAGTTCTAACTTAGAATTTAATGGATCCTGAGTAGGAGATTCTATTAGGCGATATTCAATTTTAAGTTAATTCTTAAAGGTTAAAGAGTTAAAAGGTCCAAACTAGTTTGGTGTAATGCATAAGATAAATCCACTTTTCACGTGTTAAACTCTTATTGGAGGCATATATTTTGTGGATAATCATAGTTTAGTACTCAAATTGCAACAAAGTTAACATTTCAAATCGTAACAAAGTTAAAATTTGAGTTTTGCAGGTGCATTTAACATGCACTTTAGCCCTATAAGTTGCATTTCCTTATATACACTCAAACTCCATACAAAAGCCAAACATGAAGAAAAGCTATTGAAAATAATATTGATATGAGAATAATGCACGATATTACAATTGACACATATACAATATTTATGCTGTCTCGTTTAAATTTTCTGTGTATGCATATATCTATATTATATGTATCCAAAGAGAAATGAATATAAGGAACAAAAATTTGACTTAAAGAAGTTAAAAATAAACGTGGTAGTCATGCATGTCCGATCATATTCAATTTAATTAATAGGCTGAACAACAAACATGTTGGGCACTAATTAGAAGTAAATCACACCATGTATTGGTAATGAAGTATTGAACACTTCAAGGTTCTTCTGTGAAAACCCTAAATACAAAATCACGAAAACGCCTTGAGTATTGCTTTGGATCAACAGCTGATATTGAAGTTGGATCGTACTGAATGGACTTATAAGCATGCTCCAACTTCTTGCTAATATCATAGTCTTGAAGAATGTCTATAATAGCAAAAAACATTATCACATCATAGTACTCTCCGGTTGGTTCTCCTACAAGTTGAAACTCATATTGATTTCTTCTAAATGTTCTTTCCACTCTTGCTGGCATGTTCACTCCTAATCTAATTTGAGCCCACCTGCATTTCTCAATATGCAAAGTTCATAAATCAAAAAGAACATCCATAACTTGCAATAAGACTTTCCACTATCATGTGGCCTTTAACCTACTTCTTTATAGGAAAATTATTTTCAACAAGGCATATTGGTTAAAAAAAATCACAATATTTGTAATTTGTTTTAATTTTAATGTTTGATAAAAGTATTCTAATTCGGTCACACAATATACAATATTTTCAAACTTAAAAGAAATAAAATTGCGCACTTGATATTTGGAGTAACTTTTCTTTAACATGGGAATGCATGTGACATTTTTATCAATTTTGATCAAATTGCAAATTGTTTTTAAAAAATAAAAATAAAATATTTTTTTTTCAAAATTTAAAAGTTGAAACAAATATGTAAAAGGTTCCAAATTTTTGACATTAGTAAGCTTTCATTAAATTGATGCAAGTAACTTTTACCTGACAGGGTCAAGAAGAAGATGATCCATGTCTGCTCTAGAAAGGCGAGGGGCTGTCTCATTCTCAATTTCACCTGTACAAAGAAAACATTTGTAATTATATGTATCTTGTTTGTCAAGAGATGCATGAAGATAGTTAGTTCTATTTGAAAACTAAATGCATAGACGTTTTACTTAAGGATGCAAAATTAACCTCCAGATGTAACTCGAGTTGCCGAGGGAATCAGATCTCCACCAGTTGACACTTCTCTGAAGTGAAGGCCCACTAATAAACTGTAGTCCATGATCCTTTCCTGTTCAAGAAATTCACAGTCTCTATCTACTTGCCTGTAGACACCATTTATCGCAATTGCCAAGGAAACTAATAATTAAAGAAAGTATATCCCTAAATGTTTTGTTTGGTTTCTAAATTCTAATTATAAATATGCACCTGCAAAATTCTTGAAACCATGCTTTTTGTAATCTAAAGATGAAATTTAAATCCAAGTCCTTAAGGATAGTTGTGGATTCAATCTCTGACTCAGGTTTATCTGTTGTGCGGCCTAAGGAAGATCCTTTCAAGTCGAATCGCCTATGAATGATGTATTCAGAGCAAAAAAGATTTCCCATAATGATGAATCGTACCTACAATATAAGCTTATAAATGACAATTAACATGAAGCTCGCTAAATGATATTCGCTATTTTGCTTTATAAATTAATTAAGAAATAAAAGTTTTTACTATAATGAAGTAGAAAATTGGAAATACCGAAAGCTAGCTATGTAGCATGCGCACCTTCTTTTGTGTAGGTCCAGTTAACTTGACACAATGAAGACCAAAAAATTTGGTTACTAGAGTATTTTCAAAGGCTCTAACATGGTTATAGTAGGCAGCAAGCATCCTTATAAGTACCTAAATCACCAACAAAAATAAACAGAGGGTCAACTTGACAAACAATTGGAAGTGCTATCTATTTTTAAGCTTAATATATTCGCGACCTCTTGAACTTGTATTTTTTAAAAAATAATTTGTTCTTTTAATTGTACAGAGCTTGTAATTATTTAATAATTTGTTCTTTTAATTTACAGTTTAACTATTTAAACATCTCAATTTATAGAAGGTTAAATTTTTTTGTATAATTCAAAAAAAAAAAAAAAACTAAAGCTATGATTGTATGTCATGTCCCTAATCCATCATGTGTGTCTTGTACAATTAAAAAAATATATTTAAATATTTAAGCTGGTTTAAATGTTTAAATAATTTCACTTCAACTTATAATTATATCACCTGCATACTTTAAATGATGTCAAAAAATATTAATTAGCCCTTTTTTTTTTTAGTAAATTGAGATATTTAAATAATAAATTTTTTGAGTTGAGAAATGATTTTATAAAAAAGTGTCAAGTTTAGTGCCACTAATGCATTATTATTATTATTTATTAAAGTTCATGCGAGAAGAAATATAGGCAATGATACACGTAGTAACTTGCTACATAAATAGTATTGTCATAAATGTTAAAAGATAATTTTTTTAAGTGCAAATGACATGTTTGCTCCTATTACATAGGAGATCATCAATTGAAAAGTAATGAAAAAATAATAATTTTTCAATTTATGACAATATTTAATGTAGGAAGTTGCTGCATAAAACATTATTCAAGAAATATATAGTCAACTCACTTTTACTTCTGCTTTCTTCATTGTCTTTATCATATATCGGTCATCATTTGTCAAGTAAAAAAAGCTACCACTTTTTCCAGGAGACGAAAGTTCACGAAGTGCATCATTCCCACATATCGATAACATATAGTCAGCTGGATCCACCTTGAACAGCTTCCTCAGAGTCCTGATCAATATGAACACATACACTTCATGATATATGCTTGCCCCTTTTCATTTTGTGCATAAATAACAGTTCTCTACACATTCAAAGACTTGAAACCGAAAACTAACTATCAAGACTCATGTACTTATTACTAGAGATACTCATTCATATCGTTTTTTGGGTCCTTGTCAATTTTATATATGTTGAATCGCTAATATTTTTTTTATTTTTATTGCGAAATTAAGGCCTAAAAGATATACAAATTATATGTCATATACTAATAAGTATATTAATTAGAATAGGCATTTTTTTTTCATTTTATATTTTTACTATTTTAGAATTCGAGCATAATTACCAGTGGTTCTAACCTGAAAACAAGCGGACAATAATCCTTCCATTTAAATTCGGAAGATTGATGAGGTGGAGTATGCTTAGTTCCTTCCGGAGGAAATCTTGTCCATACTTTCTCTTTCGGATCGAAAGCTGAAGCCTTCAAATCAAGGGATGCCGCTGGAGCCGGTCTTCCTACAGAATGCCTGATTAATTTTTGTCACAAATCAATACTTAATCAATGAAAAAAATTATTAAGAACAAATATAATTGTATTTGGTAGCACTAGTTTTGCAAATAATAACTCTTTTTCATCTGTAAAATTCATTTGGAATAAAAGCAAATTAATGGGATGCTTAGGATTGTTCTTTTTCATATTATTATAAAGAAAAGACTAAAAAGTATAATAGTCTAAGTATTAAAAGTATATTTAGTCTAAGTTCAGAAGAAAAGAAAAGCAAAGCCAATTTTTTACTTGTCATATTATTATTGTAGTCATTCCAATTTACTGATGTTGCATTGGTGCTCATATCAAAGTTTATGGTTAAAGCTTACAACCTTTCCCTAATGATTAAATATGGAATTTCCAAATTATATTTTGTTGCATTGAAAGAGAGAAGATGCATTGGAGGACAAGTTTCATTAATAATATATCCAAGAGCTTATTATTAAGAAACAATACAACAAGAACAAAATAAGCAAAATTCTAAATACCTCCTAAAAAATTCTGCATAACAATTTTTTTTTCAAGAGGTCCATAGTTGAATCGAAAAAACCCATTTAAAGAAAAAAAAAAAAAAAAGAGAACAATCAAAATAGCTATGACAAAATTAAAGAAAAGGAAAGGCTTAAAGGAAATATAAAATTAAATTACCTTATTCCCAGTTGTAGATTGAGCATGAGTTCATAATTCTTATGCCCTTTGCAAATGGTCTCTCCTTGCCGCTTAACAACTTTTGGCACTTTCATTGGAAGACATCTAGGAATTCCATTTTCAACATTTAGACCTAGCAAATCAGCTTCCAAAGGTGATCTTCCATCACCAGTATCATGATCATCTCCATTTTCCCACATATTCATCTTATCAAATGCCCTCTCTATCCCGACACTTACCCTTCCATCGACAGACATCCTCCTAGGTTTCTCAGTGCTTGCACTTTTCGAGGAGTTCCATACAGCAAGCCTCTTCTGGGATGGTAAGATTGTAACCTTCTCACCAGGACAAATATGGCACTCGCATAAATCAAACCTATAGACATCCTGAGGATCCCATTCAAAAGTCCCTTCTGGGGATGATCCTGAAGGGTAATAAGTCCCATTTTGTTCACTAGGATCTTTGCTCCAATTCCCCACGTAGAAACTCCCGTCAGGCCATTTAAATGTTCCATTCCCTTTAGGAACACAATCTTCCCAATTGCCATCGTACCTGTTTCCATTGCTCCACACAAATGTCCCCTTTCCACATATCAATCCATTTCTCCATTCGCCTACATAATGGTTACCGTTTGTCCATTGATACCTTCCATATCCTTCCTGCAATCCGCGGCGCCATTCCCCGTCATACAAATCGCCGTTGGCGAAACTCTTGATCCCATGACCATGTTTCAAGTTCATAATCCAATGTCCTTTATATGTATCACCACTGGGTCCTGTATATACACCAGTCCCATCCATATATCCACTCTTGAATTCTCCTTCATAAGTAGCACCGGATGGCCAGCTAAACTTTCCCCTTCCCATAGTTTTTCCTCTGTTCCATTCTCCTACGTACATGCACCCATCTGTCCACAGATACTTCCCTTGTCCACAAGGGAAATTATCATACCATTGGCCTGTATAATAATCTCCATTGGGCAAGATTTTCTCTGCATGGTAAGGTTCTAATTGAACACTTCCATTGTTGTCATCATCATCATTATTTTCATCGTCATGGGGCACAGAGACTGCCCCAAAAATGCTATTCGCTCGTTTTTTAGCTGCCTGAGTCTTCCTTAATGTGGCTTCCCATGCCTTTATAACTCCGCTTTGTTCTTTGCTCATCTTCGTTTTCTTTTACTAATAATTTAGCCGACGCCCCTTAATATCTTTCGATCATTTTCTTTTTCATGCCCATTCTATTGTCTGGTTACATTTATGCACCGCAATCATATATGAACCTGGATTTCGAAAGTTATTGTTTCGAGATCAATCATAATCAAATAAAAAAGAAATATATCAATGTTAATCTCGAATGAAGGTGTTCTTTTTCTTTTTCTTTTTTGTTAATGTGAAGGTAGCGAAAATAGCGATTGATCCAACGAGGGCCTTTTTCTTCTCCTACCAAAACAAATGATTGTGTTTAGAGGTCAAATTTTTTTCAGTTATTTAGAGTTTTTCTATATATTTTCGTTGTGCCTACACATTATTTTCACACAAATCTTGATGTAAATGAGACATTTGGCTTAAGTTCAGTGGACAATCTATATATACACATACATATGACATTCTCTTGTTATCCTCATCTATATTTAAACCACAACATCACATGCATGAACACCATTCTCAACTTTAATCATTTTCTAAATAAAAAGCTTTGCTAAATAATTGTCAATGATTTTAAAGGTATAGTATGTGGTATTATATTTTTCCTAAAATAAAAATATATGGAAAAATATTTTAGCTACTTCAAATCATATATTATATCCAATAATTAAAAATGTAATATATATATAATTTCATAATTTCAATGTAAAATATTTAAAATATGTATGATACATTTAGGTATAATTGTCTAAATATAGATAGAATTCTCTCAAATGTATATTAGTTCTAAATTATAATAGAAATGGGAAACTAGATAAACTTTAAACTTGAAAATATAAACAGAGTAAAAAATCTCTTGTGATCCGACCAAGTTCAAATCATATTAGTTAAAGTTTAGTAAATTTTGGATACTCATACTAATAAGAGTAAGATCCACTAGTTTATTATTAAAGTTAACCTTAGTTACAAAAAAAAAAAAAAAAGGCCCCGAATATTTTTGTATATTTTAGATTAAAAAAATTTTGCCATCTATTTGAGAAATTTTAGATATTTGTTGTATAGGCTAAATACATAGCTAACCCCTGTACTTGTATTGAAAAGTTTAATGACTCCATATACTTGAGGTCTAAACTTATGCACACCTCAACTTTTAAAATTTGACCTTATAAGCACCTCCATGCTAACAATGAGGACTATTTTGACCCAATTCGTTTTTATTGACAAATTTCTTTTTAATCCTTAAATTTATATTTAAAGTTTAAAAAGGTCGAATTGATTATTGTACAAAAAAATTATTTAAACTTGTACTTTTTAGTTCAATTAACTTTATAATTTATTAATTCTTAAAGAAAAAAAACTTTATAATTTACTAAAATAATAAAAATATTATTTAAAACTTTTTATGAATAAATAAGTTATTTTAAAATAAAAATTAAAATAACTTAAATGAAACTTAAAAATATTTTAATATTTATAAAATAATTACAAATTAATATTACACAAGTAAAGTATTATGAATTCTACATTGTAAATTGTAAAAATTTAAAATTAATGATAAAATAAACAACAAAAATTGATTATAAAATGTGAAGTTTATTTTGGGAAAAGGTACAAAAACCCCCCTTATGGTTTTGCCCTAATCTCAATTAATCTCATAACATTTTTTTTAAATTCAAATGAACTCATATCGTTACCAAATTGACACAAAACACCCCTCAACTGACACTTTAACAGGTTAGTTTAATACTCATTAAAAGTTGGTCATGTGGCATATGGGGCCCACCAAATTGTGCATGAAAACATAGTAAATTAAAAAAATTGCTCATGTGGCATTTAGGGCCCACCAACTTGCACATGTAGACAAAGTAAAAAAATTATCAATTAAATGTTAAATCCCTAATGATCGCAAAGTTCCCAAATTGCAAAAATCCCCTTTTTCCCCAAATTGTGAAGAACCCTAAAGTTGCTTCAATCAAATTGAAACATCTTGAATAACCAACACTTAATCAAAACACTGAAATGGCTTTTTCATCATCTTTGATAGTAAGATCTTCTAGGCGTAATTTAATGGAGTACGATTATCCTGAACCAACAAAATATTACCATTGCAAAATAAGAGGGTGTTGTTTAAAGGCTCCTCATTGGACCTTATGGATTGAAAAAAAGTCCTGGCTGAAGATTTTACAATTGTCATTATCATGAGTTAAGTAATTTTGTAAAATTTTATTCAAAATTTTTTCTTATTGATTGGTTGGATGACAATCAATTGGAAAAAATTACAGAAGGATGGTGGCTCCAATGTAGGCTACAATTATTTTGAATGGCATGATATGCCAATGAATGAAAGGGCTAAGGAGGTGTTGAATAACTTGAAAAAAATAAAGTGATGAACTACTAATTGAAAACATGAATTTATGAATGATGAAGATTGACACTATGACTACTGATCATGAAGTTGCTGAAATTTGGTGTGAGTTAAGAAAACTGAAGAAAGCTTATATGGATTAGCATTCACAATTTCAAATTGCCCAAAAAAGGATAAAACTAGCATATGTGGTTTTTATGACGTCTTGGATTTTATTGTTGTATATATTAATAAGTAGTTAGGCAATTATGGTTTTATATTAATGGACTCAATCATTGTATTAGTTTAGTAAGATACTATTTTATTTTTGGTAAAGGATGCTGAGTAATGAAAGTTATGATGATAAATTTTGCAACTTAGTTTTGCTAAGTGTTGTACTCAACCACTCTTTTTGCTCTATAACTAAAGTTATGTAATGTTACAATACAAGCAGCTTCTGAGATATAACTGTGATGTTTTTGAATAGCAATTTAGTTTTGTAAATAAATTTCTACCAAGCATGGATTATTAATGAAAAATAATAAGAACAAGAGATAGTGACATAGTTAAAACTGTAAAATATATGTTATATTTATGCATATTACACTGTACACATGTCTTTGAAAAGAGTTTTAGTTCCAAGGGTAAACAAAAAAAATGTAAAAAAAAAAATTTCCTATTCAGGATAGGTGCATATATCCCCAGTAAGAAATATGTCGTTTGAA
The DNA here is from genome assembly GCA_947683625.1 of Mallotus nudiflorus. NCBI lineage: Eukaryota > Viridiplantae > Streptophyta > Magnoliopsida > Malpighiales > Euphorbiaceae > Mallotus > Mallotus nudiflorus. The sequence continues at coordinate 962,198 of CANTUR010000238.1, forward strand.
TTGTCTCATAAAAATAGTATTAGCAAAAAATACATCATTTGCACCATCATTTTGTAAATCACACAAAAAAATCATCCATTTAGCATTAATTTCCAAAAGTATTTAACTGATCTTCTACTGCTTTCTAGTCTCCATTTGTTGCCTTTTCCTAATCAGGTGATCCGTTTACTCTTATAGCTGTGTTGAAGTTATTGAAGGGCCTCCATTCCATTGTAAACCTAAAGCTGTGAAAGGAAGATTTGTGGTATAACTCACAGTCAATCCATCTCCAATGAAGTTGATCTTTCTTATACAATGTGGTACATAAGAATGACTTTTGCTTCTCCTAAATTGTCTTACATTAGGAATAGGAAATCTTAAATTAGGATCAACTTGGTATGAAACACTTTCCTTTTGAGATCCTGTTGCAATTACCCTCTTCGTTGCCAATCCAAGCTTAAAAAATACAAAAATCATATCAATGAGCTCCCATACCACTTAAATTAAGCATCAACTTCATCATAACACAAAAAGAATGATTTCTTAAATTATGCATATTACACACAAAAATTTATTCAAAAAATTCTTAACTTTTATATTTAAAACTATTCTTCCACTTGTGACATCAACATAGTAGTCATGTCCTCATTCACTCTGCCTTATTGCATTATTGCCTCGTTGACTCTGCCTTTAATTTCCAATTCTTGCATTGTTGGTGGTATTATTTTGTTGACAAGAGCCCACACTTGGTAATCATAATTGAAGTTTTCTACAATGTACACCTCCCCATCAAGGTACTTAATGTTAGGATGGAAAATCCCTCTACCCGCATAGTGAAAATGGATATTCACAAGGTTGGACATGTTGCAAACAAAACAAATGCAATGTATATATATATATATATATTTATTTATTTATTTATTTATTTATCATTATTAAACTATATAGAACAAGCCATCTTTTGAAATCAAACATGCATGCATAAAAAAAAAAGCAAATGTTGCCTAAAATTAAAACATGCAGGTCCCCTACCATTAGGACCACTTCAGATGCATGTCAGCATAAAAACAAAACTTTTTTCCTCATTTGTTGTCCATTTCTGTTAACACTTACTAAACAACATAAAAAGTTATCCATGCATGACAAATAATGTTTTTCCTAACCCAACAACAACACATACAAGCATAAATTTCAGTCGAACAATATATTTTTTATTTCAAAAGATTCAACATAAATATTCATTTGTTACCTTCAATGCTCAAACTCCGTCTAGCTTTTGCCTTCAAGACCCTTTACCAATACTTGTATCTTGTCGATTTTAGGAATATAACAATATGGGAATTTTTTTCATCAATGACTTCTCTATTTTGCATTTTGGGAATTTTGGCTATTAGGGATTTTGCGAATCAAGATTTTGGCTGTTAGGGATTAGGGATTTCTCGCTTTAGGGATTAGATTTACTTATAGTTATTAACTTTAATCACATTTTTTTCCTTATGGGTCCTAGATGACATATGAGCAATTTTTTTTTTAATTTACTTTGTATGCATGTACAATTTAGTGGATTCCATATGCCACATGACCAACTTTTAATGGGTATTAAATTGACTTGTTAACGGTGTCAATTGGAGGGATGTTTTATGTCAATTTAATAACGATATAGGTTCATTTGAACCTTGAAAAACGTTATGGGGGATAATTGACATTAGGGCAAAACCATAAGGGAATTTTTGTACCTTTTCCCTTTTATTTTAATATCAAAACAACATTATTCAAAACTATATGTATAAGTAATATATGTTTAAATTTTAATTGAAATAAGTGAATATTAAAAAGTTATATTGAAAATTTGAGACTCAAATTAATTATTTAAATAAAAGTGCTTTTAAATTTTAAATTTCTCTTAATTATAATAATCTAAAAAATGAGAAATATTAATTTATAATTTTTATTCTAAGTAACAATTAATAACTCTAAATGATTTTAAAATGTTTTAATATAAAGTTATAAATAATGTAAATCATATTTTTATCTATCATTTGATTGACAATTTATTTTGTTATTTACTTATGTAGAATTAATATATCTCATATTAAACTATTTATAATAAAATAATTTTTATTTATTTATACTTTTAAATTATAGCTATAAATAACAAAATAAAAGTAATAGTATTTGAAGACTACATTATTTTTATAAATATTATAAACTTTATATTTTAAATTCTAAAATTTTAAAAATGAAGTAAATAATCAATGAAATTATTTATAAAGATATAAGTTTTATTTAATACATCATAAGCTGTCATTGTCTTCACAAATCACCCGAAATTAACTTTTTAGATTAATTATTCCAAATCTTTTTACACTATGGCCAATTCATTCAATTTTTTCACTAAATAAAAAATGTGTTTTGCACTTGCTTTAATAATAATAATAATAATAATAATAGTACATTGTTAATATATTTTTACTAATTTAAAATAACTAATGTTTAACAAAAAAAATCAATTAGAAGATATATATGAGGGGCAAATTAACTCTTAAACAAATAATTTTATCATTAAAAGTAATGTGATATTAATATTTTATAGTAAAATAATATTGATGTTAGTTGGTAGGAATAGTAAAGTGTTGAAGTCAAATATCATGTGCTTCCTTATGCTCTCTAATGAAATTTTCTTAATATCTTCCCACATATGCCTCCAGCCATAATTTTCATATTAATTTTGCCAATTTCATGGGAATGGGATAACTAGTGCCCCTACTCCTTTTCTTTTTCTTTTCTAGCTTAGTTTTAATTTGTCTCAATAAGCTTTACTATATCATATCCTATGACATAATTATAGCCAAGTTTGTGCTCTAAAGCTTTCGGATGCTCCTACCCTTCCAACTAAAAGTGGGATACTATTTGGTAAACATGGAATATACACTAACTAACATTGGATGAACTGAATTTCTCAACATAACAAGCCGATGTCCAAATTTTGGATCTCCCCTTAATCCAAATCACAAGGCAGAATGCTAAAAATACGTCCAGGAATTCTCTGATGGTTTTATCATAGTAAGAGCGGGATCTAATTATGAGTATTCAATTTTTATTGGATCTTAGGATTCATGAATAAGAGAGACAGAACTGATCAATGCCAATGAGTTCTTTTTCAAAATAAAAACTTCGTTTAAATGTGCTATGTGGTTTTTTAGGTCATGCAACCTAGAACTGTAAATTGTTTAAAATTGAAAATGAGACCTCTCATACAGTTGACAACACAATCTAGCATGTGGGCCCTAGATCAAAGCTTCATCATCGAAGAAGTTACCATCAGCTGTAACTTGGATTTGGGTTATTTACACTCATGTACTTCACTTATTATCTTTTTCTACTCTCATCTTAAAAAAATTAATTATGTATATAAAATTTTTTTATTTTTAATTTTAGTAATGGTAATTTTATATTTGTCAATTTTTTTATAAAATTGATGTCAAAATACTGACATAAATAAATAAGAAAATGATAATATGATAAAATTATTTTCAATGATAAACTAGAGACTATACCATGTGAGGTATTTAATTTACAAAGTAAAATTTGACAAGGACCCAAATGACCTTTGACTCATTATTGAAAATAATTTGGGTATATCAACATCTTTTTATTTGTCCACATTAGCGTTTCAGTGTTAATTTCATCAAAAATCGACGAATGAAAAATTATCATTATTGAAATTAAAAATTAGAGATTTTTATGTACCAAATTAATTTTTTAGAACGATGGTAAAAAAAAGATAATAAATTAAGAACTGTAAATGTAAATAATCCTGGGATTTAAATGACTTTACATGCCACAAATTTGTTGCCATCTATATAAAATATATAAAAGTTAAGTACACAAATTTTACCACTTAGGATAAGTTTTACCATGTGTCAATTTTACTTCTAACTATATTTTTTAAAAATTTTTGTATTTTATTTTATTTTCATTTCATAAAATATTAATAAACATTAATTTTTGACTATCAATTTTGTATGTTTTATGACTTTTCATATTTCTAATTTTATTTATGTTAATTTTGAGAATTTTAATTTTTATATTTTCACTTTACAACATATTACGAGTATTAAGCATTAATTTTTGAGTATTAATTTTGTATGGTCTGTGACTTTTCCTATTTCTAATTATATTTATTTTAATTTTTAGAATTTTAATTTTTATATTTTCACTTTACAACATATATATCTATATATATTTCAAATTATATTTACTTTAGTTTTTCAAAATTTTAAAATCAACTGCATAATATTTTTAAATTTTTACCATTTCAAAAGCAAACTTTGCATTTATAGTGATTCTACTTCTTTCTATTTAATTTTTATATTTAATTTTATTTTTATTTCATAAATTTTGTCTCTAACCTATACCTTTTCAATTGCCTTGGAAAACTAAAAGGTTTGCACCTTTTAAAGTAATTTGAAAATTTAAAGAGTTCTAAATCATTAATTATTATTTTTTATTTCATTTTATAAATTTTACCTCTAACATATATCTTTTCAATGTCCTTAAAAAAGTAAAAACTCTCCATCTTTTAAATTATCTTAAAATTTAAAGAGTTTTTTTTTAATAAATTTTTTTTAATCATTAATTATTACAATTAATTTTTATTTTTTCCTTAAGTTATATATTATTTTTGACTTTTTGCATACTTTCTCATGTATTTATAGATACTATTATATTTAGACACATCACAAAACGAAGTGAATTCAAAGTAAGGAAATACCTTATTTGAGAGCGCTCTTTCCATTCAGACTGAAATATTGGTAAGAGAGGAAAACAATTGCCCAAAATTTCTCATTCCAAGCCATCCTGTTCACTATCCAACTACGTTTAGTTTCAGATTATTTTCACTTTTCTCTCTTAATCTATAAAGAATAGACATGAGGATTATAAAATTTTTTAAAGATTTTTTTATTATTATGCTCTAATTACATAGGTAAAACTTTTATTATTTTTATTTTCTTTATGTTAGTTTTTTATTAGCAATTTTTATCGATGCATGTACACTTTATATTAAGTTATATTTTTATTTTTTGAAATTTTATATTTCCTTTTCATATTTTAATGGATTGAGTTTAAAATAATAATTTTGAGTTCATACCCATAGTTCATAAAAAGTAATAATAAATATGCTAAATTATTTCAATAAAAAATATTTAAATAATTCACTACATTTAAGAAAAAGAAACTAAAAAACAAACCTTACAATTATTATGATAATCTTAACTTTTCTATATTTTTATCGTTATTAATTAATATAAATAATTTTTTACAGTGCAAAAATATACATTTTTTTATTATAATTAGTTGTAAATTTGGTGGATATAGAGATTATAAATTAATTTAATATATATTATTTTATTTAATTAAAAATTTCCATCTAATTTTATTCATTTTTTTTATAATAATGTTTTAAAAACTTATAATAAATATCCCTAATACATTTAGCATGACTTACACTTTGTTGACCTTAACAATAATTAATCTTAATTTTAATCAAAACAAATTTAATTTTGAACATTTAATTTGTTCGTTTAAGTGTGTATAAGTTACAACTCGATTAGAAGTTAAAATAAAGTATGATTATCTTGAGCTGATTCGACTTCTGAGATTCAAGGAGACTTTTGACATTCTTAGAATTTTATAATGAGAAAGTTATCTTCTTCACATTTGAAGTAGACATTTTGAGTTTTTTTAATTGGGTTTTCTTGTCAAAATCTAAGTTCATTTGGGTATGCAAATATTAAGTCAAAATCCACGCATGTTGTTGCCATTTCAGGTTGCATAACTCTTAGTGTTTTAGACATATCTTGAGTTACAGATGTCTAATTGAGATGATTAAAATTGATATGGAAAGATAGTCAAATATATATAACTTTGATGAAGAAAGTTTGAGCAAATTCAAAAGTTTTTAATATAAAATTACGGGTTCAACTTGCGTATAATTGTTTGATAGTAGTTTACATTTTAGGTTGCACAACTCTTAGTATTTTGGACAAAGCTAGAGCTATAGATGTCTAATTGAGATGATTTAAATTGATATGGAAAGATAAGTTAAATATTTACAAATTTTATGAAGAAAGTTTGGGCAAATTCAAACGTCTTCAATATAAAATCACGGGTTCAACCTGTGCATAGCTGTCTGACAATAGTCTGCATTTTAAATTGCACAACTCTTAGTATTTTACAGATATCTTGAGATACAGAAGTCCAATTGAGGTGATTCAAAATTATATGGAACGCTAAGTCAAATATCTACAACTCTTATGAGGAAAGTATGAGCAAAATCAAATTTCATCAGTAGCCAATTATGATTTTAATCCATGCATAGCTGTCTGATAGCATCACCTTCAATAATTCAAAATTATTAACATTGAATTCAAAATATAGATGTTGAACACATTATTTACACCTTCAACAACTATATTTTTGAGTGTTTATCTATATAAACACCTTAAGAGCTCAATGAAAGTTGAGAAAACTTGTTATCATTCACTCTTTCTTAAGTTTTCAATTAAGCTCTTAAATTCTCTTAAATAATTCTTTATTTGTATAAATCTTATAAGACTTGGTTGTGTGTTAGAAATAAAATTTCTCTTCATTTTAAATCTTGGGATAGATTAAAAGGGAAGTGAGATTTATTTTTAAGGAATTGGTTTAAGTGTTGTCCATTGAAACACTTACGATTTGGTTTTTTGAGTGAGCCTTGAAAACTCATGTTGTAAGGTTGTAAGAGTGAGCCATAAAACTCTTGTGTAATCTCAATCTTGTGAATAAGATTATGGGTAATTGAAAATCCTAACTTAGGGATAAATTAGGTGGAGACGTAGGATTATTATTGAATCCGAACTGCTTAAATCTTTGAGTTCTTCATTCTTCCTTCTCAACTTCTATTCAATTCTTATAGAAAATTCTTTTAATTTCTCATTTTTATTTGATAGTCCTATTCACCCCCCTCTAGGACTCTTTTGAATTGGTACCAGAGCTTGAATTCTAAGTACTTCATTGTTAGAATACAAGATTGTGGGGAGTAAATCACAAAACATCTATTCTCTTATACCATTCTTTGATGGTAATGACAATCCACATTGGAAATTCAAAATGGAATTATATCTTGATTATAATTCCATCAAACTTTAGGACATTGTCCTAAGAGGTTGGGAACCACCTACAATTATCATTGATGGTATGGTAACTACTTTTACAAGAAGTTAATGGAGTATTGATCAAAAGGAAAAAAATCACAAAAATAAAAAAGCTATGATTAATTTAGTCTCTTTAATGATAAGAGAAGAAGGAGGCAAGCTTCAACATTGTATGCCGGCCAAAGAAATATAGGAGACTTTAAAAAATCACTATGAAGGCAACATTCAAGTAAGAAGTAAAAAGGTTTAACTTCATATGTATGAATATGAACTCTTCAAAATGAAGCCTCATGAATCAATCACAGAGATCACAAATCATCTCAATGCTCTCCTCACAACCCTAAAGAAACTTGGAAAACATTTCTCTAAGGAAGAGGTAAACAACAAGATTATAAGAATCCTACCTAAGAAGGATTGGGAATCTCATGTTACTTTAATTAAAGAAACTCAAGAGCTCTCCACTCTATCAACTGATATGCTCATTGGTAAGCTCTTAACATATGAGCTCATTGTCAAGTAAGGAGGTGAAGAAAAAAAAGAAAAATAAGAAAAGAAAAAGAGCATTGCTCTAAAAGCTCTTCAAGAAGATATTGAAAAGGAAAGCATCAAAGATTTTAGTGATAAAGATGGTGACATTGCCAAATTCACTAAGAACTTTAAGAAGTTTTTGAGAAAGAAAAACTTCTTAAGAATAAGGGACTTCAACAAGAAGTTTGAATGAGATAGGAAGAAGAAAACTAAGGAGCTTACTTATTATGAATGTAAGAAACCAGGACACATAAGAAGTGAGTGTCCCAAACTCAAATTCAAGAACAAGGGAGCAAAAGATAAGAAAAAGACATTCAAAACTACTTGGTATGATTCCTCTGAATCTGAAGAGGAAAAGGAACAACCAATCTATGCTTTATGGCCTTTAAAAATGAAAATGAGGTACAATATACTTCTTATTCTTCCTTTGATGATTTTGATAATTATTGTGATGTTGATGATAATGATGATGGTGAGAGGTCTATTATAAGTAAATTACTTGTTAAATGCAAAAGTTTATTATCTAAGAAGAAAAATTATATGCATGAATTAGGTAGCTTAAATAAAGAATTAGAAAATTTTAAAATTAATTTTGCTAAACTTGTTGAATCAAATGAAAAACTTATTAGTGATGCAAAATCTTCTAATTCTTTGGAAGATCAACTTAAGGAAGTAAATGATGAAAATTATAAGCTTTCTAAGGAGGTTTTAGAATTAAAGAATTCAATTGCTAAACTTAAAAGAGGAAAAAAACTTTAGATAGTCTTATTGACTCTCAAAAATTTCATAGAGATACCTATGTAATTGGATATAAAAATGAAATATCTTCATCATATTCATCACATATTAATTTTGTAAAAGCTTCACATTATTCCACTCCTTTAACCTTTAAATCAAATAAGGCTCAAGCTTTCAAAGCTAAATGATCTCATGTGTTAAATAGTAAGGGAAAGTCTCATAAGATTCATCCTTTATTAACATAAAGAGGTAAGGCTCAAACTAGAGCACCTAAACCTAAGCATGCTTATATGTACATTAGACACAATTATAATAGGCATGCTACACAATATGATGCACATAAACATGTTGTACAAAATTATCGAAATACACATCACCATCGCCAATGCATGTCTCACTTAATGACACAAAGCAATATAAGATACACACAACACTAAAGGCATGTTGCACATACTAGGAAAGAATTTCATCCTAGGAGGAATAAATTCAAAAATATTGTATGTTCTTATTACATGATTAAAGGACATACTAACAATGTGTGCTTTTATAGAAGACTACATATAAATTTACTTCCTATGGATTATCTTAAAACTAACCAACCTAGACCAAGAAAGGTTTGGGTCCAAAAGAACACTTAAGTTGTTTTGTGTAAATATGTTTAAAATCCATAAGAATAAAAAGCAAGTGGTATCTCAATAGTGGATGTTCAAGGCACATGATGGGAGACAAAGAGCAATTCAATAAACTTGATGCTAAAGATGGAGGACACGTTACTTTCAGAGATAATGCAAAGGAAAAAATTATTGGCATTGGAGAAATAGATAATCCTCAATCCTCATCCATACATCATGTGTTGTTTGTTGATGGTATTAAACATAATTTGCTTAGTATAAGTCAATTATGTGATATGAAAAATAAAGTAACTTTCTATCTTAAAAATTGCTTTGTTAGTAGTCTTAATGAAAATAAAATTATTTTTAATGGTGAAAGAGTTGATAATGTTTATGTAATTGATTTAAATAAAATTGATAATAATGACATAAAATGCTTAATGTTTATCTCCCATGACATATGGACATGGCACAGAAGGTTAGGACATGTAAATTTTGAGCTTTTAAATGATCTTTGTAAACATGAACTTGTGATTGATTTACCTAATCTTGAATTCTCTAAGGATAAACCTTGTGATGCTTGCCAATAGGAAAAAAAATCCAAGTCCTTATTTAAGCTAAAAAAAAGTAGTGTCCACCTCTAAGCCACTTGAATTTATACATATGAATTTATTTGGACTAACAAGAGTTGCTAGTCTCAATGGAATGCCCTATGCATATATATTGGTTGATGATTACTCTAGATTTACATGGGTATGTTTCCTTGCTCATAAGAATGGTACATTTAAAGGTTTTGAAAAGTTTGCAAAAAGAGTTCAAAAAGAAAAAAGGCTTTTATATTTCTTCTATTGGAAGTGATTATGGAAATGAATTTAAAAATAAATTTTTCAAAAACTATTGTAATGAAAATGGTATTTCTTATACATTTTCATCTCCTAGAACTCCTAAACAAAATGGGGTAGTTGAAAGGAAAAATAAAACTCTAATGGAAATGGCTAGAACAATACTTCATGAGTATAATTTGCTCTATACTTTTGGGCAGAAGCTGTTAACACATCTTGTTATATTTTAAACCAAGTTTTTAAAAGGCTAATTTTAAATAAAACATCTTATGAGCTATGGAACAATAGAAAACTTAAAATCTTATATCTAAGATTATTTGGATGCAAGTGCTTTATATTAAACACTAAGGACAATCTTGGAAAATTTGATTCTAAAGCTGATAAAGGAATTTTCCTAGGCTATTCTATTTCTAGTAAAGCATATAAGGTCTTTAATAAGAGAACTATAGTAGTTGAAGAGTCATTGCATATGGTATTTAATGAATTAAACTCACTTGATCTTAGAAAGGATGTTTGTAGTGTTGATGATCTTATAGGTGACAGTGTGATTGTGGAAACACAAGAAGAAAATGCTAGTAAGCCTTTGGAACTTAAAGATCCAAGCAAGGAGGAAAATGAGGAGACATCTCAACCTTCCTTAAAGGATGAACTTCTAAAGGTTTAGTAATTCAAGAAAGCTCACCCTCAAGACCTCATTATAGGTGACACTACAAAATGGGTAACTACTAGATCTTAGTTAAAGTCTATTGTTAATTTAGCCTTCATTTCTCAAATTGAACCCAAAAATATTTATGATGCTTTATGTAATTAATTTTAGGTGCTTGCTATACAAGAAGAGTTAAATCAATTTGAGAGGAACAAGGTTTGGAACGTAGTTCCTAAACCTAAACATCATCCTATTATAGACACCAAATGGGTATTTAGAAATAAGATGAATGAACAAGATGTCATAACTAGGAACAAAGGTAGACTAGTAGCTAAAAGTTATAATCAAGAGGAAGGCATTGATTATGATGAAACCATTGCCCCTGTTACAAGGTTAGAAGCTATTAGGATGCTACTTGTATTTACATCATTCATGGATTTTAAACTTTATTAAATGGATGTTAAAAGTGCATTTTTTAAATGGTTTTATTGAAGAAGAGGTGTATATTGAACAACCTTCAGGTTTTGAAAGCTTTGTTTTTCCAAATCATGTATTCAAAATTTCTAAGGCATTATATGGATTGAAACAAGCTCCTAGAGCTTGGTATGAAAGATTGAGCAACTTCTTATTAGAGGAAGGTTTCTTTAAAGAAAAAGTTGATACAAATCTTTTCATAAAGAAATCCAAGCATAATTAATTAATTATTCAAATATATGTTGATGACATTATATTCAGTGCTATTAACCGTTGCTTAAGTGAGGAATTCTTTAATTTAATGCAAGGAGAATTTGAGATGAGTATGATGGGTGAACTCATTCTTTCTTGGACTACAAATTAAGCAATGCAAAAGTGAGATTTTTATCAATCAAACCAAGTGTGCGAGAGACGTTCTCAAGAGGTTTGACATGGACGGAGCTAAGATAAGTAAAACTCCAATGAGCCCCACAACTAAACTTAACAAATATGAGAATGGCAAACCGATTGATGAAAAGTGATTTAGAGGTATGATCAGATCTCTTTTTTATTTAACTGTTAGTAAACCCAATATTATGTTTGCTACTTGCTTGTGTGCTAGATTTCAATCAAGTCCTAGAGTCTCATTTGAATGCTATCAAAAGAATTTTCAAATATCTTTGTGGTACAATGAATTTAGGACTTTAGTATCGTAGTAGTTCATCCTTTGACTTGGTTAGTTATTCTGATGCAGACTTTGCCGGTAGTTTACTAGATAGAAAAAGCACTTCTGGAACTTGTCAAGTTTTAGGACAATGTTTAGTTTCTTGGTTTAGAAAGAAATAAGTTTTAGTTTCCTTGTCCATTGCTGAAGCTTAATATAGTATAGCAAGTCTTTGTTGTTCATAAGTTTTGTGACAAAAATAATAGTTGTTAGACTATGGTGTAAAACTTGATCACATTCTAATCAAATGTGACAATACAAGTGCTATCAACTTTAGCAAAAATTTCATTCAGCTTTTTAGAACTAAGCATATAGACATTAGACATCATTTCTTGTATGATCATGTTCAAATTAGTGATATTTTACTTGAATTTGTTGATACAAATAATCAACTTGTAGATATCTTCACCAAATCTCTTAATGAAGAGAGATTAAATTTCATTAAGCATGAACTAGGAATGATTGATGGTTCTATTTGATCTTGATTTTATGTTTAATTGATAGTTGAACTGTTTTCATATGAAATCATGTTGTGCTTATTGATCATTTTAATTGATAAATATTTTGATTGTGATCTTAAATTTTTTTTGGTCTTCAGCTTATATTTACTTTATTATTTTAAATTTTCTTTTTCATTTTGTCAAAGGAGGAGAAATAATTTGAGTTTAGATGTGTACCTAGTTAATTTTTTTAAACATGTGTACTTAGTTTGTTTTTAATTTTAAAACTCCCTTAAAAAATGTGTTTACATTAGTGACATATTATATTTTTGTTTGATATAGGTGGAGAAAATTTGTTTAAATTTTTGCATGCATATTAACATTATGGCTAATTTTGTCATATGTGACAAAAGACCTTATTTTGCTTACTTTATTATGTATGACATAAATTTTATAAAGATTTTGAGTATCTTTGTTTTTATTTTCCCTTTATATCTCTCTATTTTCATTTTGATTTTGACAAAGGGTGAGAAATATATTTGAGTTTGTTATTTGTTACTATACATGTGTATAATATTTTATTAGTGTGTTTATACATCCATAATTCATGTATAATTTCTTCTTAGGAATTGTTTTTATCTTTGATAAGACATGCATTACTATACATGTGTATAATATTCTTCTTAGGAATTATTTTTATCTTTGATAAGACATACATTACTATGCATGTATATAATATTTTATTATTGTGTTTATACATGCATTATTCATGTATAATTTCTTCTTAAAAATTGTTTTTATCTTTGATAAGGCATTAATATCTTCTTAGAAATTATTTTGATTTTTGATAAGGTATGAATATTTTTACAAAGATTTAGTGTATCTTTTGTAATACCCTATATATTACTTAAATAAAAGGGGTATTTTTTTTATTAAATCATATTAGTAATAAATATTTCTTCATCATATTATATTTTATTTATGCTTATATTATTTTAGGGCCGTTAATATATGTGAGTATTATTTAATTATTGTTTAAACTTTCATTGCCTATCTTATTGTTATTATTATTATTATTATTATTATTATTATTATTATTATTATTATTATTATTATTATTATTATTATTATTATTAAATTATATTGAATATTAAGTCTATATGGGTGTTTATAACCAAATGTATATAATATATATATATATATATATATATATATATATATATATATATATGTATATACATACACTAATACTCACTTAGACACCCAAGTATGTATAATAAATATATTATATATATATACATATATTACTAGTTTATAATATAGTATATATATATATATATATATATATATATATATATATATATATATTTAGGAAGAAGAAAACAGAGACCGAGCTCGTCCCCCTCTCCTCACCGCGCGACGCCCTCAACTGCCACCATCACTGCGCCTCCCCCATCTCCGACCACCATCTGCTGCTTCCTCCTCCTTCTCCCTTACCTTTGGTCGCCTGCAGAGTCGCCAGAAACCGCTGGAAGGGAAGAAGTCGAGAGTTGCTCCAAAAATCGCCCAAGCTTCGTCCGGCCACCATTTCCCTTCATTCTGGTGCCAATCTCCTCCCCTTGCACCGAGCATATCAGAGCAGAAGTTGTGAGATCGAGGTAGATGCGTGGTCGTCAGCCTTCGCATACATCTTGTAAGTCAATAGAACGATCTGTGCGTGTGTTTATTTAAAGAATGCATGCGCTCGTATTTTTATTATATTGATTATATGATTTATTTAATTTAATGTTGTTATTTAAGATTTAAATGCATTTTATTTATTTAAAAATCGATTTTAAGAAATTTTGGTAGAACGAGCTACCTGGTGGGCTTTACTAGGACTATGTGCACATGGTAGAGATTGAGAGATGGATCCGATAATTGTATGATTGATGAATGTTAAACTGGGACGGGTGCCTCGGTGGAAGCCTTTGCTCTCGGGGATCGCCAATGATTGTAAGGTTGATAATGGACTGGGATGGGTGCCTCAGTTGAAGCCTTTGCTCTCGGGGACTGCCAGAGCCATATTTTTGGATTAAGTGAATGACTACGACTTGGTGCCTCGGTTGATGCTTTTGCTCTCGGGGACCGATAGTCTAGTTGGATTAAGTGGGCCCGGTTGGCCATTTAGATTTTGGGTTTAGGGTTCTACCGAGATTTTTTTCAAAAGCTATATTTATACATTATAAGTTATTTTCACTACAAGTATATATATAGTTTTCAAAAAGGTTTTCAAACCATACAACTCTTTTTATTGGCTTACTTAGTAAGGTCTGATTCCCCTCAATTTACTTTTTTTTCAGGAGCTTGGGAGTTCGACCTCAAATTACCTCCGCGCTGGGTTTCTTCTTCACCGGCTATTTTATATAGGTCATTGTAAGTTGTACTGTGTGTTAATCTAGGTTGCTGCAGTAGTATCTATATTAAAGATTTGTATGGTTTAAACATAATTATGTAATATATTTATGTAAACCACGCTTATGCATAAGATTTAAATTCGATTTATAATGTGAGACGTTGAAGCACATTTTATTTAAGCAGTTGAATTTGTGTATTTTGAGAAAAATCAGTTTGATAATGTGTTCTATTTTAAAATAAAGTTTTAAATTGTAAGGAGTTGTTTATCTTTTCTTTAAGGCTTACTACGGGTTTCGGGGGCCTTATGCCTTCCCATTCCTTAGTGCCGGTTACGTGCCCTCGGGTTCGGGTCGTGACAAAGTTGGTATCAGAGCATAAGTTCGATTAATTGTCTATGTGTGTCTTTCTATGTAACTACTGCAGCTTTAGGGTTGATAATTGTCTTTGGGATGTTCATGTTTCTAATTTCGCGTTGCTTTAAATATTCTTACCCCGTTTTGAATTCGATTTTCCTTGTCTTCTTTTCAGTATGAGGCGTGTGCATACCGACCCAGATGTTGATCCGACCCTTAGGTTTGATGAGCAGTCTGTGCATGATGAGGCTCCCCTTCCTGCTCCACGTCGTAGGGGCAGAGGTAGAGGTAGAGGTAGAGGTCGAGCTAGGGTAGCTACAACTGAGATTCCTGATCAGCAGCCAGTCGAGCCCGAAGCCCCAGCTGTTGACCCCACAACCTTTGCAGCTGGACTGGCAGGGATTAATCAAGGTCTAGCAGCATTGAATCAGGCGATGCCCCTTGTACAACAGATGCTACAGCAGAGGAACCAGGGGATGTCAGACACTGAAGCAGCCCTTCTTTACTCTCGGATCGGTAGAGTTTCTTTTGACGGTACGGGTGATGCCTTAGACTTCATTAATGCGATTGAGGCACGCACCAGGATGGGACACACGGATTATCAGAGAATTATGATTATGGAGTTGTCGATTCAGGCAGTCGCTCAGGACTGGTTTATGCAGTCGATTCAGCTATCGATGCACAAGTTGACTTGGCTAGAATTTAAAGATCGCTTTTTGAGATTTTTCTGTCCTCCAGCCACCAGAGATGCCTACAGGTGGCAATTACTCCACATCACTAGAGGTGATAGGTCAGTGGAGGACTATACCAGAGAGTTTAATAGGCTGTCCCGACATGCATAAGATATCAAGAGGGACCCTTACATAGCAATGGAGCTGTATGTTACCGGATTGGGACCCACTTTTACTGGTATGCGTACCGAGGACCGTACCCTAGAAAGTGTGATTGAGGAGGCCTATTTGATTGACAGGCGACATATCCGCCAGGGCACCATGATAGATCCTTATATGGTCGAGGGCAGTGGATATGGTATAGCTCTCGGATACTAGCAGCCAGCATTTCACATCGGTAGTTCGAGTCAGCAGGCTGCGGGTAGTTCTCAGCAGAGTGGTAGGAGGTCCAAGACTCACCGAGTTGGTCGACATGGATATGCCTCAAATAGGAGAACCGGCAGGAATCACAGATTTGGTGCAGGAGTTAGTAGTAGCAGTAGTGGGCAGAGTTCAGGGCAGAGTAGTTCTGGGTCTGGAGCCAGTGCTTGCATGAGTTATGGACGATTTCATCAGGGCCTGTGTCATATGTTGTCGGGCGCTTGTTTTAGATGTGGGCAGGTTGGACATCTTGCCAGAGCTTGTCCCCACTCCGGATACCAGCCACAGTACGTTCAGGGTTCATCTTCATAAGTGGCTCAGCCCTACTATCCAATGCCTCAGCAGTATCGAGCACCCATACAGCCACAGTAGAGACCGCCTCAGCCTATGAGTCAGCAGGGTCGAGGTTCAGTTGGTAGACCTAGCGAACATGGTTTTGCATAGCTTTCCACTTCTCAGCAGGCAGGTCGTGGTCAGGCTCGAGTGTTCACTTTGACACCACAGGATGCTCAGACTTCGAATGCAGTGGTAGCAGGTATTCTCTCAGTCTGTGCATGCGATGCTAGAGTGTTGTTTGATCCCGATGCTTCACATTCCTTCATTTCTCCTGTGTTCACTTCGAGAATCGAGTGGCATCCTTCTAGGTTATCCTTTCCTCTATCTATTTCGACTCCTCTTAGTGATGAGTTGGAGACAGATGTCTTCTTTCCTTTGTGCCTAGTGATAGTTGATGGTAGAGAACTATTGGCGGACTTAGTATTGCTCGATGTACTGGAGTTCGATGTTATTTTGGGTATGGATTGGTTGTCGAGGTATTATGCCTTTGTGAATTGTAGAGAGAAAGAAGTGGTGTTCAGAATTCCAGATGAAGAAGAATTTTGTTTCAAAGGTGAAAAGAGCTCCATGCCTCATAATCTCATTTCTGCCATTACAGCCCGGAAGATGCTTAGAAGGGGTTGTCAGGGGTACTTGGCAGTGGTAAGAGATGTTGAGAAGGAGAATGTGGCAATTGAGCAAGTGCCAGTAGTGCATGAATTTCTGGATGTCTTTCCTGAAGAATTACCAGGATTACCACTAGACAGAGAGATAGAGTTTTGTATCGATGTCATACCTGGTACGAATCCTATTTCTATGCCACCCTACAGAATGGCACCAGCTGAACTGCAGGAGCTGAAAGAGAAGTTGCAAGAGTTGCTTGATAAGGGTTTCATCAGACCCAGTACATCGCCTTGGGGTGCTCCGGTGTTATTAGTAAAGAAGAAGGATGGTAGCCTTCGCCTTTGTATCGACTACAGGCAGTTGAATAAAGTCACCATCAAGAACAAGTACCCACTTCCGAGGATTGATGATCTGTTTGATCAACTTCAAGGTGCTACATGCTTCTCTAAAATAGACTTGAGATCTGGGTATCATCAGTTGAGAATCAGAAGAGGTGATGAGCCCAAGACAGCCTTTCGAACAAGATATGGCCATTATGAGTTTTTAGTAATGTCCTTTGGGTTGACTAATGCTCCAGCAGCCTTTATGGACTTGATGAATCGGGTATTCAGGCCATACTTGGATCGGTTTATGATAGTTTTCATTGACGATATCTTGGTTTATTCCAAGAGTGAGGCTGAGCATGTGATGCATCTGAGAAGGGTACTTCAGACTTTAAGGGAGCACAGGTTGTAGGCCAAATTCTCAAAGTGTGAGTTCTGGTTATATCAAGTGGCATTTCTAGGCCACGTGATTTCTAGAGATGGCATACAGGTGGACCCCAAGAAGATAGAGGCTATTACAAAGTGGCCGAGGCCGACTACAGTTAGGGAAGTACGGAGTTTCCTGGGTCTAGCAGGCTATTTCAGAAGATTTGTGAAGGACTTCTCTAGAATTACTGCACCTTTGACAAGGTTGACCCAAAAGAATGCTAAGTTTGTATGGACAGACAAATGTGAAGAGCACTTTCAATTGTTGAAGAACTTGTTGACGTCGGCACCAATTCTAACTTTACCCTCTGGGAATGAAGGTTATACAGTGTATTGTGACGCTTCCAGAGTAGGATTGGGCTATGTGTTAATGCAAAATGGCCAAGTGATTGCTTATGCTTCGAGGCAGTTGAAGAAGCACGAGCAGAACTATCCTACTCATGACTTAGAGATGGCAGCCGTGGTGTTTGCTTTGAAAATATAGAGGCATTACTTGTACGGAGTGACGTGTGAGATATACACAAATCACAAGAGCTTAAAATATATTTTCTAGCAGAGGGACTTGAATCTGAGGCGGAGGAGATGGATGGAACTCCTTAAGGATTATGACTACTCCATTTTATACCATCCAGGTAAGGCAAATGTAGTCGCGGATGCCTTGAGTAGAAAATCAGCAGGCAGCCTTGCCCATATTAGCATAGAGAGAAGGCCCATTATCAAGGAGTTGCATGGGTTAATCGATCAGGGGTTGCAGATGAAAGTTACTCGAAAGTGCCTTTTAGCTCAATTCAGTGTACGATCAGTATACTTGGATCGGGTTAAGGCAACTCAGAGTAGAGACCCCCAGTTGCAGAGAATCATGTATGAAGTGCAACAAGGGCAGTCACGGGACTTTATGATTGACAGAGAAGGTGTATTGCGGTTGGGCACTAGGATTGTGTGCCAGATGTTGATGACTTGAGAAAGGAGATTATGGAAGAAGCACATTTTTCTGCGTATAGCGTTCATCCGGGTTCCACCAAGATGTATCATAACTTGAAGGATACATATTGGTGGAATGGAATGAAGAAGGATATTGCAGAGTTTGTATCTAGGTGCCTGACTTGCCAGCAAGTAAAGCTTGAACATCAGAGACCCTCGGGACTGTTACAACCCATGCCAATTCCTGAATGGAAATGGGATATGATAGCCATGGATTTCGTGACTGGGCTACCTCGGACTACTGGAGGTTATGACGCTATTTGGGTGATTATTGACAGGTTAACTAAATCAGCACACTTTTTGCCTATAAAGAAGACGTACTCTACTGATAGACTGACAAGACTTTATGTCAATAGGATTGTTTGTCTACATGGAGTACCTGTGAGCATAGTATCGGATAGAGGAGCCACCTTTACCTCAGTCTTTTGGCAAGAATTACACAAGGCCTTGGGTACCAGATTGGATTTCAGTATGGCCTTCCACCCTCAGACAGATGGTCAGTCAGAAAGGACCATCTAGACGTTAGAAGATATGCTGAGGATGTGTGTAATGGATTTTGGAAGACAATGGGATTCACACTTGCCATTGATTAAGTTTGCTTATAATAACAGTTATCATGCTAGCATCGAGATGGCTTCGTATGAGGCACTATATGGTAGGAAGTGTAGATCACCTTTGTGTTGGGAGATTGGTGAGAGGCAGTTAACGGGACCAGAGTTGGTGCAGATCACTTCAGAGAAAGTCCCCATTATTCAGCAGTGATTGAAGACAGCCTTCAGCAGACAGAAGAGCTATGCTGACCCTAGGAGGAAGGATGTATCCTTCATGGTTGGAGACATGGTGTTCATGAAGGTGTCTCAGATGAAGGGAGTTATGAGATTTGGCAAGAAGGGTAAGCTAGCTCCCAGATATATTGGACCGTTTGAGATTCGGTCCAGAGTGGGTGAAGTGGCATATAGGTTGGTGTTACCACCAGAGCTATCGAGAATCCATCCTGTATTTCATGTTTCCATGTTGAGAAAATACGTCCTTGATCCGTCTCACGTATTGCAACCTCAAACTGTAGAGCTTAGCGACGATTTGACTTACGAGGAGTACCCGGTGGCGATTGTGGATTGCCAAATCCGATAGCTGTGAACTAAGGAAATACCGATGGTAAAGGTATTATGGAGTAACCATTCCATAGAGGATTGTACCTGGGAAACTGAAACCGAGATGCGAGTTTCGTTTCCGTATCTCTTTCCTTCTTAGCCTTGTAATTCCTCTTTTCTTTCTTTTCTTGAATTCGAGGACGAATTCGTATAAGGAGGGGAGACTGTAATACCTTATATATTACTTAAATAAAAGGGTATTTTTTTTTATCAAATCATATTAGTAATAAATATTTCTTCATCATATTATATTTTATTTATGCTTATATTATTTTAGGGCCGTTAACATATGTGAGTATTATTTAATTATTGTTTAAAATTTTATTGTCTATCTTATTGTTATTATTGTTATTGTTATTATTATTATTATTATTATTGTTGTTGTTAAATTATATTGAATATTATGTCTATATGGGTGTTTATAACCAAATGTATATAATATATATATATATATATATATATATATATATATATATATATATATATATTTAGGAAGAAGAAAACAGAGACCGAGCTCGTCCCCCTCTCCTCACCACGCGACACCCTCAACTGCCACCATCACTGTGCCTCCTCCATCTCTGACTACCATCTGCTGCTTCCTCCTCCTTCTCCCTCACCTTCGGTCGCCTGCAGAGCCGTCGGAAACCGCTGGAAGGGAAGAAGCCGAGAGTTGCTCTAAAAATCGCCCAAGCTTTGTCCGGCCACCATTTCCCTTCATTCCGGTGCCAATCTCCTCCCCTTGCACCGAGCATATCGGAGCAGAAGCTGTGAGACCAAGGCAGACGCGTGGTCGTCAGCCTTCGCATTCATCTTGTAAGTCAATAGAACGATCTGTGCGTGTGTTTATTTAAAGAATGCATGCGCTCATATTTTTATTATATTGATTATATGATTTATTTAATTTAATGCTGTTATTTAAGATTTAAATGCATTTTATTTATTTAAAAATCGATTTTGAGAAATTTTGGTAGAACGGGCTACCTGGTAGGCTTCACCAGGACTATGTGCACATGGTAGAGATTGAGAGATGGATCCGATAATTATATGATTGATGAATGTTAAACTGGGACGGGTGCCTCGGTGGAAGCCTTTGCTCTCGGGGACCGCCAGTGATTGTAAGGTTGATAATGGACTGGGATGGGTGCCTCGGTTGATGCCTTTGCTCTCGGGGACCGCCAGAGCCATATTTTTGGATTAAGTGAATGACTACGGCTTGGTGCCTCGGTTGATGCTTTTGCTCTCAGGGACCGGTAGTCTAGTTGGATTAAGTGGGCCTAGTTGGCCATTTAGATTTTGGGTTTAGGGTTCTACCGAGATTTTTTTCAAAAGCTATATTTATACATTATAAGTTATTTTCACTACAAGTATATATATAGTTTTCAAAAAGGTTTTCAAACCGTACAACTCTTTTTATTGGCTTACTCAGTAAGGTCTGATTCCCCTCAATTTACTTTTTTTTCAGGAGCTTGGGAGTTCGACCTCAAACTACCTCCGCACCGAGTTTCTTCTTCATCGGCTATTTTATGTAGGTCATTGTAAGCTGTACTGTGTGTTAATCTAGGTTGCTACAGTAGTATCTATATTAAAGATTTGTATGGTTTAAACATAATTGTGTAATTTATTTGTGTAAACCACGCTTATGTATAAGATTTAAATTTGATTTATAATGTGAGACGTTGAAGCACATTTTATTTAAGCAGTTGAATTTGTGTATTTTGAGAAAAATCAGTTTGATAATGTGTTCTGTTTTAAAATAAAGTTTTAAATTGTAAGGAGTTGTTTATCTTTTCTTTAAGGCTTACTACGGGTTTCGGGGGCCTTATGCCTTCCCATTCCCTAGTGCCGGTCACGTGCCCTCGGATTCGGGTCGTGACATCTTTACTTTGTTCCTACAAGAAGTGATGCATTTTAGTAGCACTATATACATATATGTTTGAAATTATTTCCTCACATTGCTTAACATTTATTTAAATGATCATGCTATCATATTTTATGTTTTTAATACATTTGTCATAAGAATGTCATATTTTTATCCCTCTTACTATATTTTATGTTGTTTTTATTTTTCTGTCAAGGGAAATAATCTATAAATTTATATTTCTTATCATATCCATATTGGTAGGGGAGAAATAAAGGAATATATTTTATTTCATTTGGTATCATTATTATCACAAATATTATCACACATTTTACTTTGTATTATTTTTTTTATCAAACTCAAAATAAATTTATCAAAATCAAAAAGGGGGAGATTATTGACCTTAGCAATAATCAATCTTAATTTTGATCTTAGAAAACTTAATTTTGAGCATTTAATTTTTTTGTTTAAGTGTGTATAAGTTAGGACTCCATTGGAAGTTAAAATGAAGTATGATTATCTTGGGCTGATTCGACCTCTGAGATTTAATGAGGCTTTTGACATCCTTAGAGTTTTATAATGAGAAAGTTATCTTTTTCACATTTGAATTAGACATTTTGAGCTTTCTTAATTGGGTTGCTTGTCAAAATCTGAGTTCATTTGAGTATGCAAATATTAAGTCGAAATCCATTTATGCAGTTGCCATTTTAGGTTGTATAGTTCTTAGTATTTTGGACATATCTTGAGCTACATATGTTTAATTAAGGTGATTAAAATTGATATAGAAAGATAAGTCAAATATCTACAAGTTTGATGAAGAAAGTTTGGAAAAATTCAAACAACTTCGATATAAAATCACGGGTTCAATTTGTGCATAACTGTTTAACAGTAGTCTACATTTTAGATTGCATAACTCTTAGTATTTGGGACACATCTTGAGCTAAAAAAGTCCAATTGAGGTGATTCAAAATGATATGGAAAGCTAAGTCAAATATCTACAACTTTTATGAAGAAAGTGTGGGAAAAATCAAATGTTTTCAATAGCCAATTACGGTTTCAATCCATATATAGTTGTCTAACAACATCACCTTCAATAATTCAAAATCATAAATATTGAATTCAAACTATAGACAATGGACACATTATTTGAACCTCCAATAACTATATTTTTGAGTTTTTGTCTATATAAACACCTCAAGAGCTCAATGAAAGTTGAGAAAATTTGTTATCATTCATTCTTTTTTAAGCTTTCAATTAAGCTCTCAAATTCTCTTAAATAATTTTTTATTTGTATAACTCTTATTAGAGTTGGTTATGTGTTAGAAATATAATTTCTCTTCATCTTAAATCTTGGGATAGATTAGAAGGGAAGTGAGATTTATTTCTAAAGGAATTAGTTTAAGTGTTGTCCATTGAAATATTTGGAATTTTATTTTTTGAGTGAATCTTGAAAACTCATGTTGTAAGGTTGTAAGAGAGAACCATAAAACTCTTGTGTAATCTCAACCTTATGAATAAGATTGTGGGTGATTGAAAATCCTAACTTGGGGATAAGTTAGGTAGAGACGTAAGATTGTTGTTGAATCTGAACTCCTTAAATCGTTGTATTCTTCATTCTTTCTTCTCAACTTCTATTCAATTCTTACAGAGAATTCTTTTAATTTCTCATTTTTATTTGATATTCCTATTCACCTCCCTCGAGAACTCTTTTCACACTTTTTCATTGCATTTTGTTTAAAAACAAATTGATAAATACTACTTTACATTCAACATATTATTTTATTTATATTTTATGACCTTAAATTTCTAACTATTTTTACTTTATCTTTTAAATTTTTAAATTTTTTACTTCTTTCACTTCATAACATTTATGACATTCGCATTAACCTTTTAACATTTTCATCCTTTCATATTTCTAATTATTTTTACTTTAATTTTTAAAATCAGTTACTTTTATATTTTTAATCTTTTATTATTTAATGATCATATTTTTATATTTATTATAAATATCAATTATGTTTATTATTTACTTTTATAAAATATTTTAAGTTAAAATAATTCATGAGTTTTTATTTTTTTATATTCTCTTCAAATTTTCATAATTTATAAATATTTCACAAATATCAAATAATATGTTGAGTATAATGTAATATTTTATATATTTTCTTTTCATTTTTTATTTTTAGTAATATCTAATATTTATTTAATAACTTTAATAGTAAATTTAAAAATGATCTTAAAAATTAAGTGATTTTAATTCTTAAAACTTTTTATTTAGTATAATATATTTTAAAAGTTATAAATTTTTATCTTTGTGAAATAAATAAAAGTTTACACATTTTACCATGCAGGACAAATAAGGATATGTGGCAATTTTACCATGAGTTATTTTGTAATTTTTTATTTTATTTTATTTTTATTCACAAAATATTGACAAGCATTAATGTTTTGTGTTTCATGACTTATCATATTTCTAATTATATTTATATTTTTAAAAATTTTATATAAATTTATAATACACATTACAATTTTTTTTTCCAAAATAGGACCCCTTTGTTGATCAAATTCAAAGAAATTGATTTTCGTAATGATAAATAACCAGAGTCATATAAACATAACACTATAAACATTCCAAAAAAAAAAAGGGCTACACTGACCTATTTAATAAAATCTCCACATTATATACATTTACTGTCAACATTATTGTTTTTTCTAACTCCCACTTACATATAATAAAAATAACATATAACATCCACTAAATGATGCACATTTTCTAAAAATTAAATGAATTATTATTTCTAATAAAAAAAGTCAATAAATCACATTAACAAAATTAAAAAAAAAAAAACAGTTTGTATGGCTATTTTCAAACCCTCCCATGTGTATGGAAAATACATACTTAAATTTAGAAATTTCAAATTATTTTTCCCATTACAGTTGTATAATAACCCCTATAAAACGATTCTTTTAATACACTTTCAAATATAATTACTCAGTATCACTTAACAGAAATTAATTTAACAATTTTGATGTTTCTTTAAAAGTGGTAAAAAAAAATTACATATATATATATTTTCAATTAACTTTTTAGGCTTTTTAAAATTAATAATTTTTTACGTCAAATATTACATTCCTATATAAGTGTGTTTTTCAATTTTCAAAATTTTATTCACCAATCATAATTTTTTTCTCAAGAGGATAATTATGCATTTTGGAATAGAATATAAATTCATCAATTGCCATGTTCAAAATCTCCATTATTTTAAAAATAATTTTGCCTAAATCAATTCACGATGAAAAATTGATAAGTGTTTTTTTTATTAATATTGAAATTTAATATTTTTTATTTAAAATAAAATATTTTAACAAAAAATAACGTTGCACACATCGTGCAAGCCACACTCTAGTAATGATAAAGAACAAACATCCTCCATTCAATTCTAGAATTATAAGAGATGGATAACACACATATGCTAAACATTAAGAGTGGATCTTTCTTAACCTTCAGCCTAATGAGCCCACGTGTCAATGATTACTCTTAATAAGCACACAACATAAGTTTCTTCCCATAGTGTCAGCTGCTCCCTTCAAGCCTCTTAACAATTCTAGGATTGAATATAACAACGATGACAAAGGTTCCTACTAATGCTAAATTTAATTCTTTTTGTTGTTGGTTTTTGCCTTTTGCCTTTGGTCTTTATCTCCATCGTCAAGTCACATAATGTTGATAACTTATGTAGATATAGTGCTGTTTCCAAGCCCTTTTATTTTGATTGTATTTTTCCTTTTAGTGTAGAAAATTGCAAACCTTTAAATGAAAATGAAGGATAAATTATATGGATAGTTTCCCAACTATTTATTATATTATTATTTAGTCTCAAAATTTCAGTTTGTTTATTTAAATACTTAACTCTATTCTATATACCTTAATATTTTTTACTAAATTTGATGATATGACAACAGAAATGGTCACATCATATGCTTGAATTTGTCATCAATTAATATTAAAAGACATAGTACATTTTAGGATGCCTAGAATCAATGACAAGTTAAAATAAATAAAAATGTAACATATGACATGATCATTTTAACTGTTACATCATCAAATTTAACCATATAATATTAAAATTATTTTTATGAACTATAAATTAATATTAAGTAATTAGAAATATCAAAAATTTTAAAACTACATTATAATAAAAGAAAAAAATTTAGTACCATTCATATATTTACCCTTAAAAAGGGTCTCACAAAACTTTTTTTTTTTTTTTTTTTTTTTTATTGAACCTTTTCTTGAAAAATTAATTTGTCTTAACAATTTGTAATTTTTTTTAATCAATTATCTCTCGTTATATAGAAATAACAAAACAAGTAAATTGGTTTTAAAAGTTCTAAATAAAATGAAATATGTTATAGGTGGCTGGTGAAATTATGGAAGCGTTAGCAGTGTTATCATGGCTACATTGTTCAATTTAATCAATAATTATTGAGTTTTGTTTTTTAAAAAATGATCTTTTTTTTTTTTGAATAATTATATTAGGCTTTTACACTTTGAAAAATTAGAATTCAAAGTGTTTTGGGAAGACCCAATACAAGGAGCAAGCCCAACTCTTTTATTTCTCAACTTTAGGAAAACCCTATATTATTGAGGAAAATACAAGTTAAACCATGTTGAATCATCGGCAACAGAAGCAACTTGGAGCGTTTCATCATTCCAGACCTGCTTGAGTTGATAATATCTTGGAATAATTATCATGACTACGTCTAGATAGAGGAATAACAACATCAAGCTAGAAATTTTCATTATAAAAAATCATTGGATTTGAACCCTTAATGGAGAATACAACATTGACCTAAGAAGCAGATCAATGGAATATTTGAGACTATTTTCATCTCCCAAACCCAAAAGATCAAGATCCAGATGAACAAGAAGATAGCTAATTTGCATAACAAGCTGCACAAAAAGCTTATTAAGCCACATTGAAACAACAACATTATGATATATTAATCACTATTATTATTAGATATAAAACTAGAAGATAAGAAATGAAAGAAAGTAGGGATGATTGCTGGTTAAAAAACCAGCAGTCACCCCCTGAGATATCTAAAATTAGAAGATAGAGTATTGTTCACAAGGAGAGAAAACACAGAGACAGTTAGGCGAAGAGTGTAAAAAAAAAAAAGTGATCAGATTAGCATATTAGAATTGTTACATCATCATTTCTATTAAGAGATGTTCCTATCCTAATTTGTGTAAGAAATTATTTCTTTTATGCACTGTAATAATATTTTTTAATTGTAACAACATCAAAAGTTCATTATAAATATAAATAATAAAAAGAAATTACTGAATATAAGATTATAAATTAGTCAAACTACTTGCAAACTACTAGAATCTTGACTTAATAGAAGCTTGTTTGAACTTGTATAGATCTCAAATTGTGTAAAGTTTAACTCTTAAAACTCATGAACAAAATTTAATAAAAGTTTACAAATTAGCTCGTAATTTTTATATATTAATAATTATTTGATATTAGATACATAATATATAAATTTTTATTCATAATATATGTACAAATATTTACAAAATATATTATTTAATAAAAAATTATAATTTTTATTAAATATATTATAATTTTTTTAGTAAATAATGCATTTCAAATTTTTTAATAAATAATTGCAATTTATAATTTCTATTTTTAAAAATTACTTTAGCCTCATTAAGGCTGATGAACAACTTGTGAATGATATATGACATAATGAGCTCGACTCAAACTCAACTCATTTATAAATAAATTAAATCTGAACTAGTCAAAACTCAACTCAGCTCATCTTGTTTATATCCCTAAGTATACACGAAGACCTAAATAGATGTTTTATATTGTAATTTGATAGAAAAAAAATTAGGCCATCTAAAATATATAATAAACTTTGCAAAAATAGTTACAAAACAAAGTATGATTATACCACAAATTGAATGATGATGTACATATTTTCGGTAGAAAATATATGAGGTTTTTACAAAAATAGGAACTTTTTTATTACCAAAATACCAAAATTTTCATTATTTATTAATTTTATTAATTTTATTTATACGAATGTCTATTTTATTTATAGATTTGCACCCTTCTTCCTTTTACTTTATTTTTCCTTTTATTTTTTTCCTTCTTTATTCATTTTTCTCTCTTTTTTTCATGTCCTTCCTTTTTTATTTTTATTTTCTCTTTTTTCCTTATTATTTATTTTTATTTTTATTCTTTCCTCCTTCCTTTATTTCTCTCTTTTTTTTCCTTTTCTTCTTTTTTCAAAATTTTTATTTTCTCATTTTTCATTATTTTTTCCATCCATTTATATTAGTGGAGCATTAGCCAATATATATTTTTTGAGATTTTATTTCATTATTTTTTTGATATTTTATAATGAAATACAATCTTTTTTTATTTTTATTTCTTTGTTCCTTCTTTTTTATTTTTATTTTCTCTTACTTTTTTAATAAATTTACCATTATTTTTCTAAATGTTAATTTTTTGAATCCAATAAATCAAAATAAACACAAAACTATATAATTCTAAAATTAAAATAGTTAAAAATGTAATAGTACGATTAAATTAATTTTTGGTTGGGTTTTGTTAAAATAGTCTAGCATGCATTGCTCTATCAAATACTTTTTTATTTTATTTATGTTTTGTTTATTTGTAATTTTTTTTTACTGAATAAAGTGTTGAAAATGTTGATTTTGGTGGATAGAAATGAATATGTTTTAAAGTTTTTTTGGTGCTGTTGTCGTAAGAGAATGCTACCGTTTTATGTTGCATTTATAATTTGGTATCGTTTTGTTTTGTTTTTTTTTTGGGTTTTGATACTTTGTTTTTTGGTTTTTGATACTTTGGTATTATTTTATTTTATTTTTGGTTTCAAATACATTTTTGTTTTTACTAATGCAATGCAGTTATATTGCAGAGTTTTTTTTTTTTTTTTTTTTTTTTTTTTTTTTTTTGTATTTATGCAATATTTATTTTATGTCCAAATATCCCATAGTTGAAACAGAGTTATTATTTTGATTTTCTTTGAATCTATTTTTGATTTCCGATTCATTTTTTGTATCCTTTTAGTTTATTTTTGATTTGTGATTCATTTTTTTTGTTTCTCTTTAGTTTCTTTTTAGTTTCCGATTCATTTTTAAAATTAATTAATTAAAATAATATGATTGGTATTTTCATATGTAAAAATTGTACGAATTCAAATTTATTTTGGAATACTTTCCATTTATTTTTCGTTTCTGATACAATAATTTAGAATACTTTATGTTTATTTTACGTTTATGATATAATAATTTTATATATGTTTTTCTCAATTTATAATACTTTGTATATATTTATAATAATAAAAATAATAATAAAACAAAACAATAACATATATAAAATTAACATATATTAAAAATTATTTTGTTTGTTTATGATTAAATAATGTTAATGAAGTCAATTAATCTATGATTTGCAGCTTATTGGCCCTACTATGCACTTTGTACTTATGGGCGATGGTCAACCTATTGGCAAATATGATGATATATGGGCTGGTTGGTGTGCCAAGGTAATTAAAAATTTGAAAACTTACTCTTTATTGATGATGAATTTCATGACTTTCTAATAATAATTTGCAAGAACAATTAGTTGATGGTGAATGCAAAGTCCTATTTACTAGTGGTATTTTTTTCTTGTTTTATTATCACATCCACACAAAAAACTACAAAAGTTAACCTTATGTTATCACCAACTATGTTGCTTTTATTAACGCTACAACTCCATATCAAACAGTCTTTTCCATCTTCTTCTTCTTATTCAAAGGATTTTAAATATGGCATCACCATCATGAATAAATGAAGAAAAGGATAGGCATTAAATAAAAAAAAAAAAATTAGAGAGGGATTTTACTCTTATATGTGCCAGACATATACATACACACCCTCTTATTACTTATATATATATATATATATATGTTTAGAGATAATTTGTCTACTCATTTTTCTTAGAAAATAAAATTATAACCCCCAAAAGGAAAAAAAAAATTCTAATAATAATGAAAAAAAAAGGACCTCCATTGCTATCCAAAATGAAGAAAAAGGCAAGTTTTTTTTTATTTTTTTTAATTTTTGGGTTCTATTCTTCTCCAATCATGACCTTTTCACCATCTTCTTCTTTCTTCAACCCTCTACAAAAAAAACACTCATTCATCAGACATTTCCCTAGCTTCATTCATTGCACATCGTTTTTCCATCATCCATCAAAACCAATCGAAAATTAATTTAAGACTTGAAGATCAAGTTCGTCAGACTAGGAACATGAAAGTATAGTAGGGCAATTGAACATTTGTAACCAAGCAAATTTTCGGTACATGTACCCATTCCCACTGGCTCAACATTTTCCAAAAATGTGGGCTCTAATCCAAATGACGTGCTTCCTTGAATCTTCATTGCTTCTCCCATGGCTTTCCTAGACTGCAAGAGGGCATTTGATACCCATTCACCGAAAATCTCGTTTTCACCACTCTACTTTCTTTGGGGTTGCCATTTCATGCATTGGAGGTGTGTGCTCAATCTATGGCTGGTTGTTTTTGTTCTGCAGGCTTCACCTGAATTGCAGTGGGAACAACATGAACATAAGGGAAGCCACTAGGTGGAAGATGCATCTTGCCAAAATTAAGAATTCAAAATTCTTCGAAATCAAGAAATGCTAATACAATACCAAAATTACTAGTTCAATCAAGAATCAAGAATTAAGAATAAAGAATCACAAATTAAAACCTTAGGAAAGAAAATAGGAATGAATAGATACAAAAAGGATTTCTTTATGAAGAAAAAAGAAAAAAAATCGAAGAAGAAACCAAGATTAACAAGCGGGCACCCTGGGAGATGAGATTTTTTTTTTTTTTTGCTCTGATTCTTTTTATTTTCTTAATTTTTTTATTTTTCGTAAAAGAGAGCACACATGTAAATTTTTTTTTCCGTTTGGGGCACATGTGTAATAAATAAAAAAGTTAGGGATATTTTAGTTGTTAATATAAGTTTTTAGGACATTTTAGTAAAAATCCAAAAATATATCTATAGTAGTTTTGATGACATGTCCTTCTTTAGTTAATGCGATAGGCACCGGCTTGTTCAACATCCACTAAACATAAGATGGTGCAGTCAATTTGATGATGTTGCCTTTTCAGCTCCTTGTAAGGTAACTTGTGTGGAGGGCTGGTACACGACTAAAATTAGGTCAATTGAGCTATGGGAATTAATCTATTGAAATAATTTTAATAGTTTAAAGTATAAACTTAAGCAAAGTATAAGAAAAACATATATTTCATATTGTTTATACATGAAAATTGTATTATATGTTCAATATAATAATAATAATAAAAAACATACATTACTCTTCACCCACTCTTCACCCAAAAGACTTTGAAGGTTTATTTGGTATGTATTTTAAGATTTTTTGTTGATTTGATTTAAGGTTGGCAAGTTGCCTTTTTTGGGTTCTAAATTCCTGGTTTCTTAGTCTTTGTGTTTTAATCATATTTTGAATTAGGAAACTTTAAATTGAGTGTTTTTTAATGATTTGGAAACTTTAAAGAGCCCTTTAAAACTTTTTATCTTAGAGCTTGAGTGGATTCAGTTGTTAAATTAATCTTATAAGATGAAACATATTATTGATCATTATGTCAGGATAGTTGAGTTGATTGTAATCATACATCTATAACTTTCTTTCTTGTTATCCTTTGAAGTAAAATTTTTTAGCATGTACTAGATATATAAGAGTGTATAAAAATTTACTCTTAGATTCCTTTCCTATAACTCCTAGAATTTGTCAAAGTTGGGCCTAAAACTTGTCTATTGAAAATAATTAAACTAGACTCGATGAATCGAGTTTAATTGTATGTTTTTGCATATCAATTGGGGGCTACATGATTATGGAAGTATATAGGCTTATTATATTGATGAACGTTGGAAGTTGCTAGTGCAAATAAGAAAGCTTGTTAAGCTGGTTGTATGTATTTATAGGTTGTTTTGGTGAGTACATGTTCAAACTCTTAAATTCTTTTAATATCAGCAATGAAATGAGTCTTTTAATGTTGTTTTATGAATCTGAAATTGATTTATTTGTTAATGAATTATGGGTCCAAAACATCATTTGTTTAAAGTTCAATTGCATTAGTGATCTACTTAGTCGCTAAGTCAAGAAAATCCTTCCTTAGTAGGATTTGACTCTTATATAGGAATTAATTGGTTATTTTTTTTTTATTGAAGAGAATCCTTAATTATTAGGGTATTCTATTCCTCTATAAATAGGGCCACAGTTATATGCATATGGTGTGCCACATTTTCTGCCAAAAAGGCACTAAAGGTTCCATCATAATGTTTTAGGTATAAGCTCTTAGGTGTCTCCTTTTAATATTTTATGAGAGACATGTTAATCTCCTTAAGGCTAGAGATTTTTGGGTAGGCTTATTTAGGTGTAACTGGGTTCAAGGGTTGAGTGTTAATCTTTATATTATTTTCTTGTACTATTTTTTTTGATGTAGTAAATTTGTTACCTCCTTCACCGTGGACATAAGCCTACGCCGAACCTCGTTAAATTAGTGTGTCTTGCATATGTTCTTTATCATTGCCATGATTATTTATTATCTCCAATAATTTTCTGATCCTCACATGCTTTTGCAAAGACTAAATTTTCTAACAAGTGGTATTAGAGATGTCTATAATTATTTGAGATTTTGTTATTGGTGACATTAAGGTTCGAGATAGAGAAATTGTATCGCAGTATGACTTGTAGTGTGCAATAAGTATTAGTGTGAGTATTTGTGACACACAGTTTGATGCATGAAGCATTGTTGGAGAGCGAGAAATTGACGTCTATAATAAGCAAAGAGAAGATGGAGAATTTAAATAAAAAGGCCATTACTGCCATATAGGTTTGGATAGTAAGTATTTCCTTGAAAACTAGTGTTAGTGATTTGCATCAGTCATGATGGACTGATGGAATCTATGGAGAAGGTGGAGCAAGTTTTTAGTTTATAAGAAAATTCAAGTCAAGCTGGAGATTGTTAAATATGTGCCTTGAATTTTAGCTCCACAATATCATTTGTTTGAAGCCCATTGCATTAGTAATATACTTGGTGGCTATAGATGGCGGGGTTTAGCGCGCACCTAAGATTTTAGCAACTGTGATACTATTTGGGCTCAGGACCCTAGAGAACACACTACTATATCACAAAAATATAACGTGGAGATAAGGAGTCGCCACCTAGAGTAATAACTGGGATAAATTGAAATGGTGGTACTCGATTCTTTAAAAGAAAGTTAGCACCATAACCAGGAGATTTTGGGTACAGAATACTAACTTCTCTTAGTCTTATGTTCATTTAGGATTATTTTATGAATTACTATCTTATTCTCTAATTACATGCAATTTTATTTAAACCCTAATTAAATATCCATTTAACCCAAAGGCAACAAGTCATAAAATTACATGTAAAAATGCATACAAAAGACAACGTTCCTATGTCTAAACTAGATTAATTTTATTAATTAAAATTAGTTAATTTTACATATTTTATTTACAAGTAAAATGGACTAAAGATGAGAATTAGTGAGCCTAAATCTACTTGTTTTAATTAACTAAGGAAATGGGTTTATTGTCTACAAATTTTAAAGAAGAAATTAGATTATTAAGTGAGCCTAAGTCTAATTTAATTTTAACTCAAATAAAAACAAAGCCTAAGTCTATTTATTTTAAAAGAAATGAAATTAATGGGCCGAGCTAAATCTAAATTAATTTTAATTAACTAGAATTAAGCCTAAGGTCTAATTAATTTTAAAAAGAAATAAAAGTACATTAGTGAGCTGAACTAAAGTTTAAGTTAATTTTATTAATTAAAATGGGCCTAAATCTAATTAACCTACATGAGCCTAAATTAATTTTAAATTAATTAAAGCCTAAAAACTATTTTTAAACCTATTTATTAAATGGGTTGATCCTATTTGGGCTTGGGGCTTAAAAAGCATGAGAACTAAACAAAACCCAATTCAACAAACATATCAAAAATAAATCAAAATAACAATTTTACGTGATTTTTCTAAGAAACCCTAATTCAATTTCATGCAACCCTAAAATTAATCTACTACCATCATTAATTTTAATTGAATTTTACCAAATCGAGCCTAGATTACTAATTAATTTTTAGTGCAAAGAATTAAAATTCCATTAATTTTCCTTTATTAGGGCTATTACAAACTACAGTGTAGGAAATTAAAGCAAATTAATTACAACCCAGTAAAAGTAATGAACAAAATATTGCAAAAAATAATAAAACCTAAATTCTATGGGCATTTCACAAAATTCAGTCCATGGCATCCCATGGATTCTTCAATGTAGCCATTACTAAAATCTCACATCACCAACCTCACATCTAGAGCACCACAGAACACCAATAAAAAAAAAAATCAACAATGACTCAATCAATAAATAAAACAAAGAAATCAAATCAAAATAAAAAAGCGAAAAAAAAAGAATAGGGGATGCTATGAAAATGTTGTTTGAATCCCTCAATTGGGATTGTCACCATTTTGAGATTGACTCTGTTGTTTTTCTTTTCTTGATTTTCTGGACTTTAAAAGTAAAGAATGTATTTTTGTTGATTTCCCAAAGGTTTTGGAAATGAAAAATGAAGAGCTAAGGTGTGTGGCTTTCTGCACAGTAAATAAAATAATTAGGGTTTTATTTTTAGGCTCACAAGAATTTTTTTCTTTTCTTTCCTCTCCTCTTTGATTTTTCTTCATAAACTCTACCTCTCTAGGGTTTTTTCGTAGCTTCCCTCTTTTTTCTCTTTTTTCCACTCTGCCTTTCGACTTTTAAAGTCTGGCTTAGTAACCTCTAACCCCTACGATCATGTAGGGAAGTTGCATGATATTAGGAGCAGGATGAGGAGTCTCAGGAGTTTAGTCTTTTTTTTTTTAATTTTCAAAATCAAGATAAAAAGATGGGTGATAGAGTTTTGAAAAAAATCAAAGACTCACAAACATAGGGACACATTGTGTCTTGGACTAATGAAAAAATTAAGAAATGATGAAAAAATCAATTTTCAGCGTAAAAAATCAATTTTTAGCAAAAATTAGCATTTTGGAATGCCGACCAACATCCATAATGTCGATTGGCATTGCTTAATGCCAACTGGCATTACGTAATGTCTGTCGGCATTATGTAATGCTAATCGGCATTACATAATGTCGGCCGATCATACATTTTTTTATTTAAATTATTAAAAAGGTCCTCGAAAGTTTCTAATTTTTGCAATCAAATCCCTAAAAAACCAATTTTGTAATTAAATCCATAAAATGTAGCAATTTAGTCCTTTAAATAATGAAACCTGACACTAGAGATCAATTCTTGATTAGATTTTCATTATAGGGGCTTTTGTCGCACGCATGCACAATTGCATCCTGAAATTAGGTGCTTACAGTTGCCCCCCTTTGTTGTTGTTTACTTGAAAAATTACGGTAAAGCAATAGTAGCACACAATTTTGAAAGAAAGAATTAGGGTACTTCATTGTATCCTAATTGACATGCTAATGCTTAAATTGTTGAGTAATTTTAAGGAAGATGCTATGTTTAATATGTTTCACTATATTTCCTATGGAACATCTAGTGAAACTTATGTATTTCACTATATTCCCTGTGGGATGTCTAACAACTCGTGATTTAAAAACATGCCATAGTTCCTGTAGAATGTTTGACAATAATACCGTAACTATTCTGTAGTGTTTGGCAAACTGCACTATCTTCCTTTTGGGACATCTATTGACAGTGGATTTCGTTATATTCCCCATGGGATGTTTTAACAAAATGAATGCAATGATTCTTTCTATATTCTCTATAGGACGTTTAGTGAGCCATGCTTTGAAAACATGGTATAGTTTATGTAGAACATCTAGTAATGATAATTTTAAAATTCTGCTCTATTCTTTGTGGGATATTTAGTGACAATGGATTAGCAAAAAAAAAAGAAAGTGCTATAACTCTTATGGAATACCATAACTACTATGTAGTGTTTGGTGACAAAAGGTTTGAAAAATTTCATGTTATAACTACTTTTGAGGCACATAACATGCTGAATTTGAAATTCGGGTTATAACTACTGTGCAACACGTAACATGATAATTTTAAAATTTGTGTTTCAGCTATTGTGTAGCATGAAATGAACTTTGAAATCTTTTAATTTAAAATGATGCATGTAAAAATGCAAAACTGAATTCTATAATTATATTATGTATTTTGTACTTAAAAAAAATTCAGAATTTAAATACAGACGCAATTAAAAATAATTCATTAATTGATGACATGAGTTAAATGAATTAATTAGGAATTAAATCATAATCAAGATGCAATTATGGATGAAATTGCAAAGAAAAACTTGATTTTGAATGCAAGTATAGTTAAGGGATCAAAATGGATATTTTCCATTTATAAGACGCTTCCCTCCTTATTTTTTGATGCTATTCTTTCATTTCCCTCTCCATTTCTTTTTTTTTTGCTTTGATTTTCTTCTTTTGATTTCTTTCTCATCCGAAGTTCAATTCATGATCCATAAGATCTTATGGCTAACCCACAACACAGGCTACACAAATGAGTAGAGATTCCAGTTAACCTAGCCATTATGCCTCTCTATTTTTCTCAGAACAACCTTAGACTTCAAGAGGGTTCTACTATGCTTCCTTTGACTCGCCTTCACCTTCATAGGCGCATAAGTATGGGCAATAAGGTAACACTTCCTCATTTCTGTTTATTTTCACAAAAATTTATTCATACAGTTGTAATAAAAATTAATTTTAGAATGCAAATTAGTGTATATTATTGAAATTAGATTAAAAATCACTCAAAAAATGCATGAAAAATTTAAATTTAACTCAGGAACATAGGATTTTAGTTGAATGGCCGATCGAAGGCCTAAAAATTTAAATCGGAAGTCCAAAAATTAGTCGGCATTTGTGTAATGCCGATTGGCATCGTACAATGCCGATCGACATTTCACTTTGCCATCCAGGATCTATTTATATATTTTTTAAATTAATTGATTAATTATTATTATTTTCTATCCTCAAAATTCTCCCAACGACTGATGAAATTCACGGGTTGTTTTCACATAGCTTATGATTTATTTCACAGGCTACTAGAGAATGTGGCATAGCTGGTATGGGCCTCCAGGTTTAAATGATTTACAGTTGGGATTTAGATAGCTTGAGGGAGGTTTGATCGCCATTCTTTATTCTCACTGATTAAGCAGTAGATGGACACCACCTATACATTCCATACTTGTGTAAGCAAGTTGACTATTTTGCCTATGAGTTTTTTTGTGATCATTGGGATTGCCTGTGGAGGGACTCCCATTTTCTTTGATATCAGCTACTATAGTCTCCCTAAGCATGCACAAAGTCAATATGTGTGAGATTTGATCGAGTTCATTCTGACATGGAAGAATAAGAAGAATGTTCTTCTTTCATCATTAGTCGAGGGATTCAGATGTCTTGCTACCACCACTCATCAGATTGCCCATAAGGTGAGGTGTTTCCTTCTGATATTACTTGGCACGACCTTCTTCTGTGAGACTGGTCATAAGGTCAGCATTGCCCTTCTTGGCCCTCTTCAAAACTTAGACTAAGTTATCACCCTTGACTGGGGATCTACTATGTTAGCTTATTTGTATTATAGATTGGACACTATTTATAAAGGTGCTGTCACCATGTAAGACTTTTAGCATGCTTTGCATGTATGTCATCCCCCTTTTTTTTAACTTATTTTCTTTTTCTAGATCTAGAGTCTAGAGATTGGGTTGATTTATGGCTTTGGTGCTATTAGTTTTAGGACTCGCCTCATCTTAGAGGTTATTTACCATGCAGGTCACAAATAGTTAGCAGGTAAGCATATGTATGGTATGCATGGAAGGCATATGATATGATGTTTCCTATATGTGCAGAGTTATTCTAGGGATATGGAGCGGGAGAACGAGATGCTTCATTAGTGGCTTGCAGACATGGGCATGGACCCCCACAGCATTGGTACTTCATCTGTCAGACCTCCAGATACTTTTCATCATAATGGCCCTAGTAAAGGATGGAGCTTATGATAGTGGAGCCCGAGATGACTGATTCCAAGCTATCTTCATTTCTGATTTGTAGTTATATCAGACTACCTTCTTATACTGATCTATTTCAAATTTCCTTTTATTGAAATTAGACTTAGATGAATAGATGGTCCTAAGTGAATTTTATTTTATTTATTTTATTTTTTTACTTAACTTTTGACTAAGCTGCCCTTTTGGGTTTTCAGCTTAGTAGGCCTACCCTAATTTTTACCTAAGCTGCCCTTTTGGGTTTTCAACTTAGCAGGCTTCTTTTATATACTAAAGGAAAATGGTCTCATAGAGCTAATTTTAAGCTTTTATATTATATTTTCCTTTCTAGTACTTATGCATTATAAATAAGATAGAATATGCTTTACGGGTTTTCTGAACAGCCTTTTAAGGTTTTCTAGTCAGCAGACTTTATTTTCTTTATACTAATTTTATTTATTTTTATAGGTAGTATTTCTTGAGGCGATCTAGATTAATAGGCTCGATGAACTCATTCCTTTCAAGATCAGATATCTTGGCAGCTCCCTTTAGTAGAACTAACTTGACTAAGTATGGTCCTTCCCAATTCGGTTTGAATTTTCCTCTCAGATTAAACACCATTGCTTTAGACTATTTTAACACCATGTCCTTAGCTTTTATTTTCCCTGGCCTTACTTTCTTGTTGAATGACCTTGCTATCCTCCTTTGATATATCTGAGTGTGAAACAAAGCATTCATCCTCTTCTCATCTAGAGATACCAGATGATTATATCTCTTTTGTGCCCATTCACTCTCAGGCATTTTGGCCTCCATAACCACTCTTAGAGACTTGATCTCAGTTTCTATAGGCAAAACTGCTTTATATCCATACACCAAGGAAAATGGAGTTTGGCCTGTGGTAGTTCTGGCTGTAGTTTTGTATCCCCATAAGGCAAAGGGAAGGTATTTAGACCAGTCTTTATAAGTTTTGACCATCTTAAAGAGGATTTTGTTGATATTCTTGTTCACTACTTCTACTGCTCCTTTAGCCTGAGGCCAATATGGTGATGACTTATGATGCTTGATCCTATATTTCTGCAACAACTTTGCCATCTTTGCTTGAAACTGAACCCCATTGTCCATCACAATATGATGTGGAACCCCATATCTACAAATCATATTCTTCTCAATAAACTAACTCATCTGCTTCACCTTTAGAGTATTAAAAGATTCAGCCTCTACCCATTTAGAGAAATAATAAATTGCCACAACTATATATTTATGTCCATATGATGCTATCGGCCTTATTTCTCCTATGATATCAATCACCCATGTTGCAAAAGGCCAAGGAGATGATAAACTATTTAGCACTGTTGGAGGAAGGTGGTTGAGATTCCTATAGATCTGACACTATGGCACTACCTTACTGTCTTAATGTAATCTCTTTCCATGCTCATCCAGTAGTACCCTTGTCTAATCATCTTCTTTGCTAGGATTATTCCATTCATATGAGAACCACAAGCTCTTGCATGAATCTTCTTCACCACCTCTTCTGCTTCATCTTTCTTGAGACATCTAAGTAGTATCCTATTCATCATTCTCTTATACAACACCCCATTATGACTTTCAAAATTACGTGCAAGAACATATAGGGCATATCTTTCTTTTGAAGTGGCTTCATCTAGATATTTTCCTTCCTCGATAAACCTTTGAATATCATAAAACCATGACTTCTCTTTAGGCCTTCTTGAATTCCTATAATCTGCTCACCCCCATAATATGGAGCTCTTGATTTCATGATCACTAATGGCTTTCCAGTTAATCCAGTTACACTGTCCCATATTGAAGAGAGCGTTGCTAGAGCATCTGCCATTTGATTACATCTCTTGATAGATGGATAAAAAGATATTTGGTGAAGTTCTTTATTAAAGTCCTCAAATACAAGATGTGTGTAAGCACCTAATTTTGGGATGCAATTGTGCACATTTGCGATGTAAGCCCCTATGATAAAATTTATTCAAAAATTGAACTTGGTTGTTGATTTTCTAGACTTTAGGGACTAAATTGTAACATTTTTTAGAATTTGATTGCAAATAAGTCATTTTTTAAGGGGTTTTTTTGGTAATTAAAAGTTAAAAAATTTTTTTTTTAGATCGACATTAGTGTAATGACGATCGGCATTACACAATGTCGATCGGCATTGTACAATGCCGATCGTCATTGCATAGTACTGATGCACAATAATTCCATTTTTTGATTTTTTCGTGTTTTTTCCTTATTTTTATCGATTATTTCAGTATTTTAATTGGTTAAAAATTCAAAATTTATCATTGATTATCTGATAAGGTTTTTTTTTTTAAATGCAGAAGGCTTTTCTTTTAAAATCAAAATAAACGCTATCTAATCATCAGTCCGTTCCTCCTTTGGAGGAAGTTCAGTACATGCAGACTCTGCATTTAAAAGCAGAGTTTGCATGCGTGCGTCAAAAAAAAAAGAGGGAAAAAAGGAAGGTTTTGGTTGGGGGGAACTTCTTTTTCTTTTGGTCTTCAAAAGGATTTTTTACAGGGAGAGACCGAGAGAAAGAAGACACAGTGAGAAAAAATAGACTGGAAGCATAAAACCCTAATTTTCTATACTGAAATTTTTAAAGGTAATAGTCCAGAATCAACAATATCTTAATTTTAATGGTGATAATCCAATCTAAGGGGCCCAAAAAGGGGCATTTGCACAACATTTCCAGTGTTATTCTTCTATTTCTTTTATTACCTTTTTTATTATTTTCTGTTTATGTTGTTTTCTTTTATTTTTGTTATTGTTTTAATTATTTGATTTCATTGCTAATTTGTTTATTTATTTTTGTTATTTTGATGTCCGTATGAGGATTGAGGAAGGGGAAACCGCCTATGTGTAATTGAACAGAGGATCTATGGAACCTGTACTATTTTAATAATAGTTATTAGGATTTTAATTTTTGTTTTGCATTTTTGTATCCTGTGCAATTTATTTTAATTTCTAGATGTATAATTATTTAATTTTAATTTTGTACATAGTTTGTAATAAAGATTTAAATTTCTGCACTTTAAAATTAATTAGTAATTAGGTTCAATTGGGTAAAAATCAATTAAAATTAATGGTGGCTTTAGTTAAATTAGGGTTTGCATGTAATTAATGTAGGGTTTTTTTTAGAAAATCACTGTAATGTTTGTTTGATCTATTTTTTGTATTTTATTTATTTTGGGCTTGTTTTTTTTATTATTTTTTAATGTTTTTGGGCCCCAAGCTAACATTTAGGTCTAACCCACTAAATAAATAGGTTTAAAAATGGTTTAAGATTTTAAATAATTAAAATCAACTTAGGCCCATTAGGTTAATTAGATTTTAGGCCCACTTAGTTAATTAAAATTGTCTAGACTTAGCTCAGCCCATTTAATTGCATTTCTTTTAAAATAAATAGAACTAGGCCCACATTTCATTTAAAATAAAACCAAGTTAGACTTGGGCCCATTAATTTAATTTCTTTTTAAAAATTGAATAGACTTAAGCCCATATCTTAGAATGACTAAAAATATAGATTTAGGCTCATTAATTAATAAAATGTAGGCCCACTTTTATTTTATTTCAACTGTAAATAAAATGTAGATTTAGCTAACTTATTTAAATAAAATTAACATAGTTTAGACTTAGGGACAACATGATCTTGAGTGTATTTTTTCTTGTAATTTTATTGACTTGTTGCCTTTTTGGGTAGATGGATGTTAATTAGGGTTTAATAAAATTGCATGTAATTAGAGGATGAAATAATTATTTGTAAACTTATTCTAAATGAACATGAGAATAAGAGAAGTTAGTATTCTGTATCCAGAATCTCCTGGTTGTGGTGCTAATTTTCTTTTAGAGAATCGAGTACCTCCAATCAAATTGTCCCAGTTATTACCCTGGGTGGCGACTCCTTGTCTCCACGCCATGTCTTTGTGATAGTGGTTAGTGTGTTCTCTAAGGCCCTAAGCCTAAACAGTGTCATGGTTGCTAAAATCTTGGATGCGCGCTAAACCCCGTCATCTACAGTGGTGACTCTACTGGGGATAAGAGATACTGATTCTACTTGTGTTCTTTAGAATTGTTTTATCGATTATTATTTCATTCTTGCATTCATTCTGCATGTCCCTACTAAATCGATGGTGTTGGTTTATGATTCCATGATTCCACTAGCTTCTTGGGGTTATAGATTGGCTAACCATCACTCTTAGCCTTAACTCGGTTCAAGAGAGATTACCAGGCTCATCTGACCAGAGTTTGTAACCCAAGTCCCTAAGGGGGGGGGTAATCTTCTCTCGAGTTGGTAAAGGATGCTGGGCCCCTTTGACCTTGGCCTGTAACTCAAAGTCCATAATGGAGAGCATCTTGCTAAGGGAACCTTAACTTTTCACTGGACCCTAACCATATATAATGGCCTAGTTACTTCCCTTAGGATCTTCACCCAAAGTGCTTATTTGTTTGAATTGCTATGAGGTATTTCTATTTATAAAAGCCCAGGCCTATACCTTTGAAGCTCATTCAGGCTAATAAGGATTAGGCTAGACCTTTATATTTAGAAATGCTGCTTCTATGCTTTTTTCTTTTAAGAGAGATTTGGCATGCGCATCGGCTCTTAATATCCCCTGTTGATATGAAGGCCAAGACCAAAAATCCTAGAAAAAGAAACTCACCATTGAACGTGTGTGTGGGAGGAATAAGGTTGGAAGGCTTATGCTTGCATGTTGCTTGTTGATTGCTTCTTGATACTTGTTAAGTGCTTGCCTGCTACTTGTTGCATAGCATGTGCATCATGCATACATGTATACATGCAATCCATGCATCATACTAATACCTTGTTTTGCAGCCATCATAGATTTATCCGGCTCTTCTCGTATCTAGGGACGAAGAGGTGGCAGATTGACTAGACCGGAGTCCATAGCTCAAGACATTCTTCATAAACTGGAAAGACTGGAGGGGAGTCCAATTAACCCACTATTCTTAGTAGCTGAATCAGCTCAGACTGAACAGACTGAAATGGAATAACAACCAGAGATGTGGACCTTAGAGGACATTAAGGGAGCATTGATGGATGACATGAGAGCTATGATACAAGATGAGCTGAGATAGGCTTTGGCCGGACTAGTGCAACCTATTGTTGGACAACCACCTTATGCTATTATTGAACAGCCACCTGCTACTACTATTGAAAAGCCACCTATTGTAGGAGCTCCACCTGTTGCTATAGCTCCTCCACCTACTGCTAACAATGCTGAGGGGCAACCTGCTCCTAGAAATGTGCTTGTGACTGATGTGAGAATGGAAGATGTTGAAAACTACATGGTAGAAAAGGCAAAGAGAGAGTCACTTGAATTGGTTCAAGACCTTGAGTCTAAGTAGATGCAAACATTGACTCAGAAAATGTCCAAGATGGAAGAGCTAATTAGAGGACAAGGAATGGGATATTCTTTTGACTTTGATGACATGCTGCAAATGGAGGGAGATAAACTGCCTGAAAAATTCA
This sequence comes from Mallotus nudiflorus, assembly GCA_947683625.1. Classification (NCBI taxonomy): domain Eukaryota; kingdom Viridiplantae; phylum Streptophyta; class Magnoliopsida; order Malpighiales; family Euphorbiaceae; genus Mallotus; species Mallotus nudiflorus. Next base: position 1,005,538 of record CANTUR010000238.1, read on the forward strand.
AAATGCCTCAACTACAGAAGTTTGATGGGAGAGGAGATCCAAGGATTCATTTGAGTCAATACACCATAACCATGAGCACTACTAAAGCACCATTGTCAGTAGTTGCTAGGCTATTTGTGTTGTCCATGGAAGGAATGGCTGTGAACTGGTACCATGGGTTAGAAAAGTCTATTAGAGCTAACTGGAAGGAACTATGTACTGCATTCTTAAAGCAATATAATTATAACACTCGATTGGAAGTGTCAATTATAGATTTGGAGTTGACTAAATAGAAATCAAATGAGTCCTTTTCTGATTTCTTAACTTATTTCATGAATAAAGCAGGGATGATGAAAAACAAGCTTGCTGAGAAGGATTAAGTTAGAATGATAGTTTGTAATGTGTCACCTAATTTGGTCGAGAGGCTATAGATGATGAATCCCAAAACCTTTGTGGATTTGTATGATGATGGGTTACAAGTTGAGGAAATTGAGAGTGAGAAAGAGAAAACTGTTAGAGGCACAGGAACTCTAAACTACCCAACTGGGGGCATATAACAAGGAAGTACTAGCCGAGCTGTAGAAGTACGTGCAGTTTAGCAACCCTGAAGGTTCTCCAACTTCAACCAACCACTTTCTAAAGTCCTAGAGAGGCTAATCTAAAAAGGCCTGCTCCGACCTTTAACCTTTTCCAAACCCCTGAATCCAAATCTCCCTGGCTATGATCCAAACAGTTACTGTAAATTATACCAAGCTACTGGCCATCCCACAGACAATTATATTCACCTAAAACATGAGATCCAAAACTTGATAGACTCCATAAAAATCACCGACCTTGAAAAATCCAACTCTAACCCAAACACCAGAAATAACCCTTTCCCAAACTACTAAAATGTTCCACCACCAGTCACCATGATGATTAACTCAGGAGTTAGTGAGGAAGAAGTGCTAAGCTCCTTTGAGGACCTAAACCCTAAACCCAATGGAGAACCTTTTGGACAACCACAAAGAGGAGTGGAAGATTTACTGGGCCAGCCCTCAAGAAAGTTTGATTATAGAGTATTTTACTCGAAACCACCCTCTGTTGATATCCCTATTGAATCAATTGAGCCCTCAAGTTGGGGAGATGAGTTAGATGATAAGCCAGTAAAAGAAGAGCCTGAAATTCCCTAGCAGTCGCTAAGAGGAGTTGAAGATCTGTTGGGATAACCTTCGGGCAAGTTCGATTATAGAGTGTTATATTCTAAACCCGCTTCTACTGACATCCCCATTGAATTGATTGTGCTAATAGGATGGGGTGATGAGTTTGAAAAAGATGAATTCTTAACCCTATAAACGTCCCAAGAAGAGGTTAAAGAGCTGCTAAGTCAACATATGGACAAGCTGAGGGAGTTGAACGAAAGAGAAACATGCAAAGTGGAAGTTTGGAAAAATGGAAAAAAAATGGATCGTTGGGGCCGTGGACATCTGGTATGATTCTGATGAAGAAAAACCCACTGGAGTTGATGTATGGAGTGATACTCCAAATGTAAATCATGTTACTAGAAGTAGGAGGAATTATCGGGCAGTAGAAAAGCAAAATAAAAGAGTAGTAGAAATAGAAGAAATAGAAGATGTAGAAGTAGAGGAAGGACAGAAAGAAGACCTGATCCTAGAACAACTTAAGAAGGCTAAAGCGAGTGTGAGCATCTGGGAACTACTGATGCATTTAGGCAGCCATAGAAGGGCTCTGGTTAAAGCTTTGTGAAACATGAGCATTGAAACATTCGCTACTCCAGAAGTTATAGTGGCAAAGGTTACAGAAAAGAAACATGGGCTGGTAGCATTCTTAGATGATGACTTGCCTTTAGAGGGAAGAAATCATAATAAGGCATTATTTATCCTAGCTGAAGTAAAAAGGAAGAGAACCAACTTTGTGATGGTGGATGATGGTTCAGTAATAAATGTATGCCCACTAAAGATCCTACCTAATCAGGGTCTAAAAGTAGATGACTTGACGGCTTCCAACCTCATAATTAGAGCTTACGATGATAGTACCAGGAATGTGGAAGGAACATTTCAAGCTTTGGTCAAAATAGGGCCTATAGAGTCAACTGTTGAATTTACTGTACTGGACATCCCTGTTACCTATGCCCTGTTGTTGGGAAGGCCGTGGTTTCATGCCCTGGGAAGAGTACCTTCAACAGTGCACCAAAAAATAAAATTCCCTCATGAAGGAGATGTCGTGACAATAGAAGCTGGAACCAATGCAACTGTGGTAGCCATACTTGATAAATAGAAGCAAGTGTGTGTTTCGCTTGGATTCCAAGTCGTTGGAATATTTGATAAGATGGATCCCAAGGTTGCAAAAATGATGGAAAGCATGAATTATTGACCTGGATAGGGGCTCGGGAAGAATGAACAAGGAAGCCCTAAGCCCCTGAACATTAAAACCCAGGACCATAAGAAGGGTTTGGGATATACTGAGGTAGGACCAGCTAGTAGAGGAGCAAAGAACAAAGAGAAAGCAATAAGAAACAAGCCTTTGGGAAGGATTGGACCACTAAGTGAGAATTTCATCAAGCCAAGGGAAGGCAAGTATTATCTGGGCACTAAAGAATATGTTAATGTGGCTAGAAAAGATGTCCCTGGATTTGAGATCTTCAAGGAGCAGATTGTGGAAAGCCTAGTGACCAACAACAAAGGGGAAGTCATGAAGCAAGTAACTGAAAGGATGGGCGATGATGTCGTTGAAGAGCTGCTGTGTCTGCCACCTGAGGAGGAACCACCCCAGGACTTAGCTACCGTTATTAGTGATAGTTTCATTGATTTTTTTTATGAAGAAACTGATGTAATAACATCCGGTCTTTATGCGGATGAAGATTTTATTTTTCCTATGGTTAATGATATGAATGCTGGTTTTGCTTACTTGTGTGATGTGCATCCTGATAGTTCTGTGCATTATAATTTTGATCGGTCATGCATGTTTGACATTAATTCAATTCAATTTGATTCATTTAACATGGGCATAAATGATAATCCAAAGAACATTTCTATATCACATGATGTAACTCCTGAAGAGAGAAAAAGTTTTGAGAGAATATTAACAAAAAGAAAGGTAGTATTCGCTTGGACTTATGAAGACATGCCAGGTTTGGATAGCGAAATAGCAGAGCATCATATTCCAACTCATCCAGAAACCAAGCTGGTTAAATAGAAATTGTGCAGATTAAGACTAGAATGGACAGAAAAGATAAGGGAGGAAATTGCCAAGCAAATACAGGCTAACTTCCTAGAAGTAGTAGACTACCCTCAATGGCTAGCAAACATAGTACCTGTTCCTAAAAAGGATGGAAAAGTATGAATGTGTGTAGATTTTAGGGATTTGAACAAATCCTGTCCAAAGGATGACTTCCCATTACCTTACACTGATGTAATAGTGGATAGCGCTGTAGCAAGTGCAATGTATTCTTTTATGGGTACAACCATGATGGTAATCATGGATAAGATTAAGACAACTTTCATTATAGAATGGGGGACCTATTATTACAAGGTGATGCCTTTTGGACTAAAGAATGCAGGTGCAACTTACCAAAGAGCCGCTACTACACTTTTCCATGATATGATGCATAAGGAGGTTGAAGTGTATGTGGATGACATGATGATCAAATCAGAGACAAAAGGAGGACATTTTGAAGCCTTAGATAAATTCTTAGCCCAAATTGAAAGGTACAACCTGAGACTCAACCCGAAGAAGTGCATTTTTGGGCTTACTTCAGGGAAGCTGTTAGGACATATAGTGAGCAGCCGAGGAATTGAAGTGGATCCGAATAAAGTGAAAGCCATCTAGGAAATGTCAGCACCAAAGATGAAGAAAGAAGTAAGAGGATTCCTTGGCAGCTTGTAGTATATTAGTAGGTTTATCGCAAAACTCACTAATATTTGTGACCCTATCTTTAAGCTCTTAAGGAAAGATCAGCCGATTAAGTGGAATGATGATTGTCAGAAAGCTTTTGATAAGATTAAGGAGTATCTTGTTAATCCACCTGTTCTAAAACCACCTAGACAGGGTAAGCCATTGGTTTTGTACTTGGCTTTAGAAGAGAATGCAATAGGGGTAATGTTAGCACAAGAAGGGTGAGATGGAATAGAGCACGCAGTGTACTACTTGAGTAAGAAGTTTCTATCGTACGAGGAAAAATATGATTTAGTAGAAAAGACATGTCTTATCATGATTTGGGCTATGAGAAAATTGAGGCATTATTTTCAATCTTACAAGGTTCAAGCTGTTTCAAGAATAGACCCTCTAAGGTATCTGTTTCAAGCATCGACTTTAACTGGAAAAATGTCTCAATGGTTAGTACTCTTAACTGAATTTGATATAGAATAAATTACTACAAAGGTAATCAAGGGAAGAGCAGTAGCAGAATTCTTAGCTAAGAATGCGATCAAAGATGAAGAGCAGTGGAATTTGGAGTTTCCAGATGAGAACTTAGCAGTTATAGAGCACCAGGAGTGGAAACTTTACTTTAATGGAGCTGTAAACAACAAAGGAGCGGGATTGGGAGTGATTCTTGTTACACTAGAAGGAGAAACCATACCAATGGCAAAGAAATTGGATTTCAAGGTCACAAACAATATGGCCGAGTATGAAGCATGTATCAGTGGGATTGAGGTGGCTGTGGTAGCTGGAGCAAAAGATTTGTTGGTCTATGGAGATTCAATGTTAGTCATCGATCAAGCTAATGAAGAATGGGAAGTAAAAGAGGAAAGGCTGAAGCTTTATATATGCTATTTGAAAGCCTTAATGAAGAATTTCACTAAATGTCTCTTTATCCATCTATCCAGAGATGATAATCAGATGGCGGATCCACTTGCAACACTCTCTTCAATGTGGGATGGTGCAACTGGGTTGAATATGAAACCTTTAGTGATCATGAAATCTAAAGCACTGTGTTATGGGGGTGAGTAGATTATGAATGTTCAAATGGGGCCCGAAGAAAAGCCTTAGTTTTATGATATCCAGAAGATCATTGAAAAGAGAATTTATCCAGATGAAGTGACCTCAAAAGAAAGATATGCTCTTCGTGTTCTTATACGTAACTATGCAAGTCATGATGGGGTATTATAGAAAATAATTCCGAACGGGATGCAGCTCAGGTGTCTCAAAAAGGATGAAGCTGAAGAGGTGATGCAAGAGATTCATGCAGGGGCTTGCAGTTCTCATATGAATGGGATGATTCTAGCAAAGAAGATACTCAGACAAGGTTATTATTGGATGACTATGGAAAAGGATTGTATCAAGACAGTAAGACAATGCCATCAGTGTCAGATCCACAGGAATCTTAGTCACATGCCTCCAACAATGCTGAATAGTTTATCATCCCTTTGGCCCTTTACAGCATGGGGAATTGATATCATAGGAGAAATAAGATTGACAACATCAAATGGGCATAAACACATAGTGGTGGCAATTGATTACTTTTCGAGATGGGTAGAGGCAGAATCTTTCAACACTCTGAAAGCAAAACAGATGGCATGGTTCATCAAGAAGAGCCTTATTCGCAGATATGGGGTTCCACATCATGTCGTGACAGATAATGGGGTTCAATTTTAAGCAGAAATAGCAGAGTTACTACAAAAGTATGGGATTGAACACCATAAATCTTCGCCTTATCGCCCTCAAGCTAATGGAGTAGTGGAAGTAGCTAATAAAAATGTTAAGAAAATCCTTTCTAAGATGGTTAAAACCTATAAGGATTAGTCTGAATATCTTCATTTTGCCTTATGAGGATATAGGACTATAGCTCGAACTGCCATAGGCCAAACACCGTTCTCATTGGTATATGGTTATGAAGCAGTTTTGCCCATAGAAACTAAAATTAAATCCTTGAAAGTAGTCATGGAAGCTAAAATAACTGAGAATGAATGGGCACAGAAAAGATATGATCATCTAGTATCTCTAGATGAGAAAAGGATGGATGCTTTATTCCTCACTCAAATATATCAGAGAAGGATAGCAAGGGCGTTTAACAGGAAGGTTAAACCTGGGAAGATCAAAGATTGAGATATGGTGCTGAAAAAGTCTAGAGCCGTGGTGTTCGATCCAAGAGGTAAATTTAGACCAAATTGGGAAGGACCATACTTAGTGAATTCGGTCTTACCTAAAGGAGCTGCTAATATATCAAATCTTGAAGGGAATGAGTTTATGGAACTGGTCAATCTGGATCGCCTCAAGAAGTACTACCTGTAAAAAAATAAAAAATAAAAAATAAAAAAATAAAAAAAATAAATGTGAATAAAAGTAGAATAAAGAAAATAAAGTCCGATGGCTAGAAAACTTGAAAAGGCTAGTCAGGCAAAAGTCAGGACATTCTCGTTGTTCAGAAAACCCACAAAGGGATGACAAGCAAAAATTAAGGAAATAAATAAAAAATAATGGTCCCACTGTTTAGAAAACCTGTAAAGGGCTAGTCAGGCAAAAATTAGGGAAATAAAATATGAATGAAAAATATTCAGTTAGAAAATCCGTGAGGACTATCTGATAACAGGAGTTATGTCATATGATGTATTAAATGTACTCATTTTGGCTTTAATTAATGAATGAAATTGAAATTGAAATTGAAATTGAAGTCTTATTAAACTTTGCATATCCTTCTTTATTATAAAGCATAAATACTTGAAAGAATAACAAAACATAAGAAAGCCTAAAACTAGCTCTATGAGACCATTCTATCTAGTGATGTCTTTGTTTCTTCCTTTGCGATCCATCATACAAAGCTTGAGTCCTCTTGTACCTAGTAAATCTTGGTGGTTCTGTCTTTTGGATAACAACCCAATTTTTGTAATCATCATCAGTAGTAACATCCGCATCCAGGTGTATGTTCCGTTCAAGGGCTCTACAAGGCCACAAGCTCCTAATCTTATCCAGAGAATCTTGTCTCAAAGGAAAGCCTTCAAAGTCAGTCAGAATACTAACGATGAACTGAAGGTGACCATATTGATGACAAAGGTGTAAAGGGGTAAAAAAGGTAGAGAAGTGCAGCCTGGGAATAGGAACACAGTGCTCATACAGCTCAATAGTCATGAACTTCAATCTCTACCAAGCGCAGATCCATGTAATCTCAGCATCTGAAATCTTCTTCAACCAGTCAACCCATTGGTCCATAGAACATTTGTCATTCATTCTCAAAGGATAAGATTGTAGCTAATGAGGTTGATAAGTCAAAGGATTAGGGGGTACATTAAGTATGCTCAGCTTTTCCTGTAACTAAATCTAAAAAAAAATGATATAAGAATAATAAAATAAAAGCCTGTTAAGTTAAAAACTCAAAAGGATGGCTTAGGCAAAAATTAGGGCAAAAATAAAATAAAAATAAAAAGTTTTGGTTGCACACTTGAAGAAGAAGTAAGCTGCCTAAGAAATGGTTATGAATCTTGAAACTGTCGAGCCCAATGATGGTCTCAGCAAGGATAACTGGCATAGGATTAGCTCCAAGCTCTACCTATTCCAAGATACTGATAATGCGTGTATCAGCACCACCATGGTGAGAAACTAGCAAAAATTGAGCATATAAACAGAGAGCAACTGTTCTAGTCCAAGAAGTAGTGTTCTTGTCCCGAGTCCCACAGCTGGTGATCAGAGAAAAAAGATTGATGGTCCCAGGGTTATGCATATACATATAAATATCAGTTGGGGGCAAATTAAAGAATGTAACCAAATTTCCAGGAAATTGCATCTCCAAATCAGGAAGGGCTATTATAGCAGTTGAGTCTAATGTGCATCCCAGAATAGCAGTGAACTCTTCAATTATTGGACAAAGTTGTTGCCCATTAAACCTGAATACATGGTCCTCGACATCCCACAAGGTAGAAGCAGCGTGTAGGAGAGTGTTATCAATAGTCAGGTGCTAAAGAGATTTTAGGGATTTGATGTGGAAAGGTTGAAGCTTATTCCAGTCATCACTATTGAGACTTTTAATAAATTTCTTCATTGTTTGAAGAGATGCTTGAGTCATGATGAGCGTACAGAGAATGAAGGAGAATGCCCCTTAAATAGTCTTATATAGGGAAAGAAGATGAATTCAGGTGGGAAAAGGATTCTGCTAGCAAAGAAGGATGTGGATAAGGTAATATTTTTGCAGAAATAAATAGAAGCGAGAAAAGTTACCTCATTACCCACATCTCTGCACCTGTGGCTATGTAAATGAGTTAAGGGAAAGATAACTGAGTCTTCTTGAAGTTCCAAATTATTCTGAGGAAAACGAAGAGGCAAAATCCTTTAACATTCTGAAGCCTCAGCTCCCTCATGTTGTTTGCATGATGAGGAGGCCATAGGATCAGACGGATTGCAAATCGAACAATAGATGGTGAAGAAATCAAGAAAAGAAAAATCAAAATCAAGTAAAAAAGAAGAAGAAAAGAATGGGAAGAGAAGTGAAGTGATCGGCAAAAGGGAAAGAATATATAAAATAGAGAATATCCATTTTAATCCTTTCAATTTATTTACTTTTTATCTGTCTTTTCTTTCTTGCAATTTGGTCCATAATTGCATTCTGATTAGGAACATGTTCCTAATTAAATCACGACATTCATCAAATTAATAATTCATTGAATTATTAAGACTGCATAATCAATCTGTGATCCTGAATCTTCTGTCAAATACAAAATATAGAACAAGATTACAGAACTCATTTTTTTGCATTTTACATGCATGATTTCAATTAAAGGTTTCATATGCTGCACAATAGCTATGATATGAATTTCAAATCATTATGTTATGTGCTGCACAGTAGTCATAACCTTCATTATGTTATGTACTGCATAGCAGTTATAACATAAATTTTCAAATTCCTCATTGTTAGACATTCCACAGGAACTATAGCAAGTTCTCAATTCAATTACACTAGACGTCCCACAGGGAATATAACGATATTTTAATTTAAGACTATACGATCGAGTGTAGTCGGCATTGTACGACCGAGTGCAATATATCCTCAACCAATTATATGATTGAGTATAATCAGCATTATACGACTGAGTATGATGTAATTTTTTTCAATTCAAGACTATACGACCAAGTGTAGTCGGCATTGTATGACCGAGTGCAATGTATCCTCAATCGATTATACAACCGAGTATAATCGGCATCATACGATTGAGTATGATGTAATTTTTTCAATTCAAGACTATACGATCGAGTGTAGTTGGCATTGTATGACCGAGTGCAATGTATCCTCAATTGATTATACGATCGAGATAATCGGCATCATACGACCGAGTATGATGTAATTTTTTCAATTCAAGACTATACAACCGAGTGTAGTCGGCATTGTACGACCGAGTGCAATATATCCTCAATTGATTATACGACCGAGTATAATCGACATCATACGACCAAGTATGATGTAATTTATTTCAATTCAATTACACTAGATGTCCCACAAGGAATATAGTGTGCATCGTTAGATGTCCCATAGGGAATATAATGAAATTCATCATTGCTAGACGTTCCACAGGAACTATAGCAAGTTTTCAACTTATCATTGCTAAACGCCCCACAGGGAATATAGCAAAACTCATTTGCATAAAGTGCACTAGATGTTCCACAGGAAATATAGTGCGACTTATCAAACACTACACCTTGCTTAACAGTTTGAGCATTAATCTATCACTTAGGATACAATCGAGTGTCCTAATTTCTTTCTTTCGAAATTGTGTACTTCTTTTGCTTTGCTGCAATTTGTCAAGCAAATAGCGACAAAATGGGGCAATTGTAAGCACCCAATTTTGGGATGCAATTGTGCACAATTGTGACATAAGCCCCTATGATGAAATTTATTCAAAAATTGAACTTGGTTGTTGATTTTCTGGACTTTAGGGACTAAATTGTAATGTTTTTTAGGATTTGATTGCAAATAAGTCATTTTTTCAGGGATCTTTTGGTAATTAAAATTAAAAAAAAAATTTTAAATCGACATTGGTGTAATGCCGGTCGGCATTGCACAATACCGATGCGCAATAATTCCATTTTTTGATTTTTTTGCATTTTTTCCTTATTTTTATCAATTTTCAGTGTTTTAATTGGTTAAAAATTCAAATTTTATCCTTGATTATCTGATAAGGTTTTTTTTTTAAAACGCAGAAGGCTTTTTTTTTTGAAATCAAAACAAATGCTATCTGATCATCAGTCCGTTCCTCCTTTGGAGGAAGTTCAGTATGCGTAGACTCTGCATTTAAAAGCAGAGTTTGCATGCGTGCGTCAAAAAAAATAAAAGAGGGAAAAAAAGGAAGGTTTTGGTTGGGGGGAACTTCTTTTTCTTCTGGTCTTCGAAAGGATTTTTTACAGGGAGAGACTGAGAGAAACAAGACACAGTGAGAAAAAATAGACTGGAAGCATAAAACCCTAATTTTTGATACTAAAATTTCCGAAGGCAATAGTCCAGAATCAACAATATCTTAATTTTAACGGTGATAATCCAATCTAAGGGGCTCAAAAAGGGGCATTTGCACAACATCTCTAGTGTTATTCTTCTATTTCTTTTATCACCTTTTTTATTATTTTTTATTTTTATTGTTTTCTTTTATTTTTGTTATTGTTTTGATTATTTGATTTCATTGCTAATTTTTTTTTGTTGTTTTGATGTCCGTATAAGAATTGAGGAAGGGGAAACCGCCTATGTGTAATTGAACAGAGGATCCATGGAACCTGTACTGTTTTAATAATAGTTATTAGGATTTTAATTTTTGTTCTGCATTTTTGTATCATGTGTAATTTATTTTAATTTCTGAATGTATAATTATTTAATTTTAATTCTGTACGTAGTTTGTAATAGCCCCAGTAGTGAGAATAGTGAAAGATTTAAATTTTTGCACTTTAAAATTAATCAGTAATTAGGTTCAATTGAGTAAAAATCAATTAAATTTATTGGTGGCTTTAGTTAAATTAGGGTTTGCATGTAATTAATTTAGGGTTTTTTTTAGAAAATCACTGTAATGTTTGTTTGATATATATTTTTGTGTTTTATTTATTTTGGGCTTGTTTTTTTTTTTTTTTATGTTTTTTTATGTTTTTAGGCCCCAAGCCCACGTTTAGGTCTAACACACTAAATAAATAGGTTTAAAAATGGTTTAAGATTTTAAATAATTAAAATTAACTTAGGCCCATTAGGTTAGTTAGATTTTAGGCCCACTTAGTTAATTAAAATTGTCTAGACTTAGCTCAGCCCATTTAATTGCATTTCTTTTAAAATAAATAGACCTAGGCCCACATTTCATTTAAAATAAAATCAAGTTAGACTTAGCCCATTAATTTAATTTCTTCTTTAAAATTGAATAGACTTAAGCCCATATCTTAGAAAGACTAAAAAATATAGATTTAGGCTCATTAATTAATAAAATGTAGGCCCATTTTATTCTATTTCACCTGTAAATAAATGTAGATTTAGCTAACTTATTTAAATAAAATTAACATAGATTTAGGGACAACGTGATCTTGAGTGTATTTTTTCTTGTAATTTTATTGACTTGTTGCCTTTTTGGGTAGATGGATGTTAATTAGGGTTTAATAAAATTGCATGTAATTAGAGGATGAAATAATTATTTGTAAAATTATTCTAAATGAACACGGGACGAAGAGAAGTTAGTATTCCATATCCAGAATCTCCTGGTTATGGTGCTAATTTTCTTTTAGAGAATCGAGTACACCAATCAAATTGTCCTAGTTATTACCCTGGGTGGCGACTCCTTATCTCCTTGCCATGTCTTTGTGACAGTGGTTAGTGTGTTCTCTAAGGCCCTGAGCCTAAACAGTGTCGCGGTTACTAAAATCTTGGACACGTGCTAAACCCCGCCGTCTATAATGTGGGGTTTCATCTTTTTCTCCTTTACTTCCCATTCTTCGTTAGCCTAACTAATAACCAATATCGAATCCCTATACACTAACAACTCCTTTGCTTCAGCCATAATTATTGCTTCCACTCTATGAATGTATGCCTCATACTTCATCATATTATTAGTTACTTTGAAATCCAGTTTCTTGGACATCAGTATGGTTTCTCCTTCTAGCGTAATAAGGATCACTCCTAATCCAGCTCCTTTGTTGTTTATAGCCCCATTAAAATAAAGCTTCATTCTTGCTTCTCTACAATTGCTAGATTCTCATCAAGAAATTCTAGGTTCCACAGTTCATCACCCTTTACTGGATTTTGTGCTAGGAATTCTGCTGCTACCCTTCCTTTGATAACTTTTATGGTAATGTACTCTATATCAAATTCAGTTAGGAGTTTGAGCCATCGAGACATCCTTCCAGTCAAAGCAGGCATCTGCAGTAAGTATCTTAAGGAATCTATCTTTGAAATAGCCTGAACCCTATAAGATTGAAAGTAATGCCTTAATTTTCTTATTGTCCAAATCATTATCAAACATGTCTTTTCCACCAAATCATACTTTTCTTCATTTGGCAATAATTTTTTGCAGAGGTAATACATTGCGTGCTCTATCCCATCCAGTCCTTATTGAGCAAACATTAGCCCATTGCCTTTTCCTATGAGCCAAATACAGGATCAACGATTTACCTTGCCTCATTGGACTCAGTGTAGGTGGATTGGTGAGATATTCTTTTATCTTATCAAAGGTCTTTTAACAATCATTGTTCCACTCTACAGGTTGATCTTTTTTTAATAACTTGAAGATTAGGTCACAAATATTAGTAAGCTTTGCAATGAACCTGCTAATATATTGTAACCTGCCAATAAACCCTCTCTCTTCTTTCTCTATCTTTGGTGCTAACATTTCCTAAATAGCTTTCACTTTATCAGGATATGCTTCTATTCCTTTGCTACTAACTATATGCCCCAGCAGCTTCCTTGAAGTAACTCCGAAAACACATTTCTTCGGGTTGAGTCTCAAATTATACCTTTTAATGTGCGCTAAGAACTTGTCTAATGCTTTAAAGTGTCCCTCTCTTATTTCTGACTTGACTACCATGTCATCTACATACACCTCAACTTCCTTATGCATTATGTCATGGAAAAGAGCGGTAGCTGCCCTTTGGTATATTACACCTACATTTTTCAACCCAAAAGGCATAACCTTATAACAAGAGGTCCTCTATTTCATAATGAAAGCTATCTTGATCTTATCCATAACTACCATCATTACCTGATTATATCCAGAGAACCCAACCATGAAAGAATACATTGCACTTAACGCTGCACTATCCATTATGACATTAATGTGGGGTAAAGGAAAGTCATCTTTCAAACATGCTTTATTTAAATCTTTGAAATCGACACACATATGCACCTTACCATCTTTCTTAGGCACCGGGACTATGTTTTCTAGCCATTAGGGGTAATCTACTACTTCCAAGAAGTTAGCCTAAATTTGTTTAGCAATCTCCTCTTTTATTTTCTCAGTCCACTTTATTCTTAGCCCCTACAATTTCTGTTTAACCAGTTTTATTTTTGGATGAGTTGGAATATGATGCTCTGTAATTTCCTTGTCTAAACCTGACATATCTTTATAAGTCCAAGCAAATACTACCTTCCTTTTTATAAATATTCTCTCAAAATTTTCCCTCTCTTCAGGAGTTACATAATGTGATATAGAAATATTCTTTGGATTATCATTTGTGCCCATGTTAAATTAATAAAATTGAATTGAATTAATGTCAAACATGCATGACTGATCAAAATTATAATGCATAGAACTATTATGATGCACATCACACAAGTAAGCAAAACCAGCATTCATATCATTGACCATGGAAAATTTTTTTTTTTGTCCTCATAAAGATTGGACGTTATTACATTAGTTTCCTCATAAAAAAATTCATTAAAACTATTACTAATAATAGTATCTAAATCCTGGGGTGGCTCCTTTTCAAGTGGCAAACATAGTAGCTCTTCAACAACAGCATTCCCCATTCTTCCAGCTACATGCTTAATCACCTCTTCTTTGTTGTCCTCGACCATGTTTTCCATAATATGCTCTTTGAAGATCTCAAATCCAGGAACATCTTTTCCAATAACATTGATAGATTCCCTAGCACCCAAATAGTACTTGCCTTCTCTTAGCTTGATAAAATTCTCACTAATTGGCCCGATTCTCCCTAAGGGCTTATTTATCTTGGCCTCTCCTTTCTTCCTTCCTCTTTTGCTACCAGGTTCTATATCAGCACACCCTAACCCTTTGGTATCACTCTAACTCTTGAACTTTTATAGCCTAAGGCTTCCCTACTTATTTTTTCACAGTTCTTGTCCAGGTCGATAATTCATGCTTTCTATTATCTTTGCAACCCTTGGGACCATTTCAGTTCTGTGAAATATCCCAGAAACATAGAAACTAGGAGGAATGCACACTTACTTCTGTTTCTCTAATATGGCAGCCATAGCTGCATCGGTTCCTGCTTCTATAGTCACTACATCTCCTTAATGAGGGAATTTTATCTTCTAGTGCACAGTTGAGGGTACTCCTCCCAAAGCATGGAACCATGGCCTTCCTAGCAATAAGGTATAGGTGATAGGGATATCTAGCATAGTGAACTCAATGGTGGATTCCATAGGTCCTATTTTAACTAGAGCTTAGAATGTCCCCTACGCATTCCTAGTGTTGTCATCGTAGGCTCTGATTATCAGGTTTGAACCTATTAATTCATTAGCTTTCAAACCTAATTTAGGTAGAATCTTCAATAGAAACACATTAATAGCATAACCATCATCAACCATTGCAAAGTTAGTTCGCTTCCCCTTCACTTCAATTGGGATAAACAATGCTTTTTTATGTTTTCTTCCTTCCAAAGGCAAATCATCATCTAAGAATGTTATCAGCCCATATTTCTTTTCCGTAACCTTTGCTATCGTAGCCTCAGGTGTAACTACTGTTTCAATGTTCATGTTTGACAGAGCTTTGATAAGAGCTTTTCTATAACTGACCGAATGCATAACTAGCTCCCAAATGCTGACATTTGCCTTAGCCTTCTTTAGTTGTTCTAAAATTAGGTCTTCTTTTCCTCCTCCTATTTCTGCATCCTCTACTTCTTTTATTTCTGCGACTCTTAATTTTCTTTTTCTGCTACCTTGTAATTCCTCCCATTCCTAGTGACATGATTCACATTGGGGTTATCGCTCTATACATCAAGACCAGTGGGACTTTCCTTGTCAGAGTCATACCAGATGTCTACAACCCTAATAATTCGGTCCTTTTTTCTATTTTTCCATACTTCCACTATGCATGTTTCTTTTCCCTCAATGTTAAACTTTTTTAGATGCTCACTCAGTAGCTCCTTGATCTTTTGTTTAGGAATTAAGGACCCTTTATTCTCCTCTTTTAATTCATCACCTGATCTTGTAGGCACAATCTCCTTAAGGGGTATGTCACTAGAAGCTGGTTTTGAATAGAATAATCTATAATCAAATTTGCCTAAGGGCTGCCCCAATAAATCCTCAACTCCTTTTTGTGCTTGTTCTATAGTTTTGGCTTCTTTGTCTTCTTTTGCTGGTTCATTATCAAACTCATCACCCCATCCTGAAGGCACTATTAATTCAATAGGGATATCAACAGAGGGTGGTTTAGAGTAGAACACTTTGTAATTGAATTTGCCTGAGGGTTGTCCCAACAAATCCTTAACTCCACTGGAGGCATCAGGAGATTCCTTACTATTTGTAGGGTTAGGTTTTCAAAGGAGTCTAGAACTTCTTCCTCGCTAACTCCTGAGTTGATCATCATGGTGGCTAGTGGTGGGATATTTTAGTAGTCTAGGAAAGGATTGTTTTTGGCGTTTAGGTTAGGATTGGATTTTTAGGGGTCTGTAATTTTTTCAGAGTTTATCAGGTTTTGAATTTCATGTTTGAGGCAGATACAGGTATCTATGGAATGACCAGCTACTTGGTGAAACTTACAATAGTTGTTAGGGTTATAGCCTGGGACATTTGAGTTAGGTGGTTCAAAAAAGGTTAAGGGTTAGAGTAGGCTTTTTTGGATTAATCAGTCTAGGACTTTTGAGATTGGTTGATTGAATTTTGAGAATCTCCTGGGTGACTGAATTGCGCACACCTCTATAGCTCAGCTAGTGCTTCCTTGTTGTGTGCCCTCAGTTGAGTAATTTTGGGTTCTAATGCCTCAAGAGCTTTTATTCTTTTTATTCTCAATCTCTTCAACTTGTAGACAATCATCATACAAATCTATAAATGTTTTGGGGTTCGTCATTGCAATCTCTCAACTAGATTAGGTGATACATTACGGACTATCATCCTAATTTGATCTTTCTCAGCTAGTTTATTCTTCATTAGTCCTACTTTATTCATAAACATAATAAGAAAATCAGAAAAGGATTCATTTGATTTCTGCTTTGTCAGTTCTAAATCTCCGATGGATACTTCCAATCTAGTGTTATAATCATAATTTTTTAAAAAGGTAATACATAATTCTTTCCAATTAGCCCTGATAGATTTTTCTAGCCCATGATACCAGTTTACAGCCATCCCCTATAAAGATAACATAAATAACCTAGTGATTACTACTAATGGGGTTTAGTAGTACTCATAGTGGTTGTGTACTGACTAAGATGAATCCTTAAGTCTCCTCTTCCATTAAATTTCTACAACTGTGGAATTTTGAACTTATCAAGTAGCTTATCATCTTCTAATCTTAGCATGTAATCAAAGTCAAATGAATATCCCATGCATTGTCTCCTAATCAGCTCCTCTAAAGACAACACTCGCATTTTCTTGGACTCGTGGTCTTATTCCAGTTTGAGTGACTCTTTCTTTGCTTTCTCTACCATGTAGTTCTCAATATCCTCAAACTTCACATTAATAATAGGTGAATTTCTAGCAATAGGTTGCCCCCCAGCATTATTGGCAGCAGGTGGAGCATCTGTAGTAAGTGGGATAGCCACAGCAGTAGCAGTTGCTCAATTACAGGTGGTGGTAGGACAACAATAGCATGTTGCATCAATCTAGATAAAGCCTACCTCAATTCATCTTGCATTATAGCCCTTATGTCATCCATCAAAGCTCCCTTGATATCTTTTAAGGTCTAGTTCCCTCTTTGTTATTGTTCCATCTCTATAGGTTCAGGTGTAGTTGGATCAGCTTCTAAGTAAAATGGATTGAAGGACTCTTCTCCAGTCTGTGCAGGGTCTCTTTTGCTATGGCTTTAGGACTTAAATATGTTCTTTTTAGTCTGCCACCTTTTCATACCCAAATACAAGAAGACCCAGGTGAATCTATAATGGTTGCAACACAAAGTGTTATTGTGATGGATGAAATGCATATATGCATGATGCACGTGCTATGCAACAAGTAGCAAATAATAAATATAAATCAAGTGTACAACATTCATCCTTCCAACCTTATTTCTCCCATACACGTATAAAATGGCAAGTTTTTTTCCTATGATTTTTAGTCTTGGCCTTAATATTAAAGGGGGATATCAAGAATTGATGTGCATGCCACATCTTTCTTAAAAAAGTATAAGCATAGAAACAACATTTCTAGGTATAAAGGTCTAGCCCAATCTTCATTAGCCTAAGTGAACTTCAAAAGTATAATCCAGGGCTTTTATAGATAGAAATACCTTATGGCAATATACACAAGCAATTTGGGTAAATCCTAGGGGAAGTTACTAAGCTAGAAAAGTCAAGGTTCCTTTAGCAAGATGCTCTCCTTTAAGACTTGAGTTATAGGCCAAGGTCAAAGGGGCCCAACATCCTTTACAAACTCGAGAGAAGATTACCCCCCTTTAGGACTTGGATTACAGATTCTAGTTAGATGAGCCCAGTAATCTCTCTTGAACCAAGTTAAGGCTAAGAGTGATGGTTAGCTAATTTACAACTCTATGAAGCTAGTGGAATAATGGAATTATAAACCAATGCCATTGGTTTAATAGGGACATGCATAATGAATGCAAGAATAAAATAATAATTACTAAAATAATTCTAAAGAACATAAGTAGAATAAGTATCTCTTATCCCTAGTGGAGTCACCACTGTCGAGAGCAGGGTTTAGCGCGCGCCCAAGATTTTAGCACCCGCGATAATGTTTGGGCTTAAGGCCCTAGGGAACACATTACTATATCACAAAAAAGACATAGCGTAGAGATGAGGAGTCACCACCCAGGGTAATAACTGGAAAAAATCAAAATGGTGGTACTCCATTCTTTAAAAGAAAGCTAGCACCACAACTAGGAGATTTTGGGAATGGAATACTACCTTCTCTTAGTCTCATGTTCATCTAGGATTATTTTATGAATTACTATCTTATTCTCTAATTACATACAATTTTATTTAAACCCTAATTAAACATCCATTTAACCCAAAGGCAACAAGTAATAAAATTACATGTAAAAATGCATACAAAAGCAGCATCCTTATGTCTAAACTAGATTAATTTTATTAATTGAAGTTAGCTAATTCTATATATTTTATTTACAAGTAAAATGGACTAAAGATGGGCCTACATTTTAATTGAATTAGTGAGACTAAATATATTTGTTTTAATTAATGAAGGAAATGGGCCTATTGTATACAAATTTTAAAGAAGAAATTAGATTATTAAGTGGGCCTAAGTCTAACTTAATTTTAACTCAAATAAAAAATGAAGCCTAAGACCATTTATTTTAAAAGAAATGAAATTAATGGGCTGAGCTAAATCTAAATTAATTTTAATTAACTAGAAACGGGCCTAAGGTCTAATTAATTTTAAAAAGAAATAAAAATACATTAGTGGACTAAACAAAAGTCTAAGTTAATTTTATTAATTAAAAGTGGGCCTAAATCTAATTAATCTAAATAGACCGAAATTAATTTTAAATTAATTAAAACCTAAAAACCATTTTTAAACTTATTTATTGAATGGGTTGATCCTATTGTGGGCTTAGGGCCCAAAAAGCATGAGAACCAAACAATACCTAATTCAACAAACATACCAAAAATAAATCAAAATAACAATTTTAAGTGATTTTTCTAAGAAACCCTAATTCAATTTCATGCAACCCTAAAATTAATCTACTGCTATCATTAATTTTAATTGAATTTTCCAAATTAAGCCTAGATTACTAATCAATTTTTAGTGCAGAGAATTAAAGTTCCACTAATTTCCCTCTATTGGGGCTATTATAAACTACAATGTAGGAAATTAAAGCAAATTAATTACAACCCAGTAAAAGAAATGAACAAAATACCATAGAAAATAATAAACCCTAAATTCTATAGGGATTTCACAAAATTCAGTCCATGGCATCCCATGTATTCTTCAATATCGCCACTACCAAAATTTCATATCACCAACCTCACATCTAGAGCACTGCAGAACACCAATTAAAAATAAAAAAATTAATTAGTAATGACTCAATCAATAAATAAAACAAAGAAATTAAATCAAAATAAAAAAGAAAAAAAGAATAAGGGATGCTGTGCAGATGCTGTTTGAATTCCCCTCAGATTGGGATTGTCACTGTTTTGAGATTGACTCTATTATTATTATTTTTTGATTTTCTGGACTTTAAAAGCAAAAAATGTATTTTTGTTGATTTCTTGAAGATTTTGGAAATGAAAAATGAAGAGCTAAGATGTGTGGCTTTCTGCACAGTAAAGAAAACAACTAGGGTTTTATTTTTAGGCTTAAAAGAATTTTTTTTTCTTTTCTTTCCTCTCCTCTCTGATTTTTTTTCATAGACTCCGCCACTCTAGGGTTTTTTTTGTAGCCTCCTTCCTTTTTCTATTTTTTCCTCTTTGCCTTTTGGCTTTTAAAGTCTGGCCTAGTAACCTCCAACCCCTGTGATCATGCAGGGAAGTTACACGATATTGGGAGCGGGAGGAGGAGTCTCAGGAGTCTGGGTTTTTTTTTTAACTTTTAAAATCAAGATAAAAAGATGGGTGATAGAGTTTTGAAAAAAATCAAAGACTCACATGCGTAGGGATATGTTGTGTCATGGACCAATGAAAAAATTAAGAAATGACAAAAAAATCAATATTTAGCGTAAAAAATCAATTTTTAGCAAAAATCAGCAATCTAGAATTCCGATCGACGTCTGTAATGCTGATTAGCATTACTTAATGCCAACTGGCATTACGTATTGCTAGTCGGCATTACACAATGCCAGCTGATCACACATTTTTTTGACTAAATTACAAAAAAGGTCCACAAAAGTTTCTAATTTTTTCCATTAAATCCTTAAAAAAGCCAATTTTGTAATTAAATCCACAAAACATAGAAATTTAGTCCTTTAAATCATAAAAACTTGACACCAAAGATCAATTCTTGATTAGATTTTCATCATAGGGGCTTTCGTCGCATGCATGCATAATTGCATTTCAAAATTGGTTGCTTACAGTGGCTAAGTCAAGGAAATCCTTCCTTAGAAGGATTTGACTCTTAGTTCAAAATTAAATGGTTATTTCCTATTAAAAAGAATCATTGATTATTAGGGTATTCTATTCTTTTATAAATAGGGCCATAGTTATATGCATTGGGTGTGCCAAAAAGGGACCAAATGTGCCATAACAATGTTTTAGGTATAAGCTCCTGGGTGTCTCCTTTTGATATCTTATGAGAGACATGTTAATCTCTTTAAGGCCATAGATTTTTGGGTGAGCTTATTTGGGTGTAATTGGGTTCAAGGATTGAGTGTTGATCTTTATGTTATTTTCTTGTACCCTTGTTTTGATGTAGTGAATTTGTTGTCTCCTTCACCTGTGGACATAGGCTTGCGTCAAACTACATTAAATTGGTATGTTTTGTATATGTTCTTTATCATTTCCAAGTTTATTTATTATCTCAAAAAATGTTTTGATCCTCCCAAACTTTCATAAAGACTAAATTTCCTAATAGTATTTGAATTGTTTTAATTAAGCTTATTTACCACTTGAATTACTTTTTTTAAGGTTTAAGTTTTGAAACAACAATGGTTTGAAATTCACAAATTAATATGTTACGACTCTATAATTTATTTTACAATATGATTTGAAATTATTTTAATTACTTAATGATTAAATTAAGTTTATAATTAGCTTAATTTCATCCCTTGAATTATGATGAAAGTTGATTTGATTTTAAATGTTTTTTTGAACCATAAATGTGATACCAAAACTTTGATTTTGTGTATTACCACTCTATATAAGATGTGAGGGTTACTATGGTGTTATATGCACATATGAGATTATGATGAGATGTGTTGAGGTGTTACATACACATTTAAGATTATGATGGTTACTATTGCGCAATAGACAAGGCACTTCATTATAGGTTAGTGAAGGGTGAAGGGTCGTACCATGCTAAAGTAGTCGAAGGGTTAGTCATCAAGTGTGCCTAGAAAGTGAGTTTATAATGACCTATATGTTATGGTTGGTTTGTGCTGCTCATTATAGGGTTGGTTAATACAAAACAAAGATGTGTTAATATTTTGAAAGAACTTGAATTATGATTTGAAAGCAAGAATGGACATGATATTTCATATGACTTAAATTTTGATTATAAATGCTCTAATTTTTTTATATGACAAGTTTATTATATTTGGTTAACTAAATTATTTTTTACTAGTAATATTTATACATTGAGTATTTTATACTCATTTTACTATTTTAAAAATATTTTTAGATTACAGGGCTTGATAGTGGACCCTTAATGCTAAGGAGTTCAATAGATAGACTAACAATCTTGCCTTGGTGTTGCTTTTATTTTGGTGGCCATAATTTTGTATATATTAAGCTTATAACTCTTATAGATGTGCTCTATAAATTACATATTAAAATATTGTTAACTTAATCTTTACGAATATTTCAATGTAAAGTCAATTTATATCTATATAGAACTTTATAATTAAACTAAATGTTAAGTATGAAATTTATTTAATTTTTCTTAAAGAGGATATTAAAAGAGTTTAGGAATAAGTTTCAATGTCCATCGTGATCTATTTGAAATGGGATGAGACACTAATTGTTCACCTCAAACCACGTGAGATGGGTGTGACATAATCCATGAAATAATTTCTCCATTCATACACAATAAGCCACGATGGTCAAGTTGGTAACCATAAAGACCCAATCCAATTGTTGGTCAGGTCGATAATCCATCCATGCAGACTTAGACCTTGATTTATACTAACTTAAACTTGGGTATTGATTATACTAGGCTATGAATCTCGTATATTACATTGATATGATCATATTCACTACTGAAATCCCATTTGTGAAGGGAGTTAAACAATAATCTTTTATAAGATTTTAATTCACCTAAGATTTTCTTTAAGAAAAGATAGAATATCATTAAGTAAGAGAAGCATCCACAAACACAACATCTAATAACTCCCTAGGAAACTTATCCAACTAGGTAGTGCTAGAAGGATATAAACTAAAGGCTTACTGAGCTAAATAGTGGGTAGCCTTATTATAAGAATGAGGATGGTAAACAAAAGAGAAAGTAACAAAGCTAGTACATAAAATATTAATATCATTAATTATTAGATCCATTTTTGAGAAATTTGGCTGTACATAATTGAACTTTGCACTAAAATTAGGCAATCAGTCTTAATGACAACATTTTGTAGTTTCATTAACACTACTAACTGTACCCCCATCCTACATGCCATCGCCTCAGTTAGCTCAGGTGCTATAATTGGCTCATCCCATAAAGCTTGAGTTATAACAAGATTTCCCATATTATTATGAATTATAGTAGCATAACTTAAACCCTTGTGAGCTTTGATGGCTGGCTCTGAGTTAATCTTGAACTGATGGTTCTCAGGAGGACACCGACGAAGTATGGTGGTATGGCTATTCCTTTGTTGAGGTCTTCAATTAGCATCTTCATAATCTAACAACACTTTCATAGCCCTACAATAATAGTCATTCACATTAATTAAAATACAATCATGCAACAAAATGTTCCTGGAATACCATATGAACCACATCAATACCATGAAAATAAAAAAAACCTTTTGGAGGTAATCTCTGCTTTTAATGAAGAATCTATTCCTTAATTCCTTACCTTTTATCCATCTCACCAATATTTATTCTCAGATATGAAATGTACTATAGTGTTGACCTCCATATACAGTCTCAAAAAGTATGCTTTATAGTTTTGACAAGCTCTCCACACTTTAGACACATACCATCCATCGAGATCCTCCTCTTCACTATCTCCATACTTATAAGAAGTAACCCATGTAATAGCTATCATATAATTTTTTTTATATTTGGTGGCATATTAATTTTTCATAACCATTTCCATTCAGTCACTTTGGATGAAGAAGCTGAATTGGATTGTTTTGCTACTCTATTTTGCTGAGCCATGTGGTATGTTATTTTTCTGGTGTAAACACCTATCCTAGAGTGGTGCAAAATCATTATATGCTGTGTATTCCTAAAGCTGATAGCCATCACTAAAATTTACTTAGCATCACCAAAATTTTTATAGTGTAAACACCTATCCTGGAGTGTAGCCGCCTATCATTTGACACTCTTATATTTTCACCATTCCTAACTCTCCACCTTAGCCTTATCTGAAGTAAACTGTTAGCCTCCATAATGCTCAACTAGGAGAAGCTTGGATTGTGACCTTTTTGAGCTACTAGAAATGATGTTTTAAGGAAGTACCTCACTTTTAGTACTCGAGTGAGTAGCGATTCTAGATTTTAGAGGATCCACTGCCCTTGCTTCCCCAACATGACCAAATTGAATGTTTGGATGTCCTTAAAACCCATTCCACCATGCTCTTTTAATATACACATTTTTTCTCAAGAAGCCCAATGAATACCATTCTCTCTTGCTCCTTGTCTCTACTAAAACTTTAAAATCAGAGAGTTTATATCATGGCATACCTGATTTGGGAGTTTAAAACAACTCATTACATACCCTAGAATTACTTAAGCTACAAACTTGATTAGAATTTTCTTCCCCACCAATGACAATGATCTTTCTTTCCAATTGGAAAGTTTGTTTCTAACACAATCAATCATATTATTAAATAAAAACTTCTTGGATTGGGTAATTGTTGCTAGCAAACCCAAATATTTGGTAAACCTATTCACTTGCTTTACTCCCAACAAATTCTTTAATGAATGGCAAGCCTCATGTGAGAGACATTTGAACTAAAATAAATATTAGATTTCTCTAGATTTATTTTTTGGCCCAAAGCAGGTTCCCTTATCTTAGTCCTCTGGAGGGAGAGAAAGAATCAGTAGGATTGCCATTTATTAGAATTGAGTAAGACACAACTGAGACACATCTCATGATTAAATTAACCTAAGAGATAAGAAAATTAATTTTTAGCATAATTTTTGTAAGGAAATTCCACTCAACTCTATCATATCCCTTACTCATATCTAATTTTAGTGTGAAAAATCTTTAGCCCTTTTTTTCTTATTTTTCATGGAATGAAAACTTCAAGAGCTGAATTGGCATTTTCAAGGATTTGCCTACCAGGCACAAAGGCAGACTAGGTATTATGAATAATATGAGGGAGAACTTTTTTAAGCCTATGAATAATATATTTTGTAATAATTTTGAAAACAATATTGTACATGCTAATAGGTCAAAGTCTTTGGGAGAGGTAGGATCCTTTATCTTAGGAATTAAGGTAATGAGTGTTTGGTTAATACTTTTAGGGGAATGCTTATTATTAAGAATATTAAGTATCAAATTCAAAGCATCATCTTTAAAAATATGCCAAAATTTTTAAAAGAAATGTGCAGACATACCATATGGTCCAGGAGCTTTGGTTGGGTGCATTTGAGAAAGGGCTTTAAAATCTTCAAAGGTAGTGAAGGGAGCTAGGAAAGCTCCTCTCATATGATCATTAATTGTTTTATCCACAACATCAATAACATTTTCCATCACTAGATCACCATTTAAAGGGAACAAATCCTTGAAGTAATTGATAAAATTTTGAGTAATTCCTTCTTTTTCTTCTTCCTCATGCTAAACTCTATCTGCCCTAATAATTTTCCTAACTGCAATTTGCTTACGCCTCCCTTCAGATTTCTTTTGAAAATAATTGATATTTTTATCACCATCCTTCAACTAAGCAACCTTAGATCATTGATGCCATATTGTTTATTCTCTCCTGAATAAAATAGTTAAATGCCCCTCAATTGCCTTTTGTCTATTTATTAAAATCTTACCTTGATACCCTTGTTGTAACATTTCAAACTCATCCTTTAGCTTCTTTACTTCCGAAACAACATAACCAAAGTGATTGCATTCCTAACTCATCAAATCTTGTTGACATTTGTCCATTTTATTTTGTCATTTTGAAACCATATTACAATCAGTTTGCACCTTACATGCATTATCCACTACATCACTACATGATTCTTTTTGGCACCACATTGTTTCAAACCAGAAGTGTGTCACCCTTATTCTATGCGACACCTGTTAAGGATGTCAGACATACATTGTATGCATATGACTAATAAATAATATAACCTTTAATATCAAATTTTTAGTTCTTGAGTCAATATATATAAAAGACTATTTATATAAATAAAAAATATCACACACCATAAAGGCTTACAACATCAAGCAGTTCACATCTTTTCTTATATTATTTATATATAATATATTGGCCTTAATACAAAATATAAAAATTTACTAAGCATGTTACATGCTAGAAAACTAAAGACAACCTCCTTCTGACCCACCTGACACAATGCTAGTGCAATTGATGCAAATGCTTTTTTAAAACAAATACAATTCTTCTAGTCTTGAAAAATAATATAGAGGATTGAGCCTGTAACTCAGTAAATAAATCACATAATGTCATCTAAAAAATAACTCATTCACGCATGTAATATTATCAAGTATCGATCCATTCAATATTTAACTATGCATTATAATATGTACATAGTCATAGTATCATAGTATTTTCTTTTGGACAACAATGAACTTGTGAATTATATATATAAAATCACAACTTCTTTTCAATTATTCATGCATCACTATATGCACCTAGCCGGCCATAATTTGGTACCAAATATTTCTTTAGCCTTATTACGACATTTCAAGGGAATTCTTTAACGCACATAACATTATCTCATTCACAAGTGACATTGTGTCCTCATACTCATCCAACTATATTTCTTATATTTAAATATACATCACATACCATTATATTAAACAATTAACATTCTCATAATGCATAAGAATAATAATATACCCAGGATATACCAAAATATACCATATTTCAATATGGCAGATTCGATAATGTAAATTCAAAAATACATAAAAAATTCCACATTACAAATATCAAAGTTATATTGTCCAGATCAATATCATTATAAGTCTAAATTAGTTTGAAACTAATTTTACATCAATTTGATATGTATAGAAGGAGAAACATAAAAATAACCCACTATGGTCATTCTATCATAAAAAGACTAAGCTTCAGAAAGTATTGCTCAAATTGACTATCAAGTCAACAAAATTAAGTTTTCTCTATTTCAATCCATTTTATAAGTAACATCTCCAAGGTTTTATAGGATAAAATATAACCCCATTTGGAGTTATAAAGCTCCAAATATGGCTTCAATAAGTATTCTCTTCTCACATAAATAGGACACCCGAATTCAACAACCATCATTCATAAGTACAACCTCTTTAATATGTACAATCTCATCTAAAAAATAGTTAACCATCAACACAATAATAAAAAATATCATATATCAATCATAACATATATTTTCATTTTAACTAACTAGCTTAAAAAATAGAACCTCATATGGCATGATTCACTAAACTACCTAAACTTATGAAGCTGCCAACTATAATAAATTTAATAGGGTAAATTAAAAAATTCACCAATAATTCTATACAATATATCTTAAAATGAAACTTTATAAATTTTTAAATCTATATGTCTAGAGTAATTTAAAATTTATTGTAACAGCCCAGACCAACCCGCATCAGATATTGTCCGCTTTGCCCAGGCCCAGCCCGCAGCGCAGGGTTTTAAAACGCGTCTAATGGGAGAAGGTATCCACACCCTTATAAGGCGTGCTTCGTTCTCCTTCCCAACCGATGTGGGATATCACAATCCACCCCCCCTTAGGGCCCAGCGTCCACGCTGGCACACCGATCCGGGCTCCGGCTCTGATACCATTGTAACAGCCCAGACCAACCCGCATCAGATATTGTCCGCTTTGCCCAGGCCCAGCCCGCAGCGCACGGTTTTAAAACGCGTCTAATGGGAGAAGGTATCCACACCCTTATAAGGCGTGCTTCGTTCTCCTTCCCAACCGATGTGGGATATCACATTTATTTTACTTTAATTTGAGGTTTATAAAGGAAGAACTCTATGAAACAATCCACCTTACTTAGACTAGTGATGGAAACAAAGCAATAAAATATTTCCTTTTATTACACTAATATAAAGTCTAAATCAGATAAAGCTAAAGGAGAAATAGTTTTAGATAACTTCTCAAAATTTCCATATCATCAAAGAACACTCAATTTTAAGCTTTCTAATTCTATATATGATAACAACAATATGACTAAAAAACCAGATCCTTGGAACTTGAATTTTGCATCTTATAAACCCTAACTTAATTCAATCAAAAATATTAAAATTACTTACCAAATAAATATTTAAGGCCTTTGAAGACGAATATTTTGGTCTAAAATAAATTTTTAAACCTTCAATTTACTTTAAAAATTCAACTTTTTTAAAAAAAAAAAAAAAGAAGACGAAGATGAAGAAGAAGAATGAGGAGAAGGAAGATAAGGATTATCTTCCTTCCTTCCTTCCTTATGTACAATTTTTTTTGATAATAATAATAATAATAAGTAAACCAATTTAAGCACCTTTATTTATGCTATTAACCAATTAAAACCCTTAAATTTCTAATTCTTATTATGGATTTAATTGTAAGCATTTATAATCTTTTCTTATTTAACATTGGAATTAATATCACACATATTAAATGCAATTTTCCATGTCTATATGATATGCATGTTATACAAATAAATGCAAATGCATTAGGTGGACATTACATTTCTCCCCACCATGGGATATTTAGTCCTTGAAATTAAATGTGACTTACCAATCTCAAAAAATAAGTAGGGGTGTTGAATTCTCATATCCTTTTCTACCTTCCATGTAGCTTCTTTTGGAGAATGCCGACTCTATTTAACCTTTACTATTGGAATTTCTTTATTATGCAGCTTCTTTATTTGTCTATCAAGAATTTCAACTGGTTCTTTTTTATACATTAAATCTTGTGTCAACTATATTTTGAACTCTTTTATTATATGGCTAGGATAAGATCTATATCTTCTTAACATGGAAACATGGAACACATCATATATCCGAGATAATTTTGGTGGTAGTGCTAATTTGTATGCTAAAGGACCAACTCTTTCTAATATCTCATAAGGGCTAATGAATTTAGGACTTAATTTTCCTTACATGCCAAATCGTATAATGCCCTTCCATGGTGATATTTTCAAGAACACTTTTTCACCCACATCATACTCCATCTCTCTTCTATGCTTGTCCTTATAACTCTTTTATTTATCTTCTGTAGCCTTTAAATACTTTTTAATTATTTAAATCTTGTCCATAATTTCTTGTATCAATTTAGGACCTTCTTATTACCGTAACCCTTCTATATCCTAATAAATAGGACTTTTACATTTTCTGCCATATGAAGCTTTATATGGAGCCATACCAATACTTGAATGATAATTGTTATTGTAAGCAAATTCAATTAAGGGTAAATGCTCATCCCAATTCCCTTTAAATTCAAGCATACATGCTCTTAGCATATCTTCTAATGTTTAAATTGTCCTCTTCAATTGTCCATTTGTTTGAGGGGTGGAATGCTATACTGAAATGTAGCTTTGTTCCCAAAGCTCTTTATAAACTTTCCCAAAAATGAGATGTAAACCGTGGATCTCTGTTTAACACAATTGATGTTGGCATACCATGTAGTTTTATAATTTCTGACATATATATTCTAGATAATTTGTCCTGTAAATCACTTTGTTGCACAGGTAGAAAATGAGTTGATTTGGTAAGTTAATCAACAATTACCCATATGGCATCATGCTTCTTGAAGGTTTGAGGAAATCCAAGAATAAAGCCCATTGTTACTTTTTCCTATTTCCACTCCAGAATAGACAATGGATGAAGTTTACTAACCGGTGCCTGATGTTTAACTTTTAGTTATTGACATATCAAACATTTTGCTACACATTTAGCTATAACTTTCTTCATTATTGACCACCAATAAAAAGGTCATAAATCCCTGTACATTTTAGTGCTTCCAAGATGTATTGTGTGCGATGCATAATGGGCCTCAATTCTTACCTTAATACCATTGTTGTAACATTTCAAACTCATCCTTTAGCTTCTTTATTTTCGAAACAACATAACCAAAGTGATTGCATTCCCAACTCATCAAATCTTGTTGACATATGTTCATTTTCTTTTATCATTTTGAAACCATATTACAATCAGTCTGCACCTTCCATGCATTATCCACTATGTCACTACATGATTCTTTTTGGCACCACATTGCTTCAAACTAGAAGTGCGTCACCCTCATTCTATGTGACACTTATTAAGGATGTCAGACATATATTGTATGCATATGACTAATAAATAATATAACCATTAATATGAAATTTTAGTTCATGAGTCAATACATATAAAAGACTATTTATATAAATAGCACATATGACACACCACAAAAGCTTATAATGTCAAGCATTTCACATCTTTCCTTATGTTATTTATAAACAATACATTAGCCTTAATGCAAAATATGAAAATTTACTAAGCATGCTACATTCTAGAAAAATAAAGACGACCTCCTGCTGACCCACCTGACATAATGCTAGTGCAATTGATTCAAATATTTCTTCAAGACAAACTACAATTCTTCCAAGCTTGAAAAATAATAGGAGTAAGCTTACTACTCAGTAAATAAATAATATAATACCCTATGAAAAATAACTCATTCAAGCATGTAATATTGTTAAGTATCGATCCATTCAATATTTAACTATGCATTTATAATATGTATATAGTCATAGTATTTTCTTTTGGACAACAATGAACTTGTGAATTATAGTATTTAAATCATAACTTTTTTCAATTATTTATGGATCCCCATACACATACAGCCCGCCATAATTTGGTACCAAAAATTTCTTTAGCCTTATTATGACATTTCAAGGAGATTCCTTAACACACACAACATTGCCTCATTCACAAGTAACATTGCATCCTCGTACTCATCCAATCATATTTTTTATATTTAAATATACATCACATGCCACTCCATTAAACAATTAACATTCTCATAATACACAAGAACAATAATATACCTAAGATATACCAAAATATACCATATTTCAATATGGCATATTCAATAATGTAAATTCAAAAATACATAAAAAATTCCACATTATGAGTATCAAAATCATATTTTCCAGATCAATAGCATTATAAGTGTAAATTAATTTGCAACTGATTTTACATTAATTGGATATGTATAAAAGGAGAAACAGTAAAAAAAAAAACCTACCATGGTCATTCCATCATAAAAAGACTAAGTTACAAAAAGTATTGCTTAGATTAACCATCAAGACAACAAAATTAAGGTTTTTCTATTTCCATCCATTTTTTAATAATATCCAAGTTTTTATAGGATCAAACAACACCTTATTTGGAGTTATAAAATTCCATATATGGCTTTAACAAGTATTTTGTTTTCACATAAACAAGACACCTGAATTCAACAACCGTCATTCATAAGTACAACCTCTTTCATATGTACAATCTCATCTAAAAAATAATCAACCATCAACACAATAATAAAAAACTATCATATATCAATTACAACACATATTTTCCTCTTAACCAACCAGCTTAACAAATAAATTTATAATTATTTAGTTTAAGTGTTATTTTCACATAAAATATTAAGTTATTCACTTACCTTTATTGCTTCCTTCCCTTTGCTTGTATTTACTTGTATAGTAGCCTCATTTTAATTTGGTTTAGCTAAAATATATCATAATTCACTTTTTTTTAAACATCTAAAAATAATAGAACCTCATCTAGCATGATAACATCACTAAAGTACCTAAACTTATGAAGCTGTCAACTATAATAAATTTAATAGGGTGAATTTAAAACTTCACCAATAATTCTATACAATATATCTCAAAATGAAACTTTTCAAATTATTAACCCTATATGTCTAAAGTAATTTAAAATTTATTTTGCTACAATTTGTGGTGTATAAAGGAAGAAATCTATGAAACAATCCACCTTACATAGACCAACAATGGAAATTGAGCAATAAAATGTTTCCTTTTATTACAATAATATAGATTCTGCATCAAATCGAGCTAAGGGAAGAGTAATTTTAGATAACTCTTCAAAATTTCCATATTATCAAAGAACACTCAATTTGAAACTTTATAGCTTTAGATATGATCAAAATAATATGACTAGAAAAACTAGATCCTTAGAACCTGAATTTTGCATCTTATAAACCTTAACTTAATTCAACCAAAAATATTAAAATTACTTACCAAATAAATATCTAAGGCCTTTGAAGATAAAGAATGTGGTATGGAATAAATTGCTAAACCTTCAATTTATTTTAAAAATTCAGCTCTTTTTTTTTTCTTAAAAAAAAAGAAAATGAAGAAGAAGAAGGAGGAGAAGGAAGATAAGGATTATCTTCCTTAAAAGCCATGTATAATTTTTTTCTTTTTCTTTTGACAATAACAACAACAAAACCAATTTAAGCTCCTTTATTTTTGCTATTAACCAATTTAAACCCTTAACTTTCTAATTCTTTTTATGGATTTAATTGCAAACATTTATAATCTTTTCCTACTTAACATTGGAATTAATACCACACATATTATATGAAAATTTTCATGTCTATATGATATGCATATTATGTAAATAAATGCACTTGCATTAGGTGGGCATTACATTCTACTTCTCTTTCTGATTTCCCATCTCAAAATAATAAAAGCATGATTTGAACCTTGCTTAACCAAATATGAGCCTGAAAATTGGAAATTTTTTAAATCCTTTCATAATTGGCTAAAAAATAATCCAAACATTGTTGGATATTGTAAACAGAAGCTTTACCATTAGACTAAGTGTATTTAAAACTAGAATAAGCCACATCTTCAAGTTCTGCCTCTTGGATAGCTTGATGTAATTCTGCCATTTTCTTAGAATCTTTAGGCTGACCACCACTTTTCTTAAATGTAAATAAAACCTCATTAAAGTCACCCCTACAAAGCCATGGACCATTATAGTCACTTTTCAAATTCCTAATTAAATCCTAGGTGAGGATTTTATTTCTCTCTTTAGGCCATATATACACCCCAATAAATCTTTAAGATAAGTTGTCAGTAGAAGAAAGAACTTCCATATCGACATGATGAAGAGATTTGGATAACAACAAAATATGGAGTTTAAGATTCCACAAAAGCATCAAACCTCCTTTTTTTTATTATTAGCATCTCCCTCACACCCTACTGCCAAGCCTTTAAAACTAAAAAACTTACAAATTTGATTTATTTCAAACTCTGCCTTTTTTGTTTCCATAAGAAACACCATATCGGGACCTTCGTAAAAAATTAATTTCTTTAAAATACAAATTGTCTAAGGGTTTCTAAGCCCCCAATAATTCCACATTAAGCAACTCATTGGTCTTAGCAGGGCTACTGAGCAACCTCCGTCGATAAAGAATAATCATATAAAATGTCAATTAGATGAAGAGAATAAGTTTCATTTAGCCTTGAAATCTTTTCTGTCTTTATTGAGTTCTTAGAAGAGGAATATGGACCTTTTCTTTTGCTAGGAGTTATCATATTAATGGTATCAAAGGATTTGTATGGGTTTGGGTTTAGATGGTTCACTTGGTATTTTTAGTGTTGGTTTTATGAATAGTATTTTGGTTTTGGTTTTAGGTTTATGTTGTGACTGGGTACAAGTAGGATTATATGTTATGAGAGAGGTGGTAGTATGTTTAGGTATATTAGTAGCTAGGATTGGGTTCACATGAGGTGGGATATTAAGTGGTTTCGAGTCAAATTATTTGGAGTGAGGTTTTTTCATTGAGAGCTTACGATGCATGACATTATTTTTGCCATGTGTCGTTTGTTGGATATGAATATTAACCAGTGATGAAAGAATTTGGTCATGTTCCTTGGTATTAGAAACCTGGTTATCCAAATGGAGTGGTAGGTAAGTATGTTTGTTTTCTGAGGTTAGGTTATGGGTTTATGTAGTGGTCTGTATGGTTTAAGAATTCAGTGTTGGTGTTTGGGTAGAACTATCTGAAGCATCTGGTTGGCTTTAAAAGAGAGCTTTTTGTTTTGGCATTAGTATTTCTATAGGGTTCCGATTTCTCTTCAATGGAGATGCTTTTATCCATAGACCATATACCCATTGGCCAATAGCCTCATCTATTTCTTCATTGGACTCTCCAAAATGTTTAATGGACTGCCCCATTAGTCTATAGTGAAAATAATATATAGGAAGAGACTCATATTTGAGTGGTATCCACAACTACTTGCTAGTGATTGCTAATGTTATACCCCTGAGCAAAGGTGTTTTAACTTTCAACATAACTTTAAATCTAATAAATTGCCCTCCCTAATTAATTATATTTGAATCCATTCATATTAATTCCCCCTACTTTCTTCACAATGATATTAGCAATTTTCTTAGTCATGAGTTTCAAACGTAAATCATAGGCTTTTATCAATAAGGTTGCAAACAGGAAAGTAATTATTAATGGTTGTTCATCTTTGGAAACCTCTTTCATCAATAAGATCTTATTATCAAAATGCATGGTTCGTTCCTTATCACCCAACCAACATCTTGTTGTTCCTCAAAAAGAAATAAAAATAAGTTCTTCCCCTATTTCTGACCTAGAATCAATTTTCTTAATTTTTGAGCCCTTTTCATAGCGTCAATTAGGGCATATGAATTAAACAACCAATCAGCTAATAAAGAGCTCACTAAGTAGACCATTTTCTGAAGGTTTCCCTAATCTTCATTCTAGAAAGTGCTAATTTCTATAATTTTTATTTCTGCCCAACTGAGATTTGAGGTCTCACCATATTGAATTGCATAGACTATTTGTTCAAGGATCATCTTTCAATGGAAGATTGGTGATGTGAATGTTAATGATGTTGTAAAACAAAACAAAAGACAATAAGATATGAGAGAAGAAAAGGTACAAAAGTATGAAAGGACTAGGCAAGTTAATGATTGGAAAGGGTTAACAAGATAAGAAAAAGACTAGAAAAGGCATAGGAACAAATAAAATAGTGATAAAGAACAAGTCAATGATGGAGAAAACAACCCCTCTAAGGTGTTATGACAAAACCCTAAATGGAAACCAAAACGCCTCCAGAGGCCGAACCCTAACCCTTACAAAGAAGGGAACTTTGTGGCAATTTTGATCCATCTCAGACAACACAATTAGAAAAAGACTCACTTAAATACTAAATTTCTACCATATTTAGACAAAAAAAAAAAAGACATCACTCAAAGAACACTTGTTGTTAAGATAGTACAAATTTGAAACTCGGGAAATGGAGACACAAGAAAAAAAAAGGTTTTTAATTGAAGTGTTAACATTTTAAATTAAAATGTATAGGTAGCATGAATATGAAATTTTTTTTGTCTATTTAGCCATTCAATTTTACAATTTGTATAAATTATATCTCATTTTATTTTAAAGATCTAACTGCATTTAAAAAAAATATATATTTAACTCTTTATAAAATAAATTTATTTATTACAATCCTCTTTCCCTCTTTTTTAACCAAAAGAATAAAATAAATTTATTTATTAAAGTCATTTTTTTCTCTAAAAGTAAAAAAAAATATAATTAGATTTTAAACTAAAATGAAATATAATTGATAGAATTTACAAAGTTAAATAGTAAAATTGATATAACTTTAAAATAGGATGGATAATTTTCCATAAGAATGAATAAAGAAAAGAAGTAAATTTTGGATGAAGTGATATTATAAATTTAAATAACTAGCCAACGTTTTTAAGTATACAAGTTGAATTGTGCATATGCATATATATAGCTAGCTATATGTTATCATATTTTGTTTAGCTTGGCTAGAAGGTAAACTGCAGCAGAGGTAACAGTAGGGATAAATACATCGTTAGGGACTGCTTTAGGAGCTATCCTTTGCTTGATAAACACTGCAGCTGCTGGAATTCCAAAGAGAAAAAGAAGAATGTCTTTTGATCCAAAACCTGTAAATCCTGTTTTAATTATCACTTCTTGAAGAATCCTTTGAAACTCTTCTTTTGTCACCGGTTTTTCTTTATCTTTGTAGTGCATCTGCAAATAATATATCATTCTTCTTAATCAGCTTCTTTTCAATGTACTCTTAATTGGTTAGTAACCATCATAAAAATGAAATTTGAACTTTCGTCTAAACTATCAATATTCATAATTCATAAAACTCTGATTAATCTATTTAAAATTTATATTTAAATTTAAAGCTTAAACTTGATAAATGAGTTATTATATAAATAATATCATAACGATTAATTACATATTGTCATAATAAAAGTGGAAGTGATTGAAGTAAGAATAAATGAACTCATAAACAATTATCTTAAATGTAAATCGACTATAATCTTAAATAACATAGGCAATACAAATCAGGGCTAAATGTGAGCCACATCCTTGGGAATTTTGATTTTGAATTGAAATTTTTAAGAATAAAAGAATACAATTTTGAATTGGAAATTTCTATAATTATAAAAATTATATACTTTTACTATTAAAAATTAAAATTAGAATCTCAAAGCAAGTAATTGTGGAACTTGATATTAAGTGAAAATAATATAAATGAACAAACATGATGGTTGATATGAGAGGATCAAATGTCTGAATACGAAATTTTCCCAAGTCCGAATAGCAGTTTGCCTTACAATTATAATACAAATTTTGGACATGTAATTGAGAATTAATTTAATTAAATTATCAAAATACTAAATTTCAATTTTTTAAAATAAAAAATAAAGTGTCAAAATAAAAATTGCAGTAAACATAAGAGTCATTTATAGATATTATCCCTTAATTCTAACAAAAATTTTAACACAATTAGAAGTTGTGATTAAATGCACCAAATTGGGGAACATTAGAATTATAATTTAACCTCAAATATATATATATATAT
The DNA here is from genome assembly GCA_947683625.1 of Mallotus nudiflorus. Taxonomy (NCBI): domain Eukaryota; kingdom Viridiplantae; phylum Streptophyta; class Magnoliopsida; order Malpighiales; family Euphorbiaceae; genus Mallotus; species Mallotus nudiflorus. Next base: position 1,041,694 of record CANTUR010000238.1, read on the forward strand.
ATATATATATATATATATATAGGGTCATTTCAAAATCTTTTCCTTTTTATAGTTTTCTTAGTTTTGTAGTTTGGTTTCATTACGTCAGTAAAAAATAATAAACCATTTTTCTATTTCTAAACACAATTCATTTCTTAGATATAAAATGACTTTAAGTTGTTAATTACAGGATTGGGATAATAGTCTCATGTTTTTTTTCTCAATTATACTCTAATTTTCAATTGAATGGGTATTTCAATTATATCAAATCTTATAATAAGGACTTCAATGTGATTTAAACAATTACTATAAGACCCTTTAAAAATTCAATTATCCACTTAAATATATTTTCTTTTTCACAAAAAAAAAAAATCATAAAAAGACCAAATCTATGAGTTTATTAAGAAAAAAAATTGTTTGAATTATTAATGAGTGCATTTGGTATAGATAAATTTTCAAAATATTATTTTTTTTTTCAAAATTAAGTTTAATATGCTTACTTTCATTTTCTTAAAAAAAAAAATTAAATTTATGAAATTACTTATAATTAAATAAAATTCGAATAAAATAGTTTAGATTTACAAAATAAATCAATTTGCTTGTATCTATATTCATCATAATAATAAAAAGCTAATATTTGTCTTTTTATTTTTTAAAATGCTTTTATTCCTTTATTTTGTTGCTACTTTATTATGTAATATTTGGTGAAATTTATGTTTTTATCAAATGAAATATTATTTTGAAATTTAAATTTGCATCAAATATAGTATTTATTTGAAATGAGTTTTATAAAATAGTCATTTAAACCAAACATTTAAAATTAATAGCAAATAAATTCTATTTAAAACTAGTCGGCCCGGGGCATCCGAGAAGGATAATCATTGAAAGGGGGATAACTCTTGCCTAAACTTATCCGGAAGTACACTAAATTTTTTGATGAAATCGAAATAAATTCATGAATAAATTTTGATGTTAAATTTGTGCATTGGTTAGAATTTATATGTCATAGTTTATGAAAATGTTAAAAGTAAATCAAGTAAAAAATAATTTTGGAAAAGATCTTATAGTAATTCCTAAATTATCGTTAAGTCTTTATTAGAAAATTGGATATAATTAAAATAAATTGAAGAGTTGATATGATAAGTTGATATAACTTGAAAGACATGATTCAATTAATGATTAGAATATAGTTAAAGATAAATAATACTATTAACACATAGGGTTTGATAGTAACCAATCTGCAGAACGTAAATAATGTTCTGCTTTTTATTTATGAAACTTTGATTGAGAAACTATTAATTTCAAAAACCATATTAATAGTTGTTCTATGAAAGAAATGCAAACAAATGAACCTTTCATCCTAATTTGAATCAAATGGTATATACGGGGAAAATTTGTATTTGTTAAGTTTTCACATCAACATCTTGACTTATCAAAAATGACAAAATAATATAATTTGTCCTAAATTTTAAGTCAATTATTAATTAAATTTTATTTTAAAAACTATTTCAATATGTTTATCAACTTTATAAATTAGATTAATTCTAACCAATTTTATTTGAATTATCTAACAATATTGGGAAAAGTATAGAAAATTATCTTGTGGTTTCATGGTTTTACACTTTTAAGTGTGTATTTAATTTTTTGACAATTTGGGTGTTGTATTTATCGTCGTTTGACAATTTCCAGTATATGAGACTAATATCGTTAAATGATATATGACCCAACTAAAAATAATTAAGGAAAAAGTACGAAAAATCATCCTATAGTTTCAAAATTTTACAATTTTAAATATGTATTTCACTTTTTTGATAAAATTTGGTCATGTATTTGTCAGCGTTTGACGATCTCTAGTATATGATACTAACACCGTTGGACTCATTTAATAATATTAGTCTCATATACTGAAAATTGTCAAATAATGACAAATATAGGATTTAAATTGACAAAAAATGAAATGCATATTTAAAAGTGCAAAACCATAAAATCACATGGTAGTTTTCTATACTTTTTCCAATTATATTTTTAGAAATTATTTTTAAATTTCTACAAAATAATTTCCACAGTTATTTAAATTTTTTTTAAGAAAAATAAAATTTAAAGATATTTTTAAGTTTTAATCTTACCAATTTTGAAATAAATTTTATAAATTTTTACTTAACATTTTAAGTTTTTATATATCAATGAAAAATAATAAGAGAAAGCAAACTAACTATTTTGTGAATCAATTCAATATGAATATAAAGTACTTTTAACTATTACTATAGATAATAATAAAACTTTAATTGTTTATTTTTTCATATTTTTGAGAAAAATGAAATATATTTTTTGATAATGTTTTTATTATCTCGAAAGTCTCTGTTTTTTTATTTCATACTTTTTTTTACCCCTATTAGGATAGTTTTTAAACAATAAGATTGAAAGTTAAGAAATAAATTTTAAAGTAGTTATAATTTAAGAATTTTAGTGAAAAAGTTAACAATTTATGAAAAAAATTTAAAAATAGATTTAAAATTTTTTTCGAGATTGGTATAGTCAGAATTTAAAATCCTTGTTTTGCATTTTATTTTTCTTATAGAAAAGGAGGATTAAAAATTTAATAAATATTAAATTTATTTTATAGAAATTTAAAAGTAATTTTTAAAAATACAAGTAGATAAGATGGAATTCATATCATTGGCAAAATTAAAAACCTAAATTAAAATTAGTTTTAAAATAAAATTCAAATAATATTTAACTCATAATTAAGGATAGAAAACTCATAATTTTTTTTATAAAAATAGAAGTCGTGATCCAATGTATGGGAATAGATTTGTACCAATAGAAATCTATTGGAGCTGACACCTCAGGATTTTCAAGAAGCAAAGTCCAAAGTTCATTTTAATTCTAATGCGCAACACTTTTTAAACTTTCCCATGAAAATACAACACTTTTATTTATTTATATGCATTTTTTTATTTGTACCCTTTTATTGGAATTAATTTTATTTTTACTCTTTTTTCTGTTTTTTTTGTCTACTCTTTAGATTTAACTTATCATAATTCATATGACACATATGGACTCTTATCTATTATTTAAAAAAGAAAATCGTATGAAGTTGAGTCAGGCAAGTCTGTCTATCACATGTTTATAAAACATCACTTCACACTCTACTGTATATGCAAAGATCGTAATATTTTAAAATTGAGTTAATTATAATTTTTATCTGTTGGTAAATACTAAAAAGAACAGAATTCAATACCAAAATTTAGATGATTTTACGTGAATGACAGATGAGGTACGAAGTTAAATATTTTTTAAAAAAAGGAACATTAATGAAAAAATTGAAAAAAGTGAGATATTTTTATTAAGAAAATGTCTTTTGTGGTGGAGATGTAAAGAAGGGGAATCATTTAAGCAGTGTCTTCTTCTAAACATTAAAATTATAGTTATGTGTTGTTAAAAAAATATATATATAATTATTGGAATTGTCGTCTTAATATGAAAGTGACATGACATATCTAATACATATATTAATTTATTTTTTTAATTTTATGGGAGCTATGATTTGCAAAACTCATAATTTTTTTTTTTGCAACATTCAAAAATTTAGATTTTTATTGATAGAGAAGAAAAATAAATATATTTATTGTGGTTTTAGGTGAGAAATACGACAGATAAATGATAATATTTTGTCATTTAAATGTACCAATGTAAAATCAAATGACTCAACTTATATCTGTCTAACCTAACATCTTGCCCCCATGGACACTGGTAGAGGTAGTGGCTGCTCCATTTGTAGTTTTTCTTATTTTTTTTTTATGGGCAATAATTAGAAGGCATTTTAGTAGCTGTGCGATGTTACTGTTTACATTGCGCGTCTGCTGCATTAAATATTATCCCCACCCATATAAAAGATAATGAAGAAAAGCACGTACTTGATAAACTGCATTGAGTTTCTCAACATCTGGGATTCGGAATTGTGTGCTGTTAAGGTTCTTGTTGATCTCCCTGTTAGTTGAATTAAAACATCATATATATTGAAAACAAAAAAATGATTATAAATATATAATATATCTCATCCTCTTACTCCACAGTTAGGCAAACTGCCCGATAGAAGTCAGCTAGATCCCATCCTTGAGTACGTACAAAGAATTTGTCATAGCATTGTTCTATTGTAGACCCTATCTCCTTTTCCTTGCTCTGCTCGCTTCCTGCATTAGCATGCATTCATATTATTCTTTTACCATTTATTATATGTAATCATATATTTCCCAGAAAGAATTGTTTCAAATGATATAAATCTTTTCTTTTTTTTTTTCACAATTTAGTCTAATTTAGTTACAGTAATGCAAAACAATAATGAGAATAAGAATAATAATAACAACACGTATTAATGGTACCTGGGGAAAATTTCATCAATGACTGGCCCATGTCAGTTGCTTCCCTTCACCCAAATGGATTATGAGAAAGAGGGTAATACGTTTGCCTCTGTTTTAAGAGGAACTGAAAGAAGCTTTACACACGCATACATATATATACACACACATTTCGTGAAATTCATCATCAGGCAATGAGACTTGCAAGGTGGGTAAGAGTATATTGCATTCTTTCTTCCGAAGCAAAACTGCAAAGAATCTTTCTAACAGATGAAACATGTTGATTAAGAATACACATATGCTGGACCAATTTTTATAAGGGATAATTGCTATTTGCCCTATGTATTTTTATTTATTAAAAAATATTTATTCATTCATGACATTTGTAAAATCGTGTACAATTTCATCCTTAAAAAAGAACTAATGAGTATTAACTGTTGTAAATGTTAAAGATGAATAAATATTTTTTCAAATGTTAGGGACGAAGTAGTGTAATAGGTCAAAATACAGAGAACAAATAATAATTCTCCCTATATATATATAAACACAAAATTACAATTGAAAAAAATTATAATACACACCTAAGTTTACTAAAAAATTATAAAAATTAAATTTTAATTGAGTTCCAACACATATATAGAAAATTTAAGAAATTAATACGTTTATAATAAATTAGGCATTTAATATTATAATTAATTTTAATACCATATAATATATTAGTAAGTTATCATGTGGTTATTTTTTAAAATTTTAAATGAACACCTATTCAATATTTTCTAAGTTACTTTTATATTATTTTAATTTAAAATTAATTAAGCACTTATCATTACAATTAATTTTGTTCTAAAATAAATAAATAAATAAATATTATCTAATTATTAATTTTTAATACTTAACTAATTATAATTTTTTTTAACTAATATGACTTTCAATTTTATAAGTTACTTTTATTTTTTAAAATTTATAATTGATTATACCCTTACTATCATAATTAATTTTAATTTCATTTAATTAATTAGTCACTTAATATCTAATCAATTTTTAACTTTTAATTAGTTTTCATATCAATTTTATGCGTTACTTCTATATTGTTTTCATATTTACTTGATTGTAAATATATTGTTGGTAAAAAATATAAATCTACAAACAATTTTAGAAATAGCACAATTTTTTTAAAAAATTATGATTGTTTATATGACAAACTGATCAATGAAATTAAGCAACATATTAAAAAATTTACATGCCAAGTTAAAGAGAATCTTTTGGCCTTCTTTATATAAATTGGAATACTAAACATTCTAATACCTGGATAATTAATTAGACACTTATTATTGTAATTAATTTAATCTTATATAGTTAATTGGTAACATATTGCAAAATTGAATTTTATAAAATTTTAATTAATAACAAATTTATTTTTATGTGTTACTTTTATAGTATTTATAATAATTAATTACTCAATTATTGTTTTGGAGTTTAAGGGGTGATTTCTGGTTAGTTTAAGTGTGGAAAACACTGCACGAGTGTCCCTAGAACACTCGGGTGATCCCTGAGTGGTCAAGCGAATGCCCTAGTTACTGAGATAGCACCTTAGAGGTTGAGGCATCATTTGATTACATTGAGGTGGCACTCCCATGACTTACCTTAGCATATAAAACCCCAAAATTACTAAAAATTAGATCGAAACTTCAATCGAGAACATGTATACTCTTATACAAATACACATACCACCTATTACAACTATAAAAGGGCATCAATTTATGATAAAAACCCACTAGATGACCTACCCTAGGAGCCTTTAATCAATTTGTTATGTGCACCCCCAGAAAACTAGAAATCAAGGAATGGTTGATCAGATTAAAACCTTAAAGAAACTAAGTCCTTAAAACCCCAATCTTAAAGATGCCACAGAGGTTGATCATTCCTTTGATAAGTCAAGAATTTGTATTCTGCCAAGAACATAAGAAAGCAAAACAAACTTTGCTAAAATAACTCAATAATATTGATAATAATGTGTAAATTCATTTTACGTAGTGGTGGCTTTTATATAGGCATATAAACATCCTAGTCCTTAAAGGAAAATGTGTTTCTTACTTATTCCTAAAGATAACTGTAAAGCAAAATCCTTAGCTAAATAGGATTCCTTTTAAAAAGATGACATTTAAGGACAACTAAGCATTGAAAAGTCAAACTAAATAAAACTTAGCCATTTAAAGCCTAGACTAACCCAATAAGCCTAAATAAGCCCAAAAATAAAACAAGCTCTTTATTACATCTTAGCATGCTTGTTGGACCTTTCCTTAGTATATCCTTATGACTTAGTCTTATATCATGATCTCCAACCTTTGATCTATAAGTTCTTAGCCTTGTCCTTCAACTTGCACATAAAAGATAAATGATTATCCTTGGTGTAGTTTTGGGAACTTCTAGAATAACCTTAGAATCTTATAGAATAGCCCCATTGTCATACATCTCCATGATTAAGCCTTGTAATGCCTCTATCATTCTCTTTGTCCTTGCTCTAGTCATTGGACCACTAACTCCTTATAATGGGTCTTGGAAATGCTTGGAAACCCTTTAGTCAGCATCATGATCTTTATCAATTTATAAATATTAGTGGAATATGAGCTTGAGAAAATGTAACTTAAAGTGAATTTAAGTAAATAAGAATTAGTTCAAAATCCAACAGACCGAGTTATGAGAAAACCTACTTGAGCTAAAACGTTTATGCCACTATCTAAATTGAGAAAAAAACCTTAAGGTTGTTAAATTAAACTTGAAGTCCTAGAATTCTTAAAGGTTTACATGGAACTAATGCAATTTTATTTGCAAACTAATTTGGAAAAGTGTTTGAGTCTTCAACAATGAGACTAAAGGCTTATAAACTACTTAAAGGATCTCGATCAGGAACTAACGAGAAAAATATAATGATGATAACCAGGACAAGGTGATCCCAACTGAGACCAATGCAGAAATTTAAATACAATGGCTTATAATAACTATTCAATGCTTATCCCAACCAGGACTGATGAAATCTCGATCCTGACCTGAGTAATCACAACTTAAAAGTCCAAATTACATTTAAATTGACTTTGAATGTATTGGAAATGAAATTATTATTTTTAACAGCTATAATTGAATTGATAAAGTATAAATACAACCTTTGAAGATCATTTAGAGGTTAAAAAACTTGTTTATTCATTATATACTTTTAAGCATTCAATTAAACTCTCTAAACTCTTTTAAAATTCATTTTATTTTTGTATAAATCTTGTGAGAGTTGGTGAGTGTTAGAATTGAAATTCTTATTCTTCTATTTTCTAGGATTTAGAAAACAGGAAGTGAGATTCTATTTTAAAAGAAAACCATTAAAACACTTAGGAATCCAATTTTAGTATGAGCCTTTGAAAACACTTGTGTATCAATTTTTGAGTGATCCTTGAAAACTCAAGTTGTAAGGTTTAAGAGTGAGTCATAAAACTCTTATGTAATCTTAATCTTATAAATAAGATTGTGGAGAATTAAAAATCCTAACTTGGAGATAAGTTAGGTGGAGATGTAGCATTATTGAGAATCCAAACTCCTTAAGTTCTTGTGTTCATCATTCTTCCTTTTGATCATTCATTCTTTCACAAATCTTTTAATCACTTATTATTATTCAACAACCCTATTCAGCCCCCCTATAGGGTGCTTTCAATTGGTATCTAAGCTTGAATTCTAGCAACTTTACTGTTAGAATACGAGATCATGGGAAGTGAATTATAAAATATTTCTTCACTTAGACCATTCTTTGATAGTAGTGACATCCTCATTAGAAGTTCAAAATGGAATTATACCTTAATTGTGATTCCATTAAACTTTGGGATATTGTCCTAAAAGGTTGGGAACCACTTACAAATACCATTAATGGTGTGGTAACTACTCTAGCAAGAAGCCAATGGAATAATGAAAAAAAGGAGGAAAATCATAAAAAAGGCAATGATCACTCTAGCCTCTTCCATGACAAGAGAAGAAGGAGGAAAACTTCAACGTTGCATGTCAGCTAAAGAAATGTGGGAGACCTTAGAAAATCATTATGAAGGTAATATGCAAGTTAGAAGCAAAAAGGTTCAACTTCACATGTATGAATATGAACTCTTTAAAATAAAGCCTTAAGAGTTGATCATGGAGATGAAAAATTAACTCAATGCTCTTCTAATAACCCTCAAGAAAATTGGCAAACATTTCACTAAGGAAGAGGTAAACAATAATATTCTAAGAATCCTACCTAAGAAGGATTGGGAATCTCAGTTTACTTTAATTGAGGGAGCTCAAAACCTTTTTACTCTTTCCATTGATGTGCTTATTAGAAAGCTCCTAACATATGAGCTTACAATCAAGCAAAGAAGAGAAGAACAAGAAGAAAAGGAGAAAAAGAAAAGCGTTGCACTAAAAGCTTCACAAAATGAAAGTGAAGATGAATGTCTTAAAGACTCTAGTGATGAAGATGGTGATGTTGCCATGCTTCCTAGAAGTTTTAAAAAATTCTTGAGAAAGAAAAATTTCTCAGGAACTAGAGACTTCAATAAGAAGCATGAAAGAGAAAATAAAAAGAAAACCAAAGAGGTCACTTGCTATAAATGCAAGAAACCATGACACAGTAGAAGTGAGTGCCCTAAACTCAAATTCAAAAATAAAGGAGTAAAAGATAAAAAAAAGGCCTTTAAAGCTACTTTGTATGAGGACTCCTCCGAATCAGGAAAGGAAAAGGAATAATAAGAAGTGGCCAATCTTTGCTTCATGGCTCTTGAAGATGAAAAAAATGTACAATCTATCTCTAACTCTTCTTGTGATGAATATTATGATTATGATGAATATGATGATATTGAAAGCTCTATTATAAGGAAACTCTTACTTAAATACAAAAACTTATTATCTAAAAAGAAGCATTATAAGAATGAGTTATTTAAGCTAACCAAGGAATTTGAAAAATTAAAAAATGAATTTTCTAGTCTTGTTAAATCTGATGATAAATTATCTAATGATTTGAAAAATTCAAATTCTTTGAAAGAGCAATGCAAGAAAGTAAGTGATGACAATCATAAACTTTCTAATGAGGTAGTTGAGTTAAAAAATTCCATATCAAAATTCCAAAAAGTAAAAGAGAGTTTAGATAATTTACTTGACTCTCAAAAATTTCATAGAAATACTTATGGAATTGGATATGGTAATGGAATGACCTCATCTTCATTATTATCACATATCAAATTTGTTAAAGCATCATGCAATTCCATTCATTCTACCTCTAAACTGATTGAGACTCAAGCTTTTAAAGCTAATAAGTCTCATGTGTTAAATATTAAAGCAAAGTCTCATAAGACTCAAATGACATAAGAGGTAAGTCCTATGCTAGAAAAACACTATCCAAACATGCTTACATGTACACTATACACAACACACATAAGCATATTGCAAAACACAATGCAGCTAAATATGTTTCACAAAAGGTATGTTTCACATACTAGGAAAGCATATCATCCTAGAAGAAACAAATTTGAAAATGTTGTATGTTCATATTGCATGATCAAAGGACATACTAATAATGTGTGTTTTTATAGAAGACTACATATGAATTTACTTGCTCTAGATTATCTTGAGACTAACCAACCTAGACCAAAAAAAGGTTTGGGTTCAAAAGAATACTTTAATTATTTTGTGTAGGTATGCTTAAAATCCACAATAATGAAAAGCAAGTAGTATCTTGATAGTGGATGTTCAAGGCACATGATGAGAGACAAGGAGCAATTCAACAAGCTTGATGCAAAGGATGGAGGACATGTCACATTTGGAGACAATGCCAAAGGAAAGATAGTAGACATTGGAGAAATAAGTAATCCTCAATCTTTATCTATACATCATGTGTTTCTTGTTGATGGTCTTAAATATAATTTGCTTAGTATAAGTCAATTATATGATTTGGGAAATAAGGTGACTTTCTATCCTATAAATTGCTTTATTAGTAGTCTTGGTAAAGACAAAGTAATTTTTAGTGGTGAAAGAATAGACAATGTTTATGTTATTGATTTGAACAAGACTAATAACAAAGACATCAAATGCTTAAAGTCTATTTCTTATAACACATGGACATGGCATAGAAGGTTAGTACATGCAGATTTTGACTATTTAAATGATCTTTGTAAACATGAACTTGTGACTAGTTTTCCTAAGATTGAATTCAATAAGGATAAAATTTGTTATGCTTGTCAAAAGGTAAAATAATCCAAGTCCTCATTTAAGCTAGAAAATGTAGTGTCTACATCTAGACCACTTGAACTTATACATATGGATTTATTTGGACTAACTATAGTTGCCAATCTCGGTGGAATTCACTATGCATATATATTGGTTGATTATTATTCTAGATTTACTTAGGTATGTTTTCTTGCTCATAAGACTGATGCATTTAAAGCTTTTGAAAATTTTGCAAAAAGAGTTAAAAAAGAAAAAGGTTTTGTATTTTTTCAATTAAAAGTGATCATGGAACCAAATTTGAAAATGAATCATTTAAAACCTATTGCAATGAAAATGGTATTTCACATACATTTTCTTCTTCTAAAACTCCTCAACAAAATGGGGTAGTTGTAAGGAAAAATAGAACTATTATGGAAATGGCTAGAATAATGCTTTATGAGTATAATTTTCCTTTATACTTTTTGGTGAAAGCCGTTAACACATCTTGTTATATTTCAAATAGAGTTTTTAAAAGATCAATTCTAAATAAAAATTATTATGTGTTATGGAACAATGGAAAGCCCAAAATCTCATATCTAAGAATATTTGGATACAAGTGATTTATATTGAATACCAAGGATAATCTTGGGAAATTTGATTCTAAAGCTAATGAAGAAATTTTTCTAGGCTATTCCACCTCTAGCAAAGCATATAGAGTGTTTAATAAGAAGACTCTAGTAATTGAAGAGTCAATGCATGTTGTCTTTGATGAATCAAACTCATTTGATTCTAGAAAGAATGTTTATAGTATTGATGATTTTATATGTGACAATGAAAATTATGGATACTCAACAAGAAAATGCTAGTAAGCCTTTAGAACTTAAATGTCTAAGCAAAAAGGACAATGAGGATATCTCTCAACCTAGCTTAAAGGATGAACTTCTAAAGGATTGGCAATTTAAGAAAGCTAATCCTCAATACCTCATTATAGGTGACACTACAAAATGGGTAACTACTAGATCTAAATTAAAGTATATTGTTAATTTAGCTTTCATTTCTCAAAATGAGCCCAAAAATGTTGATGATGCATTGATTGATGAATTTTGGGTCCTTGCTATGCAAGAAGAGTTAAACCAATTTAAGAGAAATAAGGTTTGGACCTTAGTTCCTAGACCAAAACATCATCCTATGATGGGCACCAAATGGGCATTTAGAAATAAGATGAATGAATAAGGTGTCATAACTAGGAATAAAGCTAGACTAGTAGCTAAAGGTTATAATCAAGAGGAAGGTATTGATTATGATGAAACCTTTGCCCCCTATTGCAAGGTTAGAAGCTATTACAATGCTACTTGTATTTGCATCATTTATGAATTTTAAACTTTATCAAATGGATGTTAAAAGTGCATTTTTAAATGATTTATTTGAAGAGGAGGTATATGTTGAGCAAGCTCTGAGTTTTAAAAATTTTTATTCTCCAAATCTTGTTTTTAAATTATCAAAGGCATTGTATGGATTGAAACTAGCTCCAAGAGCTTGGTATGAAAAATTGAGCAACTTTTTACTAGATAAATTCAGGCATGATTTATTAATTATTTAAATATATGTTGATGATATTCTTTTTGGTGCTACTAACCATTGCTTGTGTGAGGAATTCTCCAAGTTAATGTAAGGAGAATTTAAGATAAGTATGATGGGAGAACTCAAGTTCTTTCTTGGATTTCAAATCAAGCAATGTAAAGATGAGATTTTCATCAATCAAACCAAATATGCAAAAGATATTCTCAAAAAGTTTGGCATGAATGGAGCTAAAACAAGAAAAACTTTATTGAGCACCACAACTAAACTCAATAAGGATGAGAATGATAAACCTGTTAATGAAAAGCAATTTAAAAGTATGATCGAATCCTTTCTCTATTTAACTGCTAGTAGACCTAATATTATGTTTGCTACTTATGTATGTGCTAGAATTCAATATAGTCCTAAAGATTCTTATTTGAATATTATCAAAAGGATTTTCAAATATCTTCATTGAACAATACACTTAGGATTTTGGTATCCTAGGAGTTCCTCCTTTGACTTAATTAGCTTTTTGGATGCAGATTTGGCTGATAGCTTACTAGATAGAAAGAACACTTCTAGAACTTATCAATTTTTAAGACAATGTTTAGTTTCTTAGTTTAGCAAGAAACAAGTTTCGATTGTCTTGTCTACTGCTGAAGCTAAATATATTGCAATAGGTCTTTAATGTTCATAAGTCTTATGGCAAAAATAATAATTTTTGGACTATGGTATAAAACTTGATTACATTCTTATCAAATGTGACATTACAAGTGCTATAAACCTTAGCATGAATCCCATTCAACACTATAAAACTAAGCATATAAAAATTTGACATCATTTTTTGCATGATCATGTTCAAATTATTGACATCATACTTGATTTTGTTGATACATATAATGAACTCTCAATGAAGAGAGATTGAATTTCATTAAACATGAACTTGGCATGATTGATGGTTTTAGTTTGACTTGATTTTGTATTTAAATTGCCACTTTAATGATTGGTTTCATTTAAGTTTTCTTTATGTTTATTTCTGGTATATGACACTTGTTCATAAATATATTTTTGTTATTTGTTTTAACACCTTCATTTTTCTTATATGAAATCATGTGGTATTTATCTAAATTACATTGCTAATTTTGATTTTGATCTTCTTTACTTTCAAAATATTTGTGTAAAATTTTTTTTGAAAGAATTTTTTTAATCTTTTAACTCTTTTTATTTTGCAAAATTAATAATTCATTAATGAAACTCTTATTCATTAAATTAATTATTTTGGGTTTTTTGCAAAATGCATCTTTTTTTAAATGAGTCTATTTCATATATTCATTTAATCTTTCACAAGATCTTCAATTAATTCAAAATATATGCAATTACTTTCCAAGGATTTAATTATAATTTTTTTTTGGACTTATTTATAAAGATTTTGCAATTTGTTGCTGTTAGGGACTTGTATGGCCTGGGTTCAAATCATGTCTCGATTGGGACATTATTCTGTTAATTTTGTGTTTTTACACAAAACTGATCCTGAACAATATCCCAATTAGGATATCACTCAAGACATTATGTCTCAACTGGGATGAGAGCATGTCCTAACTGGGACATCAATCCTGACAAGATTAGGATTCTAAATCTTTTCACCTCTTTGACTCCCCAATCATAATCAAGAATGATTTTTGAGGTTCCTATTCAATTCAAATTCAAATTCAAATTTTGAACTATTTCCAACCCTAATCTCTTACTTATAATACTATTATATTTCTACTTAATTTTCTACTCAATCAATATTTTTTTTCTCTACAAATTTCTCTCCTCTCTCACCATCACTCCTAATAAAACAAGTAAGGTTCCTTCCTTTTTTCAAGATCCTCCTTCAAAGAAGGATAAACCCAAAAGAACACACTCTTCATTCTCATATTCTTCTAAAGATCTCAAAAATGTCACAATTCCAAAAGAGAGTTTTTATTCCTTTAAGATTCATGAATGAACTAACTCTTAAAGTAATTAATTATTATAATGAAGTCACGGATCTTCTTCTAAAAGGTGGGATATATGATTTTTCTTTTACATCTTTTCCATATTATCCTTCTCTCATTATTGAATTTCTTTCATCGTAAACTCTTTGTTTTGTCAAGTATGATGATGCTAATCCATACTTCTCTATGAGATTCAAATTGGGAGGAAGAGATCGTTTCATGACACATTAAGAGTTGATACTCTTTTTGCTTTTTCCCAAGAGGGACACATTAAAGTTAAGCCTCATTAGCTTACTTCTTCTTTTTGGGATAAAATTAAAGCTCATAATGCTCCTCAATTCTCTACCGGACATATTAAACCTCACAAATAAAATCCAAAACACTTTAGTATGTTCACCGCTTCATTACCTATTTTATTAATAGTATAGCTCTTTCTAATGAAAATCTTTCTCTTGATGATCTTTTCATTCTCTATTGCCTTTATCATGATGAAAAAATTGCTTTGGGAGATTTTGTGATAGAGAATTTGACTAATTAGTGATAGTAACACTATTGCAATTTGCATTAGTGGAATTTTCACAAAGTTAGCTAAATTCTACAATGTTAATCTTGATACTCTACTCTTTACCAAGCCTATACATCTTGATGAATCCTTTATAAAAAACTCCAAATAATTCACCTCAATTAATGGAGTTTGGTTTTGGAAACATAACCTTAGCCCAAGTGAAAATGTTAAGGCTATGTTTAAAGAATTAGAAGAGCAAAAAGGTCAATACATTGGGGAAAAAGAATAAGAACTTCAAACTCATGATGCTCCTCTAAGGAAAAGGATAAAAAGTGAAGGTATATCAACTCAAGGTGCTCAATCTTAAGATGGTGAACCTCTTTAGGTAGGACAAATCTTTGAATGCATGTCTTTGATGAAAACCAACTTCAATTCTCACTTTGATGAAGTTGAATCCAATTTCAATGTGTTTTAGTCAAATTGATACCAACATTGCTCATCTTCAACATGATGTCCACCATATTTATGAGCAACAAGGATATTCATGCGCCTATCCATCCTTTATGCCTCCTCCATCTCCCCCTTAAGAGCAAATTTCATTTGTATTTTTTGTTTGTTTTATTTTTAGTATTTGTTTAGTTTATTTTCCATATATGAGCTTCTAGCTGTTAGTTTATTTTTAGGCTCATTTTATGCTTATTTATGTTTAGTTTATTTTGTGTTAATTTTCAATATTTTATCTATGTGCTGTATGACTTTTCTTTATTAATGAAAATTTTATTTTCAAAATGTCAATTTCCATGTTAATTATTCTATTTGATTTTTGACAAAGGGGGAGAAATATTTTACTTTGCATATGTATTTAGTTAATTTAAATATTAATAAATTTCTTTTAAAGTTCTTTCAAAAGATGTGTTTATGTTAGTGTTAGTGATATAACTATGTGACAGTTTGCCATTAATATCATTTTTTATAAAATCTTATTCTATTTTATTATTTGAATTACGGGGAGAGAAAACTATTTACATAATTTTTTTATGCATGCATAGTAACATTGTAAGCCTTATTTTTGCTTACCTTGTTTATGTATGCCATGAATTTCATAAAGATTTGGTGTATCTTTGTTTTTCATTATTTTTGTTCTTGATCTTTTATTTCCTCTAACTTTTTATTTTTTTTTAGGTTCATTTCCCTTTATGTCTCTCTCTTTTCCTTTTGTCTTTAACAAAAGGGGAGAAGAAGCTATATGATAATTGTGCTTATGCTTAGTGTTTGTGTTTATAATATGCTAAGTGCCACATGATAATGTATGATTAGCTAGCTAAGCTCTACATGATCATGTGACAGTTAAGTTTGTTAAGCTTTAACATAATTACTATATGTACTATTTTTGTGATGCATTTTAGTAGCACTATATGCATATATATTTGAAATTATTTCCTTCAAGTTATTTAAATAATCATGTTATCATGGTTTTATGTTTTTAACACATTTGTCATGCTAGGCCATATATTTATTATCCTTTATGTTTAATTTTATGTTGTGTTTATTTTTAATGAAAAGGGAAAAAAATTATATTTATATTTCTTATCATGTCCATATTAATAGCGGGAGAAATAAAGAAATATATCTTTTAGTATTTGGTATCATCATTATTATCACACAATTCACTTTGTATTATTTTTTTAGAACTCAAAATAAGTTTGTCAAAATAAAAAAGGGGGAGATTGTTGACCTTAGCAAGTTATCAATCTTGATTTTGATATTAAAAAACTTAATTTTTAGCAACTAATATGTTTTGCTTCAAGTTTGTATAAGTTAGGAATTGTTTGGAAATCAACTTTAGGATAGTCCCAATCGGGACTAGGGCAGACCAACTTTAGTAAAAAATTCAAATTTTGACAGAACGTATCTCGATCCAATGTCCTGACTGGGACCATACTCGGGATGAGGTAGTCTCGACCAAGACAAGGTGATCCCAATTGAGACCAATGCAGAAATTCAACTACAACAGTTTGTAACGGCTATTCAATGCTGGTCCTAACTAGGATTGATGAAATCCCGACCGAGACTTGAATAATCATAGCTCAAAAGTCCAAATTATAATCAAATGGACTTTGAATATATTGGAAATGAAATTTTTTATTTCTAATAACTATAATTGAATTGCTTAAGTATAGATATAACCTCTGAAGATCATTTAAAGGTTAAGAAACTTGTTTATTCATTATATACTTTTCAAGCATTTAATCAAGCATTTCAAAAGAATCTTTCTAACAGATGAAACATGTTTATTAAGAATACACATATGCTGGACCAATTTTTATAAGGGATAATTGCTATTTGCCCCCTATATTTTTATCTATTAAAAAATATTTATTCATTCATGACATTTGTAAAATCGTGTACAATTTCATCTTTAAAGAATGACTAATGAGTATTAACTGTTGCAAATGTTAAAGATAAATAAATATTTTTTTAAATGTCAGAGATGGAATAGTATAATAGGTCAAAATATAGAAACCAAATAACAATTCTCCCTATATATATATATTAGTAACATTTTTTTGGGGGGCACATAAGTCCTTGTCTAGATATGTGACAACTGAAAGAATTTTTAGCTAATCACAATGCTCAAGCCATTAAACTATACATAAGATAATTTATGGTCTAATTGAAAAATACAAGCCTTTTGTAAATTTGTATTTTTAACAATTTTAGCTTAGTTTTATTTTTTAGTTATAATTCTAACCAACTTAATGTAATTTATTTCAATTATATGTCCTTAACCAATGTGGCACAAAAAAGTTAAAATTAATAACACCATATTATTATTTCTATCTTTAATTTCAATTTTAAAAATTGAAGTTGTAATGCGGATATTTTGAATTTCTAAAACTTTATTCATTTTCAACATAAAACAAGTTAATATTCCGCGCGATGCAAGTATCATAATTATACAATTTTATAAATATTTTTATTCAATTTGTTATTGTATTATGTTATACATATATATATATATATATATATATATATATATATATATATATATATATATATATATATATATATATATATATATATATATATAATACACACCTAAGTTTACTAAAAAATTATAAAAATTAAATTTTAATTGAGTTCCAACACATATATAGAAAATTTAAAAAATTAACACGTTTATAATAAATTAGGCATTTAATATTATAATTAATTTTAATACCATATAATATATTAGTAAGTTATCGTGTGGTTATTTTTTAAAATTTTAAATGACCACCAATTCAATATTTTCTAAGTTATTTTTATATTATTTTAATTTAAAATTAATTAAGCACTTATCATTACAATTAATTTTGTTCTCAAATAAATAAATAAATAATTATTATCTAATTATTAATTTTTAATACTTAACTAATTATAAATTTTTTTAACTAATATGACTTTCAATTTTATAAGTTATTTTATTTTTTAAAATTTATAATTGATTATACACTTATTATCATAATTATTTTTAATTTCATTTAATTAATTAGTCACTTAATATCTAATCAATTTTTAATTTTTAATTAGTTTTCATATCAATTTTATGCGTTACTTCTATACTGTTTTCATATTTACTTGATTGTAAATAGATTGTTGGTAAAAAATATAAATCTACAAACAATTTTAGAAATAGCACAATTTTTTTAAAAAATTATGATTGTTTATATGACAAACTGATCAATGAAATTAAGCAACATATTAAAAAATTTACATGCCAAGTTAAAAAGAATCTTTTGGCCTTCTTTATATAAATTGGAATACTAAACATTCTAATACCTGGATAATTAATTAGACACTTATTATTGTAATTAATTTAATCTTATATAGTTAATTGGTAACATATTGCAAAATTGAATTTTATAAAATTTTAATTAATAATAAATTTATTTTTGTGTGTTACTTTTATAGTATTTATAATAATTAATTACTCAATTATTGTTTTGGAGTTTAAGGGGTGATTTCTGGTTAGTTTAAGTGTAGAAAACACTACACGAGTGTCCCTAGAACACTCGAGTGATTCCTGAGTGGTCAAGCGAATGCCCTAGTTACTGAGGTAGCACCTTAGTGGTTGAGGCATCATCTGATTACATTGAGGTGGCACTCCCATGACTTACCTTTGCATATAAAACCCCAAAATTACTAAAAATTCAATCGAAACTTCAATTAAGAACATGTATACTCTTATACAAATACATATACCACCTATTACAACTATAAAAGGGCCTCAATTTATGATAAGAACCCACTAGATGACCTACCCTAGGAACCTTTAATCAATTTGTTATGTGCACCCCCAGAAAACTAGAAATCAAGCAATGGTTGATCAGATTAGAACCCTAAAGAAACTAAGTCCTTAAAACCCCAATCTTAAAGATGCCACAAAGGTTTATCACTCCTTTGATAAGTCAAGAATTTGTATTCTGCCAAGAACACAAGAAAGCAAAGCAAACCTTGCTAAAATAACTCAATAATATTGATAATAATGTGTAAATTCATTTTACATAGTGGTGGCTTTTATATAGGCATATAAACATCCTAGTCCTTAAAGGAAAATGTGTTTCTTACTTATTACTAAAGATAACTATAAAGCAAAATCCTTAGCTAAATAGGATTCCTTTTAAAAAGATGACATTTAAGGACAAATAAGCATTGAAAAGTCAAACTAAATAAAACTTAGCCATTTAAGGCTTGGACTAACCCAATAAGCCTAAATAAGCCCAAAAACAAAACAAGCTCTTTATTACATCTTAGCATGCTTGTTGGACCTTTCCTTAGTATATCCTTATGACTTGGTCTTATATCATGATCTTTAACCTTTGATCTATAAGTTCTCAGCCTTGTCCTTCATCTTGCACATAAAAGATAAATGATTATCCTTGGTGTAGTTTTGGGAACTTCTAGAATAACCTTAGAATCTTATAGAATAGCCTCATTGTCATGCATCTCCATGATTAAGCCTTGTAATGCCTCTATCATTCTCTTTGTCCTTGCTCTAGTCATTGGACCACCAACTCCTTGTAATGGGTCTTGGAAATGCTTGGAAACCCTTTGGTCAGCATCATGATCTTTATCAATTTATAAATATTAGTGGAATATGAGCTTGAGAAAATGTAACTTAAAGTGAATTTAAGTAAATAAGAATTAGTTCAAAATCTAATAGACCGAGTTATGAGAAAACCTACTTGAGCTAAAACGTTTATGCCATTATCTAAATTGAGAAAAAAACCTTAAGGTTGTTAAATTAGACTTGAAGTCCTAGAATTCTTGAAGGTTTACATGGAACTAATGCAATTTTATTTGCAAACTAATTTGGAAAAGTGTTTGAGTCTTTAACAATGAGACTAAAGGCCTATAAACTACTTAAAGGATCTCGATCAGGAACTAACGAGAAAAATATAATGATGACTCCCTAACTAGGACAAGGTGATCCCAACTAAGACCAATATAGAAATTTAAATATAATGGCTTATAATAACTATTCAATGCTCGTCCCAACCAGGACTGATGAAATCTCGATCTTGACCTGAGTAATCACAACTTAAAAGTCTAAATTACATTTAAATAGACTTTGAATGTGTTGGAAATGAAATTATTATTTCTAACAACTATAATTGAAGTGATAAATTATAAATACAACCTTTGAAGATCATTTAGAGGTTAAAAAACTTATTTATTCAAGCATTCAATTAAACTCTCTAAACTCTTTTAAAATTCATTTTATTTTTGTATAACTCTTGTGAGAGTTGGTGAGTGTTAGAATTGAAATTCTTATTCTTCTATTTTCTAGGATTTAGAAAACAGGAAGTGAGATTCTATTTTAAAGGAAGTGGTTTAAGTGTTTAACCATTAAAACACTTAGGAATCCAGTTTTAGTATAAGCCTTTGAAAACACTTGTGTATTAGTTTTTGAGTGATCCTTGAAAACTCAAGTTGTAAGGTTGAAGAGTGAGCCATAAAACTCTTATGTAATCTTAATCTTGTAAATAAGATTGTGGGGAGTTAAAAATCCTAACTTGGAGATAAGTTAGGTGGAGATGTAGCATTATTGAGAATCCAAACTTCTTAAGTTCTTGTGTTCATCATTCTTCCTTTTGATCATTCATTCTTTCATAAATCTGTTAATCACTTATTATTATTCAACAACCCTATTCAGCCCCACTATAAGGTGCTTTCAATTGCTATTTGAGCTTGAATTCTAGGAACTTTACTGTTAGAATACGAGATCATGGGAAGTGAATCATAAAATATTTCTTCACTTAGACCATTCTTTGATAGTAGTGACATCCTCATTGGAAGTTCAAAATGGAATTATACCTTGATTGTGATTCCATTAAACTTTGGGATATTTTCCTAAAAGGTTCAGAACCACTTACAACTACCATTAATGGTGTGGTAACTACTCTAGCAAGAAGCCAATGGAATAATTAACAAAAGGAGGAAAATCATAAAAAAAAGGAAATGATCACTCTAGCCTCTTCCATGATAAGAGAAGAAGGAGGCAAGCTTCAATATTGCATGTTAGCTAAAGAAATGTGGGAGACCTTAGAAAATCATTATGAAGGTAATATGCAAGTTATAAACAAAAAGGTTCAACTTCACATGTATGAATATGAACTCTTTAAAATAAAGCCTCAAGAGTTGATCATGGAGATGGAAAATTAACTCAATGCTCTTCTAATAACCCTTAAGAAAATTGGTAAACATTTCACTAAGGAAGAGGTAAACAACAATATTCTAAGAATCCTACCTAAGAAGGATTGGGAATCTCGGTTTACTTCAATTGAGGAAGCTCAACACCTTTCTACTCTTTCCATTGATGTGCTTATTGGAAAGCTCCTAACATATGAACTTACAATCAAGCAAAGAGGAGAAGAACAAGAAGAAAAAGAGAAAAAGAAAAGCGCTGCACTAAAAGCTTCACAAAATGAAAGTGAAGATGAATGTGTTGAAGACTCTAGTGATGAAGATGGTGATCTTTCCATGCTTACTAGAAGTTTCAAAAAATTCTTGAGAAAGAAAAATTTCTCAAGAACTAGAGACTCTAATAAGAAGCATGAAGGAGAAAACAAAAAGAAAACCAAAGAGGTCACTTGCTATAAATGCAAGAAACCATGACACAGTAGAAGTGAGTGCTCGAAACTCAAATTAAAAAATAAAGGAGTAAAAGATAAAAAGAAAGCTTTTAAAGCTACTTGGTATGAGGACTCTTCTGAATCAGAAAAGGAAGAGGAACAATAAGAAGTGGCCAATCTTTGCTTCATGGCTCTTGAAGATGAAAAAAAGGTACCATCTATCTCTAACTCTTCTTGTGATGAATATTATGATTATGATGAATATGATGATATTGAAAACTCTATTATTAGGAGACTCTTACTTAAATGCAAAAATGTATTATCTAAAAAGAAGCATTATAAGCATGAGTTATTTAAGCTAACCAAAGAATTTGAAAAATTAAAAAATGAATTTTCTAATCTTGTTAAATCTAATGATTTGAAAAATTCAAATTCTTTGAAAGAGCAACTCAAGAAAGTAAGTGATGAAAATCATAAACTTTCTAATGAGGTAGTTGAGTTGAAAAGTTCCATATAAAAATTCCAAAAAATAAAAGAGAGTTTTGATAATTTACTTGACTCTCAAAAATTTCATTGAAATACTTATGGAATTGGATATAGTAATGGAATGACCTCATCTTTATCATTATCACATATTAAATTTGTTAAAGCATCATGCAATTCCATTCATTATACCTCTAAACTGATTGAGACTCAAGCTTTTAAAGCTAATAAGTCTCGTGCATCAAATATTAAAGGAAAGTCTTATAAGACTCAAATGACACAAGAGGTAAGTCCTATGCTAGAAAAACACAATCCAAACATGCTTACATGTACACTATACATAACACACATAAGCATATTTCAAAACACAATGCAGCTAAATATGTTGCACAAACCTACCAAAATACACATTGCCATTATTAATGCATGTCTCATACTATGAGTCAAAATAATAGGAGCCACATACCACCACAACATAAAAGGTATGTTTCACATACTAGGAAAGCATATCATCCTAAAAGAAATAAATTTGAAAATATTGTATGTTCAAATTGCATGATCAAAGGACATACTAACAATGTGTGCTTTTATAGAAGACTACACATGAATTTACTTCCTCTAGATTATCTTGAGACTAACCAACCTAGGCCAAGAAAGGTTTGGGTTCAAAAGAATACTTAAATTATTTTGTGTAGGTGTGCTTAAAATCCACAAGAATGAAAAGCAAGTGGTATCTTGATAGTGGATGTTCAAGGCACATGACGATAGACAAGGAGCAATTCAACAAGCTTGATGCAAAGGATGGAGGACATGTCACATTTGGAGACAATGCCAAAGGAAAGATAGTAGGCATTAGAGAAATAAGTAATCCTCAATCTTTATCTATACATCATGTTTTGTTTGTTGATGGTCTTAAACATAATTTGCTTAGTATAAGTCAATTATATGATTTGGGAAATAAGGTGACTTTCTATCCTACAAATTGCTTTATTAGTAGTCTTGGTAAACACAAAGTAATTTTTAGTGGTGAAAGAATAGACAATGTTTATGTTATTGATTTGAACAAGACTAATAACAAAGATATCAAATGCTTAATGTCTATTTCTTATAACACATGGACATGGCATAGAAGGTTAGGACATGCAGATTTTGAGCTTTTGAATGATCTTTGTAAACATGAACTTGTGATTGGTTTACTTAAGATTGAATTCAATAAGGATAAACTTTGTGATGCTTGTCAAAAGGTAAAATAATCCAAGTCCTCATTTAAGCTAAAAAATGTAGTAGTGTCTACTTCTAGACCACTTGAACTTATATATATGGATTTATTGAGACTAACTATAGTTTCGAGTCTCAGTGGAATTCACTATGCATATATATTGGTTGATTATTACTTTAGATTTACTTGGGTGTGCTTTCTTACTCATAAGAATGATGCATTAAAAGCTTTTGAAAATTTTGCAAAAAGAAAAAGGTTTTGTATTTTTTCAATTAAAAGTGATCATGGAACCAAATTTGAAAATGAATCATTTAAAACCTATTATAATGAAAATGGTATTTCACATACATTTTCTTTTTCTAAAACTCCTCAACAAAATGGGGTAGTTGAAAGGAAAAGTAGAACTATTATGGAAATGGCTAGAATAATGCTTTATGAGTATAATTTTCCTTTATACTTTTTGGTGAAAGCTGTTAACACATTTTGTTATATTTCAAATAGAGTTTTTAAAAGACTAATTCTAAATAAAACTTCTTATGTGTTATGGAACAATAGAAAACCCAAAATCTCATATATAAGAAAATTTGGATACAAGTGATTTATATTGAATACCAAGGATAATCTTGGAAAATTTGATTCTAAAGCTAATGAAGAAATTTTTCTAGGCTATTCCACCTCTAGCAAAGCATATAGAGTATTTAATAAGAAGACTCTAGTAATTGAAGAGTTAATGCATGTTGTCTTTGATGAATCAAAATCATTTGATTCTAGAAAGGATGTTTATAGTATTGATGATCTTATATGTGATAATGAGATTATGGATACTCAATAAGAAAATGATAGTAAGCCTTTAGAACTTAAATGTCTAAGCAAAAAGGACAATGAGGATATCTCTCAACCTTGCTTAAAGGATGAACTTCCAAAGGATTGACAATTTAAGAAAGCTAATCCTCAATACCTCATTATAGGTGACACTACAAAAGGGGTAACTACTAGATCTAAATTAAAGTCTATTGTTAATTTAGCTTTCATTTCTCAAAATGAGCCAAAAAATGTTGATGATGCATTGATTGATGAATTTTGGGTCCTTGCTATGCAAGAAGAGTTAAACCAAATTAAGAGAAATAAGGTTTGGACTTTAGTTCCTAGACCAAAACATCATCTTATGATGGGCACCAAATGGGCATTTAGAAATAAGATAAATGAACAAGGTGTTATAACTAGGAATAAAGCTAGATTAGTAGCTAAAGGTTATAATCAAGAGGAAGACATTGATTATGATGAAACCTTTGCCCCCTATTGCAAAGTTAGAAGCTATCACAATGCTACTTGCATTTGTATCATTCATGAATTTTAAACTTTATCAAATGGATGTTAAAAGTGCATTTTTAAAGGATTTATTTGAAGAGGAGGTATATGTTGAGCAAGCTCTGGGTTTTAAAAATTTTTATTCTCCAAATCTTATTTTTAAATTATCAAAAGCATTGTATGGATTGAAACCAGCTCCAAGAGCTTGGTATGAAAAATTGAGCAACTTTTTACTAGAGAAATCCAAGCATGATTTATTAATTGTTTAAATATATGTTGATGATATTCTTTTTGGTGCTACTAACCATTACTTATGTGACGAATTCTTCAAGTTAATGCAAGGAGAATTTAAGATAAGTATGATGGGAGAACTCAAGTTCTTTCTTGGATTTCAAATCAAGCAATATAAAAATGGGATTTTCATCAATCAAACCAAATATGTAAATGATATTCTCAAAAAGTTTGGCATGAATGGAGCTAAAACAAGAAAAACTT
The DNA here is from genome assembly GCA_947683625.1 of Mallotus nudiflorus. Lineage (NCBI taxonomy): Eukaryota > Viridiplantae > Streptophyta > Magnoliopsida > Malpighiales > Euphorbiaceae > Mallotus > Mallotus nudiflorus. The sequence continues at coordinate 1,066,908 of CANTUR010000238.1, forward strand.
CATTGAGCACCACAACCAAACTCAATAAGGATGAGAATGACAAACCTATTAATGAAAAGCGATTTAAAGGTATGATCGAATCTTTTCTCTATTTAACTGCTAGTAGACTTAATGTTATGTTTACTACTTGTGTATGTGCTAGAATTCAATATAGTCTTAAAGATTCTTATTTGAATAGTATCAAAAGGATTTTCAAATATCTTTATTGAACAATACACTTAGGATTTTGGTATCCTAGGAGTTCCTCTTTTGACTTAATTAGCTTTTTGGATGCAGATTTTACTGATAGCTTACTAAATAGAAAGAGCACTTCTAGAACTTATCAATGTTTAGTTTCTTGGTTTAGCAAGAAATAAGTTTCAATTTTCTTGTCTACTGTTGAAGCTAAATATATTACAGTAAGTCTTTATTGTTCATAAGTCTTATGGCAAAAATAATAATTGTTGGACTACGGTATAAAATTTGATTACATTCCTATCAAATGTGACAATACAAATGCTATAAACCTTAGCAAGAATCCCATTCAACATTATAAACTAAGCATATAAAAATTCGACATCATTTTTTACATGATCATGTTCAAATTGTTGACATCTTACTTGATTTTGTTAATACATATAATGAACTTACTGATATCTTCACCAAATCTCTTAATAAAGAGAGACTGAATTTCATTAAATATGAACTTGGCATGATTGATGGTTTTAGTTTGACTTGATTTTGTATTTAAATTGCTACTTTAATTATTGGATTCATTTAAGTTTTCTTTATGTTTATTTCTGATATATGACACTTGTTCATAAGTATATTTTTGTTATTTATTTTAACACCTTCATTTTTCTTATGTGAAATCATATGGTATTTATCTAAATTACATTGCTAATTCTGATTTTGATCTTCTTTACTTTCAAAATATTTTTTAAAATTTTTTTTGAAAGAATTTTTTTTATCTTTTAACTCTTCTTATTTTGCAAAATTAATAATTCATTAATGAAACTCTTATTCATTAACTTAATTATTTTGGGTTTTTGCAAAATGTATCTTTCTTTAAATGAGTTTATTTCATATATTCATTTAATCTTTCACAAGATCTTCAATTAATTCAAAATATATGTAATTACTTTGCAAGGATTTAATTATAAATTTTTTTTGGACTTATTTATAAAGATTTTGCAAATTTATTGCTATCAGGGACTTGTCTGGCCTGGGATTAAATCATGTCTCGATCGGGACATTATTATGTTAATTTTGTGTTTTTACACAAAACTGATCCCAAACAATATCCCAATTGGGATATCACTTAGGACATTGTGTCTCGACTAGGATGAGAGCATGTCCTGACCGGGACATCAATCCTGACAAGCTTAGGAATCTAAATCTTTTCACCTCTTTGACTCCCCAATCATAATCAAGAATGATTTTTGAGGTTCCTATTCAATTTAAATTCATATTCAAATTTTGAACTATTTCGAACCTTAATCTCTTACTTATAATACTATTATATTTCTACTTCATTTTCCACTCAATCAATATTTCTCTCCTCTACAAATTTCTCTCCTCTCTCACCATCCCTCCTAATAAAACAAGTAAGGTTCCTTCCCCTTTTCAAGATCCTCCTTTAAAGAAGGATAAACCTAAAAGAACACACTCTTCATTCTCATATTCTTTTAAAGATCTCAAAAAGAGAGTGTCACAATTCTAAAAGAGATTTTTTATTTCTTTAAGATTCATGGATGAACCAACTCTTAAAGCAATTAATTGTTATGATGAAGTCACGGATCTTCTTCTAAAAGGTGGGATATATGATTTTGCTTTCATATCTTTTCCATCTTACCCTTTTCTCATTATTGAATTTCTTTCATTATAAAGTCTTTGTTTTATCAATTATGATGATGCTAATCCATACTTCTCCATGAGATTCAAATTGGGAGGAAGAGATCGTTTCATGACACATTAAGAGTTGATACTCTTTTTGGTTTTTCCCAAGAGGGACACATTAAAGTTAAGCCTCATTGGCTTGCTTCTTCTTTTTAGGATAAAATTAAAGCTCATAATGCTCCTCAATTCTCTGCTGGACATACTAAAGCCTCATAAATAAAATCCAAAACACTTTAGTATGTTCACCGCTTTATTACCTATTTTATTAATGGTAGAGCTCTTTCTAATGAAAATCTTTCTCTTGATGATCTTTTCATTCTCTATTGCCTTTGTCATGATGAAAAGATTGCTTTGGGGAGATTTTTCAGTGGAGAATTTGGCTAATTAGTGATAGTAACACTGTTGCAATTTGCATTGGCAGAATTTTCACAAAGTTAGCTAAATTCTACAATGTTAATCTTGATACTCTACTCTCTACCAAGCCTATACATCTTGATGAATCCTTCATAAAAAAACTCCAAATAATTCACCTCAATTAATGGAGTTTGGGTTTGAAAACATAACCTTAGCACAAGTGAAAATATTAAGGCTATGTTTAAAGAATTAGAAGAGGAAAAAGGTCAATACATTGGGGAAAAAGAACAAGAACTTCAAACTCATGATGCTCCTCTAAGGAAAAGGATAAAAAGTGAAGGTATATCAGCTCAAGGTGCTCAAGCTTAAGATGGTGAACCTCTTTGGGTAGGACAAATCTTTGAATGCATGTCTTTGATGAAAACCAACTTCAATTCTCACTTTGATGAAGTTGAATCCAATTTCAATGTGTTTTAGTCAAATTGATACCAACATTGCTCATCTTCAACATGATGTCCACCATATTTATGAGCAATAAAGATATTCATGCATCTATCCATCCTTCATGCCTCCTCCATCTCCCCCTTAAGAGCAAATGTCATTTGTATTTTTTGTTTGTTTTATTTTTAGTATATGTATGGTTTATTTTCCATATATGACCTTCTAGCTGTTAGTTTATTTTTAGGCTCATTTTATGCTTGTTTATGTTTAGTTTATTTTGTGTTAATTTTCAATATTTTATCTACGTGTTGTATGACTTTTCTTTATTAATGAAAATTTTATTTTCAAAATGTCAATTTCCATGTTAATTATTCTATTTAATTTTTGACAATGGGGGAGAAATATTTGACATTGCTTGTGTATTTAGTTAATTTAAATATTAATAAATTTTTTTTAAAGTGCTTTCAAAAGATGTGTTTATGTTAGTGTTAGTGATATATCTATGTGATAGTTTGTCATTAATATCATTTTACAAAAACTCTTATTCTATTTTATTATTTGAATTAGGGGGAGAGAAAACTATTTACATAATTTTTTTTATGCATGCTTAGTAACAATGTAAGCCTTATTTTTGCTTACCTTGTTTATGTATGCCATGAATTTCATAAAGATTTGGTGTATCTTTATTTTTCATTATTTTTGTTCTTGATCTTTTATTTCCTCTAACTTTTTTTATTTTTTTAGGTTCATTTTCCTTTATATCTCTCTCTTTTCCTTTTGTCTTTGACAAAAGGGGAGAAGAAGATATGTGATAATTGTGCTTATGCTTAGTGTTTATGTTTATAATATGCTAAGTGCCACATGATAATGTATGATTAGCTAGCTAAGCTCTACATGATCATGTGACAGTTAAGTTTGTTAAGCTTCAACATAATTGCTAAATGTACAATTTTTGTGATGCTTTTTAGTAGCACTATATGCATATATGTTTGAAATTATTTCCTTCAAGTTGCCTAACAAGTTATTTAAATAATCATGTTATCATGGTTTTATGTTTTTAACAAATTTGTCATGTTAGGCCATATATTTATTATCCCTTATGTTTAATTTTATGTTGTGTTTATTTTTAATAAAAAGGGAACAAAATTATATTTATATTTCTTCTTATGTCCATATTAATAGTGGGAGAAATAAAGAAATATATCTTTTAGTATTTGGCATCATCATTATTATCACACAATTCACTTTGTATTATTTTTATAAAACTCAAAATAAGTTTGTTAAAATCAAAAAGGGGGAGATTGTTGACCGTAGCAAGTTATCAATCTTGATTTTGATATTAACAAAATTAATTTTTTAGCAACTAATGTGTTTACTTCAAGTGTGTATAAGTTAGGAATTATTTGGAAATCAACTTTAGGATAGTCCCGACCAGGACCAAGGCAGACCAACTTTAGCAAAAAATTCAAATTTTGATAGAATGTATCTCGATCCAATGTCCCGATTGGGACCATACTTGGGATGAGGTAGTCTCGACCAAAACAAGGTGATCCTAATGAAGACCAATGTAGAAATTCAAATACAACAGTTTGTGAGGGCTATTCAATGCTGGTCCTAACTAGGATTGATGAAATCCTGACCAGGACTTGAGTAATCATAGCTCAAAAGTCCAAATTACATTCAAATGGACTTTGAATATGATGGAAATGAAATTTGTTATTTCTAATAACTATAATTGAATTGCTTAAGTATATATATAACCTTTGAAGATCATTTAAAGGTTAAGAAACTTGTTTATTCATTATATACTTTCAAGCATTTAATTAAGCTCTCTAAAATTTTTTGAAATTCATTTTATTTTTATATAATCTTGTGAGAGTTGGTGAGTGTTAGAATTGAAATTCTTATTCTTCTATTTTCTGGGATTTAGAAAATAGGAAGTGAGATTCTATTATAAACGAATTGGTTTAGGTATTTAACCATTAAAACACTTGGGAATTTGGTTTTATTGTGAGCCTTGAAAACACTTGTGTATTGGTTTTTGAGTGATCCTTGAAAACTCAAGTTGTAAGGTTGAAGAGTGAGCCATAAAACTCTTGTGTAATCTCAATCTTATAAATAAGATTATGGGGAATTAAAAATCCTAACTTAGGGATAAGTTAGGTGGAGACGTAGGATTGTTGAGAATCCGAACTCCTTAAATTCTTGTGTTCTTCATTCTTTGTTCTCATAATTCATTCTTACACAAATATTTTAATCACTTATTTTTGTTTGATAACCTATTTACCCCTCTCTAGGGTGCTTTCATAGGTAGAGGTTAAGTTTATGTCTCTCTTTCACTAAGATCAACACCCGTAAGGCCTAAGTTTCCTATTTGCTCAATATCCTTAAGACATTGAGGAAGTTCTTCATCCACTTCTTCTTCCTCATCTTCCCACATTAATTGATTGCCCACTTTCATGAATTGTTTTGAGTTTTTAAGGAAAGTCTTATCAAGAATGGAGTAAGGTGATGTGTTTAAGTCTCATCTTGAGTGTTATAGGTGATATGAAAGTGTTAAGAAATCCTAGGAAAAATTCCTCTAATGTAAATGCTTCCACTTACACTATCACTTCCAAGTTAAAGCCTCTATTGTAACCATTTACCAAATTCTACTTCAATATTGTCAAAGATGCAATGAAGAAGGAACAAGTCATTAAAGGAATTGACTTTATTGCTAAGCCTTATAATATGAAACATATAGGTAATAAAATGATTGAAGAAAAAATAGAGGACTTAGAGTGATTGACAATGAAGGGGTTAATGGCTTTGGCATGAGAAATCCAAAAGGAATAAAGAGTCCAAAGAGTGTTGGATTATTAGAGACCTTTTTATGGAAAACCAAAGAGACCATCAAAGTCTTCTTTGATAAGAAATCTCTCCATTCCCCCTAGTCTAAATCTCATATTCCAAGGGTTTTGCTCATTAATGTGGTGAATTCAAAGGCAAAAAGAAGAGAGGAACTCACACATAAGAGAAGTAGAGGTTTTGAAAGGATTGAAAGCAAAGTCAAACATATCATTCTTCTCAAGTAAGGCCTTCACTTAATCATAACATCCAAGAGATTAAAGAGCAATCTTGGACATGTAGCGAGAGGCGATAATAGTTCACCGTGAAAAAGCATTAAAGTGATTTTGGATTTTGGTGGAGGTATAAGATAAGGGAGGATTTATCTTGATTTTATCCTTGGTGGCTCTCCTTGCTTGAGAGGAGAAGGGTGCTTCTTGAGTTAATCTTGTGCTTCTAGTGTTCTTTTTAGGAGCCATGGTAGGGGGAAAGGTTGGTGAAGAGAGGAAAGAGTAAAGGAGAGAAGAATAAATAGGATAGTTAGGAATGGAGGGATTAGTGAGGGTTTGTAAGAAAAGTGAAGAAAAAAGGGTAAATAGTTAAGTATTTATTGAGGAAAAGAGTTAATTTTGGCAATTAGATGAGAATAAAATTGATGGATAAGATTTTGGAGTCATTAAGAGAAGGAGGAGTTACAATGGTACATGAAAATGTGTAAAAATGGATTTCTAGGTCTGTCAGGAGATTGCTCATGATCATGAGGAGTCTATCACAATTGTAAGGACATCTCATGACACATACTCATGGTCGTTAGCAAGGACCATGAGTAATACAGAATCTAAGCATTATAAGTGACACAATCCTCATTTAAAGTTGTAACAGTCGTAAGAAAAGTTTAGATTGGTCTTGAACTTTCAAACAAGTTACAATGAAGTCCAAAAAACTTCAAAAAAATTTGAAAATTAAACCTTTATGGGCTAAATTAATAGAAAAAACTATGCAAAATAGATAATTTGTAACCATAAAAGAGGACTATTTTGCAATTCCTTTGATTATGGAAAGGTCAAACAAAAGATGATGGACATTTAATATTTGCAAGGTCAATAATTAATATTTGAACGAATTTTAATAATTAATTAGAAATTTGCAATTTTAAATAAGAAAATAAGCATGAATGTCAAGTACAAATGAAAGTACATATTAAATCAATCAAATTGAGGAAAATCAAAATAAAAACAAGCATTAGCTTAAACTAGATCCATCTAACATGCCTATTTCTTACTTGATGTAATTAAATCTATCCTTATTAAGAGGTTTGATGAATATATCCGCAAGTTAGTTGTTAGTATCGATAAAAACAAGTGATATATCACCATTTTTAACATGATCTCATAAGAAGTGATGTCTAATATTAATGTGTTTGGTTCTAAAGTGTTAAATAGGATTCTTGCTACTATTTATAGCACTTGTATTGTCATATTTGATAAAAATGTGATAAATTGAAATGCCAAATTCCTTGATTTGTTATTTTTGCCACAACACTTATGAGAAATAATAACTAGCCGCTATATAATCAACTTTGGTCATGGAAAAAATAACCAAAACTTATTTCTTACTAAACCAAAAGACTAACCAATGTCCTAGAAATTGATAAGTTCCAGAAGTGCTTTTTCTATTTAATAGACTATTGACAAAGTTAGTATCTAAATAACTAATAAGTTCAAAGGATTTACTCCTAGGGTAGTAAAGACTTAATTTTATAGTTCCTATGATGTACTTCAAGATTCTTTTAACCTCATTTCAATGAGACTCCTTAAGATAAGATTGAAATCTTGCATATAGACTAGTAAACATAATATCGAGTCTAATTATGATAAGATAAAGAGAGGATTTGATAATACCTTTAAAGCACTTTTCATTAACCGGTTTTCCACTTTCATCCTTGTAAAGCTTGGTAGTGGTGCTCATGCTAGGCACTTTTCATTAACCAGTTTTCCACTTTCATCCTTGTAAAGCTTGGTAGTGGTGCTCATGCTAGGCACTTTTCATTAACCAGTTTTCCACTTTCATCCTTGTAAAGCTTGGTAGTGGTGCTCATGGGGGTTTTTCTAGCTTTAGCTCCATTTATTCAATACTTCTTGAAGATGTCCCTTGTGTACTTTACTTGATTGATGAAGATCCCATCATGCCCTTGCTTGATTTGGAGACTAAGAAAGAACTTGAGTTCTCCCATTAAGCTTATCTCAAATTTACCTTGCATGAGCTTAGAAAATTCCCCACATAAAGAGTGATTAGTAGCATTGAAAATAATATCATCAACATATATTTGAACTATCACCAAATTGCTTTTAGATTTCTTTATAAAGAATGTTTATGAATTTTACCTTTAGAGAACCCTTTCTCTAAACAAAAATTACTCAACTTTTCATACTAAGCTTTAGGAGCTTGTTTCATTCCATACAAAGCTTTTGAAATTTTAAAAACATGATTGGGATGTTCAGTGTTTTCAAAACATGGAGGTTGTTCCACATACACCTCTTGTATAAAACCATTTAAGAAAGCACTTTTTCATATCCATTTGATAAGGCTTAAAATCCATGTAAGATGCAAATACAAGTAACATTCTAATAGCTTCCAACCTTGTAATGGGAGTAAAGGTTTAATCATAATCAATGCCTTCCTCTTGAATATAACCTTTAGTTACTGACCTAGCTTTGTTCCTAGTTATGATACCCTGTTCATTTTAAAGGAATTAATTACATGCAATGGAATATGAGTGGTAGCATGGTGTGAACATGAATTCGGTTAGAGTCAATTCCAAAAATTTTCTTTAGCATGCAACCCTTGTATAAAAAGAAAGAATTCCAATTAGCCCAAACATCATATCACATGTAATTTACACAACTAAATGCTTGCATGCTTAATAGACAACATAAAATAAAAATTCATAAACAACCAAAAACACATAGCATGTTAAGAGAAGAGGCTCATATCTAAGAGTTTAGTAACTCTTATAAACTTCAAATGCTGGTAGTACGGTCAATAAGCTTTAGGAAATAGTTGATGCAAATCTATAAGCTCTTGGCTCCCCAAGTGTGAAGCCTGTAGCTTGAAACACGCAAGTGGCACCAGAATGACTCCAAACTTTTAAAGAACATCCACCTGCAAGCTCCTTCTTTATGGTGACATGAAAGCTTGACAAAGCTCCTCTCCTTGCTTAGATGATGTAGGACTTCTTGCCTCCTTTGGATAGATGTAGCTTGATCTTGCAAAACTCTTATACAAGGAAGATGACAATGGACTTATAAAGAAATAAAACTCTTGTATCTCTCACTTACACACTCATAACACTTAAAAGAAAGATGAAGAAGAAGACTCAACTCTTGAGTACTCACTCTTGTTTTCTATCTTTGTGTTTGAATGTCTCTAATGGAAGTGGTAAGTCAAGTGTGTAGAGAATATCCACTAACTTAGTGTATATGTGCGAGACTAATTTTGCATGTTTAAAGATCCTCTACTAACTAAAGCTTGAGTATTAAATAAGCCATCTTATGCATGTAGAGATTGTCCACTTACTTTTGACTTTTGCATTAAATAAGTAATCTCATACATGTAGAGATTCTCCACTAACTAAAGGTGCATGCTTATGACACCTTGCCATGGTGTTACTCATGCAATAACATTGCATAGAAAGCACATACTTAGGTGGCCACCATGCAAGCATGAGCATCACATGCTTATGCTTATGTGGCACCTCCTTTAAGAAGTAGACTTTAGTTAATTTGGCTCATTTAACTCTTAAATTGGCTCATCTCTACAATATCCATTAATTAGACTTATGGGCTTTATTGAACACATAAATAAGGCCCTTCTCACTAATACACTTAATTATTTAACCCATCCATCATCCATTAAGCTGTATGTATATAGCCTATTTCATAGTCCATATCCATACTTATATAGGTGGAAAATATTATTTTGGTCCTTAAATATAATATTCATATAACTAAATTGGCTCATCTCTACAACATCCATTAGTTAGACTTATGGGCTTTATGGTCCTTAAACATAATATTCACATATTAAATTAAGTCCAAATTAATATTCAATTAAATATTAATAGTCCTAACCTTTAAATTAGATTTTGGGATATGCTAGATCCCCGCACAAGTGAAAATCCAATTCAATTAATTTTATTAATTAATTAAACACTTTAATTAATAATCAAATTAGTAATTGTCATTATTGGTGCTACTCTTCTATGTGTGACTTACTAGGTTCAAGTCCAAATGAAAATGGAAATAAATGATATTAACTCTTAATATTATTGGAAACTCTTTCTTAGCTAAATGTGAAAATCCCAATTGATCACATTTAATTTCCATAAGAGTGACCCCCAATATAGATATCATGACTACACAATTAGAAATGAATGCTATCTATAGATTCATAATAACCATATAACATAATTATTATGCACTTAATGTTACTTCATTTGAAGATATTGACATTGGCTAGAGTCATGGTCAGTCAAACTCTAATTGCCTTTATCATATGACCTCATCTTTAGTTCAATTCTTGATAAAACATGACTTCTATTAGAAATGCTTTCTAGCACTGAAAACTCTTTTTGGTTAAGTCATGTTTGACCTAGCCAGATACTTATTCATCAATAACAACTTAGATAGCATAGGATCTTATCTCAGTTCACTCCAGGTAATAAATTCCATCTTGGTCGACCACTCATCCCTATATCTAATCGACTAGAGCCATCACACGCTATATACCCATACATGGCTAGCACAAGTATGTAAGTCATACCAAACTCTAACCACCCATATATGGACAACCGTGTTACCTTAGGTCAAGGACCATATGTACCATTATGTTTAAGAAAGTGATTGTTGACAAAAGTGAATGTCCATACAATCACTTATCTTACATCACTGTTTAATCCACCCATCACATGAGTATCCACATGTCTATTTTGATATCTCATATCAAGTAGCATGAGACTCACTACCTCCCACTATTAATATCATATACTGATAAAGGAAAATAGATAGAGGTGAGAGTCTATGAATACCCCTTTCAAGTATCACCAATGATGAGGTCTTTTGGGTGTGCTTTCTTGAAGTGAAATTCTTTTGGAAGTTCATCCTTTAAGGTAGTTTGATTAGTCTCCTCATCCTCTTCCTTATTAGGCCCACCAATTTCTAATGGTTTTTTAGCATATACTTCTTAAATATTCATCTTCACAAAGTCCTTTACAACATTAGCAATGCTAATAAAATCCTTTCTAGGATTAAGTGGATTAAATTCATAAAAAATTATGTGCATGGACTCTTTAACCACTAGAGTTCTTTTGTTAAAGATTTTATAAGCTTTTACTTGAAGTGAAATAGCCTAGAAAGATTCCTTTATCAAAATTTGAGTCAAATTTCCTAAGGTTATCATTGGTGTTTAATATAAATCATTTGCAACAAACACTCTTAGATATGATATCTTAGGTTTTCTATTATTCTATAGCTTATAAGAGGTTTTGTTCGAAAGAGGCCTTTTGAAAACTCTATTTGCAATATAGCAAGAGGTGTTAACCGCTTCCTCTAAAAAATATAGTGGTAAGCTATATTTATAGAGCATTGTTCTAGTCATTTCTACTAGAGTTCTATTCTTCCTTTCTACTATTTCATTTTGTTGTGGAGTTCTAGGTGAATAATAGAAATAAAAAATTTCATTTCCATCACAATAATTTTTGAAAACTGATTTTCACATTCGATTCCATAATCACTTTTAATAGAGGAGATGCAAAAACCTTTTCTTTTTTAACTCTTTTGGCAAATTTTTAAAAGCTTTAAAAGCATCAATCCTATAAGCAACGAAACACACCTAAGTAAATTTAAAGTAATCATTAACAAGCATAAATGCATAATTCATTCTACCTTAGCTAGTAACTCTAGTTAGTCCAAATAAGGCCATATGAATGAGTTCTAAAGGTTTAGAGGTGGACACTCTATTTTTGAGTTGGAAAGATAACTTACTTTTCTTTCCCTTTTAACAAGCATCACAAGTCTTGTCTTTTGTGAACTTGAGTTTGTGTAATCCATTTACAAGTTCATTTTTATTAATATCATTTAGGAGTTCAAAGTTAGCATGTCTAAGCCTTCTATGCCAAGTCCATATGCCATGGAAAATAGAAATTAGACATTTAATATCTTTATCATTAACTTTGTTCAAGTCTATAATGTAGACATTATCAATCACTACTAAAGAATAATTTATCATCTGTAACAAAACAATTCTTAGGGTAGAAGGTGTCTTTGTTTCCCATGTCTTAAAGTTAACTAAGACTTAGTACATTATGCTTCAAGCCTCAATCAATAATACATAGTGAATTGATAAGGTTTGAGGGTTACTTATCTTGCCAATTCTAATTATCTTCCCTTTTGCATTATCTCCAAAGGTGACATTTTCTTCTTCTTTAGCCTCAAGAGAAGTGAATTGATTCTTATTAATAAGAATACTACTTATAACAGAGATAGAATGCACATCCAACTTTGAATATTAGCCCAAGGATCATCAAGGATAGGTTGTGTTGATGGAGCTAAACCCTTAAATTAAAGCAAGATACTTAACTATTAAAAGATTAATAGTTATACAATTCTAAGTCTAACCTGGCAATTGAAATGAAAAGTAGGAGTGAAATAATTCAACTAAACTTGCAAAGTTTAAAAAAAAAAACAAAGTATAAGGAAAAAAACCTTACTTTTAAATATTTCAATCACTTCAAATTTGTTTTATATAGGGTTAGCCCTTATATAGGCAAGTAAATAACCTAATCCTTAAAGGAAAAGGTTTTCTTCCTTATTACCAAAGATGCTTATATAGAGAAATCCATAATTAAAGAAGTTTCCTTCAAAATAGGATAAATAATGACAACTTAAGACAACTTATCTTTAAAAGGTCAAAATTGACAACTCATCTTTGAAAAGTCAAAATTGACAACTAATGATAACTCATCTTTGAAAAGTAAAAATTTACAACTCATTACAACTAAGCAAAATGACAACTCATGACAACTAAGCATTGAAGCATGCCATGTAGGATATTGACCATTGACCTTGACTTATTAACTTGTTGACTTTGACTTGGAATATCCTTGTATCTTCTCACATCTTCTAGAATCTTCTTAAATCTTCCTTATGGACTATAAAATAGAAAAATAGCTCAAAATTTATCCATATCAAGCTAACTAATTTTAGAATAGGAAATTAAGCTAATTAGCTTGAAATCTTCATCATGTGGCTCCAAGCTTGCACTTGAATCCCTTTTAAGGTTCATATTATTCCCTCCCTCTTGAAGATGATCCGATCTTGAATTATAGCCATCTTCTAAAGTTAACAAATTCATAAATCCTCTAGGGTCAAACACAAACACCTTTGTTAAAAGCTTCTCGTTTGAAGTAAGGATCAATATAAGTAGCTTTAACATTACTTGAACTTGATTGAACATAGAACTCTTATCCACGAACTTATAAGGATTGTATTCTTGTTGCTTCCTTCTAAATTTTAAACATGAATATCTCAAGTTCTTCCTAGTACAAGCAAAGACTCTATAGATTGTATTGTGGACATAATGAACTTCAATAACATCATCAAATGGATCTTTGTATGGCATAGAAGTCTGTAAAATAACTTTTAAATCACTAGAAAAAGAAAGATTAAAGTTGTTAGCATAATCATGATGAATAACCAGCTCTTTTTCCCTCCTCATTTTATGTACAAACTTCTTAATATTCCTCTTCATTATGTATGCACTCTTTATGATGACAAGATGCAATTTTAATAACTTCTTGAGTAGTTAATCCTTGTACAACTTCACTAGATTTCTTAAAACTTTACAAATACTCCTTATTAGCTTCAATGAGTTTAACAATTTCACTATTCTTAGATTCACACTCTATTTTGATCTGCTCACATACAACCACTTCTTTTCATCTATCTCTATTCCTTTCACACTAACAACAAAGCTTAAGAAAATAAGCTTATATGTGTGAAAACTACACTTTTTGAGGTTAGCATACAAACATTGCTTATGCAACACTTTCAAAACTAAATGCACATGTTCAATATGCTCTTCCAAATATTTACTATAGATAAGTATATCAATAAAATAAACAACCATAAATTTTGTAATGAAAGTATGCAAAACATGGTTCATTAATCTAATAAAAGTGATAGGTGCATTAGTTAAACCAAAAGGCATGATTAACCACTGATATAAACCATATTTTGTTTTAAATGTAGTTTTCCACTAATCACCCTCTCTCATGCGAATTTAATGATAACCACTTTTCAAATCAATCTTGGAAAATATAATAGCCCCATGCAACTCATCAAGTATATCATTTAACCTAGGAATAGGATGATGATACTTTACCATGATTTTTTTGATTGTACAACAATTAACACACATTCTTGAAGTTCTATCCTTTTTAGGCACAAGTAAAACTAGAAAGGTGCATGGGCTCATGCTTTCTCTAACGTAACCTTTGTTTATAAGATCCTTAACTTGCCTTTGCAACTCCTTGGTTTCCTTAGTATTGCATATATACGTGGGTCTATTTGGAATTGTAGAACTGGGTACAAAGATAATTTGATGCTATATTCCTCTAATTAGTGGCAAACCACTAAAAATATCATCAGGAAATACATTTTGAAATTCCTACAATAATCTCATAAAAGAACTAGGCAAAGAAGGGTTAAGATCATTAGAGCTCAACTAAGATTCCTTATAAACAAGTACAAGTATCAGCTGGTTTAAAAGTAAAGCTTTCCTTACATCTTTTTCCTTTGCATAAAAAACTTGCTTTTCTCTCTTCTTTTACCTAATTCACACTCAACTCTCCTTTTACATATGCATCACTCTTCTTTTCCTCATTATGCATCCCCTTAAGCTCTCCTTTTCCACTCTTTTTTCACTCCTCTCATTCCTTTTCTCACAGCTCTCCTTTTGCTTGTTTGCCTTTTCTTTTTTATGCAAACTCTCTCTCTCTTTTTATTGCTTTTTTCTCAAACTATTTAAATATTTACTTTAGGACTTTTTGGTCCTCATACACTTCTTTAGAGGTTAAAGGTTTTAGGGTAATGGGTGCATCATTCATTATAAAAGAATATCTATTAGAAAACCCATTATGATTAGCCCTCCTATCATATTACCAAGGTATCACACAATACTTCATCTTTATATTTGCCTATAGAAAATGCTATCTTTACTTGTTTAGTTACTTTTATCTCTCCATAATTATTCATCCATTATAATGTGTAAGGCCTAGGATGCTTCATGGTATATAAATGCAATTTCTCAACTAACATGGTACTAGCTACATTTGTGCAATTACCCCCATTAATGATCATACAACATACCTTATCTTGCACCTTGCATCTAGTATGAAAGACATTCTCATATTGTGCCTTATCCTCCATCTTAGTTTGTACATTCATGATTTGCCTTGTAATAAGCAATTCACCATGTGATGGACTTTGTACATCCTCATCAACACTTGCATCCTTAAGCTCAAGCATCTCCAAATCACACTTGTCATCATCACTTTCACCAAAGACTTTATTACCCCTTATAGTCATAGTGAGCTTATTTGGACAGTTAGAAGAGATATGCCCATAACCTAAACATTTAAAACATTGAACATTATGAGATCGTTTAGTTTGAGTCTCACCTTTATCTTTGGCCTCGGCGTTCCCCCCTTTGTTTCCTCCTTTATTGTTGTTTTGCCTTAGTAAAGCTTTTATCTTTATTCTTCCAATTTGACTTCCATGAAGAGCTAAAAGAATTTGAATTGCCTTTGGAACTCTTGAACTTTAATTACTTCTCAATCTTGACTACCATGTGCAACATGTCATCCATGTCAACATAGTGATGTAATTCCACCAAGTCGGCTATTTTTCTATTCAGCCCATGCAAAAACCTCGCCATTGTTGCCTCACAGTCTTCATCAATATTTGCTCTAATCATAGCTATCTCCATTGCTTTATGGTACTTCTCTACACATTTAGATCCTTGTACAATGTTTTGAAGTTTATTATATGATTCTCTATAATAGTGTGTAAGAACAAAACTTTTGCATATGATTGCCTTCATCTCCTCCCATGTCTTAATAGGTAGATCATGGTTCCTTTTTCTACTAGCCACCAATTGATCCTAACAAACTAGTGCATAATTGATAAACTCTATGGCAACTAGCTTCACCTTTTTTTCTTCAGAGTATTAATGGCAATCAAAGATGAACTCCACCTTTTTTTCTCACTCCAAATAGGCTTTGACATCACTCTTGCCTTGGAAGCTTGGAATTTTCATCTTGATGCTTCCCAAATTGTTATTAACTCTTGCACGCCCATTTCTGCTTGAATTGGATGTTTGTTTGTCATCCTCTTGTTCATGTCTCCCATGATTTCTAGTATTGGATGTACTAGCATCTCCTTAATGACTTGACTCCATCTTATCTATTTGGTCTGCCAAGTCTCTAATTTGATTTGCCAAATCTAGTCTCAACTTCTCAAATAATTGGTTCTTGGATTTCATGTACATCTTTTGATCAAGCATTCCTTCTTCACCTTTTTGAGCCATTGCTTTAACTTTTACTATAAGAAATTGTTAGTAGCAAAAAAAAAAAATCTCGTAAAACACTCCCTTATGTGTTTCATTCAATTTAAATGGTACTCACACTTGTGTTTCACTCAATAAGTCTTTTACCTTCTTATGAGCTCACCACTCCCCTTTTACCACTCAAATTCCCCAAATCTTATTTCTAATAAAACTAATTCAAATTATGCAAGAATTTCTCAATCAACTCAACACTATAATCACAAAAATAAAATTAAACTTAAAATTCAAAGTGACTATTCATAAATCAAATAAATAAGAAAATAAGCAAGTGAACAAAACTTCGCTAAAAATAAAAAAACAAAACCCAATTTTTAGAAGCCAAGAAATCTTACATAACAAAAATTAACAAAAGAAGTCAAATTTGAGTTCTAAACCCACAAACACAACCAACAACACAATTTTGAATTAAAAACAAAGTACTAATTTCTTTTATTTTTTTCAATGAAAAAATTGAACAAACTAAATCAATTAAGGGTCTTTGATAGATTTTGAACCCTTTTGCTTAAAACACAATGATTTGACTTTTTTTTTATTTTTTTTAAATTAAGAAGAATTAGAAGAAGAAGAAGAAGAAATTATGAACGAAAAATTAAATGATAAACAACCAAACCTTGACTTGAAGTTTGGTTATGATACCAAACTTATATGAACCCTACCTATAACAGAGATAGAATGCACATCCAACTTTAAATATTAGCCCAAGGATCATCAATGATAGGTTGTGTTGATGGAGCTAAATCTCTTACTTATTAAATTGAAGCAAGATACTTGGCTATTAAAAGATGAACAATCACACAATTCTAAGTCTTACCTTGCAATTATAATGGAAGGTAGAAGTTAAATAATTCAAGTAAACTTGTAAAGTTTTAAAAGAACAAAGTATAAGGAAAAAACCTCACTTTTTAATATTTTAATGACTTTAAATTTGTTTTAATAGAGTTAGCCCTTATATAGGCATGTAAACAACCTAATCCTTAAAGGAACATGTTTTCTTCCTTATTCCCAAAGATGCCTATACAGGAAAATCCTTAATTAAGGATGTTTCCTTCAAAATGGGACAACTCAAGACAGCTTATCTTTGAACAGTCAAAATTGACAACTCATCTTTGAAAAGTGAAAATTGACAACTCATTACAACTAAGCAAAATGACAACTCATGAAAATTAAGCACTGAAGCATGCCGTGTCACATGTCATGTAGGATGTTGATCATTGACCTTGACTTGTTGACTCTTTGACTTTGACTTGGAATATCCTTAAATCTTCTTACATCTTCTAGAATCTTCCTTATTAACTCTAAAATAGAAAAATAACTCAAAATTCTTCCATATCATGCTAACTAATTTTAGAATAGGAAATTAGCTAATTAGCTTAAATTCTTCATCATGCGGCTCCAAGCTTACACTTGAATCCCTTTTAGGGTTCATATTACTTATCTCCTATCATATGCCTTGAACATCTATTATCTAGGTACCATTGAATTTTAAACTTTATAGACTTCATGCATACCTACAAACACCATATTTAACAATATTCTGAACACAAACCTTCATTATTCTAAGTTGGTTAGTCTCAAAGCAGTCTAAAGGAATTAGTTGTAAGTGTAATCTTCTATCAAAGCATACATTACTAGTGTGACCTTTGGTCATGCAATAAAAGCATTCAATAGTGGTAAATTTATTTATTTCAATTTATTGATCATGCCTTCTGTTAGTGAATTATGTATATTTGCTAACTTGATCATGAGAATTTTATGTGTGCATTCTAGGATGCATATGAGACATACATTCATAATGAGGAGGAGTATAGGATTGAGGTGCATACTTTGTATAGTTTCTTTTAGTGTACATATAAGCATGCCTAAGTTAGGATCTCTTAGCTTGTGCTTTAGACCTTTGAGTGAAGGAAGATTGAGTATGAAAAGACTTAGCCTTGACACTAAGTGCATGAGATAATTTAGCCTTAAAAGCTTAAGTTTTAAGAGGTTTAGGAATAGAAGGAGAAGAATCACATGAATTTTTAACAAACGTGATATGTGATGATAATGAGGAAGACATTCCATTCATATATCCAAGTACATGGTGTAGACAATGAGGTTTATTGCACGTCTAATTTTTTTGGTAACTACAACACTGTTTGAGTTCAAGACTCTAAGGAACACACTAATCGCTATCACATAGATAGGGCATCAAGATGAGGAGTTGTCATCTAGGGTAATAATTGGGATAAATCATTTAATAGTGGTAACTTAATTCTCTAAAAGAGAGTTAGCACCACATCGAGAGGATTCTAGGTATGAAATTCTAACTTCTTTTAGTCTCATATTCTTTTAGAATTACTTTATTAATTACTATCTTATTCTCTATTTACATGCAATTTCATTTTAAACCCTTATTTTAATAATAACTCCAAGGCAAGTATTCCATGAAAAATATACAAACAATGCATCCATTTAAGATCATAATCGTTAAGTTAATCTAATCTACATTAATTTTAATTAAGTGAGCTAATTCTATATATTTTATTTACATGTGAATTTAAAACTAATAGTGTTCCTAGATCTTTTAATTAAATGAGAAAAAATCTATTTGTTTTAATTCTAAAATGGACCTAAGTCTATCAATTTTAAAAGAAATGGATTGGATTGGATTAATGGGCTTAGTTCTACTTATTTTAATTTTAAGGTAAGCCTAATTCTACAAGTTACGGAAAAAGGCTTAAATTAATAGGTTATGTCTAAATAATTTTAATGAACTTAATGTGGGCCTATGTATAATTTAACTAAATGAGCCTAAGTTATAATCTAACCTAATTCTAATCAATTATGGGCATAAGACTTATTTTAATTAATTAAATCTAAGTTAATTAAACTAATAACTTATTAATTAATTAGGCTAAATTAAAAAAGATGGGCCTAAGATTATATTAATTCTAAACCTATTAATTATTCTTAAAAGAAGGCTATTACAAGCTTAAACTAATGCAAAACCACATTTAAACAGGAGCAAACCTTTATCATGTTCCCTTCAGCTATAAAGGAAGGAGGAGATAGAAAATGTAGAGGAGCACATAGACTAAGAAAGAGAAAGAAATTGCCCTAACTTAGAAAGGCCTAGACAATGCTAAGGAAAGAATGGCATTTTAAAAACTAATAAGGGGTAATGAAAGTAGAGAGAAAGCCCTGGGCAGTGGTGCGTAGCACTTCAAAGAAAGAACCTATCATCCAGTATGAGATCAATCCCCTCCATGGGTAGAAATGAAGGGGGGAATGGCATACATTGGTTGTTAACAATAAAAAAGTACATTTAGAGACTAGTCATTTACTTGCGGCAGTAGCAATTGGCATCAAATCTTATCTACAGGCTTTATCGGGTGATGTATGTGGAAGATATTAGTATGAATAAGCGAGTGGACTGAAGTGGTAGGGCTTGGGGGATCATCATCTATAAATAATTGATGCCTATAACTATCGATATGAAAGGGATGCAATGAGCTTTTGAACTACTAGTTATGTTACCACCTTTTTTTAGGCTTATGTTTAGGTTGACACTGAACTGGGGCCTCCTCCTAGAATAGATTGACACCTCTAATAGACTCTCCTCATCTTGAAAGGCCTGTTCCTTCAATTCAAACAAGGCATGATGACAAGGATGCTTAAAAAGGCCGTATTTCTTGCGCTTGGCATTAGTGTCGATTGTTGCTACAATTATTAGTTTATTGGCTTTTGTTGGGTTTATTGAATGCAAAGGAAGGGCACTTTATATAATAAAGAGCTAAGTAAAGTACCATTCTTGAACCTTCAAGGATTAGAGAGAGCTATGAAGCAATGAATAGAAGTGAGCCCTGATAAGAGAAAGGAGAAAAGTAAAGCTCCATGAGTGAAGTGATCTCCTAGCCCATTTGTGTAGGATGAGTAGGTCATTTCTAATGTAGTCAGAAATGACTTCGGAAGCTGAGCCATATCCCATACTCCATTCATAGAAGCATTTAGTGGCATGAGGGCAACTTTCTTGGTAGGGAAGAGTTTGGCAATTCTTTATAGACAAAGAGCTTCTCTATAGGGTTTTATCTTTAAAGAGCTGGTGTAAGAAGGCCTCCAGACAAAGGAATTAACACTAGGAGAAAAATAAAAAATTTCATAACCTCTAAGATCTTCACTAGTTAGAAGGAAAAAAGAAACTTTCTTTGGGTCACGACTTCCAAAAGGAGTTATATCATTCAATTAATTATCTCCATTTAATGAAAAAGATTGAGATGCCACTCTCAATGCTATACTCTCTTTCGAGAGCAATCCATAATATTTAATCAGAATATCTCACCCTCTTTTCACTTAGGCTGAGACGTGACCTCCTCTCATTTTCATTGGGTTACTCACTCACCTACAGGTGAGAGAAGAGTGATTTGAATTACCTTTAATTAAAGGTGACTTCACTCGCTTCCTTTGGAAAAAGAGTTAGAATTAATAGTCATCGCCTTTCCCTTTTAACTGGCATTCTCATCACCATCAAAAAATTCAATAACTACTTAACCTCGATTCTAAGACCTGGACCATTACCATGTAGTTAGGGAAACGTGCGTTGGGCAAAACCATACAATCTCCACCAGTTTGCAAGATAATTTTATTTTGACCTTTTTTTTCATTATGGCACCTTATTACAATGTCAAGCGCTTCAACTTTAACCTTTTCAGAACTAGCAGCATACTAGGCATAAATAATGAGAAAGGGCACTGGGGCTATTTTTATGATAATGCCAGATGACAAAGAGGGCAAGATGGTCTTAGAGTATGTCCGATGGTGGGCATCAACTGGTGTTTTCTTACTTCTTGCAAGGAAGCAACAATCTTTTGACATTAAAAGAGCAATAACTCCCTGATTAAGAGGAAGGCTAGCATTTAGAGGGGGAGTGAGTGAGAGAGCCTGTCTTATCTTAAACTGAATTCAAGGAAAAATGACTTTGTTGAATTAAAGGCTTCATAAAGTAGACCTTTTCGAATACTTCAATTAAAATAAGGCTTTTACCCTAAGAAATATGGAAGATATTTTATCCATGCCCCTAGTCAGAAATGAATAAGGGTTGACTTCTCCTACTTCGTGCTAATAGTTAACAGCCCGCATTTCCAACCAAAAAGAGGAAATGAATAAGGGCCAACCAAACCAAAATAAAAGCAAAAACTTCACACTCTCTCACTCGCTCCCCCCCACTAAATGCCAGCCTTCCCCTACTCTTTTGGGATATAGGGAAGGCTAGCTTAGGAGGGGACTCTCTCGCTCTAACAAACAAAAGACTTCGCTAAGTTCTTCTAACAAGATGCATTTAGCTTTGGGTGCAAAGAAAACTAATATAAGTATGTTACATCTTTATTTATGATTCCATTAGTGTTAAGTAGGGGGGTAGATAATTGTGTTTTAATTTAAAGAAAAAATACAATATATTAAATACACCTATTTTTAGTATAATATTAATTTAGTTTGCATGCCCTTGTAATGTGCTCCTCACCTTAGTCGACTGAGCAGCCCTTTACTTCAGATAAGTGATGAACCTGACCCCCAACCTTTTTCTTGCGGGGCTATTCCCCCTGGACCATCTAACTGTATTGAGCTAATTCCTTACTATCTTATCCTCTATACTTCTACTAGTTTGGTTCATTCACTGGCTTCCTCAATTTTTGTAAGTGATGTTAGAAATTACTAGCATTCCTTGTTTAAGGCTTAACCTGCATACCTCATGATATAGCCTTGGGCCATGCTTCACAAAAGAGAAGGCTAACATTACGGTCCCTCGAGTCTTGAGGGAAGAGTTTCACCTCTTCTTGGGTGGAGAGAAGCCACTGACTTGATACCGTGTCGGGGGAATATAAATAGGAGGGTGATGATTTCCTAGGCTAATAACCCTAATGGCTACTGGATTCACAAATCCAATGCTTGATCGATGTTGACTCCATACTATTAGATGGGTATTTATCCGGCACTTAATTTATTGGATGCTACCCGCCTTAGGCCTTCTTACCCAAGGGCGAAATTAGATAACATATTATATAGGCCTGGCTTTCCTTAATTACTTCTCGGCCTGGAGGGGGAGCACAAGTGAGGGCTGTCTCTCCTCCATTATTTTACCTGTCAAGTATATAGGGGCGCTGAACACTTATTAAAAATGTTTTATTAAGCTTAAGTGCCAATATATACCTGATTTAATAGTATAGAGCTAAACATTATCAAGTTTAAGCCAACTATTTTAGGCTAGTAGCCATTAGAGTTATTAGCCTAGGGGATCATGAGCCCCTTATTTGCGTTCCTTAGACATAGTTAATAGTAAGTGGCTTCTCTCCACCTAAGAAGGGGTGATACCTTTCCCTCAAAATTGGCTGGGCCTATATAATATGTTATTTAATTCCCTCCCATCTTAATCCCCTTATGTATTTATATGCCCGTACATGAGTATACATGCACATATGTGTATACATGCACGCATAGGCATGGACACGCATGTATGTGCTCATGCGCACACAAGACTTCATCCCTTTCTCTATGGCTATTTATGTAAGGCAGACATGACTCCCAAAGCTAAGGGCCATGTCCTATACTTCTATTCGTAAAGGCATTCAGTGGCACAAGGGCGCCTTTCTTAGTAGGGAAGATTTTGGCAAGTTCCTTGCTAAATTCTGTTTGCTAAGAAAGTGTAGCTCCCCACTGATAGAGTGCAACATTCGACTGTGTGGAGCATACTTCGATAGCTCAGTTGAGAGATCACTTCGATTAGGGAGCGAAAACACTACATAGTGGACTAAATGGAGTAAATGAGCTTCAATAATTTAGTTTTAAATCAAAAAGCTCATAGCTCTTATGGTTAGTCTTGCTTAAGCTCCTGAAGTAGAGTGCAATGAGCGAACTCATATGAACTTGATACGTTTCCCCTATATAAAGGTAAGGAAACGTGGTAAGGGAAGGGGAGGGCACAATCAAGTGATAAAGCTCTCTGACCTTAATAAATATCCTAAGGATATTTCCTATATTGCTCCTAAGTTATTGGCCTGCATTTCCAACCAAAGGAAGGAAATGAATAAGGGCTGACTTCTCCCTCTTGAGTTACCTACTCTCAGTTACGAAGGAAGGAGGAGATAGACATAAGCCAAAAAAAACAATAGAAATAAATAACCTAATCTACTATGCTTCTAACCTTAATTCGTTTTACAAGAAACTCTAATTAATCTATTGCCACAATGGATTTTGATTAAGGTTTATCAATTGAACCTAATTTACTTATCTATTAAAAAAAACATAAAAGTAAATAATCCATTATTTCCCACTACTTGGGCTATTACAATAATCTACTAAAAATAAAATTTAAAATTAATTACAACCTAAAATAATAATAAAACAAAAAAATTAAAATAATACAGAAGTAAAAATACGTAAACTAAAAATATAAACTTAGTTCATGACCTTTAACATAGATCCTCCATGGGTCGATATTAATTCAATCACATTTAAACTCCATGGTTTAGGTCACTCCCATCATAGCCATAAAACATAAAAAAACATAGAAAACATAAAAATGCTTAGAATTCATTTTAACAATAAATAAAAAAAAATAGAATAAAAAGAGTAGTAAAAAAAGAATAAAAGATGAAAATAGTGTGGATGCTATATTGATTCTCCTTAGAGTTGATTTGATTCATTATGATTAGTATGAGTCTACATAATTGATTTTGATATCTTAGGTTTGATTGTATTTTTTAAAAGACTTTTTTTTTAAGGAAAAACAAAAGAACGTAGTCACTCAACGTGAAAACTCCAAAACAAGAACAAAGAAAATAAAATTTTTTTTTCTCTTCGGCTTCTCCTCCTCCAAAAACCTCCCTTTCTTATGAAAAAAAAAGAACACATTAAATAGAGAAAGGAGTTAACCTCCTATGATTGTCATGATCACAAGAGATAAAAAGTTTTTTTAAAATTTTAATAAAAGCCTTTTTTTATAAGTACATTATCCTATATATTTCTAAGGATAAAAATTTATTTATTTATTATTTTTTTAACCAATCAAAAATCAAACAAATATATTTCAAAAATTAAAAAAATTTGGACGAAGTCGATTAAAAATGCATAATTCTGACTAGAATTGTGTATTTTAGATTGGAAATATATAATTCTGATCAAAATTTTGTATTTCTTACCAAAAATATGTAATTCCGATTGAAAATATGTAATTCCGATCGGAATAACAAAATTCTGATCGATACCTTTTTTATTTTTATTTTCTATTTATTTCCTTAAATTTAAAATTAAACATTAAAAGAAAAATAAAACTTCCAAATAAATCCTTAAAAAGGTTACAATCAAGTATTGAGATTCATAAATCAAAATCTATAAACCTATTTGTAACAAATTATCATTATTGTTTCTTCTGTTGCATCCACACTTAAATCATTAAGAAAGTGGGCACTTACAATTGCCACCCTTTATTGCAATTTTCCTCACAAATCATGCACACTTAAATAATCACACAATTTTATATTTAAGTGTAAGGATACTTACCTCGACATAGATTGCATACTCTGGATCGGTGATCAGTGATATGTAATGCTAAACCTACTATGCACTATCTAGTGCAGTGTTCTATAACTACTATGTAGTGTTTAACGAAAAAAGTGTACGAAAGTGCTATAATTCATGTGGTGTGTCTAGCAAAAAATGTATGAAATTGCTATAGGTCTTATGGAGTGTTTAACGAATTGGATTTGATAGTGCTATAGGTCTTGTGGAGCATCTAGCAAATTGGATTTGAAAGTGTTATAGATCGTATGGAGCATATAGTGGATAGGATTGAAAAATGTGATATAATTGTTATGCAGTGTATGTAAATGCAAAAATCTGAAAATGAATTTCCTTGAATTATATGCTAACTAATTCTGAACTTTTGTGCTAACTATCTATTAATGTGTGCTGATTGACAATTAAACAATTATGTGATATTATAATATTATGTTTATGCTGATATTATTTCTTTGAAATGATTAGGAATTAATTCCTAATTTATTAACAATTTAATGGTCAAGGACTAAATTATAAAGAAAGTTGAGGACTTACCTCCAATAAAACTTTGGAGGACTAAATTTGATATTTACAACTTTGTATATATATACCTGTCATTTTCATTTCTTTCTCCTAATTGGAATTCTCCTCTTTTTTTCTTTTTTTCTTTTTTCTTCAATTATTTGCTCATTCAGAGTTCAATTTTTTATTTGTCTAATCTTATCACTAACACTTTATGAAACCTAAGTACGGGTACTTTTATTGCATTAAATGTGCCTTTTTAGGCCCCACATTTTCCATAGTGTGATTTGGGAATTTATAGAGGTGGTGAATTTATTCCTTTAACTCGTTTAGATTCACACTAATGTTCAAATATTGGCAATGAGGTGTGTTTTACATTCCTTTTGCTTTATTTTGAGTAAACGAGCTGACTGTCTCTCCTTTAAGCTTTTCTACTATCATTAGGATTACCTTTGGTAGTACACTTATCCCTTTTTATGTGAGTTGTTGTTTCCTTTATAAGGATAGGAGGAGTAGATATGTTGTCAATCTGATAGGCTTCACTCTTTCATGGAAGAATCCAGTTGCCACTCCTTTTTAGATTAATCAGAAGGTAAGGTGTTTTCTCTTAATCTTATTAAGTACTACTATTTTTTGCATGATTGGTCACAAGATCAACATGGACTTCTTCTTGGTACCCTCCGTGATTTAGATAAAGTAACCTCCTTTGATTGGGATTTTATAGCTCTTATATATATCTATTATAGGCTTAACATAGTTTATTGTGGTGAGACTACTATATTTGGCTTCTGGCATGTCTTGCATGTATGTAGCCTTCGCTTTATCTTTGGAGATTCTCTTTTTGTATTTATGCTAAATTTACCATTCTTTCTTTAGATTTAGGGCATAAAGATTGGCCTAATCCATGGCTTCAGTGCCGTTAGCTTTAATAGGAGTTTCCTTTTGATGTTTGGATGAGGTTCATCTCGTTTATTTAGTAACAAATTTAGACTTCACACTTACTGATAATAGATTAAATCTTTAAAGTGGAACTTGGTAAGAATAAGTGAGGAATCATTAGTATAATTTTACAATCCACTAAGAACTTACTTGTATAAATATCTTTATTGTAGAATAGAGCTGATTGGCTTGGCACTATTAAGCATATTCAGCAGTATCCTTTTATGGATGATACTACAAGGCTTGAGACATTAAGAGTTTTGCTTCCTAGATGTGAATATAAAATGTGGTACTTAAGTGAGCATGTGTATTGCTAGTAAACTGGACTTTCTCATTGTTGTATTCCACACCTTATACCAGTCTTAATATTCTGGAGTTCCACTCTGACTGGTCAGGAGTTTAGAGAGGCACTTAGCCTATTTTCAGAAATCATTCATCTTTTATTCATAACCTTGAAGTTTAAGTGGTGCAATTAGTAAACTCTTTATTAGCAAGAAATCAAGGGAATCTTCTGAGGAATACAAAGAAGAATCTAAGGGAATATGTGAAAGCTATCACTTTAAGATGTGGAACTGAATTGCAACCACCAAAGCAAAAGGTGAATACACAGGTGGAAGAGGTAAAAGAAAAAGAAGTAGAAGCAACTAAAGCTTAAATAAGAAATGAAGCATAAGAGGAAAAGCAGAAATAGAAAGTTGAAGTCAAACCTGATGAACCACCTGCTCCATTTCCTCAAAGGCTAAAAAACCAAGAGCATGATCAATAATTTGCAAAACTTTTGGAGATGTTCAAGAAGTTGCATATCAATATACCACTAGTGGAAACTATTGCGCAGATGCCTAAAAATGCTAAATTCTTGAAGGAACTTATATCTAGTAAGAATAAGTTGTAAGAATTTTAGACTATTATACTTAGTAAGGTTAGAGTGACTGTGAAAATGATTAGCAAACTCTTGTTCTTTTGCTCTTTTCTAGTTTTTTATCTGTTTGGGACATGGCAACTTTATAGAAGGGACATCGATTCCATTTACAACACAGGGAAAAATTATTGGTCTTGGGGGGATGTGAGACTGTAAGCACCTAATTTTTGGATAGTCGAGTGTAGAAGCAACAAAGGACTTCAATGATGAAAATTTATTACAAATAGGTCAATGGACATTGATTTTTCAATCTTAAGGCTTAATTGCATTTTTCTAAGGACTTAATTGTAATGTTTTCTTTAAAGATGTAATTGAAATTTTTTTATTTTTTCAAGGGTCGTTCGGTAATTAAAAGTAATTCCAATCGGAATTATATAACTCCGATCAGAATTTCACATTTCTGATCGAAAATGTATAATTTCGATCGAAATTATATATTTTTAATCAAAAATACATAATTATGGTTGGAATTATACAAGTAAGATCGATGGTGATTTTATTTTTTATTAATTTTCAATTTTTGAAAATAATTTTCTTTAATTTTTGATTGGTTAAAAATAAATATAAATAAATAAATAATCCTAATAATTATCAGGTTCTTTTGGATTAAAACTTAAAATTTAAATCATTTATCTCCTAGATTAAATCATTTTATAATCATAGGAGGTTATGGATTCATGTGTCTTTTATAAAGACCATTTTTTCACATAAAAGGGGAGGGGCTTCTTCTTTTGGCCAAAAAAACAAAAAGGCTTTTGCATATAGATGAAAAAAAAGTTCTTCTTTCTAGTTTTTCTTTTGGGTTCTTTTAATAAAAAGGGGTTCTAAAAAAAGCAGTACGCTTGAGATACAAAATTCAAATTTACAGACGTTATTCCAACAACAATACAATGAACAAATCTACTATGAGTAGCAAATCAATACTGCATTCACTACTCTCAACCTCTTTTCACTTTATTTCTTTTTCTTTCTTTATTTTATTATTATTTTTCTTTTATTCAATTTTCTTGTTTAGATTCTAATATCCTTTTCTTTATTTCATTTTTTTTATTAATGGCTATGGGGGGAGCAATCTGATGGAGTGATTTGAGCCAGTTAAAATCCATGAAGATCCATGGAATGCCATGGATATATAACCATGTTAAATCATGTAGATTTTAGGTTTTTATTTATTTATATTTATTTATTATTTTATTACATTTTGTGTGTTTTGTTTATTTATTTGGTTTATTGGCATGTATAATTAATTTGTACATAGGAACTATAATATCCCCAATAATGGGATAATAGTGAAACCCTTTAATTCTGTACACTTAAAATTGATTATTAAATTAGATTCAATTGGGTAAAATCCTAATAAAATCAATTGAGGTAGTAGTAATTTTTAGGTTGCATGTAAATTAAATTAGGGTTAGAGATCGTTGAATGTATGCTTTTGATTCATTATTTACTTTAATTTGTTATTTGGGCTTGTTTATCTATTTTCAGTGTTTTGGGCTCCAAGCCTACATTAGACTTTAACCCATTTAATTAATAGCTCTTTAAAATTGGTTTTAGGCTTTTAATTAGCTTTAAAATTAATTTAGGCCCATTAGGTTACTTTAGACATAGGCCCACCTTAGTTTAATTAAAATTAACTTAGACTTAGCACAACTCATGAAAGCATTTCCTTTAAAATAAATAGATTTAGGATAACTTCATTTAATTTAAAATTGATTAGAATTAGGCCCACTAAATTCATCCAACTCATTCCCATAAAATTAGTAGATTTAGACCACTCTTTCTTTTGAATTAAAACAAATAGACGTAGGCTCATTAATCTAATTAAAATGTAGGTCCACCTTTAGTTTTAAAATTCACATATAAATAAAAATATGTAGACTTAGCTAACTATAAATTAAATACTAAGTAGAATAAACTAATTTAGGGACATTGGGATTCATATGAATGCATTGTTTGTGTGCTTTATCGTGACTAGTTGCCTTGGAGTTAAATGCATGCAATATTAGGGTCCAATGAAATTGTACATAAATAGAGAATAATTTAGTAATTAATAATGTAATTCTAAATGAACACGAGACTAAAATAATTTAGTATTCTATATACAGAATCTTTTAGTTGTAGTGCTAACTTTCTTTTAGACAATCGAGTTACCATCACCTTCGAATTGTCCTAGTTATTACCTTAAGTGGCAACTCCTCATCTCCACGCTATGTCTTTATGATATAGTAGTGTGTTCTCTAAAGCCCTAAACTCAAACAATGTTGCAGTTGCTAAAATCCTAGACACATGCTAAACTCCACTATCTATAGAGACTTATTGTTTATGTAGTTGCCACCCAATTGTTAGAAAATTAGGAAAAATATAAAGATGAAATTAGATCATTCAACAAGTGTTGTCCCCAGCAGAGATTACATGTTCATGAGATTGCATATACTTTTTGGCTATTTCCCAATATACAATACTCAACACATGGCTACTGCAACACCCTAGTTTTGGAATGACAGTTTATATTCACATATGCGTGCAATAGATATTAATAGAAAGTAAAGGAAATTGATTACAATTATCATATGGCTTACCTAGTAAATACATATGAAAGAGAAAAAGTGCAAAATTGTAAACCCAATCTTAGATATAGAATACACCTGCAAAATAAAGGTTAGCACAACTATGAGTGATTCCATCCATTCTTCCACTAGGATAGCAAATAAGTAGGTAGATGCATATAGTTATATACAATTACAGGATTATTGAAATGAGAATGAAAATGATCACTGAAATGATAAAAAATTCCTAAATGATGAGAAAAATAAGAAAAGATGCATGATTGCATCATTGGACCACAAGGTGGAGGCTTTAGCTTAGGAATGTGAATTTTCACATTATTGAATTCATTTTGACTCTAAAATAAGAGAAAATACTTATTTTCATACTAATTGTAAAAGATGATGCAAGTTTGATGTAAAGATGCAGTTTTGATGCAATAATGTAAAAAAAAAGTGAGTTTGAATATGTCAAGTGACATATTTATTTAAAATGCAATTATGATGTAAAATTGATGATTTTATTAAAAATGATGCTTTTATTGTTAAATGGATGCAAGATGCAAAATTTTATGAAAAATAATGGTTTTCCATATAAACTGTATGAATAATGCAAATGCGAGTATTGTGACATAATTTCTATGAAGAAAATATGCGAAGGATTCAAAAGATGCAAAAATGATATAAAAATGCTAAATTTTGTATTTTTGAAGGAAAAAAAATGCGAGCTTGATGCAAAATATGATATTTTGTATAAAAATGATATTGAAAAAATGAAAGGTGCAGATTGATGTAAAAATGATGCCTTTGTGATTTTTCACATTTTGGAGCTAGAGAATGCAAAATGACAATATATTATAACCATGTAGAATAAATAATTATTCAAATAGCATGCATCTCCAGTCTCACCACACAATCATAAAAAATTTTCGACTACTATAGGCAATAAAATATAATGTAGAAATATAGAAGAATAAATGTGCAAAAATGATTATTTAGTCCTTAGATTTGACTAAGCTTATTTTTGTGTTCTTGAAGCTTTAGCTTTATGTAGAGATTTTCAAGTTGTCCTTATCGAAAGGATGAAAATTTCATGAAAAATACAAATTCGTATGCCTTTGAACCATGCTTTGGCAAAGATGAGGCTAGATTTAGTTCAAGTTGGTATAAAAATCTTAAGAAAAATGCAGTGATTAAGCTAAAAGTGTGTAAAATAGGAGTTTTGAGTCTTCAAAGTGGTAGAGTTTTATTGTAGTGTAAGATTAAGGCCTCCTAAAATGAGAGGAGGACATTAGTATTTATAGAGGATGGAAATTTTGATGCGTGCATGCATATTTTATGTGTGTCTATGGAGAACAGGGCAAAAACGCATGCATTTAGGGGTTTGGAAATGCATGTGTATGTGTTGGATGCATGGATACTCATTTAGGAACATGTGCATACACGTTGGGCATGTGACCATATGCCTAGAGCGAGTGGTCATGCATAATGTGTGCGTGTGAGCACGTAACACGTTTGGTCATCTTTCATGCTTTTCGGGGTCATTTTTTGTGTTTTCATAATTCTTTTCAAGTTTTTTATGCATTCCAAATGCATTTTTTATGTTTTCTTTTCAAAATTAGCTTTCATTTTCATGAAGTTGAGCTTCAATCTCACACCCCACTATGACAAGTTATGCACTTTGAGCAATGATTGTTATAAATGAGTGACTTATCATTTTGAGAGTTCATATTTCATGAAATTAAAGTATGATTTGATGATTTGGTGATCAATTTATCACTTTAGATGCTCTGTTTAAGGATTTTCAAGCTTTGTACACTGTAGTGGTTATGCAAACAAATAGACTCTTATCATATTCGAAAGGTTATTTTCATTATTAGACCCTTTTTGGGGACAGTTAAAACTTAATGTATGATAGTTTCCCCTTGCTTCACATGTGTCTCCTAGAGCTGATGTCAATACACACGAAGTAATGTAAAGATGTAAAAATGATTTTCTAAAATGAGAGGTACTTACCTGACTAGGGGTTGTACTATTTATCGACATCTTTTATTGTTATTTTTTGTTCGGCTGTCATGGATGATGCAGTTTAGGATGCTTATAAGAATTCAATTTCAGATTCATGGAAGATGCAACTTTGAGATTCACATAAGAATGAATGATATATGCAAGATGCAAAATGTATAATGCAATTTTAGGATTCATATAAAAATGAATTCAATTTTCACATAAATGTGGTAGTAATGCATTTTTAATTCACGCAGAATGATGGAATTCAGGATACATGCAAAATGATGCAATTCAAGATGTACACAAAATGATATAATTGAGGATACATACAAAAATGCATTGTTGACACTAATGATTCAAGCAAATGAGATAAGCATGTGATAGTAATATGAAGTCAGACATATGATATGCAAACAAACATATGAAATGCAACAGCCACCCCTTCTAGGTGTCATACTTAACACCCCTTAGTTATGTTAAGGAAATAGTAGCACTAAAACCTCTTACGGTGTTAGACAAATAAATAATATCACTTAATGATGCCTCTATGACCACTTATGGTGCCAAGAAAATAGGAAAATGTCATTAGACAATGCCTCTAGAACCTCATACAGTGTTAGGCAAATAGATAATATCACTAGACAATGCCTCTGGAACCTCCTATAATGCTAGGCAAATAGATAAATGTCACTAGACAATGCCTTTGGAACTCCTTATAGTACTAGGAAAATAGAATATCATTAGACAATGTCCCTAGAACCTCCTAAGGTGATAGGCAAATAGATAATGTCACTAGACAATGCCTATGGAACCTCTTACAGTGCAAGAAAAATAGAAAATGTCATTAGATAGTGACTTTAAAACATCCTATGGTGCCAAGAAAATAGAAAAAATGTCATTAGATAGCCTTTAGAACCTCCTATGGTGCCATGTAAACAAATAAATGTCACTAGACAATGCCTCTAGAACCACCTACAATGCTAGGCAGACAGATACTGTCACTAGACAATGCCTCTAGAACCTTCTATGGTGTCAGAAAAATAGAAAAATGTCACTAAAAAATGAGTGTTATCTACTATGATCTAAGTGATGATGTCATCTATTAACATGTTATGATTTTATAGGATGCTTATGCAATTTGGATGTTTTGATCTTTTTTTGAAGTGTTGATAAGATGATCTGCTTGAATGCTCATGCAGTGACGATGTCATTTATTGACATGTTGATGCAGTGATCTTCTTAAATGCATGATGATGTGATCTACATAGATGCTTATGCAACAATCTACTCATATGAATTCTACATAGATGTATGATGATATAATCTTTTTTACCTTTTTGGTTTTATTGTAGGTGCTTCATAATATTGATTGATGTTGACTTTTAAATTCTTATTAGTTGATTGCAACTTAAAATCCTAGGAAAACACATATGAAAATGTGAAGAGCATGCCTCAAGTTTATTTCTAAAGTATAAAAAGAATTTCTAAATTTATGCATTGAGTTAATCATGGTGAGCTGAGTGCTTATATTCTTGAATTCTTACAATTAAATGTCAAGAGTTGTATGCATTAGAGGGTTTGAACTGTCATAACTATGACTATATTGAGTTAATGATGATCTCATTAATTCAAAAACATGATCCACAACTCTTGGTCTAGACTATATGTATTACCAAGTGGGGAGTAAGCTTTCCAAGTAAATTTATAACGGATGTCACGAAATAAAACTTATAAAGAATGCAGATGAATAGAATAAATCTTAATTATCCAGAGGCTTTTAAGCAAGGAAGTGATAACTAACCATACATTATCCATTTTTTTTATTAGGATGTCCTTTCTTTAGTATTTTATGAGTTTCTCTTATTACTTCGCATGTATACCACTAAAAGGTCCTCTAGGATACTCATACTCCTCTTTTTGGAGCATTAAAGTGCATAAAGATTTTGATTTTTTTTTGCTTTGCTTTGCTTGCATTTATTCTATTTCTTTTATAAATGTTTCCCCTTTTAGTGTTCCTTATCGTTCTTACATTACTCAACATGAATACTACAATGGGGTCTCTTTTGGATATTCTTACTCATTTATAAGCATTGATATTATAAGCCTATTTGAAAGATGTCTTGATAGTTATAATTTATTTTGTCCATCGATGTCCTTTATAAGCTTTGTCTTGTGAGTTCTTTGTCCATCCAAATGGTAGCCAAGCATTAGATTGATTAAAGTTCAGAAGGTCTTGGCCTAGAGCTATTAATCGTGCTTAGGAAATTATGAATTAGGCATTAAAGGAAACTTATAACAATTAAAATAAGCTCGCTTAGCTATAATAGATACCACTCATGGCATAGATGAAGTTTGCAAGAATACAAGAAAATTGCTCTTATTATATATAATAGACATGTCATTGTTATAATTATCATCATTTTTTTTTATGTATGAATGCAAATGCATATGCATGTGTTAAAGAAAAGGAAGAGGACACTCCTTAGTGTAGAGGTAGTGACGATAATGGCACTTGTTAGTTTGATGTTTCCTATTTTCTTTATTGTTGTCATTTCTATTAATGCTGCCATTATTATTACTGTCATACATCAACTTTTGACTATCCTTAAAAAAGGTCCAATGATGAAAATAACTCTCCCGAGTATGACAAGAGTATACTTGTTTGTACCACCTGTGAAGTGTGCTAAAGTCTAAAAAACTTGAAATTCCTAAACTAGACTTCTAAATGTGAAATCAATCATCGAATCATTAAGACTCACTTTGATTTCATGAAATACAAACTCTCAAAATTCCAAGTAGCTCATTTCGAGTAATCAATGCTCAAACTGTGCAACCCGTCAGACCGGTGTTTGCCTTATAAGACCAAAGCTCAACTTTGTGAAAATGGAAATTTATTTTGATAAAACAGACACTGGAAACGCATTCAAAAGGCCCAAAAACCTTAAAAAAATTTGAAAAAATCAAAATAATGTCCTTAAAAAACCCAAAATGAGGCACGTAAGTGCATGTAATCACACTCCCTCATGTGTGATCAAGCACTCCAGCACGTAGCTACGTGCTGTTGCTTATAGTTATGCATACACGCATGTAAAACCATGCATATAGATGCCCCTATATGTGTAGACATACACAAAACCTAACTTTTTCTATAAATAGTGGTCTCCACCTCCCATTTTAGGGAGGCTTACACACACATACTGAAACTCTATCAAATTAAAGACTCAGGACTCCCGTTTTACACATTTATAGCTCGTTTCACTTACTTTTCATAGGATTTTTAAACTGATTCAAACTAAACCCAACCACATCATTATCAAAAAATGCTTAAAAGGTGTATGAATTTATATTTTACTTTTGACCTCTTGACAAAGACAACTTGAGAATTGTATAAAGCTAAAGCTTCAGAAATTAAAAACAAGCTCAGTCAAATCTGAGAACCATTTTGCATATTTATCTTTTCGTGTTTTTGCATTATTTATATAATTCTATTTATTTTTATTATCGCTAGTAGTTGAGAAATTTTTGTGACTTATGTGGTGAGACTGGCAATTTTGCATGCTAATTGAATGAATCTTTACTTTGTTTGTTCATAATAAACTACCATTTTGCATCCCCTAGCTCAGAAAAGTGAAAAATCATAAAAATATCATTTTTAAATAAGATATATACTTTTTATCATCTCTGCATCATTTTCATTATAAAAATAGTATTTTTATCATAAAGCTCCCATCTTTATATGAATTATATATTTCACAAGTAAAAAATATTATCTTTTGCATCAAGCCTGCATCTTGCATCTAATGAACAACAAAAGCATCATTCTTAATTAGAATAATCAATTTTGCATTATAATTGCATTTTCTACTATATTTAAATAAATTTGTCATGCGACATGCTCAAAAGCACATCTTTGTATTAAAATTGCATCTCTCCACTCTTTAATATAAAAATAAGTATTTTCTCTTATTTTTGCAATAAATAATGTGAAAGATCACATTTTTAAGCTAGAGCTTCCATTTCTTGGTCCAGTGATGCAACTATGCATCTTTTCATATTTTTTTATCATTCAAGAATGTTTACTCATTTTAGCAATAAACTCATTCTCATAATCATGCAAATGCACACAACTATATACATTTATCTATTTATTTGTAATTGATAGATCGAGCATCTCTTGCCCATTTGTTGTCCTAGTGGATGAATGGATAGAATCACACATAGTTGTGCAAACGTTTATTTTGCAGGTGTATTCAAGATCTAGGACTAGATTCATATTTCTGCACTTTTTCCTTTCCAAATTTATTTTACTAGGAAAGCCTTGAAATAATTCCTTTACTTTCCATTATTATTCACTGTGATATGTGAATGTGCATATACTAACTGTCATTTTCAAAACTAAGGTACTGTAGTAGCCATGTAATGAGTATTGTATAGTGAGAAATAGCTAAAAGTATATGTGATCTCCAGAACCTAGAATCTCTATTAGGGACAATACTCATTGAGTGACCTAATGTTATCCCTTACATTTTTTCCTAATTTTCTAAAAATCGAGTGGCGACTCCACAAACACAAAATGTCTCATGTCATCCTAAGACTAAACATTGTCCCTATCCCATAAATGGAATAGATGCTTCCTTTGGTAAAATTGCCATGTCCTTCTTCCTTTAAAACCAAATTGTTCAAGATTTGCCTCACCGCGGTCGCTCACAGTTACTGTATATTATATTCTTTAAAACTATAGCCTTTGTAATATTTTTATGCTTGTAGTCTTGACTCTAGTTATGACTATAGCTCTTACTATGATTGTAGTTGTATTCTATAGCTTTTACTGCAAATCTAGCCCTCATTGTGGGTACAACACTTATTGTGATGATTGTAGCTCTTATTGTAGGTGTATTACTTATTGTGTTGTGTAATCCTTATTATGTTACATAGCTCTCACTATAACTTAGCACTTACTCTAGATATAGCTCTTCTTATAGATGTAGCTCTTGTTGTATGTACAATACTTATCGTGTTGACTAATCCTTGTTATGCTAAGTAACTCTCATTATGACTTAGCTCTTGTTTTAGATATAGCTCTTGCTATGATGTAGCACTTGCTGAGTGACATAGCTCTTGCTATGGATATAGCTCTTACTCTTATTATAGCTTTTACCATGGTTATAGCTCTTGTTACAATGTACCTTTTATTGTGATGTAGCTTTTGTTATGATGTAGCTCTTATTATAATGTATAGCTCTTGTTATGATTGTAGTTCTTGCTATGATATAGCTCTTGTCATAATATAGCTCTTGTTGTGATGCATAACTCTCACTATAATGTAGCTCTTGTTGTGATTCTATGATGTATAGCTCTTAATGTTATTGTAGCTTTTTTTTTATGACTCCATCTCTATCAAGCTCCTTCCCTAGTTGAGAAAACTCGCTAAGTGGCTCATTCTATTAATAAAATATGATGCACAATATCTGACTAAAAAGACAACAAGGGAAGAGTAGTCACTGAGTTCCTAGCCCTTAATCCAATTATAGATTTAAAAGAAGTTCAACTAGATTTTCTAGATGACTTCAATTCAACCATTAAGGTGTAACGATGGTGCATGTACTTCAACGGGCAGTTAATCAATTCAGTGCAAGAGTTAGGATCATACTCCTAACACCAGAAGGTAAAGTGATGCCAATTTCTAGGAAGCTAGTATTCAAGGTTACAAATAGCAAAGCAGTTAATGAAGCATGTGCACTCGAAATGGAAGATCTTATAGCTCTGAGGGTGATAGAATTTGAAATATTTAATGATTCCATGTTAGTAATTAATTAGACAATAGAAGAATCATAACTAAAAGAACAAAACTTGAATCTATACTTAAGTCATCTACAACAACTTGCTTTATCCTTCAGAAAATGAAAATTCATCCATCTCCCTAAAAACCACAATAAAATAGTAGATGCACTCACCTCTTTAGCATCGATATGGGAAGGATTGACCAAAATGCCCATAAAGTCTCTAATCATACTCAATTAGAGCAACCCTATCATAAGTGTCTAAGAATAGCCGAAATGAAAGTAGATGAGAAACCCTGGTTTTACAACATTCAAAAATACCTCACAGAACGGGTTCATCCTTGGAAGGTGAGCAAAAAAGATAAAGCAGTTATCCTACAGTTGACATCGAAATTCATATCACACTAAGGTGTATTATATAGAAGAACTTCAAATGGGACATAACTCTAATGCTTGAATAAGACTATAGTTGCAAGGGTAATAAGAGAAGTACATAAGGGTGTCTATAGTCCACACATGAATGAAGCAATCCTAGCTAATAATTTGATGAGACTAGATGACAATAATGGAAGACTGCATCAAGTTCGTAAGAAAATGCCACAAATGCCAAATTCTTGGGGATGTTAGCCATCTTCCTCTAATAAAACTACACTTTATCTCTACTCTATGGCCCTTCTTAACATGGGGACTAAATTCACCCAACAACCTCAAACATGCATAAATTCATCCTAGTTACAATTGACTACGTCATAAAATGGGTTGAAGCAGAATCATACGCAAAACTGGGGGCAAAGCAAGTGGCTAAGTTCAATAAAAAGAACCTATTTAGTCGATGTGGAATTCCCTATCATATAATCTCAAACAATGGTGTTCAAGTCCAAAGGGAAGTGAAAGAGTTGCTAAAGAGTTATAAGGTAGAACACCACAAGTCTTGACCTTACTGACCATAAGTAAATGAAGCAGTCAAAGCTACAAATAAGAGTATCAAGAGGACCTCATAAAAAATGACTCAGACCTATCGAGATTGGGTAGATAGACTACTATATGGTTTATAGGGATATTGAACAATAGTCAGAACTTCAGCTGGAGCCACTGCTTTCTCACTAGTGTATGGATTTGAAGTAGTAATTCCAATGGAGATGGAAATCAAATTGCTATGAACAACAATTGAATTTGAACTTCCTGAAGCACAATAGGCCCTATAAAAGCATGGCAGCCTCACTCTCCTAGATAGTTAAAGACTCAAAGCATTGTACCACACATAGTTGTTTAAAGCTCGATTGGTAAAAGCCTTTAATAAGAAAGTGAAGTACAAAAGTATGAAAGTAGGGGACTAGGTGTTAAAGTAAGCCAAGCATAATGTTTCAAACCTAAGAGGGAAATTCATACCAAATTGGGAAGGCCCATATCTAGTCAAAACTATTTTATCAAAAGAAGTAGCCAAGCTAATAGACTATAAAGGGAATGAATTCTTTGAGCCCATCAATATAAACTGCCTAAAGAAATATTATGTTTAAAGCAAATACAGAAAAAAAAAAGATTTCTCCCATTGAGCCAAAAACCTAAAATAAGTGTTAGCATATCTTCATAAGTGTATGGATCATGGTAAGTAATAAAATGATAAGTAGAGTATTATTCCCACAAGGAAAGGGTACTAAGTACTAACTATCAATCAATTTTCCCTAGCTAGCAAATTAAATTAAATTGCAAGAATTAAATTAAAATAAACTATCCACTCTAATTAATCCAATTAAATAAATGGGGGATAAAATAGAGATTGGGTATGTTTTACTAGTTAGAACTTAAATTGCAGAATTAAATTAATCTATTTCATTTATCACAATCAATAGTGAACTACTTAAATTACCTAGAGTCTCTTTTGAGATCATCTAACAATACCAAAGTTAATTACAGCCTATTTTCATGGTCATGTTAATTAACTAAAGCTCATTAAAATTCTTACCAATTTATTGATCCCCAAAGGACTTGTCTATTTTCTTGATCGAGGTTCCTAAGTTTTACAAGTCTTTGAGCTGATAAATCATGCAACTTTCATTGTCCCTAATCTATCCATATACATGCAAACAATTGGGCCCTTAATTTAATATAAGACATCAAGCACAACTCATATAATTGACTAAAAATCAAATAAAAATCTCAACAAGTACTAATTATCTACTCCATAACCAAACTCTAATTAATTTAGTTATCCATAAGAAAAGAAGAAGGAAAGATAAAACTTGTTGAAAGAACGCTTCATTCTTCAATCCTTGTTAAGCTCTTCAATTCCATACTTCGCCTCCCTTGGCGATGATGTTCCCCCCATATGGCTCCTTTGTATCCCCTTTTATAGGAAAAGTCTGATGGAAAACCTACTTGCACTTGAATTCTCAAAAAGGACGTTTTCTATGCTCGACATGGTTTTAAGCATATGGTGACTCATGCCCTGTCACATCCTTCATTTTCTGACATGGCTTCCATCACAGCATGTTCCATCTCATGTTGACCTTCTCAAGATTCTTCAATTTACACAGAATAAGACATAACTTTATCATGTCATGTCATAAGCCATGCTGCATTATTTTAACTTCCAAAATAAGACGTGGGCATAAGCATGCCATTACGTAACCCATGTCGCACTAGTCCTTAGCTATTTAGGAATTCCTCTTTAGACTGGCCTATAAAAAGGGAAAAACTTATTAATATCAATTAAAAACTCCTAAATAAACCAAAATAAATAGGAAAATAAAATGAAGGTCCAACTTAAACAAATGCCTAATTAAACCTAAATTCTTCCCAATTATTACTAACTATTTATTCAAAATTCATTAAAATTCAACTCTAGCACAAGTGTAAAATTACACTCAACAAATTCCCCCACACTAAAGTTTTACATGTCTTGAAACAAAAATCATATTTAAACATTTAAACACTAGCTCAACTATAAGCAAAGAGTTACAACTTCTAAGATATACAAGTTGACAACATTGAGTCTGAAAAATGTTTACTAAAAAAATAATCAGACAAAAATACATCATATATGAACAATTTACTAACCACAACCTAAGCACATAACCTATTTGAAAAACAATAAACATAACCTTAGAAGAAAAAAAATTGGTTGTGAATGCATTGTACTCTCCATTTCACAGTATCTTTTCTTTTATTTCATGAGTGCATTTTACACTCCATGTCATCACTTTTTCTCTCTATTCAAATCTTCCTAGTTTAGTAATCCCTCATTGTTCTCATACTACTAAGAGTTGATACTGTTGAGTGGGTCCTTTGGATACTCTTACTCTAATTAGAGCATTGGAGTATATTCAAAGCATGTAAAAATTTAGAATTAAGCATTGCTCTTACTTAAGAAAAAAGAGAGGTTGTTTTTTTTACTGTAATAAAATTCATTTAATCTTTCAAAATCATGCTCAATGTTAACCTTTTAGTTCATGCTTAGGTCGTAAGAACTAAATTGTTCATACATAATGACTATGTTCAACTGTCTTAATTAATAAACCATTTAATATTACAACAACTAAATTGAAAATGCATAAAACCAAAATAAAAAGTTTTAAGGACAAGCATCAAAAAAAATATGGAGAAATTGAGTTAAAAGTTAATGAATCTTATCATATTTTAAAAATTTATATTTTCTTAATTTAACTAATACACATGATACTTAAAACACATATACATAATACTTAAAATTATCCTAACATTTGACATCCTCTCCCATACTTATCTATGGCATTATTCTCGATGACAAAAATATTAAAATTAGAAAAAGAAAAAGAGGACTTACCTAGTAAGCATTTTCTTCCTTTTTATGTTTTCTCTAAATGTTGGATACCTACAAAATGAATCAATAAAAACTAAGAAAAATAATAAGTGAAAAATAAACTAGAATTAAGAAATTTAAACAAAAGCACATTGGGTTGCCTCCCAATAAGCACTAATTTTAGGTTATTAGCTTGACCCCCTAAAAATGAAGATCAAGGATACAACTGAATAAAAAGAAGTGTTCTTGAAAGCATCTTCCTTTCCTTTCTTTTACTAGACTCCCTTATGGGCAGGTAATAAAGTGCGGACTCCACATGCCAAATCTTTAGGTCTAAAATTACTTAAAAAATATAAGGCTTTTCATGCGGGTTCTCAAACAATCCAACACCTTTCATGGATCCCTCATATATGACCTTAATAAGTTATAGAACATATGTATTGTCAATTATAAATGGTTCATCTTCATCCCATGTAGCTCTAAGGATTTTTATAATTTTCTCATCTAACTCATCTTGAAATTTAGTTGAATGACTTTGTACCTCATCATCCTTCAAGTGGACAAACGAATTCTCATACTTATAGACTTCTTCATTTTCCTTAATGATCATCTCTTCTTGCCCATCATCTTTGCACAACTCAAAAGTGACTTTATTATTTTGACTATAAGTGTTCTCATCATCCTACACACTTTCTCCTTGTGCTAGTTGCATTGAGTAATTCATGGGTGCACACATTTGAAGTTTTTATAAGTATGCAATTCGACTTTCTACAATTTGGTCTAACTTTGAATTGATATGCTTGAAACGCTCCTCATGTTGCTTAAGAGTCTCCTCCGATTTGTGATTTGCCTTAGTTTATGCTTGAATGAATTACTTCACCTTGTCCTCCAAGTATCTGTCTTCAATCTTTTTTATTTCTTGAATGAAATTTTCCAACATACCTTAAGATTTGACTTAGGTTCTTATTGATAATTCCAAGTGTGATCCATATACTTTCTCTAAGATGGGTTGTAATGAAGTGATGGAAGTGACTATGAATAATATGGGCAATATGCCCCATCATGGTTCTATCCACACTAATTACAAACCTGAAAATAAGATGGAAAGTAATTAAATTGCATATGTTCTACATCATATGTAAGATCACATGCATTAGATCTCAAAAATTGATAAGAAAATCCATCATTATCCATGACAAATTATTTATCGATAAAACAAATAAAAATAAAATAAAGTGCTAGCCTAACAAAAATGAAAAACATGTTAATATTAACAATGCCTTTCCCCGACAACAGTGTCAACACTTGTTAGCGTAACTTTGCAAGTGTACGGATCATGGCAAGTAATAAAGTGATAAGTAGAGTATCATTCCTATTAGGAAAGGGTACTAAGTACAAACTGTCAATTGATTTTCCTTAGCTAGCATAATTCAAATTAAATTAAATAAATTAAAATAAACTATCTACTCGAATTCATCCAATTAAATAAATGAGGAGAAAATAGAGATTGGGTTTGTTTCACTAGTTAAGACCTTAATTACATAATTAAATTAATCTATTTAATTAATCACAATTAATGGTAAACCACTCAAATTACCTAGAGTCTCTTTTGAGATCATCTAAGAATACCAAAGTTAATTACAACCTATTTTTATAGTCACATCAAGTAACTAAGTCTCATTAGGTTTCTTAGCAATTTATTAATCTCTAATGGATTTATCTACTTTCATGATCGAGGTTCTTAAGTTTTATAAGTCTATGAGCTGATAAATCATGCAACTTTTATTGTCTCTAATCTATCCATATACATGCAAACAATTGATCCCTTAATTAATTATAAGATATTAAGCACAATTCATAAAATTGACTAAAATTCAAATCATTAATAAGAAAAATCCTATTAAGTATTAACTAGCTACTCCAAAATAAAACTCTAATTAATTAGCTATTCATAAGAAAAGAAGAAGAAGGAAAGATAAAAATTATTGAAAGCACGCTTCATTCTTCAATCCTTGTTAAGCTCTTCAATTATATGCTTCGTCTCCCTTGGTGGTGGTGTTCCCTCTATGGCTCTTTTCTATCCCCTTCGATAGGAAAATTTTGATGAAAAACCTACTTGCACTTGAATTCTTAAAAAGGAAGTTTTCTATGCTTGACATGGTTTCAGGCACAGGATGACGTAAGTTGTGTTACGTCCTTCATTTTTTGGCATGGTTTCCATCATGGCGTGTTCTATCCTATGCTAACCTACTCATAATTCTTCAATTTACACAGAATAAGACATGACTTCTATCATGTCATGTCACGTGCCATGCTGCATTATTTCAGCTTCTAGAACAAGACGTGGGCACAAGCATGCTATGACATAGTCCACGTCACACTAGTCCTTAGCTGTTTAGGAATTCTTGTATAGACTTGCCTACAAAAAGGGAAACATTTATTAATATTAATTAAAAACTCCTAAATAAACCAAAATAAATAGGAAACTAGAATGAAGGT
The DNA here is from genome assembly GCA_947683625.1 of Mallotus nudiflorus. Taxonomy (NCBI): domain Eukaryota; kingdom Viridiplantae; phylum Streptophyta; class Magnoliopsida; order Malpighiales; family Euphorbiaceae; genus Mallotus; species Mallotus nudiflorus. The sequence continues at coordinate 1,110,612 of CANTUR010000238.1, forward strand.
CCAACTTAAACAAATGCCTAATTAAACCTAAATTCTTCCTAATTATTACTAACTATTTATTCAAAATTCATTAAAATTCAACTCTAGCATAAGTGTAAAATTACACTAACAAAAAAGGTGACTCAGGCAAAATTTAAGGAGCTTCAATCTAGGTTGAAAACCTAAATGGGCAGCCTAGGAAAAAATTAGGGAAACAGAGAGAAAATGCTTAACTAGAAAACCTAATAAGGCTAGTTAAGGACAAGGGTAATATGAAGTCAAAATTTGCATAAATGCATCTATGCCTTTCTTAAATGTTTTCAGTAAATATGTGAATGTTTCATAAATTATGCAAAGGGCATTTGAGAAATGTAACACATCACCATCATCTAAATCCATCAATTATGTTAAGTAGAATTTGCATCTTTTCATTACATACTTGCAATTCTCATTAGTTTCTTCGATTTTCTCTCTAGACTAAAGATTATCGTCGAAACCTAAAAAAAAAAACCAACTAATTATGAAAAGGTTTGAAAGGGGATGTGTAAGCACCCAATTTCAGGATGCAATTGTGCACAATTGCGACATAAGCCCTTATGATGAAATTTATTCAAAAATTGAACTTGGTTGTCGATTTTTTAGACTTTAAGGACTAAATTGCAATATTTTTCGGAATTAATTACAAGGAAGTCAATTTTTCAGGGGTTTTTTGGTAATTAAAAGTTAAAAAAAATTGGATTGACATTTAATGCTAATGCGTTAAAAGTCCTTTTTTTTTTATTTTTTGCCTATTTTTTAAATTTTTTTCATCTATTTTTCAGTGTTTTGATTAGTTAAAAAGTTAATATTATTATTATTATTTTTTGTACATGTTCAAAATGTGTAAGGAGCTTTTAAAATCAAATTTTGTTATCGATTTATTTTGAAGAGATAATCTGTTCCTGCAATTAAGGAAGTCAGTATTCAGGCAGACTTTACTTTAAAAAGCAAAGAGTCTGCGTGCGTGTAGTGGAAAAAAAGAAAGAAAAAAGGAAAAAAAACCAGAGAGAAAAACCTTAAGCAGCAAGAGAAGACTAGAGAGAACAGCGTAACAAAAACCTGACTGCGCAAAAAACCCTAAAATCCAAACGCTACAAAGAATGCCCTATACACCATAAACTTTGATTTCTTTTGTTCTTTCAAAGCCTTAGTTTTCTTGATATGGTTCATTTTAACGAGGGTGATTTGTTGTTCTTTTAGTTCCAGTCTAGAATCAACAACAATTAAATTTCAATGGTGAAAATCCTAGTTTGAGGGGCTAAAACAAGCATTTGCACAACACTCCATTTTCTCTTTCCCTTCTCTCTTTTATTTCATAATCTTTTTTATTGATATTTTGTTATTTGATTTAGTTTTACTAACCTTTTTTTTGTGTTTTTTTTTAATTTTAATGTCCGATTATGGATGGAGGAGGATACTGCTTGTGTTCAAATGAACAGAAGATCCATGGAATGCCATGGAATAATCTGCACTGTTTTCCAGTAGATATTAGGGTTTTAATTTTCATTTTTCATTTATGTGTTTTGTGTAATTATTTTAATTCATAGGTATATAATTGTTTAATTTTAATTTTTGTACGTAGTTTGTAATAGCCCTAGTAGTGGGAATAGTGAAAGATTTAATTTTCTACATTTAAAATCAATTAGTAATTAGGTTCAATTGGGTAAAAAATCAATTAAAATCAATGGTGGTAGTAGCTTAATTTAGGGTTTGCATGTAATTGATTTAGGTATTTTTTTCTAAAAAATCACTAAAATGTTTGTTTGATCCCTTTTTTATGTTTTATTTGTTTCGGGTTGTGTTTTTTTGGGTTTTTATATTATTTTGGGCCCCAAGCCAACGATTAGGTCCAACTCACTTTAAATAGGCTTAAAAAATGATTTAGGACTATAAATAATCAATTTAGGCCCATTAGGTTAATTAGATTTTAGGCCCACTTAGTTAATTAAAACTTATTTAGACTTGGCTCAACCCACTTAATTTCATTTCTTAGAAAATAAATAGACTTAAGCCCACTTCTCATTTTAAATAAAACCAAGTTAGACTTAGGCCCACTAATTTAACTTTCCTTTAAAATTGAATAGACTTAAGCCCATTCCTTAGACAAACTAAAATAAATAGATCTAGGCTCACTAATTAATAAAAAATGTAGGCCCACCTTTAGTCCCTTTCTCACGTGTAAATAAAATGTAAATCTAGCTAACTTTTTAATAAAATTAATATAGTTTATACTTAGGGATAACGCAATCTTGAGTGCATTTTTTATGCGTAATTTTATTAACTAGATGCCTAGGGTTATATGGATGTCAAATAGGTTTTAAATAAAATTGCATGTAATTAGAGGATGAAATAATCATTTATAAAATTATTCTAAATGAACACGAGACTAAGAGAAGGTAGTATTCTATTCCCAGAATCTCCTGGTTGTAGTGCTAACTTTCTTTTAGAGAATCAAGTACCACTAATCAAATTGTCCTAGTTATTACCCTGGGTGGTGACTCCTCTTCTCCCTGCTATGACTTTATGACATAGTAGTGTGTTCCCTAAGGCTTTGAGCCTAAATAGTGTCACGGTTGCTAAAATCTTGGACATGCGCTAAACCCTGCCGTCTACAGTGGTGACTCCACTAGGGATAAGAGATATTGATTCTACTTGTGTTTTTTAGAGTTATTTTATCGATTATTATTTCATTATTGCATTCATTTTGCATGTCCCTACTAAACCGATGGCGTTGGTTTATGATTCCATGATTCCACTAGCTTTATGGAGTTGTAGATTGGCTAACCATCACTCTTAGCCTTAACTCAGTTCAAGGGAGATTACCGGGCTCATCTGATAAGAATTTATAACCTAAGTCTTTAAGGGGGGTAATCTTCTCTTAAGGTGGTAAAGGATGCTTGGCCTATAACTCAAAATCCATAATGGAGAGCATTTTGCTAAGGGAACCTTAACTTTTCACCAGACCCTAACCACATATAATGGGCTAGTTACTTCCCCTAGGATTTTTATCCAAAGTGCTTGTTTGCTTGAATTGCCATAAGCTATTTCTATTTATAAAAGCCTAGGCCTATACCTTTGAAGCTCATTCAGGCTAATAAGGATTAGGCTAGACCTTTATATTTAGAAATGTTGTTTCTATGCTTTTTATTTTAAAAAGAGATTTGGCATGCGCGTCGACTCTTAATATCCCCTGTTGATATAAAGGCCAAGATATAAAATCCTAGTAAAAGAAACTCACCATTGAACATGTGTGTGGGAGAAATAAGGTTGGAAGGTTTACCTACATGATGGCTTATTGATTGCTTCTTGATACTTGCTACATGTTAAGTGCTTGCTTGCTATTTATTGCAAAAACACATGCATCATGCATACATGCATGCATATAGTCCACGCATCATACTAACACCTTGTTTTGTAGCCATCATAGATTTATCTGGGTCTTCTCGTGTTTGGGGGAGTGGCAGATTAATTAGAACAGGTCTAAGCCCTAAGTCAATAGCTCAAGAGATCCTTGAAGAACTAGAGAAGACTCCACTATACCTAGAAGCTGAACCAACTCAGATTGAACATACTGAAATGGAACAATAACTAGAGATATGGACCTTAAAGGACATTAAGGGAGCTTTGATGGATGACATGAGAGCTATGATGCAAGATGAACTGAGATAGGCTTTGGCCAGACTAGTGCAACCTGTTGTTGAACAACCACCTACTGTAGGAGCTCCACCTGTTGCTGTAGCTCCTCCACCTACTACTAACAATGTTGGGGGGCAACCTGCTGCTAGAAATGTGCCTTGTATTGATATGAGACTGGAAGATGTTAAAAACTACATGGTAGAAAAGGCGAAGAGAGAGTCACTTGAATTGGTCCATGATCATGAGTCCAAGCAGATGCAAGCACTGACTCATAAAATGTCTAAAATGGAAGAGCCGATTTAAGGACAAGGAATGGGATATTCTTTTGACTTTGATGACATGCTATAAATAGAGGGAGATAAGTTGCCTGAAAAATTAAAAATGCCTCAGCTGTAGAAATTTGATGGGAGAGGAGTGGAAGATTTACTGGGCCAGCCCTCAGGCAAGTTTGATTACAAAGTATTCTACTAAAAACCACCCTTTGCTGATATCCTTATTGAATCAATTAAGCCTACAGGGTGGGGTGATGAGTTTGATGATAAGCCAATGAAAGAAGAGAAAGAACCTGAAATTCCCAAGCAGCCACCAAAAAGAGCAGAAGGCTTATTGGGTCAGCCTTCAGGAAAGTTTGACTATAAGGTGTTTTATACTAAACCACCTTTTTCAAGAAAGTTTGATGATAAGTTAATTGTGCCTATAGGATGGGAGGATGAGTTTGAAGATGAGAAGCTACTAAACAAAAAAAAGAAAAATGCACATTTGAGGTACATGAAGATAAAGTCATAGAGAAAATTGGCAAACAAATGCAAGAATAATTGTTATGTCAACCACCTCAAGGACAAACACTATAAGACTCAGCATTCCTAGCATCTAGAATAGGAAATAAAATTTCTCATTGTCTTATTTGAATAAAATTTTAGTTTCTATTTTGTTTTAAAGATTGATGACATAAATTTTGATCATGCTTACTTATGTAATCCTGATAGTTCTGTGCATTATAATTTAGATCAATATGTTTGACATAAATTCAATTTAATTAGATTCATTCAGCATGGGCACAAATGCAAATTCAAAGAACATACATATATCATATGATGTAACTTCTAAAGATAGGAAATGTGAAAAAAAATAAAAAATAAAAAGAGAAAAAAGAACAGTAAGGTAAAAATTAGAGAGGAAAATTCATGATTGAATGATAATAGGAGTTATATCATGTGATGTAATGAATGTTCTCATTTTTGCCCTAATGAATGATTAAAATTGAATTTTAAATTTTTGTTCAAACATTGCATATTGGTCTTTATCATACCCCATAAGTATCTGAATGGAAAAACAATATATGATGAAAGCTAAATCAGAGCTATGAGATCACTATTTTAATTACGTTTTCTTTTTGCCACCTCTTTTGTAATTTTCCTTGTAAGCCTAACGTCCTTTTATACCTTGAGAATTTAGGTGGCTCAGTAACTTGCTTTTCAACCCATATATTGTAACTGTCATAAATTATCATCAGCATTAAGTCTCATATTCTGCTCAAGAATTCTTTGAAGTGCAAGTCCAGTTGATTTCATCATCCATAACTCGCTTCAATCAGTTCGCCCACTCCTATGCATCTTTAATATATGAGATTGCAGTTAATAGGGTTAGTAAGATAAAGGGCCAACAACAATAATGACCAAATTGAGTCTTTTGTACACATGAAGAAAGTGATTGCTAGGATGAATTCAAAATGAAGCTGGGGGAAAAATGTAACTCTGGGACAAGTTTGGGGCAAAACGGTAAATACAATAGTAGAACTTCAAAGTTAGTGAAAAAGATTTCAGGGCAGAAAGGAGTATACTACAAGCATACAGATATAATAGTTATCATACAGTAGAAGCAGTAATAAAAAGAAAAGTTCAATAGTGCATCGGTCAATCATGAGCTTCAGTGTAAAGCGATGGACCCCACTCGCTAGCTTGGTTATTTGTCTGATAGACTATATCAAAAGCTCAAACATCAAAAGTACCAACAATGAAGCATCAAGTGCTTAAACCTATAAGCTGTTAATGAGGCACCTCGTTCTCACTCTCCAAGCTGCAAACATAGCTTTGCTCCAAACAGAAGATCTATTAGGATCATGCATGTTATGCATAACATGCATACAATTGCATACATTTTTTGTGAAATACTTTCTTTGCATAATAAAGTCTTTGAGCCTAGTTAAGATTGTCCAAACACTTTGCTACTAACATTCAAGATTAGTGTTGTAAAAGTGTAGGAAAGTAGTTAGAGTATTCATAGGTAAAGCATCTAAAGGAATGAAAATAAAAGGAGTGAAATTACTAAGAAGCATCATCCTGGTAACCTCAAGAGGCTGGATAAGACTTTCAAGCTCCTCAAACTCAGTATCCATCTCCATAGTCTCATCGGGAGCATTATTTGGAATATATTTCCATAACAGTTAGACCATTGTAAGGTGTGGAATATGGTAATAAGAAGGTCCAACATGTCAGCGATACATGTGCTCGGCCCTTAAAAGGGAAGAATGCACTCAAAACTTGAGACAAATGCACTCTGAAGACTTTTTTGATGGTGAAATAAAAAACCTCTAACTCCCAAATCTTTTATTTTGTAGAAACATTGGGGAAGAGGAATAAGGCCCTTTACCAAAGCATTAATAAAATAGCATAAAGAAAAATTCAGCCTAAAGCCACAACCTCAATGGCAGAATATCATGACCTTGTGATCTGAGACATCATCAAAACAATCAAAAAGAAAAGAATGCAAAAGAATAACATTGCATTTTAATAAAATTTCTTCACTTACAAATAAACCATACTAACTTATGGTATTTTGTGTAGGGAAAATAAAAAAGAACGAAGAAGAGGAAAGGAATCGATACATCAATAAGAATGACTAGGATCGCAAATGCCAATCACTCATCAAAATCTCACTCTATGTGACAAACAACCTAAAAAATGGCAAAGGGAAGTAGTATAACTCTATTTATTTTGATTATGTAGTAAAGTACAAAGAAAATTTATAAAATTGAGAGTAAATTCATCCACTTTATGATATCATGTGCAAAAACTTATCTCATGACCTTTGATTTTAGTGGCTTTCTTTTATTAGCCTCGCAGAATTCAGATGTCTTGTTGATAGTTCTATACGAAGAGTTTCTAAAACTCTAATCAATCTAATGCTTACTTTACACCCAAACGAGGGGAAGAATATGTAAAGACAAAATCTATGGACATGCTGTATAAATTGGTTGAATTTCAAAGTGTCATTTTAGTCTTTTGAATAATAAATGCGCATATAATCTACTCCAATGCTAAAAAATGATTACGAGTACAAATCCCTCAACGATATCCATGCTGAGTAATATGAGAAAGGTGGGGGAACACTAAGAGGAGAATCAGAATAAGAGCAAGCATGAACAAGAGTATCAATGTGAACCTCTAACGATATCCACGTTGAGTAATACAAGAAAGGTGGGGGAATAATAAAAGAGGACCCACGTTAAAAAAAAACTTGTTATATTTACTCTAATGCTCTGTAAGAGTATGAGTATCCAAAGGACCTTTCTAACGGTATGCATACTGAGTAATATGAGAAAGGTGGGGGAATACTTGGATAAGGAAGAAAAGCACAAAAATAATTCAAAGACTATTTTGATACTCCATAAGTTTTTATGCTTAATTTCCACAAGTTTTGTTTAGCAAATTCTCCCTAAAATTAGGTGTGGAAGTAAGCTCTTCACTTAGTAAAAGATACACTTTCGGCATAAGATGGTTAACGATGCCTCTGACTTTTGCAAATGGCAAATAAGTGATAGTCATGAAAATAAAAAATAGTGAGATTCATTAAGTACATGCTATCTCATGATAAAAGGATGAATTTTCTCATAAATTTTCAACATTATAATGTACTTTAATACATTCATCATGGTTGAAACTAACTTCAACAAGTCTACAGGAATTGTAAATCCAGAAGGAAGTGCATCTAACTTGTAGAGTTGGTTAACACAGCAGTATGATAGAAAAATCTGATGGCCTAAATTAGTCATCCTGAGCTCTAGAATCCGACCATGGGCTCCATCCTCTGGTAGAGTCATCATGGTGAAAGATGTCCGGAGGTCTGATAGAGGAAGTCCCAGCACTATAAGGATCAATGCTTGAACCTACAAGTTGTCGGTGAAGCATCTCAATCTCGTGCTCTAGACTGCTCGAGTAGCTCTGTACACATAGAAAACACATCATGTGCATTTCATGCATAACATGCATACATTTGCATCTTTATTGTACATATACTTACCCTCTAACTATCTATAACCTACATAGTAAATAACCTCTGAGATGAGGCGAGTCCATGTAAATACTCCGCCTGTGTTTGAGGGACATATTTTGTAAATTTATTAACATTAGTGTCGAGTGTATAGATTACACAAGAAATAAGTCAGAAAAACTCATATGCGAGGCATTTGTGGGAGAAAAGATAGAAAGTTGAGCATCATTAAAATGTGTTTGCTACTCAACTGGATTCTGAATAGTAGGAGCCTAATAGAACATGGACCTATCTTGAAGCAAGTTATCACTAAGGGTAATGCTCGCAAAAGCACCATCACGATTAGTCCTTACATGTTGAGTATGATGAACAGGACTAGGTATGGGCTCAAGACTCTCAATATTAGGAACAACCTCAGTCTCTAGAGCAATCTCAATCTCCTCATCCACATCAACAAAAGAGTGAACCTCCTCAAACTGTAAAAAGAAGGAGTAGAAGCTAAAATAATGAGAAATTACCTCATCATTGTCAATGAGAACATGCTCCAAGAGGCTCTCATGGATAAACTATTGATAATGTCGAGAATGCTCAAGAAAATCTGAGGCACTATATCCTTATAGTGCATCTCTCAGCTCTGAACCTATAAGATGCAAACTGCAGAGCATAGAGGAAGGTACATCATATGGAATACGACGTCAAGAAGGGCCAAAAGACTAGTGATACACTCGCTCCCCTAAATACCACATTAAATAGCCATAACCAGAGAGCAGGATCCTTACAGGCTCAAGGTGAACTACAACTGCCATGAAATCATATTGCTGGATGTCCTCAGCACCCTCTAACCAATCAGAGTTTATTTGCAATTTATGTAAATTAAGTCTAATTTCTATTAAACTGTAACATACTAATGATTTTATTTTTTCTTACCAGGTGCCACTCGATAGTGTTCAGCTGATCACGATATGTCTACAAAGCATTTTTGTTGCTAGCAAGGTGGGAAGAACCCCATCTCATTATTAGAGAAAAGGTCCTATCAGAATTGATAGCATCAAAGCCTTGAATCAGCCCGATCTTTATGCTCCAGATCTGGAAGAAAGAGAACATATCAAAAAAAGGCAAAGAAAAGGAAGATTATAAAGATCAAAGGAAGGAGAACATACATGCAAGACGTGCTTGTAGATGGCGGGGTTTAGCGCGCGTCCAAGATTTTAGCAACTGCGACCTTGTTTGAGCTCAGGGCTCTAGAGAACACACTAACGACTGTCACAAAGACATGGTGTGGAGATGAGGAGTCGCCACCCAGGGTAATAACTAGGACAAATCGAAAAGGTGGTACTCGATTCCCTAAAAGAAAGCTAGCACCACAACCAGGAGACTCTAGATATGGAATAGCAACTTCTTTCAGTCTTATGTTCATTTAGAATTACTTTGTGAATTATTATTTTATTCTCTATTTACATGCAATTTCATATAAACCCAAAACAATAAACTCCAAGGAAAACTAGTCATGAAATATACAAGTAAATAATGCTTTCAATAAATCACATAATCCCTAAGTTAGTTTAATCTACATGGATTATAATTAAATGAGCTAAAGTCTACATATTTTAAATTATAAGTGAACTTAAAGACCTAATTCCTTTTGATTGTAATTAAATGAACCTAAGTTTACTAATTTTAATAAAAGTGAGCCTAATTCTACAAATTATGGAATATTTAAATTAATGGGCCTAATTCTATATTTTTTTAATTAAATGGTGATCTAAAATCTACAAATTATGAAAAAAGGCTTAAATTAAGTGGGCTAAGTCTATACTTAATTAAATTAAATCAGGTGGGGCTATGTCTAATTAACTAAATGAGCCTAAGGGTATTTCTATCCTAAAATCTAATTAATTATGGACCTAAAAACATATTTTAACTAATTAAACCTAATTAATTATTAAGTAAGATGGGCTTAAAGAAATAAATCAAGATCTAAAGTGGGCTTAAAATCCAAAACACACAAGAATAATAAATAAAATCCCAAAACAAATAAAAATATAAAAGAAACAATTAAATAAGACCAAACAAATAATTAAATTAATCCTTTTCTAAAAACCCTAATTTTTATTAGCATGCAACCTAAATTAATCTACATCCTCCATTGATTTTAAAGAATTACCAAATTAAAACCTAATTGTACTAACCAAGTTAATCAAAATAAACATGCAACCACACATATAATTGTATTACTCCCACTATTTGGGCTATTACATTAAGTCATAAAACAATTAATAAAATAAAAAAGCAATAAATAAAAATAAAGACAAATAAAATTAAAATAAAAGCCTAGAAACTAAGTCTCTACGAGGCTTTATCCATAGTCTTCCACAGACTTCTTATGAAATTCAATTCATCCCTCACATGATCACCATGCGTTTTCCTCTATAATCACCACAAAAATAAGATAAAACAATGATTAATGAATAAATTATGAAAATAACTTGAAAGAATAATAATAATGTAAAATAATCGAATAAATCAATAAATAAATAAGTAAATAAAGAATAGAAGGAGATGATATGCTTATGGATGATTTAGGGTGCTCCTCAGATTTGTGATTCACCGTTCTTGATAAATCTTCGAATCTTTCTCCTTAAAAATTCTTCACGACTCTTGAATTGATTGATGAATCAAAAAGAATTTTTTGTAAAATATTTAAGAGAAAATCACATTTTTCCTCTTCTTTTTCGTTTCTTCTCCTTCTTTTTCTTTTGTTTTCTTTTTCCTTCTTTTCTATGCTTTTTTTTCTCTCCTTTTCCCTTACTGCTTCCCTTCCTCTCTTTTTTATAGTAGAACTAGGAAGCCTAACCCTAATCCTAATATGATTATAATTCCTAAAGTGTATTTAGGAATTTTAAACTGGGTAGTATTGAGTTAATTAGGAAGTTTAAACCAATTAAAACAATGCATTTGAAATAAATAGAAATAGGAAAAAATGGAAGAATTCAATTTCGACCGAGATTGTGTAATTCTAATCGGAATTGTACAATCCCGATTGGAATTTTTGTAATTTTGATTCGAATTACATAATTTCGATCAGAATTATGGAATTCCGACAAACTCATTTTTTTAACATTTCATTAGAAAAAGGCCCCTAGAAAAATTTAAATTTTGCAATTAGGTTCTAAAAAGAACTTTACGATTTAGTCCTTGAAAACATTAAATCCTTCCTTTAAAAGCCCTTAGAATTTTTTAAAGATCAAGTATCGAAGACATTTTCATCACTGGAGTCCTTTGCTGCATCATAACATATCATCCTGAAATTGGGTGTCTACGGTGCTAAAAGCCACACATCATGACAGCACCTCTACAGACAGTGTCCCGTCTGTAGTAAATATAAGTGAGTACAGCAGATCCCCAATCTAGTGTGGCAACTCGATCCAAGTCATGAAGAGGACCTAACAAAGCAATACTGACCTCATGATCAGTCTCATAAAAGAGAGTCATGCCTAATAATATTAAAAGGAAACACCTCGCCTTATGGACAATCTGATGAGGAGTAGAAGTAGGAAGGCATCTAAATCCCTCAACTAAGGATGAAAGAAGAACATTCTTTTGATTCTTCCATGCTGGAGTGAACCCAATCAAATCTCACACGTACTCACTCTGTGCATGCTCTGGAAGACTATAATAGCTAACGTCAAATGGAATGGGAGATCCTCTAAAGGCAATCCCAGTGATAGCAAAGAAACTTATAGGTGAAACGGTCAACTCACCCACACGAGTATAAAAAGTGTGGGTAGTATCCATCCATCGCTCAATCAAAGCGAATAAAGAGTAATGGTCAGACCGGCCTCAGACAGTTAGAAGTGCAGTAATGAAATGTTTGAATCCAGAGGCCTAAATCAGACGTGTCACATGCTTCGGCAATCCATGAAATAATTTTCAAGCTAGATTGAAACAACCCATGAACTTCATCGGATGCTAGTTCAATTTCAAAATAATAATTAATTAATCAAAGAATTTAAATTGAAGGATTTGATTAGTTAATTAATTAATTAATTAATTAATTGACCCTTAAAAAAATTTTTAAAGCTGATCGGCAATGTAGATTGCCGACCGGCAATCTAGAATGCTGATTGGCATTCCAGATTGCCAATCGATAATTTACTATACCGATCGGCATTAGCCTGGCTGATTGAAAATTTGGAATTTCGATCAGAATTCCAGACACCCGATCAGTCATTCGGACAACCCAGAGGCTGAATTTCATATTTTCAGAGTTTAATTTCAAATTTATCATGCATTTTCATGTTAATTTCTGACTAATAGACATGTCAATCTCTACTCTGATTACTAATTGTACAGGTGATATTTTTGTATAAATAAATAGAAGCAAGAAAAGTTACCTCATTACCCACATCTATGCACCTGTGGGTATGTAAATGAGTCAAAGGAAAGATAGTTAAGTCTTCTCGAAGTCCAAGATCATTCTGAGGAAAATGAGGAGGTAGAATCCTCTAACGTTATGAAGTCTTAACTCTCTCATGTTGTCTGTGTGACGAGGAGGCTATAGGATCAGACGGGTTACAAATCAGACGTCAAATGATGAAGAAATCAAGGAAAGAAAATCAATGAAAAGAGAGAAAATGAAAGGAAAGGAAAATGAAGAAAGGAGATAATGGAATGTTACATGCAAAAAAGGAAAGTATATATAAAGTGGCAAATCTCCACTTTAGTCCTTATACATGGATCCAAGTTCTTTCATTGCAATTTAGTCCATAATTGCATTATGATTAGGAACATGTTCCTAATTAAATCATAACATTCTTTAAATTAATAATTCATTGAATTATTAAAACTGCATAATCAATCTGTGATTTTAAATTTTTTGTCAAGTACAGAATACAAAACAAGATTACAGAATTCATTTTTTGCATTTTACATGCATCATTTCAATCAAAGGATTCATATGCTACATAGTAGCTATTATATGAATTTTAAATGATTATGTTATGTGTTGCACAGTAGTCATAACCTTCTTTATGTTATGTACTGCATAGCAGTTATGACATAAACTTTCAAATTCATTAGTGCTAGACATTCCATAGGAACTATAGCAGATTTTCAATTCAATTTCACTAGACGTCCCATAGGGAATATAGTGTACATCGTTAGAAATCCCATAAGGAATATAACGAAATTCATCAGTGCTAGACGTTCCACAGGAATTATAGCAAGTTTTTAATTTATCATCATTAGACGTCCCATATGGAATATAGTGTACATCGTTAGACGTCCCATAGGGAATATAACAAAATTCATTAGTGCTAGACGTTCCACAGGAACTATAGTAGATTTTCAATTCAACTTCACTAGACGTCCCACAGGGAATATAGTGTGCATCATTAGATGTCCCACAAAGAATATAACAAAATTCATCAGTGCTAGATGTTTCATAAGAACTATAGCAAGTTTTCAATTTATCATCACTAGACGTCCCATAGGAAATATAGTGTGCATCGTTAGATGTCCCATAAGGAATATAACGAAATTCATCATTGTTAGACGTTCCATAGGAACTGTAGCAAGTTTTCAATTTAACATCATTAGACATCCCACAGGGAATATAATGTACATCGTTAGACATCCCATAAGGAATATAACGAAATTCATCATTGCTAGACGTTCCATAGGAACTATAGCAAGTTTTCAATTTATCATTGCTAAACGTCTCACAGGGAATATAGCGAAACTCATTTGCACAAATTCCACTAGATGTTCAGTAGGAAATATAGTGAGACTTGTTAAACATTACACCTTGCTCAGCAATTTGGGCATCAATTTATCATTTAGGATACAATCAAGTGTCCTAATTCCTTTCTTTCAAAATTGTGTGCTTTTATTGCTTTATTGCAATTTGTCAAGCAAACAGTGACAAAGGGGGGCAACTGTAAGCACCCAATTTTGGGATGCAATTTTGCACAATTGCGACATAAGCCCCTATGATGAAATTTATTCAAAAATTGAACTTGGTTGTCGATTTTCTAGACTTTAGGGACTAAATTGCAACATTTTTTAGGATTTGATTACAAGGAAGTCAAATTTTCAAGGGTCTTTTAGTAATTAAAAGTTAAAAAAAATTAGGACCGGCATTGTGTAATGCCGATGTGTTAAAAGTCCTTTTTTTCAATTTTTTGCCTATTTTTTTAAAATTTTTCATCTATTTTTTAGTGTTTTGATTGGTTAAAAAATTCATATTATTATTATTATCAATAAAATTTTTTTTGATGTGTTTAAAACACGTAAGGAGCTTTCAAAATCAAATTTTGTTATTGGTCTGTTTTGAAGAGATAGTCTGTTCTTGCAATTTAGGAAGTCAGTACGCAGGCAGACTCTGCTTTAAAAAGCAAAGAGTCTGCATGCATGCAATGGAAAAAAAAGAGAAAGAAAAAAGGGAAAAAAAAAGAGAAAAAACCCTAAGCGGCAAGAGAAGACCAGAGAGAACAATGTAAAAAAAACCTGACTGTGTAAAAAACCCTAAAATCCAGACGCTACAGAGAATGCCTTATACACCATAAACTTTGATTTCTTTTATTCTTTCAAAGCCTTATTTTTCTTGATACGGTTCATTTTAACGAGGGTGATTCGTTGTTCTTTTAGTTCCAATCCAGAATCAACAACAATTCAATTTCAATGGTGAAAATCCTAGTTTGAGGGGCTAAAACAAGCATTTGCACATCACTCAATTTTCTCTTTCCCTTCTCTCTTTAATTTCACAATCTTTTTTATTGATATTTTGTTATTTGATTCAATTTTACTAATATTTTTATTTCTGTGTTCTTTTATTTTAATGTCCAATTGTGGATTGAGGAGGATATTGTTTGTGCTCAAACGAACAAAAGATCCATGGAATGCCATGGAATAATCTGTATTGTTTTCCAATAGATATTAGGGTTTTAATTTTCATTTTACATTTATGTGTTTTGTGTAGTTATTTTAATTCATGGGTGTATAATTGTTTAATTTTAATTTCTGTATGTAGTTTGTAATAGCCCCAGTAGTGGGAATAGTAAAAGATTTAATTTTCTGCATTTAAAATGAATTAGTAATTAGGTTCAATTGGGTAAAAAACAATTAAAATCAATGGTGGCAGTAGCTTAATTTAGGGTTCACATGTAATTGATTTAGGTTTTTTTTCTAGAAAATCATTAAAATGTTTGTTTGATCCCTTTTTTTTATGTTTTATTTGTTTTGGGTTGTGTTTTTTGGGTTTTTATATTATTTTGGGTCCCAACCCCACGCTTAGGTCCAACTCACTTTAAATAGGCTTAAAAACAGGTTTAGGAATAATCAATTTAGGCCCATTAGGTTAATTAGATTTTAGGCCCACTTAGTTAATTAAAACTTGGTTAGACTTAGCTCAGCCCACTTAATTTCATTTCTTTTAAAATAAATAGACCTAAGCCTACTTCTCATTTTAAATAAAACCAAGTTAGACTTAGGCCCACTAATTTAACTTTCCTTTAAAATTGAATAGACTTAAGACCATTCCTTAGACAAACTAAAATAAATAGATCTAAGCTCACTAATTAATAAAAAATGTAGGCCCACCTTTAGTCCCTTTCTCACTTGTAAATAAAATGTAAATCTAGCTAACTTTTTAATAAAATTAACATAGTTTATACTTAGGGACAACACGATATTGAGTGCATTTTTTATATGTAATTTTATTAACTAGATGCCTAGGGTTATATGGATGTCAAATAGGGTTTAAATAAAATTGCATGTAATTAGAGGATGAAATAATTATTTATAAAAATATTCTAAATGAACACAAGACTAAGAAAAGTTAGTATTTCATTCCAAGAATCTCCTGGTTATGGTGCTAACTTTCTTTTAGAGAATCGAGTACCACCAATCAAATTGTCCCAGTTATTACCCTGGGTGGCAACTCCTCTTCTCCACGTTATGACTTTGTGACATAGTAGTGTGTTCCCTAAGGCCCTGAGCCTAAATAGTGTCGCGGTTGCTAAAATCTTGGACGAGCACTAAACCCCGCCGTCTACTGGATGTCCTAAGCAAAAGAGGGAAAAGAAAGAAACCTAGCTAGGTGCAAATAGCTCCAAAATGAGACGCCCTAGGCAAAAAAGGAATAAATAAAATATAAGAGGTAGATGAAATAAAATAGTCATCATTAAAAACATGGATAGAGTAATCATCCAGATATAAGGAATTCATTATACAATAGGAACAAATGTTACAGTCATCATAAAAAAACATAAAAGTCAAATAGTTAAAGGCATATGAAGCCATAGTAGATACAATAAGATCAATATATGCTATAGAGTACAACATATGGGACAAATGCCCAAAATACACACCTAGAATCCATAACCTTGGGAAGATGATACAACATTGTGCAACTATAACCAAAGGCCTATACCTAGCCTAAAAAATCACATTGACCATGGTTGCCATTATAGGCAAGAGCTGAATCCACTCAGGCATCTCTATCACCTAATGGAGATGCCTCATAATCTGCCTCCATGTGAAAATAACCAATTCCCACTCCAGCTGCCTAATACGCTCATTAACGGACGCTCGCTCCCTCTCCCACTCATGGCTAGTGAGAGTATGCTAACCCTGCATTAGATAAATATCACAAATCATATTCATGCATTCATAAAAGCATGTACATCCATATAATGGTCGATAAAGGAGGACATACGCTATATACACCAATGAACGCCATAAAATACTTCTGCGCACTTATCGTAAAAGACACCTATAAATAGGCACATATAAAATGAAAAACATGGAGAAATTAAAAAACTGACAAGTCAAAGAAAGTAAAAAGCCCTAAACAAAGGTAGAGAACTAACATGAGTAATGCTTGGGGGTGCTACATCTGAGCAAGGTGTGCTAAGCCTGGGTAAAGGAAAGTATGTCCCAACTTCTATGATCATCAATCCAAATAACATCAGGGGCATCATGTTCACCAAGTCCCCAAAGAGTAAACCACTAAATGCCACACCTCTAGCATCAATCGTTGCCCCAGTCCTAGTGGTATCCTCCTCCTTATTGATGTACGAAGAACCTTATCTCTTTTAGTGAGATCCCCATTATTACAAATAAACTCTCATAACCCATGTCATTTATAAGTTATCACTAAGAAAGTCTATTACATGATTGCACTTAAATAGGAAAACCAAAGTTAAGAAATATACAAAACTAGAGAAGCAAAATGACCTTAAGATGCCTACAAAGTATGCTATATGGGATATGCCTGAGGAGGCTATGGAATGAGGTCACTAACAACATCATCAATCAACTATGGGATTAAGGTATCCATATAAGGAAAGCTCACACCCTCCAAAAGATCCTTAGAAGGATACCCTCTCTTAGTTACAATAAGCTCCTTTCTAATGAGTTCTTGACCCTAAAACATGTTTCCAGGGGGTGCAACAGGGACTCTCCTTATGTACAGTCTATCCCACTAGCATAAACTCACTTGCCCAAATACCATACCTTATTAATAATATCGGCCAATAACACTCTTTGTTGTGTTAAATGCTAGGCCATTGCCATCTCTGATGACTAGTCCTCCATCGCCAACCACTATCATACTTGGATAGAGGTCAGCCTACTCATAAAACCTAGCCTCAGTGGGACTCTTGATTAAATTAGAAGTCTTCTTGATTCACTGCAAATAACATGGAAAGCCACTCTTTGAGAAGTGCTTAATAGAATGATAAGGGAGCACTCTGAACTCATAAGCCCAAATCTATCAAAGAAAAGGAGACAAAACATCCAAAATTTGTAAAATGGTCAACAGAGATAAAGGATTATACTTACATCTAATTCAAACAAGTAACTTTATATCCTCAAGCCTCCCCTGCACACCACATCTAAACTTAAACACATATGAGAAAAGGCAGTCATGCCCTAGCTATATGTTAGCAACTCCTTCAAATCCTTCAACATAGGAAATAATTGTAAGAAACCAATAGTTAAAGCATTTAGAAAGATGACGACACTAAGCAAGTAAAATAAGGAGCATCAAGCCAACTACTCTAAGCTAACATGCCTAGTATTGTACTTTGATTTGACATCAAAGACAAACTTTATGTAACAAGCAATAGAAGAATAACCTTACTTCATAAGGATAATAACCTCAAATAGCTCCCTAGCACACCTATTTCTTACCACTATAAAATGATATGCCTCATCACTGAAAGGGATAGGCTCTCTAGAAAAACTAAACCTAATGATAGTAGCAAAATCTTATGGAGTGATAATCATCTCTCCAAAGAGTAAATAAAACATATGGGTAGTGTCCATCCACTGCTCAATACAAGCATACATTGTAGCTTGGCTCGGTGCGTAAGAACTACAAGTGAGGGCAAAAATGATACCATCAAAGCCTTCTCTAGCTACTATACACTTCACGCATGCTGAGAGACCCTGGTAATACAAGCTAACCTTATTAAAGCTACTAGGTAGCACAATGATAGATCCATGATGCTAAAATCTATAAGTAAACCATTTAAACATTTATTAATCACTAAAATCTAAAATATTTTTTCCTTTATTTTTACAAGAGTAAAATAAATAATCATAAAAACTAGGAGTGTCAATAATAAAATAGTACAAAATCGATCACCATAAAGATAATAAGAGCTACACAATCAGCAAGTGCTATAAAGCTAGTAAGAGCTACATAATTAGTAGGTGCTAAAAAAATAGTGAGAGTTAAATAAGCAATAAGAGTTACATCAGCAAGAGCTATGCAAATAATAAGAGCTAAATATACAACCAAGTGCTTAGAAGTATGGAAAAAGCAATAAAAAAATAAGAACAATAAGAGCTAGCAATATGAGCTACAACACAAATAGCAAGAACTACTACAAAATAAAGCTATAAAAATAGCAAAAATAGGCAAACAAGTACCAACCTAGCAGCAATGAGTAATCCAGGTGTGAGTCTCCAGACTATAGATAACAAGGATCAAACCTCCTTGAAAGAGCTTAAGTGGGCATGGATGACTTTGAGAATTAGACAGATTGGAAGAAGCCTCACCACTCCCTATAGCAGTCCTAGAGGTCCCCACACCAGTTGATGTAGCTCTCGTAATAGTTTATACAACCTCTATACTAGCCCCCTCTACATCAAAATTTAGAGAAACATCGTTAATATTATCAGGGATGTCACTAAAGACGGAGTAGGAAATAAAATCCATAGCTCCCAAAATGCATGGTCTACAAAAGAGCAATAACAAAACAAAAGAAAAGCCGAAGAAAAGAGTTCAATAAAGTAAAAGTCCTCTAAAAATGTGAAGAGAATCTATAGAGGGTTAGAGAAGAGCTAAGGACCTCCCTATGCCTGAGCAGTGCCAATATATAACCACATGTGCATATGGAGACTGTGTAACCATGTGCCAAATGCATGACCATGTGCCAAAATGCATGGTCATGAGCTCCCAATGCGTGGTGAAGCGCTCTTCTAACTCACACGTGCTCTAAGATGCTTACACGCACATTTTAAGACCCCTACACATGCACTCCTAGGATCCCACACATGCATTTGATTACAAAAACACACACACAACATGCACAAAATGCATAAACAAAAGCATTACATATCTCAAGACACTGCATTTGACACCGATGTCTCAGAAATCACATCACTGTTTAGGAAAAAAGAAAGGATAAGATAAAATGTCAGAAATATATCACATTCTATGAATGTTACATTATTACATTATCAAAATGACACCTACAACATGACAATTGATGACAACATTATTACATCATCACTGCTTAGTAGCATTTTCATCTACTTAATTGTATTTTCATTTGCCTCATAGCATTTTCATTTCCTTGGTACATTTGTCACTTCTTAGTAGCATTTTCATATGCTTAGTAGCATTTTCATATGCTTAGTAGCATTTTCATTTGCTTAGTAGCATTTTCACTACCTAGTTGCTTAGTAGTATTTTCATTTGCTCAGTAGCATTTTTATTTTCTTAGTACAATTTTTATTTGCTTAGTAGCTTTTTTATTTTCTTAGTAGCATTTTTATCTGCTTAATGGCATTTTCACTACTTAATAGTATTTTCATCTGCTTAGTAGCATTCTTATTTGCTTAGTAGCATTTTCATTTACTTAGTATCATTTCCATATGCTTAGTAGCATTTTTATTTGCTTAATAGCATTTTTACTTTCTCACTAGCATTTCCATATGCTTAACACCTAAGAAGGTTATAGTGCATCTTCATTTGCTTCACCAAAGTAGGTTATAGTAGCATTTTCATCTGCTTGAAACCTAAGGAGGTTATAGTAGCATTTTCATCTACTTGACACTTAAGAAGTTTATAGTAGCATTTTCATATGCTTGACACTTAAGAAGGTTAAAATAGCATCTTTATTTGCTTGACACCTAAAAAGGTTATAATAACATTTTTATTTGCTTGGTACCTAAGAAGGTTATAGCAGCATCTTCATTTACTTAACACCTAAGAGGGTTATAGTAGCATTTTCATTTACTTAACACCTAAGAAGGTTATAGTAGCATCTTTATTTGCTTAACACCTAAGAAGGTTATAGTATAACTTTCATCTACTTGACACCTAAGAAGGTTATAGTAGCATTTTCATTTGTTTGACACTTGAGTAGGTTATAATAATATCACATCGCCTAACAACTAAAGAGGTTATAGTGACTCCCCTTCCTAACATAAGAATGGGTGTTAGCTTCATGAACACAAAAGTGTTAAGTACGACACTGACATTGGTGGAAGTAACATTTGCATAATTATGTGAAATTCGCACTACATCTTGCATGAATCTTAACACTACATCATGCATTGCTCATTAGAAGGATGAAACCAATATAGATGATGACAAGCCCGACATCCAAAGATGGCATGGTGCATTATTAGGTAAGTACCTTTTCCAAACAAAACCATTTTTGCATCATTGCATTGCCTTACATGTATTGACATCAACATCAAAATGCTATACAACATATGTGAAGCAAAGGGCAACTGTCATACACCAAGTTTTGATTATCCTCGAAAAGGATATGATCATGAAAATAACTCCTCGAATATGATAAGAGTCTATTTATTTGTACTACCTCTGAAGTTTACTAAAGTCTAAAGAACTTAAAATTCCTAAAGCAAACCTTTGGAGTGTGAAATCGGTCACTAAATCATTAAGTTGCACTTTGATTTCATGAAATATGAACTCTTGAAATGACAAGTAGGCAATCATTGTTTAATACATGCTACTTGTCATATCAATAAACATGAAACTCTTCATATCGGTGTTTTTCTCATAAGACCGAAGCTAAAATTTATGAAAAAAAATCAATTTTAATAAAATAGACACAAAAATTGCATTCAAAAAGCCCCAAAACCTTGAAAACTAAAAAAATGCCCTTAAAAACCCAAAATGAGGTGCGTAAGTGTGCATAACCATGTGCCTTAGTGCATGGCCACTCACCCTAAAGAATTACCATGCACTCCAGCTTGCTGCTACACCCTTAATGAATGCATACATGCTTCGATAAGTGTACACGTGCATAAAATCGTACACACATGCCCCCTACAAGTGTAGCCACGCATAACAACCTGACATTTTATATAAATAGTGGTCTCCACCTCCTATTTTAAAGGGGCTTTCTACACACATATTGAAACTCTATTGAATTAAAGACTTAGGACTCCCATTTTACAAACTTATAGCTCATTTCACTTACTTTTCTTAGGATTTTCATATCGATTTGAACCAAACCCAACCATATAATTGTTAAAGCATGCTTCAAAGGTATATAAATTTATATTCTACATGCCATTTTTTACCTATCAATGAGGAAAACTTGAGAATTAGATGAAGCTAAAGCTTTAGAAACTTAAAAACAAGCTTAGTCAAATCTAAGGATCAAATAATCACTTTTACACATTTATCTTTTCATGTTTTTACATTATTATTATAATTCTCTTTATTTTCATTACCACTAGTAGTTGAGAAATTTTTATGACTTGTGTGGTGAGATTGGCAATTTTGCATGCTGATTGAATTGTCTCTGCTTTATTTATTCATAATAAACTATCATGTTGCATCCTCTAGCTCTTAAATGTGAAAAATCATAAAAACATGATTTTTACATGAGATATGAACTTTTCATTATCTTTGCATCATTTATGTTATAAAAATAATATTTTTATTATAAAGCTCACATCTTTATGTGAATTATATATTTCATGAATAAAAAATATCATCTTTTGTATCAAGCGTGCATCTTGCATCTAATGAACAAAAAAAGCCTCATTCTTGATAAGAATCATTAATTTTTCATAATAATTGTATTTCTACTATATTTAAATAAATATGTCACTCGACATGCTCAAAAGCACATCTTTGCATTAAAATTGCATCTCTCCACTCTCCAATATGAAAATAAGTATTTTCTCTCATTTTTACTTTAAAATGCATTAAATAATAGGAAAGATCACATTCTCGAGCTAGAGCTTCCAGTTTTTTAGTCCAGTGATGCAATCATGTATATTTTCATATTTTCTCATCATTCAAGAATGTTTACTCATTTTATTAATAAATTCATTCTCATAATCATGAAAATGCACATAGCTATATGCATCTATCTACTTATTCATAATTCATCAATCAAGCATCTCTTGCCCATTTGTTGTCCTAGTAGATGAATGGATGGAATCGTACATAGTTGTGTTAACCTCTATTTTATAGGTGTATTATAGATCTAAGACTATATTTATATTTTTTTTACATTTTCCTTTTCAAATGTATTTTACTAGGAAAGCCCTATAATAATTCCTTTACTTTCCATTAGTATTCACTATAATGTGTGAATGTGTATATACAAACTATCATTTTTGAAACTAGGATGCTGCGGTGGCTATATATTAAGTATTATATAATGAGAAATAGCGAAAAAGTATATGCAATCTCACAAACCTAAAATCTCTACTGGAAACAATACTCGTTAAGTGATCCCATGTTGTCCCTTACATTTTTTATTGATTTTCTAAACATAAGGAGGCGACTCCACAAACACAAAATGAATCAAGTTATCCCGAGACTAAACATTTTCCTTGTCTTATAAACAAAATGGATGCCACCTTCAGTAAAGTTGTCATGTCCCTCTTCCTTTAAAACAAATCGTTCAAGATTTACCTTATCGCGGTTGCTCACAGTTACTGTATATTATATTCTTTGAAACTATAGCCTTTGTAATATTCTTATACTTGTAGTCTTGACTTCAGTTATGACTGTAGCTCTTACTATGATTATAGTTGTATTCTATAGCTTTTACTGCAAATGTAGCCCTTGTTGTGGGTACAACACTTATTGTGATGACTGTAGCTCTTATTGTAGGTGTAGCACTTATTATGTTGTGTAATCCTTATTATGTTGCATAGCTGTCACTATGACTTAGCACTTACTCTAGATATAGCTCTTGTTATAGATGTAGCTCTTGTTGTATATAAAATACTTGTCATGTTGTGTAATCCTTATTATGCTGAGTAGCTCTCATTGTGACTTAGCTCTTGTTTTAAATATAACTCTTGCTTTAGATATAGCTCTTGCTATAATGTACACTTACTATGTGAATAGCTCTTTTTATGGTTATAGCTCTTACTCTTATTATAGCTTTTACCATGGTTATAGTTCTTGCTTCAATGTACCTCTTATTATGATGTAGCTCTCACTTTGATGTAGCTCTTATTATGATGTAGCTCTTATTGTAATGCATAGCTCTTGTTATGATTCTAGCTCTTGCTGTGATATAGCTCTTATTGTGATGCATAACTCTCACTATGATGTAGCTCTTGTTGTGATTAGCTTTTACTGTGATGTACAGCTCTTGATGTTATTATAGCTTTTTTTGTGATGTAGCTCTTTCTTTTATGTAGCTTTTGTTGTCATATGGCTCTTACTATAATGTAGCTCTTATTATAATGTATAGCTCTTATTGTGATGCATAGCTCTTATTCTGATGTATAACTCTTACTGTGATTGTAGATCTTACTATGATTATAGCTCTTGTTGTGATGATTGTAGCCCTCACTACAACAACTATGTCTCTAGCTATGATCATTGTAGCTCTTATTGTAATGCATGTTTTATGAACAACTTTTACCTTTACAAGATTTGCTTCATTAATTTTCATAGTTTTATTAACTTATAAATAAGAGAATTATAGTTAGTATAAATTATATTTCTAGACAATGTTTTTGAGTTAGGGTACATTCTGACTTCCCTTTTATTGCACTGCTTCTACTACTTGGATGCTTATTATTATGGGTGCAATTGCACTTCTCTATAAAATAATTAATAAAAGAATTCTAGTTAGTGTTTATCTATTAGTAAGATGATTTGCAGCCAGAGTTTATTCTCACTTCCCTTTTAGTGGTCTTGTGGTCCATGCTAGGAGGGCTTTATGCTTTTAACCTTATTCAACAGTCTTGTTGGGATATAGCACTTGCTATGTTATATAGCTCTTATCATAATTGTAGCTCTTGCTATGGTGACTATGGCTCTTACTGTATTATCTGTAGTTCTTACTATAGTGACTATAGATCTTACTATAATGATTATAGCTTTTACTATGATGTTTATAACTTTTGCTATGATGGTGGTAGCTCTCGCTATAGTAACTATAGCTCTAGTTATGGCTATAGTTATATTTTGTAGCTTTTAATGTGTTTTTTTTTGTCTATATACACATGTCACAAAGTGCATGCATGTGTGTATTTTGAAAAATATGAATTTTTGAGTGTGTGTGCATATATCAAGGAATGTGCATGTGTCTTAAAGTGTGTGTGGGGCCTTGGCATGCACGTGCATGCGTTATAATGCATGTGGGAAGCATTTGGAACACGTGGCCATACATTCAGCATGTGCCCCCGATTTTCAAGCACTTGGTCACACATTCAGCGCATGCTCTCATGCTCTAAGCATATGTGCACTCATTCTAAACATGTGCATATGTGTTTATTTAAGCTCATTTTTGGCTCATTCAAGGGGTTCTTACCTTTTTCAACTCCTGAGTCGTGGGCTTGCTTAAGGAGACTGATTCCCATTGTTCATAGCCAGATGGTGTAGTCCTTTGAAACTTTATGACTTTGATGGCCCTGAGGTTGTTAAGAGTGATGATTATAGGGACTAGGATGCACTATTCTATGCCTATGACTAGCATGCCTTTATCGAATGTTGTGCCTCTTGCCACCACTCATGTCTATTTTCTATCTTTGCTCAGAGCTTCCTTGCTTTGATTTGCCTACCTTCTAATTTCCTTATGTTATTTATTTTTATCTTGTAGGTACATATTTCCACAACTTAGTTTTAGTACACCATTATGACAAGTGCACAACATCATTTTTTGAAGTTCACCAGTGCGTAGAGCATATGTTCCCTTTGTTTATTTATTATACCTATTTTATGTAAATGCATGTACTTTTACATATGTAAGATGTATGACTTATAATGTTTATTTAATATAGGCTAAGTACACTCTTACCAATCACTAGTGGGAGAGAGAATGGGTATCTTATCATGAGCGTCTCAGAAAGCTAGAGGTGGAGCTACCAGGATTCTATATAGAGTTGGAAATAAGGTGCTTGGGCTAGATGGTAGGGATGCCTGAGTGGATTTCAGTTTTTGCTCATGATGGTGATTGTGGCCAATGTGGTTTGTTTAGGAGGCTAGGTGTAGGCCATTAGTTATAGTTGCTTGGTGTTGTATTATTTTTTTAAGATTACAAACTCTAGGTGTTGTGTAGGCATGTATCCCTTGCATTGTACTTGTATCACTTATTTATATTGTGTGACTGTCACTCCCATGTGGTTTGATGTACCTTTGGATGATAATTGTCTAGTTTTATTAGGATGATGACTGCTTTGCTTGCACTCTGATTATGATTGTCTTACGTGCATTTTAAATGATGATTGCTTCACTTATATATGCACTTTTCTTCTTAATCTGAGGGTACGATATCTTCCCTATAAGCATATAGTGGTGCACTGTACCTTTTTAGATGGTTGATCTAATGGATTCTACATTTTATGTTTTTTCTCATTAAAGTTATAATAGTCATAAATCAGACTTAAAAATTTAGTTTCTAAGATCATCATGAGTTTTTTTCTCTTATTTGGTTTCTGTTCCTCTTGGATTTCTTAGATGGTTTGGATTAATTGTTCAATAAGGGTTTTGACCAATCTAGATGAGATTGTGTCGGTTAATGGTAGAGGCATGGTTTGGTAATTTGGGAGAGGGTTGGTTTTGACATTAGGTCATTTCTTAGGATCATCAATTTTTTCAGAATCAATAAGGTCTTGGATTGCATTCTTTAGGATACTATAGGTGTCAGTAGTGTGGCCAGGTGTCTGATGGAAGTGGCATAAAAGATTTGGTCAATTTAAGGAGGTAAGGGATTTTGTAGTGGTTTTGGCTCTCAATGTTATAGGAGGCTTTTCTATTAAAGCCTTTGGAATACTTTGGACAGTGGAAGGTTAAAGTTTGAATATTTTATTAGTGGTTTTATTGATGACATTGATGAATGGTGGCCTGTAAGTGTTTGGTTGGACTCCATTGACTTTCAACTATATAGGCATAAGTATTTTTGGCTTCGGGTGTTGGCTTGAGAGGTTATTTGGAAGGTTTTTTAAAAATCATGGTAATGAGGAAACATTTTTTATGTTCTAAAGTTAGGGAGTGCACCTTTGATCATCATCATTATTAACTTAAGCAAGGGTGTGAAAAATACCCTTTATCCTCATCCATCTTTGGATTTGGCAAATCCTAGAGCTTCGTTTGTCATGCTAGCAATATGCATCCCCTCTCAAGTGTTTTTGGTTTGAGCATTTATAGCTTTAATTTGGGCATGGAGGATTTTGACCATAATACAATCAATAGGCAACTTTTGAATCCTTTCTCTTAGTCTATCCTTGAGTTATGGACAAGAGGTGCAATCTTGATCACTAATGTTGGAGCTATGGCTAATACAGTGAGCTAGTTTGCATTGAGGCTTGCATAGAGCTATATTCTTTGCATTAGTGTGAAAAGGAAAAGAATGAAGTGAGCATGTATGCATGATGTGAACCTGTAAAAGAATAGGGTGAGCATAGATGCATGGGGTGCTTATGGTAGTCCTATTATGATAATGTAAAATGCATGTAAAAGATTATGGGTTAGAATATGTTATTTAAATGTATGTTATATATTCATGAATGTAATTTGTTATAAGATGTATGCATGAATGCGATTATTATAAAACATTTGTATGTGATGTTATGAAAAAGTATGAAGTTTAGAGATGTTATGAATGCATGTAATGTCACATGCTACAAGAGATTTATTAGTGAATGGACCCTTATTAGAAGTGTGTATGATGCATTTGCTCTATATGCATGAGAAGAAAACATAGAAAAAGAGAATGGGTTAGTAAATAAAAATAAGATGACTCGAAAGAAAAAATCATGAATGCTTGTCATGTTATAAGCTGTAAAAGAGTTATCATGTGTGCATGATATGTCCATGCAAAAGAAAGAGACGAGAATGTATACATGGTGTGTCTATGCAAGGCCTTATTGTAATGAATGCAAAATGGCTACAAACGAATGTGGGTTAGTGTATACTTTTTACATGTATGTTATACATGTGTGATAAAGAAGAATTTAAGAAAACTTATTAGTATTTCCTATATAAGGAATAAACTATACATAAGCAAGCTCTCGCTTCCAACCTTATTACTCCATGTAGTTATTCAGTCTCTTTCATAGGAGGGTTTTAACTTAATAGTAAGCAGGGGACTATGGTTCTGCTCTTATACTAGGCTAATTCAATTTGTATTGATTAGAATCAAAAGTTAAACTAAGGAATGATACAAAAATTCACTCGAGGTAATCATATAATGTCAATGTAAGGACCTATCATCAGGTCGTAATTAGTATCTATAGTCCATATGCTCCCACATGTACAAGGGCTGTAGTCAACAAAAGGGGTCCAAGTTTAGGTCCCAACATTGATATTTGATATATTTACCAAGAGGCATGGAAGTATTTTTTGATAGTTTACACTTTTTTTCATTCAACACAAATGTTTGCAATCTAATCGGATTCCTAACCCATTCATTAAATCTGATAAGGACAAATGGATGATGCTTCGTAGGTTCCATCATCGAAAGATGCCACTATTTGCTAGTTCTCATAGGCTATTCAGACTAAGGTATACGATGCTTATCATTCCTCATGCACTAGGCTTGCATGAGGTAAAGAAGGATCACATGGGTCTATGTGTGAGCAATCTATGAGAACTAATATAATGACATCAATCAATGATAAAAACTAGAGGTGTCATATCATTTACGAATATCATGTCAAATGGATAGCATTAGGACAAGGATAGCATGCATAGTTTGGTAAGATCCTAGTGAAAGTTTCTAATGGTTTACCTACATAGGTTAAGTCAAGGGTGTAAGGCTAAAGGTTACGCAATGCCCCTTATGACTAGGGTTATGGACTGTGGTCAGAGAGTCTAGCATTCTTTTAATAACTTGAGTCATCCCTTTAAGAACTTAAGTCACAGTCCTTGGTCAAATGAGTCAGGCAAATCCAAAGTAAAGGCTAAAGGTGACAAATCCAAATCGGTCACCCTATAACTCATGTGGAATCATAGTGGATCACTTTTTATCATTGTCTAATAGGGACCAATGGTGCACATGTGATGCGCAGTGCAAAATGTAGTGGTGAAAGGATCCATATATTTGAGCATTATGTAATGAGAAATAGTCATTTTTTAATTGATCTCTCTAATTATCATCCCCAATAGAGTTGCCACTGTGATCAACCGTGAAACTGATGAGTGAACTCTTGATCTTTTGCTCTTTTTTAGTTTTTTTATCCATTTAGGATATGGCAACTTTACCAAAGGGAAATCCATTCTGTTTATGGGATAGGGATAAATGATTGGTTTCAAGGGGAATGCAAGATGCTTTATTTATGGAGTCGTCACCCAATTTTTAGAAAATCAGGTAAACTACAAGGGACAACATTAGGTCACTAAATGAGTCTTGCCCCCACCAGAGATTCTAGGTTCAGGAGATCACATCTACTTTTTGGTTATTTCTCATTATACAATGCTCAACACATGACTACCGCAACACCTTAGTTTTATAATGATAGTTTATATTCACATATACATGCAACATGTAATAATGGAAAGTAAAGGAAATTGATTACAATTATTACATGGCTTTCCTAGTAAATACATATGAAAGAGAAAACATGCAGGAATGTAAATCTAGTCCTAGATCTAGGATACACCCATAAAATAGAGGTTAGTACAACTATGTGTGATTCCATCCATTCATTCACTACGACAATAAATAAGCAGGTAGATGCATATAGTTGTATGCACTTGCATGATTATTGAAATGAGAATGAAAATGATCACTAAAATAATAGAACATTCCTAAATGATGAGAAAAATAAGAAAAGATGCATGATTGCATCAATGGAGTATGAAATGGAGGCTCTAACTCAAGAATGTGAATTTTCATATTATTAAATGCATTTTGATGCTAAATGAGAGAAAATACTTATTTTCATACTGAATAGTAAAAGATGATGCAATTTTAATACAATGATGTAGTTTTGATGTAATAGCATGAAAAAGGTGAGTTTGCATATGTCGAGTGACATATTTATTTAAAATGCAATTATGATAGAGAATTGATGATTTTGTTGAAAATGATGATTTTACTATTCATTGGATGCAAGATGCAAACTTTATGTGAAAAATGATGATTTTTCACATAAATTGCATGAACAATGTGAAAGTGAGTATTTTGAGATGATTTCTATTAAGAAAATATACAAAGGATTCAAAAGATGTAGAAATGATGTAAAAATGATAACTTTTGTATTTTAAAGGTAAAGATGCGAGGTTGATGAAAAAGATGATATTTTGTATTTATGAAATGTAAAATTCATATAAAAATGCAAACTTTATAATGAAAATATTACTTTTATGATGAGAATGATATAAAGATAATGAAAGGTATAGATCTGATGTAAAAATGATGCCTTTATTTAAATGATTCGTGATGTAAAAATGATAATTTATTACAATCAAGTAGAATAAATAATTATTCAAAGTATGCAGATTGCTAGTCTCACTACAGATTGCCAATCTCACTATAAAATCACAAAAAATTTCAACTGTTAGAGGCAATAAAATAAAATGCAAGAATACAGAAAAAAAATGCAAAAATGATTATTTGGTCCTCATATTTAACTGAGCTTCTTTTTATGTTTTTGAAGATTTAACCTTGTGTAGAGATTTTCAAGTTGTCCTTGTCAAGAGGTTGAAAATGATATGAGAAATGCAATGTTGTATACCTTTGAAGCATGCTTTGGAAAAGATAAGGCTAGGTTTAGTTCAAGTTGGTCTAAAAATCCTAAGAAAAATGTAGTAATTGAGCTAAAAGTGTACAAAATGGCAGTCCTGAGTCTTCAAATTAGTAGAGTTTCATTATAGTGTGTGATCAGGCCTCCATAAAATGAGAGGAGGACACTAGTATTTATAGAGGATGGAAATTTTTGCATGTGCATGCGTGTTTTGCACATGTGTATGCACTCAAATGCGTTTCTATGGATAGCAAGGCAAAAATAAGCATGTTTAAGGGTTTTGGAATACATGTGTAAGTGTTGGACATGTGCACACACGTCCAGAAACACATGGATACACATTGGGTGCATGACTACATGCCTGGAGCATATGGCCATGTACAACAATGCATGCACACACGTTCTAATGTGCATATGCGCACTTGTAATGAGTTACAGTATCTTTGTTTTTCTCAAAATCAATTTCAATTTTCATGAAGTTGAGCCTCGGGCTCACGAGATGAACACATGTCTAATAAGTTTCACACTTTGAGCAATGATTATTCTAAATGAATGACTTATCATTTTGAGAGTTAATATTTCATGAAATTAAAGTACAACTTAATTATTCATGACTAATTCATCACTTTAGAGGCTCTGTCTAGGGATTTTCAGGCTTTTTAGACTTTGCACACTTCAAAGACAATATGAATGAATAGACCCTTATCATATTTGAAAGGTTTTTTTCATTATAGGACCCTTTTTAGGGACAATCAAAACTTGATGTATGACATAAGGAGTGTAATGCCATAATCTCAAATACACTACCACTTAAGCATAAACATCCAGGGAGACTTACTATACCTTATTTTATTAGTAATTTAAATTTTCAAAAAGCTTTTTATGATTCCAATGCTTCCATTAATTTTATGCCTTTATTTGTTTATAAGAAACTTGGACTAAGAGAAGCAAAAGCAATAAACATTTGTTTGCAACTTGTAAATGAAACTATAAAGAAAACTCACAAAATAGTGGAGGATGTACTAGTCAAAGCAGGAAAATTCATTTTTTCATAGATTTATGGTACTTGATTTTTAAGAGGCTAAAGATGTGCCTCTAATATTAGGTATGCCTTTCATGTATACTGCTAAAGCCATTATAAATGTTTATTAAGGAACTCTTACTTTGAGAGTTGGTAAAGATAGTTGTAAGTTCAATGTAAACCAAGGTATGAAACATCCTTCTGACTTTGATATTTGCATAAAGATTGATGCTATTGATGATTGTGTTGATGAAGTCCAATGATGGAGGTTGGCAAAATCATGTGATATTGAGAAGTGTTTACATGTTAACTCTTATGAAGGACATAAATCTCTTAAACAAAAAGAATCATTTATTCATTATGTGTTACTAAGACACACTGAACTTGCACCACCTTCTGTAGTAAAACCACCTAGTTTGGATTTAAAACCATTGCCTTTGCATTTAAGATATATGTTTCTAGGTGGAAATGACACATTACCAATGATTATTCCATCAAAACGTAATGAGGAGCAGGAGAAATTGTTAGTGCAGTTACTAAAGAAAAGGATAAAAGCTTTAGGATAGCAAATTTTAGACATTAAGTGAATTGGCCCATTATATTACATGCATAAGACATTAATAGAAGATTATCATAAAACCACAATAGAAAGATAGAGAAGATTAAATCGTAATATGCAAGAAGTTATTAAGAAAGAAATTCTTAAACTTTTAGATGCAGGAATTATATATCCTATTTTAGATAGTTCATAGGTCAATCCTATACAATATGTACTTACAAAGGGGAGAATGACCATAATAGAAAATGATGTGGGAGAATTAATTCCTACTAGGGTTGTTAGTGGTTGGAGAGTGTGTATAAACTATAGAAAACTTAATAAAACAACTAGAAAATATCACTTTCCACATTCATTTATTGATCAAATGATAAAAAGAATATCAGGACATGCATTTTATTATTTTCTATATGGATATTTAGGTTATAATCAAATAGATAGCTCTTAATGATCAATATAAAACATTATTTACTTGTCCTATGGTACTTTTGTATATAGACGCATGCCATTCAGTTTATCTAATGCACTGGCTACATTTCAAAGGTGCATGATAGCTATTTTTACTAATTTGGTTAAAGAAATAATGGAAGTATTTATGGATGATTTTTCTGTTTATGGAAATTCTTTTGACCATTTCCTTTTTAATTTGGATAAAGTTCTTGAAAGGTGTGAAAACACTAATTTAGTCTTAAACTGGGAGAAATGTCATTTTATGGTAAAAGGTGTTGTATTATATCATAAAATCTCAAAAGAAGGCATAGAGGTTGATAAAGCAAAATTTGACGTTATTGTCACAACCCAAAACAGGGGTATGACCAGCGCTAGGGAACGAGAATTCTTTCGAATCCGGAACCCGTAGCAAGCCTTAAAAATAAAATAAAAGCATGCAATAATAATAAAAATAAATATAATATCTCACAGCTAAAATAAAACTCATAAATAAAATAAATTAATAATTCATCAACAAATATAATAACACAAATCCATCTTATATATATATAAACTTTTAATATAAATCTCAGTTCAAATCTTTAAAATACAAATCTCATACAAACATGATACATAAATCCCACAACTGACTACAACTGCTGTAGTGTAGATTATAAAATAAAGTCAAGTGAGTAGTTTACATAGTAAAGTTGGGGCAGAAGAAATCTGGCGTAAAGGTCTGCTACTAAGGTCTGAAGATGAAGACTCTCCTGAAAAATAGTCAACGGAGGGGAGTCAGACCTCACTGAGTGAATTGTTATAATATATATACATGCATAGCTAAATGACAATGCACACATTCAATAGTATATATAATAAATATATATACAGGCAAACACACAGATGTAGCAAAATCATTTTATATAAATACTGAAAATAACATTTGATTATGAAGGATCAAATAGAACCCTAGAAAAATTGCAACCTCAAATAATGTTAGACAACACTCTAGCCATACAGGCTCACTTATTCCAAATAAATTCACTTGTTCCATTTGGACAGTAGACTGACCCCGAGACACTAAGTCAACCGAGCTCCAGTAGTCTGACTGTCAGTGTGATTGGCCTCGAGACACTTGGTCAACCGAGCTCCAGCAATCACACTCTCAATCACATTACACATCAAATAAATCAATCCGATCAATATCCAAAAATAAGTTAGCAATATAACCTAAATTCTATCATCGTACCGGTACGTACTTGATCCTACTACTACCCACTAGGTAGCACGTTCTATTGATATCCTTCATTATTATATAAAACATACATTCATAAAATAAATGATGCATGACATAAATTAAAATAACAATCTAAACCATATATATACTACAAATATAGCAAAAATAAACAAAGTATATTTTGAGTATATATACATCAATAAATTCAATTTAATTATAAAATAAACTATAAATATACTTAAAAATATTTTAAGAATAATTCATTAATAAAATATGCATATAATTTAAAATATACCAAAAATAAACCTAAGCAATTATTAAACCATATATGCATATTTTATACAAATAAAACATACATTTCTAAAAACATGCATCCTAAAACACGTATATATAAGATAACAACTCATTGTTATTGTGCTCCTCGAGACGGGTCCGACGGGCCTGGTCCACTAGGCCTCGGTCTTGGCGCAACTAAACAAACAAACGACAATACGACATTAGAATAAGTCTATCAAAATTCCTAGAGACTAGACCTATAATACTAGACATAGAATCAAAATAAGAATTCGACTGGATATCACGTTTTACAAGAATTCTACCGAAAATCCAGTAGAACCTCCCCTATAAAACGGACATCTCTCTACTCAAAGAGTAGAGCCGGTCCTGCAAAGAAACACACTTCAAAAATATACAACCACAACCCCTCGGTCGGACTCCCGAACTACAATTCCACCGACCGAGGTTCACAATTCACGAAATAACATATAATACATTTAAAATGCCAAAAATACCCTTTAATATGCAAAATATAGAAAATTAGGTATTTAAACGCTAAAAATAATTATTTTACCGATAAATACATAAAAACCCTAATTTTAATAAAATATTATTAAAATTCCATAATTCTCGATAAATTCATAAATATTAACCAAAATACATTTTAAAACTTCAAATTACATAATTAACCCTAAATCATATTAAAAATCAATAAAAACTCATTTATTTACAAAAATAGTATATTATATATAATTTGAAAATAATTTACGAAAAATAGTTTTAATTAGTTAAAAATACTAAATAATTTATAGAAATCATTTTTATACCTCGAATAACTATTAAAACCAATTTAATTATACTTTTAGCGAATTTAGTGCCAATTTACCAAAATACCCCTACTATATATAAATTCACTATAATTATATAAAAATAATAAAAAATACAAATAAATTTCTAAAATTCATTTTAACACCTATAAACACCATAAATCACAATTTCAGAATTTAATTAATTAATTTGCAAAAATTAGAAAATATTAATAAAATAATAAAAAATTCACAAAAATCAAAATAATTCCCAAAAATTCTACAAAAATTACCACATGTAGATTGAGCTACTAGGATCAATCTTTATGTAAGAAGTTTTCTTGAATCATTAAAATTGAAGCTCAAAAAATTCAAGAACCCTAGTCGGCAGAAAATGAAAATTCAAAACCTAGGGAAATCTATACCAATTTAAGTGAAACAAAGCTTGGAAATGGACTCACCGGAGCTCAAGGAAGAGATAGAGATTGGTGGCACTCAAAATGGTGGCCAAAAAGTTAGTGAACGGCGATGGGAGCAATTCTCGGCTTCTTTGAGAAAAATTGATCAAAACTCATAGGAAATGGAGGCTACAGGCGGCAGAGGAAGCTTGGGAGGGTGGTGGCACGTTGGACGGTACGCCGACGATAAGGGGAGGAGTTGCAGCGGCGAGAATATGGGGAAGATGGCATTGGGAAGAATGGAGAAGAGCGGATGGCACGGGTGTAAATAAAGTGAACTTTATATTTATATATATTTATATATATAACTTATATTATCACATATTAATATTATATTCAAAAATATTCTACACCACATGTCTAAAAATATCAAACTAATATTTATATACATATACATATATATATATATAATACATATTAATTTAATAAAAATATAATATATACTTTAAAATAAACCCTAAATAATATATATATATATATATATATATATATATATATATATATATATATATATATATATATATATATATATATATATATATATATATATATATATATATATATATATATATATATATATACATGTATATGTATATATATATATACATGTATATGTATATATATATATATATCATGTATATGTATATATATTAATACGATCATTAAGATCATGCATGGACTCATGCAATTACACAAAATCACCTAAAATAATTAATATTTATTTATTTACGTCTTAATTTTTCCGAAAATGAAACTCTTGGAAAAATTTTATGTAAAAGACTTAAAAATAATTAAAATAATTAAAAATGACTTTAATAAATAACAAACTGATTAAATAATCATAAATATATATATAAATTATTAACACTGCATATCCCGATGCAGTTTAAAATTATTTAAAATCTCGAGATATTACAGCTATAGAGAAGTTACATTACCCAACTAACATTAAAAGGATAAGAAGCTTTTTGGGACCTACAGGCTTCTACAAACGCTTTATCAAGGAATTCTCTAAAATTTCAAAACCTTTATTTAAGTTACTTGAGAAAGATGCACCATTGATATTTACTGATAAATGAAAATTTTCTTTTGACAAGTTAAAAAGGGTGCTAGTATCAGTACTAATAGTAGTGGCCCCACACTAGGGCTTACATTTTGAATTAATGTGTGATGCTAGTAATTATGTTATAGGAGCATTCCTTGGACAAAGAAAGGACAAGAAACTACATGTTATCTACTATGCAAGTAAAACACTAACTTATGCTCAATTAAATTGTGCCACTTCAAAAGAGGAGATGTTGGTAATAGTGTTTGCTTTTAATACATTCTGGTCATATCTTCTTGGTTCTAAAGTAGTGGCTTACACTAATCACTCAGCATTAAACTATTTATTGGCAAAGAAAAATGCTAAGCCGAGACTTATTAGATGGGTATTGCTATTATAAGAATTTGATAAAGAGATTTGAGATAAGAAAGGGTTAGAAAATATGGAAACATATCATTTATTAAGACTGGAGCTAAATGATATAACAAAAAGGAGTATAAAAGCAATACAAGGTTCATTTCCATATGAAATATTATTTGGTTTAGGGATCATGAACATTCCATGGTTTGCAGATATTATAAATTTCCTAGTTGTGGGTAAACTACCTTCCAATCTAATCCATCAATAGAGAAAGAAGCTTATACATGATGCCAAAGAATATATTTAAGAAGAACCATTTCTCTGGAAGCTTGTAATGATGGTATGATTAGAAGATGTGTTCTTAATAAGGAAATCTAGTCTATTCTAGATCATTATCATGGATTGAATTATGGAGGACATTTTGGGTATCAAAGAATAGTATTAAAAGTCTTAAAGACTGGGTTCTTTTGGCCAATAATTTTCAAGATGCAAAACAATTTATGTAAGCATTTGATACATGTTAAACGAGTGGAAATATGACCAAGAGGGATGAAATTCTTCAATTAAGTATCTTGGAAGTTAAAATCTTTAATGTATAGGGCATTAACTTTATAGGACCATTTCCATCTTCTTGAGGTAATAAATATATATTAGTATTTTTGAATTATGTATCAAATGGGTTTAAGCACAAGCTTATGGTACTAATGATGAAATAATTGTTCGTAAATTTCTTAAAAAGCTTTTTACTAGGTTTGGAATGCTAAGGTCCATTATTAGTGATGGAGGTACTCACTTCTATAATAAAAATGTATAAATGCTATTAGCTAAGCATGGAGTGAGGCATATAGTAGCTACTCTATATCATCCATTTACTAGTGGACAGGTTGAAGTTAGTAATAGAGAATTAAAGAAAATACCATAAATAATAGTAAGCAAATCAAGAAAGGACTAGTAAAGGAAGCTAGATGATGCTTTGTAAACATATAGGATAACATAGAAGACATAAAATGGGATGTCTCCTTTTAGATTGGCATATGGAAAAGCATATCACCTTCTAGTGGAACTTAAACGTAAAGCTTACTACACAATCAAAGCTTTGAACTATGACTTTAAGAAAACATTAGAGAGAAGTATGTTACAATTAAATGAACTTGACAAGATTAGACTAATTGTTTATGAAAGTTCAAGAATTTATAAAAAGAAAACCAATAAGTGGCATGAGGCAATTATAAAAAAGAAGCTTTCTGAAGTAAGGGAACATGTTTTACTTTACAATTCTAGATTGAGACTATTTCTAGGGAAGTTGAAGACTAAATGGTCAAGACCTTTCAAAGTGTCCCAAACATTTCCATTAGGAGCAGTTGAACTACTAAATGCTTTAGGAGATAAGTTTAAAGTTAATAGTTAGAGATTAAAGAAGTATTATGGAGGCAAAGTTAAAGGATTCCATCAAGTTGCCAATCTGAAGGACATGAATACTTAGTCTATGCCATGGTCAAGCTAATGCCCTTTTTAAACAAGCACTTCTTGAGGACTCAACCAAGTTTTGTAACTTAGTTTTTTTTTTTTTTTCCTTTACATTTTTATTTATAATGTAATCTTACTTTTATTTATTTTATAATATATTGCAGAAAAATATTGGAGAATAAGAGCTAACATATCAAGAGGAAGAGAATGACTTATAAAATAAGACATAAGAAGGGGAGCAAGTTTGAACTTAATTAATTTAGTTATTTAGTGGAAATTATTGAATTGTTATTTAATTGATGAGTTTATGAACATGAATTAGTGATCTAAATGTGTGCATGAAATTAGGGATTTAAGATGCAAAATATGGCGTGTGTGAACTTTTTGAAGCAAGATTATATCATAAAACTTAGAAATAAGAATTTAAAATTAGACACAATCATGTGCCTTAAAGCATACCGCTATGTCTTATTCACACACCGTTGAGATAAGAATTTGAAATTTGACATGGCTTTGTGTCTAATTGGACACAGTCATGCCTAATCAATGATTATTTCATATTCAGAAAAGAGGAGCTAACACCACTGTATGCCTAAATTGACATAGTCATGTATGACTCTTCTTTGTTTATTATTTTGAGAATAGTTTAGACATAGTCGTGTGCCTCAAAGCACACAACCATGTCACTTTCTTGGATTAAAATTCATGTCTCAAACATAATTGTGTGCCTTAAAGCACATAGCTAGGTGCCTTAAAACACACAGTCGTGTGCTGCAATTGCTTTCTTTCTTTTTTTTAAATGATTTTTAAAGTGAAACTTCTCACTTTCCTTAACTTAATTAGGGTAAATACACTCAACACTCATTATAAACCAATCTTAAACATTCTCAAAGCCGTAATACTTTTAAAAACTCTATTATTCACTTCTTAAAAATTTAAGAAATTAAAATTTCTTCTCTACCCTAGATTCAAACATAAATAACAATGGTGAGAACAAGGGGGGTGGCTACAAAGAGGGTTGGTCCACCCCCAAAGAGATCAAAACATGGAGGAAGCTCTTTAATTCCTTAATTAAAAGGAAAACAAAATAGAGAAGTGATCCTATACCCAATAATAACATAATTTGTCAATGAAACTTAAAGGAAAAGCTGTGAGGATGTTAGACATTGAAAAATTCAACCTAATAGGTATGTATGCAAGCTCGCTCTAGAATGTGTAAATTTATTTAAAGAAGTTTGCATGTATTTGAGGAGAATGGGTTAGGAAGAGCTCATGATGAGAGCCTATCCTACTTATGCCAGAGTCACTAGTGAATTTTTAAAAAATTTTAGGTTTGATGAACAACCAAGCACATTGATATTTAGATAAATTGGCCAAAGAATTAAATAAAATAATTTTTATGCTCTCCGTTATGTGCATTATTTGATAGCACATACTATCTTTAGAAGAAAAAAGGGTGATTCAGTAATAATAAGAATCGAATTAACAATTTTATATTGTATTGTATATAATAGATTAATGTATATATGTCATGCAATAGCCCTCAAGTTCAAAGATGTTATTACCAAGTTTTATTTTACAATAAAGATTGGAGTTTTAGTAATAACAATTACCAAATACTATGGGTATGATTTGTCCGATATGGAATATAATAAGGTAAAAGGAATTGATATGATAAGTATAATAGTAATGCAATCTATGGGCTTGTAGAGAATATGAATGGAAATTTTAGGCTTGTGTGGAGAGTTCAAAAGTAAGCTCAAGAGCAAGTTCAAGAGGAGGAGGAAGAGGAAGAAATCATATAAGAGGTAGAGCTAGATAATCGGATTAACAATTTAGAGATGCAAGTTGGAGCTCTTAATGTGAATGTGGAGAGTTTCACTAATGAAGTCAAGGTACTCAATCACAATCTCCTAGGCTACTTCCAAAGTTAAGGTTTTATGCCTCCATCCGAGACTCACACCACCCAAGTCTTAAGATCCAACAACATTGACAAGGGATTAAGAAAAATTTAAAGTTTTTCTTTGTTTTGATGAACCTTGTTTTAGTTTTAAGTTTCTAGGATTTTGATGTTTTACGTTTAAGTTGTTTAAGGATTTAAGTTTTGAATTTAAGGTTTCTTTTTTTCTTTTGAACTGCATTTGGTTTGTAAGAATAATTTGTGTTTTTAATTTAATTAATTTTGTTTCATTTAATTATGAGATATGTTTGATCAAATTACTATGTTATGTTTAAAAATGACTAATTGTGCATTATGGAACTAAAACTACTCGATTAAGCCTTATTCGAGCCATCAAAACTACTCGATTAAGCCTTATTCGAGCCATCAAAACTACTCAATTGAGCCTTATGTTAGAAAAAGCTAAGTTTGTTATTTATGCATAATCAATTCAATAGATCAAACATGGTTGTGTTCTCAATAGACACAACTGTGTTTTAGTTGGTCTAACAGAAACATGTTTAGACACGACTGTGTCACTTCATACACATAGTCATGTCACTGTGCAAAATTTAGACACAATTTTTTGCTTCACAACACACAACCGTGTTACTTGTCAGAAAATGCTCAAATTTGTTTTTGTTAAAATTGCTTGTTAATTTCAAACAATCTCTACACTGCCCAATATTAAGGGCAATGTTGATTTTAAGTGTAGGGGAGGGATTAAATTTTTAGTAAAAATTTAAAAATATTTTCTTTTTCCTAATTAAAGTATGTTTATATATTTTCCTAGATTAATTTTAAAAGGTTCCTTTTTAATAATAGCTAAATAGGAATTTTAATTGTCAATTCATTATCCTTTTTGAAATTAGGGTTTTATTTTTCTTTTCCTTGAATCTTTAGGATAAATATATATATATATATATATATATATATATATATATATATATATATATATATATCTTTTTAAAATATTGTTGAGAGAACCTTGATATTTTTCTTTTCAAGTGTTATTATTTTATAATATTTTTCTTTTCGTACAATTGTTATAATGTCTTATGAGTAGCGAAGCAAATTATCAATAAGTGGTAAGAAACACATGGAAAGAAGTGCAAAAATAAGTAATTTAATAGTAAAATTCAATGCTTTCTTCCCTATCCACTCTAAAGAAGGAAGTGAAAATTTTCTTTTTCTTCTTAAGCATGAATTTAAGCTTCCTAGATTCTTTGATAACTATGTACTTTATGATGTTGGACTTGATGAGGATATTCAATTATTATGTGATCAAATGGGATGGACGAAATTTGTCAATTTAAAATATGATACTTTTATGAATTTACAATTGATTTCTACATTATATTTAAGATCATTAATGAAAGAAAGCAAATTTATTCATGTAGATTCTTTGGTAAGGAATATAGATTTTATCATGCTATCACGTATGAAACATTTAGGTTTCTTAAAGGAGGGATATATCCATCCTCCTAGTGATTTTAATGCAAGAGAATTTTAGAGTGTTATTATAAGCAATAATACTTTTGGTGAAGGAGAAATTATGCCTAATGGATTGATTAGAGATGATTCCTTATTAATGATGCATAAATTCATGGCATTTAACATTGTTGGAAGACAAGATGGCTCTAGGGTGACTATGAATGAATTATTCAAGCTATGGTGTTTATATTCTAACACTCAAATTTTGAGTATAAACATTATTTTTCAAACTTTAAGACATGTAGTGCAATCGAGGAGGGCGACTATCTCCATAGGACACATAGTAACTAAATTGGCTTTGTACTTTATAAGCAAATATTTGAGCACATGTGGCTGAGGAAGGTACAAGTCGGGGACATTAAATGCCAAAGCTCTCATCAAAGTCAAAGTTATAATGGAGTGGAGGATGGTGCAAGAGCCAGACTCTATAAGCTGCTACTTATTGCACCAATATGCATTAAAACAAAAGAATTCACCATCTT
This sequence comes from Mallotus nudiflorus, assembly GCA_947683625.1. Taxonomy (NCBI): domain Eukaryota; kingdom Viridiplantae; phylum Streptophyta; class Magnoliopsida; order Malpighiales; family Euphorbiaceae; genus Mallotus; species Mallotus nudiflorus. The sequence goes on from CANTUR010000238.1 coordinate 1,152,542, forward strand.
CAAGGGATGAAGAGAGTGAGGAGGCAAGTAGCAATGAGGATTGGGTAAAACAAAAGGAACAAGAGGAAGAGACCTTTAATTGGCAACAATTCCATGATCGTTTGTAAAGAATAGAGCTAAGCATCAATGTAACTTTGTATGATGCACACTTGAAATTCATTAGAGTTGTAAGGTACCAAACACAATAAATAAAGAAGATAAGGAAAGCTATTAGGGCTGTTGGTATTGTTGTTCCACCTTCACCTCTGATGGTTCATCTCATTAAAGGGGAGTTATTTCCTTTTTGTTATTTTAGTTATACTTGTTTAACTTTATATTTTGATTAGTTTCATTTAAGTAGTTTTATTTTTAGAATTAAAAAGGAAATTATGCATTTCATGCACTTTTAATTTTTTTTTATTTTTTGAATTTTCTTTTTATCATATAGACTTTTAGGAAACATCATGCATGACACTTGAGAATTTGCAACTCATTCATGTAATGAGTGAGATTCTTTATGTGAAACTTTCTTGAAAAAGTGCAATAATCTTTGATTAATGCTTTATTTGAGTTCATTAAGCTAGAAGAATAAACTATGGTTAAGGACTTGTGATCGCTCTAATTGATTTTGTCCTTTGTTTACTCTTAGTACATATAAACATCTTAGGAAAATTTAAATCTATGTAGTCAAGGAATGGCCAAACTATTCTCTTCTAATATATGATTTTCTTATTATATCATTATTCTTATATCCATTGTAACAATTATCACATACAATTTTGGAGTAATTTACACAAATATAAATGTTTTAGCAAAATATATATTTAAGTTAGCGGTAAGTACAATTTTGATACTTGTGATTTTGATTTTTGTCAAAACTAGACCTGTGATTTTTTTAGAATTAAAATACCTTGTGTTTCATATTTGTTTACACTTTAGTACCCTTCTAACAAATAATGATGATATTAGTTAGAACAATACTAAATTATAAAAAAATGTAAAACACACAGTACCTTTTAATAAATAGAGTACTAAAGTATACCTTTTAATACCACCACTGCGATTGAATCTATTACCTTTTAATACCATGATAGGACTTTTTGTTATTCGGCTACTCAACCTTAGGTAATAAAAATTAGAACTAATGTGATTCATTCGAGTAAAAAAACATGGGAAATTTTTCTATGATATGCATTATGAAGGGAGCTTAGTGTTGCCTAGCTAATTTTTAATTATCTAATACAAGCTAATAAGGCTGCTCTGAGATTTTATTTTTCCTGAGCTATGCCATAAATAGATTGTTTTGAGTAGAATAATTGCTATATTAGGCATCATTTTTTTTTATCAAAATAAACATATTATTAAGCTAAAAATGGAAGAAAGTCCTTAGGAATATTACAAAACCAGTCTAAAGGAAGCTTATTATAATAACATACTTAGCTTCCCGTCTAACCCATTTAAAGTTAATATTATCAAATAGATGCCTCTTCAAATTAATAGTATGAGCCAAATTGACAATACACCAATTTGGTTCTTATATCTTATTTAAAGCCTAAATAACATTCAAAGAGTCCATCTCAAAAATACAAACTTTACAACTAGAGGATGAAGCATAATTTATGGCCAAAAGAAAAGCTTCAACTTCAGCTATAAGGGATGAATAAGACGGCTTCACTTGAGCTATTCCAGAGACAAGATTGCCTTTAACATCCCTTCTAACTACTAATAAACCTATCAGACTATTAGAATTAATAAAAGTAGCATCAATGTTAAACTTCATATATCTAGTAGGAGGAGGGATCCAATTACCCAGATTAGCATTAGAATTAAGCATAGTATGAAGGCTTTCTTCTTCCACATAACTAATTCCAATAGGTTAGTTATCATTCATAGCTTTTATAACTTCAGCATGAAAACTACAAGCATTTTGAACACAAATCATAGGTTGTAGAGTAACTTTACTAAAAATATAAGCATTTCTAGCTTTCCATATAAACTAAACAATGACCAATAATAAAGCAAAATTATATGAGCATTTTTTAACATATTATGAACTTGATACCACCAATCAACTAAAGAGATAGAATTAGACAAATTTCATATATAAGCAAAATAAGAAGCAAACCATGTAGCTTTGGCATAATTGAAACTAAAAAGCATATTCTGAAGAGACTCAATTTCATGCTTAAAAATTTGGCATAGAGTATAATTTGTAATGCCCCTTTTAAAAAGCTTCTTAAGTAGGCAGCAAATGATGTAACACCTTTCACTAAAACATTTTAATTTTTAAAATAGTATGGCTATGCTAAAGAGACTTCCAAATAGATTAAGAAACACCTTGAATGGTAAGGGAAGTAATGTTATTATTAGAAGATAAAAAATGATAAGCTAATCTAACATTGATAGAGCCCTTCTTGTCAAAATGCCAAACTAATTTATCTAAAATCGTGGAATCATCAGGGGGGATTCTTAAAATTCTTGCTACATCAAGTGAATTGAGAAATTGACACATAAAATTAGCATTTCATATCCTTTGATGTGGGATGATAAGATCTAAAACTATAAAAACCCCAAAATTTGTAGGTCTTTGAGAAGAAATTTTAAAGTTTGGAGAATCAAGAATCCAAAGGTCATCCCAAAAAGAAACATCCCTCCCATTCCTAATATTATACCGAAAACCTTGTTTTATTTAATCTTTTATTTTTAATAAACTTGACAACCCCAAGATGGTTTAGATCCCACCTTTGCATTCAAAAAACTAGTGTAGGGAAAATATATGTTTTTCATTATTTTAGCTTACAAAGAATTCGAATTATCAATAATTCTCCAAACCCTTTTAGCTAAAAAAGCACTATTAAATCTATTAAACTCTTTGAAACCTAAACCCCCCCCCTTATGTTTTGATAGAGCCACATATTTCCATTTAATCATATAGATGCCCTGTCTAAGAGGATTGCCCTTCTACTAAAAATTGGTTAAAAGAGAATTCAACTAGTTACAAAAACCTTAAGGAAATTTATAACAAGACATGGCATAAGTAGGCATAGCTATCAAAATGGCCTTAATAAGCATGTCTTTACTAGCAGGTAATATAAATCTATGTTTCCTAGACTTAGCTTTAGTAAGGACACTTTCCTTAAGGAAACTTAAATAAGCCTTCCTAGATTTGTCCTAATAAGCTAGTAACCCAAGATAATTACTATTGACTATTTGCATGATCAAACTCCTAATTTTTTACTATAACAAACAATTTAGATTTTAATAATTTTCTTTAAGTGTGTAGGAAGTTGATTGATTATCAAGAGTAATTGTTTAATGATTAGAGACAATGAAATACTCCTTGAAAAAGTATCAATATGCATTTTGATGAAGTATTTCAATCTATGCAAGTCCTCAATCTTTGAGAAATAATTATATACCAAAAATATACAAATTTGAACTTACAGTGGTCTACTCATGAGCACCTCATGAGCCTCTCATGAGCTAACCTTGTATAGTGCCTCAAAAGCTCATTTTTGACAAATGGTTAGTGCTCCCTTCACGATCATAAGGAGCAGAGCTCAGCTTGCAAGGGTAGTCCTAATAGCATTCAACTGACATTTTTGAATGCAATGGCCCTTAAATTGATGCTCATTAGCCAAGGTTTGCTCCTCAAGATTGTGAGCGGCATTCTGACAAAAATAAGTCCAAGATAATTCAAAAATCAACAAGAGACATTGGAGACATAATCAATGCACCCAACAACCATAATCTAAGTTGTTTATCTATATAAATAACTCCTAGAGTTCAATTAAAGGTTTAAGAAACTTGTTTATCATTCATTCTCTCTTAACATTCAATTAAGCTCTTAAATTCTCTCTTAAACAAGTTTTTGTATTTATGTAACTCTTGTAAGAGTTGGTGAGTGTTAGAATAAATATTCTTATTCTAACATTTTTTAGGATTAAAAAATTAGGAAGTGAGATTCTATTCTAGTGGAATTAGTTTAAGTGTTTACCATTAAAACACTTAGGATTTGGTTTTTAAGTGAGCCTTGTAAAACTCAAGTTGTAAGGCTAAAAGAGCAAGCCTCAAACTCTTATGTAATCTCAAATCTTATGAATAAGATTTTCAGAATTGAAAATCCTAACTTGAGGATAAGTTAGGTGGAGATGTAGGATTGTTAAGAATTCGAACTCCTTAAATTTTGTGTTTATTATTCTTCCTTTTTAATAGTCCTTCAATTCTTGTAAAGAATTCTTTTAATTTCCTATTTTTATTCAATTGCCTTATTCACCCCCCCCCCCCCTCTAAGGCATTTTCAATTAGTATCAAATTTTGAATTTTAGAAACTTCATTGCTAGAATACAAGATCATGGGGAGTGAATCACAAAATATTTTTTCACTTAGACTATTCTTCGATGGTAGTGACTATCCTCATTAGAAGTTCATAATGGAGCTATACTTTAATTGTGATTCCATTAAACTTTGGGATATTTTCCTAAAAGGTTAAGAACCACCTACAACTACCATTAATGGTATGTAACTACTCTTACAAGAAGCTAATGGAATAATGAACAAAAGGAGGAAAATCATAAAAATAAAAAGGCTATAATCACTCTAGTCTCTCCCATAACAAGAGAAGAAAGAGGCAAGCTTCAATATTACATTTCAGCCAAGGAAATATATGAGACCTTGGAGAACCATTATGAAGGCAATGTACAAGTAAGAAGTAAAAAGGTTTAACTTCATATGTATGAATATGAACTCTTCAAAATGAAGCCTTAAGAGTCAATCGCGGAGATAACAAATTGACTTAATGCTCCTCTCACAACCCTCAAGAAACCTGGCAAACATTTCACCAAGGAAGAGGTCAACAAAAAGATTCTAAGAATCCTACCTAAGAAGGATTGGGAATCTCGTGTTACTTCAATTGAGGAAGCTCAAGACCTTTATACTCTTTCCACTGATGTGCTTATTAGAAAGCTCCTAGCATATGAGCTCACAATTAAGCAAACAGGTGAAGAGCAAAAAGAGAAGGAAATGAAGAAAAAGAGCATATCATTAAAAGTTTCATAAGAAGAAAAAGAAGAAGAAAATATTGAAGATTCTAGTGATAAAGATGGTGATATTTCCATGCTCACTAGGAACTTCAAGAAGTTTTTGAGAAAGAAAATTTTCTCAAGAATAAAAGACTTTAACAAGAAGTATGAAGGGGAAGGTAAGAAGAAAACTTAAAAAAGTCACTTGCTATGAATGCAAGAAATCGAGTCACATCCAAAGTGAGTGCCCTAAACTCAAATTCAAGAATAAAGGAGCAAAGGAGAAAAGAAAGGCCTTCAAAGCTACTTAGGATAACTCCTCTAAATCCAACTAGGAAGAGGAACAATAAGAAATGGCCAACCTTTGCTTCATGGCTCTTGAAAATGAAAATGAAGTGCCATCTATTTCTTGTTCTTCCTTTGATGATTATTGTGGTGATGATGATGATGATAAGAGGTCTAATATGACCAAATTATTAGTTAAATGTAAAAGCTTGCTTTTTAAAAAGAAGCTTTACAAGCATGAGCTATTTAGCTTAACCAAGGAATTTGATATCTTAAAAAATGACTTTGCTAAACTTGTTGAATCAAATGAAAAACTTGTTATTGATGCAAAATCTTCTAATTCCTTTAAAGATCAACTCAAGAAAGCAAGTGATGAAAATTATACCTTTTTAAGGAGGTCTTAAAATTAAAGAATTCCATTGCTAAATTCAAGAGAGGAAAAGAAACTTTAGATAGTCTTCTTAATTATCAAAAATTTCATGAAGATACCCATGTAATTGGATATAAAAATGGAATGCCTTCATCATCATCATCACACATTAATTTTGCTAAAGACTCATATGATTCCACTTATTCTACCTCTAAACCAATTGAGACTCAAGCTTTCAAAGATAATAAGTCTCATGTGTCAAGTATTAAAGGAAAGTCTCATAAGACTAAATCCTCTATAACACAAAAAGGTAAGTCTTATGCTAGAAAAGTACAACCTAAACATACCTACATGTACACTAGACACAACACTCATGAGCATGTTGCACAACACAATGCACCTAAATATGTTACACAAACATATTAAAATACACATTGCCATTGTCAATGCATGTGACTCAAAATAATAGGAGACATACACCACCACAACATCAAAGGCATGTTTCATTTACTGAACAACCATATGCTCCTAGATATTATGTTTACTACATGCTTATGTGCTAGATTTCAATTAAGTCCTAAAGAGTCTCGTTTAAATACTATTAAAAGGATTTTTAAATATCTTTATGGTATAATACATTTAGGACTTTGGTATCCTAAGAGTTCATCCTTTAACTTAATTAGTTATTCAGATGCAGATTTTACCGGTAGTTTACTAGACAGAAAAAGAACTTTTAAAACTTGTCAAATCTTAGGTAATTGCTTAGTTTCTTGGTTTAGCAAGAAATAAGTTTCAGTTGTCTTATCCACTACTAAAGCTAAATATATTGTAGTAAGTCTTTGTTGTTCACAAGTTTTATGGTAAAAACAACAATTATTAGACTATAGTATAAAACTTGATCGCATTCTAATCAAATGTGACAATACAAGTGCTATTAACCTTAATAAGAATCTCATTCAACATTCTAGAACAAGCATATAGACATTAGACATCATTTCTGGTGTGATCATGTTCAAATTGGTGATATCTCACATGAATTTATTGATACAAATAATCAAGTTGCAAATATCTTCACCAAACCTCTCAATGAAGAGAGATTGAATTTCATAAAGCATGAACTTGGCATGATTGATGGTTCTAGTTTGTCTTGATTTTATGATTAATGGATGGTTGGACTATTTTCATGTGAAATCATGTTGTGCTTATTGATTACTTTGATTGTCATGCATTTATATATGTTAAAATATGCATTATATTTTTTTTTAATTCCTCATACTTCTCATTAAGACTAATTTCTTTTTATATGTTTTCCATAAATTTTATTATTAGTTTCTATTTCATTTATTTTTAGTATATTTTTTGTATCTAAGCATTGAGCTATTTGTTTATTTTTATAGTTATTTGATGACAACCTATGTTTGGTTTATTTTCAGGATATTTTTTGGATATAAGCCATGAACTATTAGTTTTATGTCTTGCTATGTTTCTCTTTAATTTACAATTAGTATTTTAATATCATTGTAACTTTATCCTATTCATTAACACTTTTTTATTTTCTTTTATAATTTCCTTTCTCATTTTGACAAAGGGAGAGAAATAATTGATTTTGTATAAGTATTTAGTTAATTTCTTTTAGGGGAGAGAAATTTTAAAAAAAAATTTAATTTTAACTTTTTTTAAGATGTGTTTATGTTAGTGATATAACTATGTGATAGTGTGTCCTTAATATCAATTGTTTGAATTTATTCTATATAACTTTGTTTATGCATGCATAATTAACATTGTAAGTGTGGCTAGTTTTGTCATATATGATAAAAAGCCTTGTTTTGCTTACTTTGTTTATGTATGACATAGATTTTATAAAGATTTGGTGTATTTTTGTTTTCATTATTTTGCTTCTTGGTCTTTTAATTCCTTTAAGGTTTTTTGTTTCTTTAGGTTCATCTCCCTTTATATCTCTCTCTTTTCTTTTTGTCTTTGCCAAAGGGGGAGAAGAAGCTATGTTTGTGATATGCTAAGTGCTACATGATCATGTATGTTAGCTAGCTAAGCTTTATATGATCATGTAATAGTTAAGTTTGTCAAGTTTATCCAGTTTCAAAGTAAGTGCTATATGTACTATGTTTGTGATGCATTTAAGAAGCACTATATGCACAAAATGTTTGAAATTATTTTCTTCATATTGCCTAATGATCATGTTATTATGTTTTTATGCTTTTAACATATTTATCATATTAGACCTTGTCTTCTTTCTTTTTGTCCCACATATTAAATTTAAGTTGTTTTTAATTTTTGACAAAAGGGAATGAAGTATTAAATTTATATTTCTTATCATGTCTAAAAAGGGGAGAAATAAAGAAATGTATCTCTATAAAGGAGAAAATTTTAATCATTTTCATTGGTATTATTTTTTTTAATCATCTCCTTTATGATTATTTAATATTTTTTAAGAAACATTCTATGTCATCCTTATATATATGCTACGATAATTCTTTTTTCTTTTTTGCTCTGATACATGATACATTTTATTGAATTTATGCATATATTAAGGGGAAGGAAAATATTCTTCATATTGCATCTAGTTTATTTGAAAGGGGGAGCTATTTTGCATACTTATGTTATTTATTATTGGCACACACACACACCTTAATTATTACCTTATCAAATTGGTTGTCAAAGCCAAAAAGGGGAGATTATTGACCATTTGCATGATCAAACTCCTAATTTTGAACTTTGAAAAACAATTTAAATTCTAATAATTTTCTTTAATTATGTAGGAAGTTAATTGATTATCAAGAATAATTATTTAATGATTGGGGACAATGAAATACTCTTTGAAAAAGAATAAATATGCATTTCGATGAAGTATCTCAATCTATGCAAGTCCTCAATCTTTAAGAAACAATTATATACCAAAAATATACACATTTGGACTTATAGTGGTATGGTCATGAGCACCCTCATGAGCCGACCTTGTATAGTGCCTCATGAGCTGCCCTTATGATCATGAGGAACAAAGCTCAACTCGTGAGGGTAGTCTTGACAACATTCAATGGACATTTTTTAATGCAATGGTCCTTAAACTAATGCTCATAAGCCAGGGTTTTCTCCTTATGATCATGAGCAGCATTCTGACATAAATAAGTCCAAGATAATGCAAAAAGCAACAAGAGATGTTAGAGACATAATCAGTGCACCTAATAACCATAATCTAAGTTGTTTATCTATATAAACAACTCCTAGAATTCAATTAAAGGTTTAAGAAACTTGTTTATCATTCATTCTCTCTTAAGCATTTAATTAAGCTCTTAAATTCTTTCTTAAACAATTTTTAAGATTTTTGTAACTCTCTTAAGAGTTAGTGAGTGTTAAAATAGATATTCTTATTCTTCTATTTTCTGGGATTAAGAAATTGGGAAGTGAGATTCTATTCTAGTGGAATTGGTTTAAGTGTTTACCATTAAAACACTTGGAATTTGGTTTTTGAGTGAGCCTTGTAAAACTCAAGTTGTAAAGTTAAAAGAATGAGCCTCAAACTTTTATGTAATCTCAAATCTTATGAATAAGATTGTGGGAATTAAAAATCCTAACTTAGGGATAAGTTCAGTGGAGATGTAGGATTGTTAAGAATTTGAACTCCTTAAATTCTTGTGTTCATCATTCTTCCTTCTCAGCATTCCTTTAATTCGTGCAAAGAATTTTTTTAATTTTCTATTTTTATTCAATAGCCTTATTCACCCCCTCCCCCCTCAAAGTCATTTTCAATTACCAATTGATTTAGAATGATTAATTCCAATAATTTGTGACAAGTTAAGCAGCAAGTTTGAAGGTGTTTTTTTGCTGAAAAAAATACTAAATTTATCAAAATTAATTCTATGAAAAGTTAAGCAGCAAGTCTGAAGGTGTTTTTTCGCTGAAACAAATACTAGATTTATCAAAATTAATTCTTTGACTAGTAGTGCAATAATACTTATCAAGAGGCCCTTAAATATTAGCCATTTCCATTGGGTTAACCTTGACAAAAATAAGGGTATCATTAGCAAACAACATATGAGTCAAAGGAGAACATCTTCTATTAAACTAAAACCCACTTACTAAATGATTAGTCGAAGCGTGAGATAAAAGCAAAGAAAGGGCATTTAAGACCAAAATAAAGAGATAAGAAGATAAAGGATCCCCTTGCCTCAACCCATGTGAAAGATTAAAGGAGTGAGTTGTCACGACCCGAATCCGAGGGCACGTGACCGGCACTAGGGAATGGGTAAGCATAAGGCCCCTGAAACCCGTAGTAAGCCTAAAGGAAAAGAAAATAAAACCATTCATATTTTAAACTTTACTTTAAAACAAAACACATTATCAAATTGATTTTTCTCAGAATATAAAATTTCAACTGCTTAAATAATAATGTGTTTCAACATCTCATATTATAGATCAAATTGAATCTTATACATAAGCGTGGTTTACACAAATGAATTATATAATTATGTTTAAACCATACAAATCTTTAATACATATACTACTGCATCAACCTAGATTAACACACAGTACAGCTTACAATGACCTACGTAAAATAGTCGGTGAAGAAGAAACCCGGGGTGGCGGTAGTCTGAGGTCAAAATCCCAAGCTCCTGAAAAAAATAAATTGAGGGGAATCAGTCCTCAATGAGTAAGTCAATAAAAGAGCTGTACGGTTTGAAAGCCTTTTTGAAAACTGTATATGTTTATAGTGAAAATAATTTATAATACATATGTATAGCTTTTGAAAAATCTCAGTAGAACCCTAAACCCAAAACCTACATGGCCAACTGGGCCCACTTATTCCAACTACACTACCGGTCCCCGAGAGCAAGGGCATCAACTGAGGCACCAAGCCGTAGGCATTCACTTAATCCAAATATATGGCACTGGCGGTCCCCAAGAGCTAAGGCATCAACCGAGGCACCCATCCCAGTCCATTACTAACTTTCCAATCACTGGCGATCCCCGAGAGCAAAGGCTTCTACCGAGGCACCCGTCCCAGTTTAACTTTCATCAATCATACAGTTATCGGATCCATCTCTCAATCTCTACCATGTGCACATAGTCCTGGTGAAGCCCACTAGGTAGCCCGTTCTACCAAAATTTCTCAAAACTGGTTTTAAATAAATAAAATGCGCTTAAACTTTAAATAGTAGCAGTAAATTAAATAAATCATATAATAATAACATAAAAATATGAGCGCACGCATCTTTAAATAAAACACACGCACAGATCATTTTATCGACTTACAGGATGAATGCGAAGGCTGACGATCACTTGTCTGCCTCAGCCTCACGGCTTCTGCTCCGAAATGCTCTAAAAGAAAATAATAATCGACTTGTAAAACATGACTAAGGAATCAAAATAAGAAATCAACAAAATAATAAAATTTCAGACTGACTCGAGGAAAACCGGACGAGACTCGATAGACGGGATTTAACCTAACTAACGGTAGGAATTTTACGAGTATCACATTTTACGAGAAAATCTACCGAAATTTCGGTAGAGTCTCCTCTGTAAAACGGACATCTGTCTATCAAAGGTAGAGCCAGACCTGCATAGAAAATGCGTTTCTAATAGCCACAAATATTCACACTCGAGTCGGGCTCCCAAAACTACAATTTGCCCCGACCGAGATCACAACTCAAACAAATATCAAAAATTAATAATATTTATTTCTCAAATATATATATTTCACATACATACACACTAGAATAATTGAAAATTATATAAAATCTCAATTATTCAAAATTGAATAATTAAATTCGTATTCTGTCACCAACAATATATATATAATTATTATCCAAATGAAAACCTTTGTAATGTATTATATATATATATATATATATATATATATTGGAAATTGGACATTTAAAATTTTTCACTACTTAGGAAATTATATCAATTAATTTATAAAAATTGTCTAAACCCTTTTAAATATTAATAAAACTAATAAAAATATATATTTTACCATAATTAGTGAAAAATTACATTTTTACCCCTAGAATATATAAATTACATAATGTGATATATATGCTAAAAATTTTCCTTAAAATTCTTTAATCGTGCCAAAAATTTATTTTCTTAAAATAAACCTCCCTAATATAATTAAAATATTTAATCAACCAAAAATTTTCTCCCAAAAATTATTATTTAACCAAAAAATCAAATTTGGCATAAACTCAAATATAATTATAAAAACAGTATAAAAATCTCAAAAATTATAATTTGAGTTCTAAAATTTATAATATTCCCTAATAACCTCAATTATTAAAATTTCATAATTTTTAACCATAATTTTTGAAATTAGCCTAATTATTAAATTTTGACATAAAGTATAGAAATTCCTAAAAATTGTATAATATTCTAAAAAATTTATTTATTATTTTTATAATTAATTCCCAAAAATTCATAAAATATTATTAAAATATTCAAAAATTCACCAAAAATCAAAATAAATTCCAAAAAATTATACAAAAATTCCTAGAGGTAGATTGAGCTACTAGGAATCACATATGTAAAGGGAGTTTGCATGAATCAATCTAAATCGAGCTAAAAAAAATTTCCAAAGCCCTAGAGCTCAAAACCAAAACTCAATCAATTCATGACCAAAGCTTAAACTAAGCTTAGAATGAGTCTCACCGGTGCAAGGTGAGGAGATTGGCACCGGAATGGAGGAAAATGGTGGCCGGACGAAGCTTGGGTGAGTTTGGAGCAAACTCTCGGCTTCTTCTCTTCCAGCGGCTTCCGGCGGCTCTGCAAGTGACCGGAGGCGAGGGAGAAGGAAGAGGAAGCAGCAGACGGCGGCCGGAGGTGGGGGAGGCACAGTGATGGTGGCGGTCGAGGGTGTCGCGAGGATGGGGAGAAGGGAAAGCTTCGGTTCTGCTTTTCTTTTTCTTCAACTATACATATATATATATATATATATATCATCTAACCTACTAATATACATACATATATAATATAATAATTAAACCCTACATCTAAATTTATAAGTACACATATATACATATATTTATAAATATGCATATATACATATATTTATTTATATGCACATGTATACACACATATATTTATTTATTTATTTATAGACATACATGTAGCTAATGACTTTAATATAATTTAAAATAACACTAATAGCGATAATGAAAATAATAATAATAATCACAATAATAACAACCATAAAATAAATATAATATGATGGAAAAATAACTATTTATAGTATGATTTGATAAAATAAAAAATATATACCCCTATTTATTTAAGTAATATGTAGGGTATTACAGTCTCCCCTCCTTATATGAATTTGTCCTCGAATTCAAGAAAAGAAAGAAAAGAGGAATTACAAGGCTAAGAAGGAAAGAGATACGAAAATGAAACTCGCATCTCGGCTTCAGTTTCCCAAGTGCAATCCTCTGCGGAATGGTTACTCTATAATACCTTCACCATCGGTATCTCCTTAGTTTGCAGCTGTCGGATTTGGCGATCCACAATCACCACCGGGTACTCCTCGTAAGTCAAATCATCGCTAAGCTCTACAGTTTGAGGTTGCAATATGTGAGACTGATCAGGGACGTATTTTCTCAACATGGAAACATGAAATACATGATGGATTCTCGATAGCTCTGGTGGTAACACTAACCTATACGCCACTTCACCTACTCTAGACCGAATCTCAAACGGTCCAATGTATCTGGGAGCTAGCTTACCCTTCTTGCCAAATCTCATAACTCCTTTCATTGGAGACACCTTCAGGAACACCATGTCTCCAACCATGAAGGATACATCCTTCCTCCTAGGGTCAACATAGCTCTTCTGTCTACTAAAGGCTGTCTTTAATCGCTGCTGTATAATGGGAACTTTCTCTGAAGCGATCTGCACCAACTCTAGTCCCGTTAACTGCCTCTCACCAATCTCCCAACACAAGGGTGATCTACACTTCCTACCATATAGTGCCTCATACGGAGCCATCTCGATGCTAGCATGATAGCTGTTATTGTAAGCAAACTCAATCAATGGCAAGTGGGAATCCCATTGTCCTATAAAATCCATTACACACATCCTCAGCATATCTTCTAACGTCTGGATGGTCCTCTCTGACTGACCATCTGTCTGAGGGTGGAAGGCCATACTAAAATCCAATCTGGTACCCAAAGCCTTGTGTAATTCCTGCTAAAAGACTGAGGTAAAAGTGGCTCCTCTATCCGATACTATGCTCACAGGTACTCCATGTAGACAAACAATCCTATTGACATAAAGTCTTGCCAGTCTATCAGTAGAGTACATCTTCTTTATAGGCAGAAAGTGTACTGATTTAGTCAACTTGTCAATAATCACCCAAATAGCGTCATAACCTTCAGTAGTTTGAGGTAGCCTCGTCACAAAATCCATGGCTATCATATCCCATTTCCATTCAGGAATTGGCATGGGTTGCAACAGTCCCGAGGGTCTATGATGTTCAAGCTTTACTTGCTGGCAAGTCAGGCACCTGGATACAAACTCTACAATGTCCTTCTTCATTCCATTCCACCAATATGTATCCTTCAAGTTATGATACATCTTGGTAGAACCCGGATGAACACTATATGCAGAAAAATGTGCTTCTTCCATAATCTCCTTCCTCAATTCATCAACATCTGGCACAAAAATCCTAGTGCCTAACCACAATATACCTTCTTTGTCAATCACAAAGTCCCGTGACTGCCCTTGTTGCACTTCATACATGATTCTCTACAACTGGGGGTCTCTGCTCTGAGCTACCTTAACTCGATCCAAGTATACTGATCGTACACTGAATTGAGCTAAAAGGCACTTTCGGGTAACTTTCATCTGCAACCCCTGATCGATTAACCCATGCAACTCCTTGATAACGGGCCTTCTCTCTGTGCTAATATGGGCAAGGCTGCCTGCTGATTTTCTACTCAAGGCATCTGCAACAACATTCACCTTGCCTGGATGGTATAAAATGGAGCAATCATAATCCTTAAGGAGTTCCATCCATCTCCTCTGCCTCAAATTCAAGTCCCTCTGCTGAAAAATATATTTTAAGCTCTTGTGATCAGTGTATATCTCACACGTCACTTCGTACAAGTAATGTCTCCATATTTTCAAAGCAAACACCACAGCTGCCATCTCTAAGTCATGAGTAGGATAGTTCTGCTCATGCTTCTTCAACTGCCTCGAAGCATAAGCAATCACTTGGCCATTTTGCATCAACACGCAGCCCAATCCTACTCTGGAAGCATCACAATACACTGTATAACCTTCATTTCCAGAGGGTAAAGTTAGAATTGGGGCCGACGTCAACAAGTCTTTCAATAACTGAAAATTCTCTTCGCATTTGTCCGTCCATACAAACTTAGCATTCTTCTGGGTCAACCTTGTCAAAGGTGCAGCAATTCTAGAGAAGTCCTTCACAAATCTTCTATAATAGCCTGCTAGACCCAGGAAACTCCATACTTCCTTAACTGTAGTCGGCCTTAACCACTCTGTAATAGCCTCTATCTTCTTAGGGTCCACCTGTATGGCATCTCGAGAAACCACGTGGCCTAGAAATGCCACTTAATGCAACTAGAACTCGCACTTTGAGAATTTGGCATACAATCTGTGCTCCCTTAAAGTCTGAAGTACCCTTCTCAGATGCATCACATGTTCAGCCTCACTCTTGGAATAAACCAAGATATCATCAATGAAAACTATCACAAACCGATCCAAGTATGGCCTGAATACCCGATTCATCAAGTCCATAAAGGCTGCTGGAGCATTAGTCAACCCAAAGGACATTACTAAAAACTCATAGTGGCCATATCTTGTTCGGAAGGTTGTCTTGGGCTCATCACCTCTTCTGATTCTCAACTGATGATACCTCGATCTCAGGTTTATTTTAGAAAAGCATGTAGCACCTTGAAGTTGATCAAACAGATCATCAATCCTCGGAAGTGGGTACTTGTTCTTGATGGTGACCTTATTCAACTATCTGTAGTCGATACTAAGGTGAAGGCTACCATCCTTCTTCTTCACGAACAACACCGGAGCACCCCAAGGCGATGTACTGGGTCTAATGAAACCCTTATCAAGCAACTCCTAAAACTGCTCTTTCAGCTCCTGTAGTTCAGCTGGTGCCATTCTGTAAGGTGGCATAGAAATAGGATCCATACTAGGTATGACATCGATACAGAACTCTATCTCTCTATCTGGTGGTAATCCTGGTAATTCTTCAGGAAAGACATCCAAAAATTCACACACCACTGGCACTTGCTCAATTGCCATGTTCTCCTTCTCAACATCTCTTACTACTGCCAAGTAACCCTGACAACCCCTTCTAAGCATCTTCCGAGCTATAAGGGCAAAAATAAGATTATGAGGCATGGAGCTCTTTTCACCCTTGAAACAGAATTCTTCTTCATCTAGAATTCTGAACACCACTTCTTTCTCTCTACAATTCACTGAAGCATAATACCTTGACAACCAATCCATGCCCAAAATGACATCGAACTCTAGTACGTCAAGCAATACTAAGTCCGCCAATAGTTCTCTACCATCAACTATCACTGGGCACGAAGGAAAGAAGACATCTGTCTCCAACTCATCACTAAAAGGAGTCAAAACAGATAGAGGAAAGGACAACCTAGAAGGCTGCCACTCGATTCTCGAAGCGAACATAGGAGAATGAAGGAATGTGAAGCACCGAGGTCAAACAACACTCTAGCATCGCATGCACAGACTAAGAGAATACCTGCTACCACTACATTCGAAGTCTGAGCATCCTGTGGTGTCAAAGTGAACACTCGAGCCTGACCACGACCTGCCTGCTGAGAAGTCGAAGGTTGCACAAAACCACGTCCGCTAGGTCTACCAACTGAACCTCGACCCTGCTGACTCATAGGCTGAGGTGGTCTCTACTGTGGTTGTATGGGTGCTCAATATTGCTGAGGCATCGAATAGTAGGGCTGAGCCACTGATGAAGATGAACCTTGAACGTACTGTGGCTGGTATCCGGAGTGGGGACAAGCTCTGGCAAGATGTCCAACCTGCCCACATCTGAAGCAAGCGCCCGAAAACATATGACACGGGCCCTGATGAAATCATCCACAACTCGCACAAGCACTGGCTCCAGACCCAGAACTACTCTGCCCTGAAGTCTGCCCACTACTGCTACTACTAACTCCTGCACCGAATGTGTGACTCCTGCCGGTTCTCCTATTTGAAGCATATCCATGTCGACCAACTCTGTGAGTCCTGGCCCTCCTACCACTCTGCTGAGAACTACCCGCAGCCTGCTGACTCAAACTGCCGATGTGAAATGCTGGCTGCAGGTATCCGAGAGCTACACCGTATCCACTGCCCCCGACCATATAAGGATCTGTCATGGTGCCCTGGCGGATATGTCGCCTCTCAATCAAACGGGCCTCCTCAATCACACTCTCTAGGGTGCGGTCCTCGATATGCATGCCAATAAAAACGGGTCCCAATCCAATAACATACAGCTCCACTGCTCTGTAAGGGTCCCTCTAGATATCTTCTGCATGTCGGGACAGCCTATTAAACTCTCTGGATCAACATCTGGGTCGGTACGCACACGCCTCATTCTGAAAGGAAGACAAGGAAAATTGAATTCAAAACGGGGTAAGAATATTTAAAGCAACATGAAATTAGATACAAGAACATCTCAAAGACAATTATCAATCCTAAAGCTGAAGTAGTTACATAGAAAGACAGACATAGACAATTAATCGAACTTATGCTCTGATACCAACTTTATCATGACCCGAACCCGAGGGCACGTGACCGGCACTAGGGAATGGGTAAGCATGAGGCCCCTGAAACCCGTAGTAAGCCTAAAGGAAAAGAAAATAAAAACCATTCATATTTTAAACTTTACTTTAAAACAGAACACATTATCAAACTGATTTTTCTAAGAATACACAATTTCAACTGCTCAAATAATAATGTGCTTCAACATCTCATATTATAAATTGAACTTAAATCTTATACATAAGTGTGTTCCATACAAATAAACTACATACTTATGCTTAAACCATACAAATCTTTAATACATATACTACTGCAGCAACCTAGATTAACACACAGTACATCTTACAATGACCTACATAAAATAGCCGGGGAAGAAAAAACCTGACGTGGAGGTAGTCTGAGGTCGAACTCCCAAGCTCCTGAAAAAAAAATAAATTGAGGGGAATCAGACCTCACTGAGTAAGTCAATAAAAAGAGCTGTACGGTTTGAAAACCTTTTTTGAAAACTATATATGTTTATAGTGAAAATAATTTATAATATATATATTTATAGCTTTTGAAAAATCTTGGTAGAACCCTAAACCCAACAATCTACATGGCCAACTAGGCCCACTTATTCCAACTAGACTACCGGTCCCCGAGAGCAAGGGCATCAACCGAGGCACCAAGCCGTAGTCATTTACTTAATCCAAATATATGGCACTGGCGGTCCCCGAGAGCTAAGGCATCAACCGAGGCACCCATCCCAGTCCATTACTGACTTTCCAATCATTGGCGGTCCCCGAGAGCAAAGGCTTCTACCGAGGCACCCGTCCCAGTTTAACATTCATCAATCATACAGTTATCAGATCCATCTCTCAATCTCTACCATGTGCACATAGTCCTGGTGAAGCCCACCAGGTAGCCCATTCTACCAAAATTTCTCAATCGATTTTAAATAATTAAAATGCATTTAAATCGTAAACAATAACATTACATTAAATAAATCATATAATCAACATAATAGAAATACGAGCGCATGCATTCTTTAAATAAACACATGCACAGATCATTCTATTGACTTACAGGATGAATGCGAAGGCTGATGACCACGCGTCTGCCTCGGCCTCACGGCTTTTGCTCCGATATGCTCTAAAAGAAAAATAATGAATCGACTTTTAAAATATGACTATGGAATCGAAACCAACAATCAACAAAATAATAAAATTCCAGACTGACTCGAGGAAAACAGGAAAAGACTCGACAGATAGGATTTAACCTAACTAACGGTAGAAATTTTATGAGTATCACGTTTTACAAGAAAATCTATCGAAATTTCGACAGAGTCTCCTCTGTAAAACAGACATCTCTCTACCGAAGGTAGAGCCAGACCTGCATAGAAAATGCACTTCTAATAACCACAAACACCCACACTCAAGTCGGGCTTCCAAAACTACAATTTGCCCCGACCGAGATCACAACTCAATTATTCAAAAGTAAACAATTAAATTTGTATTCCATCACCAACAATATAAATATAATTATTATCCAAATGAAAACCTTTGTAATGTATTATATATATATATATATATTGGAAATTGGACATTTAAAATTTTTCACTACTTAGGAAATTATATCAATTAATTTATTAAAATTATCTAAACCCTTTTAAATATTAATAAAACTAATAAAAATATATATTTTACCATATTTAGTGAAAAATTACATTTTTACCCCTAGAATATATAAATTACATAATGTGCTATATATACTAAAAATTTTCCTTAAAATTCTTTAATCATGCCAAAAATTTATTTTCTTAAAATAAACCTCCCTAATATAATTAAAATATTTAATCAACCAAAAATTTTCTCCCAAAAATTATTATTTAACCAAAAAATCAAATTTGGCATAAACTCAAATATAATTATAAAAATAGTATAAAAATCTCAAAAATTATAATTTGAGTTCTAAAATTTATAATATTCACTAATAACCTCAATTATTAAAATTTCATAATTTTTAACCATAATTTTCGAAATTAGCCTAATTATTAAATTTTGACATAAAGCATAGAAATTCCTAAAAATTGTATAATATTCTAAAAAATTTATTTATTATTTTTATAATTAATTCCCAAAAATTCATAAAATATTATTAAAATATTCAAAAATTCACCAAAAATCAAAATAAATTCCAAAAATTATACAAAAATTCCTAGAGGTAGATTGAGCTACTAGGAATCACATTTGTAAAGGGAGTTTGCATGAATCAATCTAAATCGAGCTAAAAAAATTTCCAAAGCCCTAGAGATCAAAACCAAAAATCAACCCAAACTCAATCAATTCATGACCAAAGCTTAAACTAAGCTTAGAATGAGTCTCACTGGTGCAAGGGGAGGAGATTGGCACCGGAATGGAGGAAAATGGTGGCCGGACGAAGCTTGGGTGAGTTTGGAGCAAACTCTCGGCTTCTTCTCTTCCAGCGACTTCCGGCGGCTCTGCAAGTGACCGGAGGCGAGGGAGAAGGAAGAGGAAGCAGCAGACGGCGGCCGGAGGTGGGGGAGGCGCAGTGATGGTGGCGGTCGAGGGTGTCGCGAGGATGGGGAGAAGGGAAAGCTTCGGTTCTGCTTTTCTTTTTCTTCAACTACATATATATATATATATATATATACATATAATTAGATATACACATACATATATATTATATACATATATACACTTATAAATATATATATATATATATCATCTAACCTACTAATATACATACACATATAATATAATAATTGAACTCTACATCTAAATTTATAAGTACACATATATACATATATTTATAAATATGCATATATACATATATTTATTTATATGCACATGTATACACACATATATATATTTATTTGTTTATAGACAAACATGTAGCTAATGACTTTAATATAATTTAAAATAACACTAATAGCAATAATGAAAATAATAATAATAATCACAGTAATAACAACCATAAAATAAATATAATATGATAGAAAAATAACTATTTATAGTATGATTTGATAAAATAAAAAAAATATATCCCTATTTATTTAAGTAATATGTAGGGTATTACAAATGGGATTTAAGTATATTCACAAGAATTTTAGAGACAATCTTGTAAATAAAATTACGTAAACTAATGGGTTAGAAGTGTAATCGGCACACTAACGCCATGCATTACCGCATTGTCACCTCGTCGTCACGTATATGGGACTTCCAGTATACACTCCACTCCGTCTATTGTTATTATTGTTGCTATTATTTGTTTGTAAGCAATTTGTTACAAATTTTAATGTTGGAAATAATTTACCGTCGGTAATAATTTTTCAATTTGTACATGCACTCTCTTCCATGTATTATTTAGGGATAGATGCACAAATGGAGTTTGAATTTTTTGATTTGTATTATTTTGATATTTGAAATATTTTTTTTACAATTAAATATCTAACACTCTCTTCCATGTATTATTTAGGGATAGATGCACAAATGGAGTTTGAATTTTTTGATTTGTATTATTTTGATATTTGAAATATTTTTTTTACAATTAAATGTCTAAATTTGTAAAAAATTTAAAATTATGTCTCTATTAGGTTTTTCATATTAAAAGTGCTTTTTTTTTGTTTAATTAAAAAATAATTTGTGTCCTATTTTAAACAGTAAATTAACTTAAATACCCTTTTGATCATATCAGACTTCATTTTCTTTTTTATTCTAATTATTCTTTTTGAAATTCATTAGAAATAATAAAAGTATTTTTATTTATCAAACTAAACTAAAAAGTTAAATATTACTTCCTTTTTTATTTTATTAATTATAGTGGTTGAATTTAATTTTTTATTTTATAATTTTAATCAAATTAATTTTTTATTTATTAAAAAATTATTTTATTTTTATTTTTAATTATAATTAGTAAAGTTTTATTTTTATTTTATTTTATTTAAATTATATTTTCCTTTTTCACTATTTCAAATAAATTTGAAAAGCAATTAAATATTTTTATTTTATTTTTATTTATGAGTAATAATGATTCAATTTTTATTTTATTTTATTTTAATGATATTCAGTTTGTTTGTTTCTCTTTAGATTTAATATGTACAAATGAAAGAAAAAATATAAAAATTCCAAACACTAAAATAGTAAAAATTAATAAGGTTAGAAACTATTTATGCATTTATCCCTATTATTATTGGAAAAGTGTTGGATATCTTCTATATATTATTATTGAGTTATTCTTCAGTACAAACATGTTTATATATACAAATGAAATTATAACCATTAGATTAATACTTATTTAATAATAGCCATTGTTGCATATTATGGGTATTGATATGCAAGGATATATAATTAATGGTTGTAATTAAATAAAAAGTAATTTTATTTATATAAATACAACACTTTTAATTATATTTAATTATTTTTTAAATATAGTCATTTATTATTTTTATATATGTTAAATGCAAAAATAATGTCTGAACTTTCTAAGTTTTACTATTTTGACGTTTGAACTACTTTTTTACGATTAAGTTCTGAATTGGAAAAAAAAAATATTCTAAAACGATTTATTATTATTTTAAATATATTCATTTATTATTTTTATATGTGTTAAATGCATAACTAATGCCGGAACTATAATAAATGACTAAAACTTTTAATTATATTTAATTATTTTTAAATGACTATCTTTCATGATCTTTTATATGTACTATAATTGTGCTATTTCTAATATTCATAAAAAAAAAATTTATTTTTCAACACGTGAATCTATTTAAGAAGTTTAATATATACTAACTTGTTTGGAATAAGCTATTACTTATATTAAAAAATATTGCAAAAAAATGAAATAGAAAGTTATAGTAAATGCAAATAATAATAAATTATAATAAAGGTGTTAAATTCATATTTTTTTAAATTTAATTTATTTATTATGTTAATATTACCTATAAAGTATGCCAAGTGTGTTTTAGCTTTGAGTGTCCCAGCTTTCTTTTTATATATAGTACCCTTTTTTTTTCAGAATTTAATAATTTAGAACACACATTTACACTATTATCTACATTTATCTATAAAGTAATTTTTACTACATTTATCATTAAATGTAAATTATTATATAATTGTAAAATTCATGAATAAATACTTTATACAAATTTGTGTTTATAACGTGCTATGTTTATAAGTGAATTATAATTAATAATTTATAGTTTTCATTGTTTATGTCATTTTACACAATCCATAATACATATAAAATAAGTAAAAGGATTAAAACATTTATAAAAAAATTAAAGAAGTCTAAAAAAGGACTTATTTTATAATATTTTTATTGAAATAGTGTACATACAAATGACTAAAAAATTTCAATTATTTTGAAAAATAAATTGTAATCAATTAAAAATATTTTTCAATAGTTGTCAAAGAAAACATTTTATTTTTGTTTAGTTAATTTAAAAATGTAGTCAATCTAATTTTTCTAATATAAAATTTTGATTTATTTCAATACAAATAATAAATATCTACAGCTTAGTTGCATAATATATATAATAATATTAATCTTACAACTGTTATATATATATATATATATATATATATATATATATATATATATATGTGTGTGTGTATACTAATTTTATGCATCTATTAGTACTAATTTTTATTTTTTAATTTGTAAATTAATTCATAAGATAAGGAGAAAAATTATAAAAGTTAAAAAATACTGAATTAGAATTATATATGGTCGACCGTTTATAAAGGTATAAGGCATTAAACCCCTTCAAAAAAAAAAAAATTTATATAAGTTTCCATTGCTACCATATTTATTTATATATACGAGTCACCAAATTCAAATTGCCTGAGGCAAAAAGATTCTGTGTTGTAATCTTCTTCGTACGAGCTTGTAGTTGTTGGATCACTACACATGTTTGCAGGAAGTTGCTTAAAAATGTCATTTGACAAAAAGACAACCTTTTGCAAAGCTAATAGGTCCAATACACATGTGACGACTCCAACTCAATCATATAAATGATGGCATCCACCGCCACAATTAATCTTGATATGTTATTATTATCCAACAATAATATTGGGACTACAATAAAAACACAATTTATTTTTTTTGGGAATGTAGTTTTTTTTTTAAGAAAAAGTAGTTGATTTTCTGTCAGAATATCAAAACATACATAAGAACTATTATTAAACTATTTTTAATGATTTTGTTCTATTGGTTTGCACATAATGCAATCCCGTACAAGCTCAATGTTGTAATCTTCTGGGCTGGTTTTGTTCTCTGTTTATGCTTGCATTGCATGTTCAAGCATATATCGTTGTATCCCTTGTGGGGTTGTTCTATTGATTTTTTTTAATGAAATCATGATTTCTATATATATATATATATATATATATATATATATATATATATATATATATATATATATATATATATAACAAGCACTATGAAATAATAAATATATATATATATAACAAGCACTATGAAATAATAAAAATATATTTTCATCCAATAATAATAAAAATAAAAATAATTAAGAAATAAAGTTACCATAAAATTTCAAAAACAAAGTAATTAAAACTTAACACAGCTTTAAAAAAAGAACATAAACATAAAATTAGCAGAATATACAATTTCATCCCTGAACTTTATTCAATTATTTTATGTCATATTTCAACTTTCATTTTATTTAATTTCACATCTTAATTTCTATTTTTTAAACTATTTAATCTACATAACTTTTATTTTTCATCAATTTCAACTCTTAACTTCTATTTTTCACATATTTAAACTCTGCATAATTTAAATATACTCATTTGTATAGTGTCCAAGAATGGTTAAATAGGTGAAAGATA
Organism: Mallotus nudiflorus; assembly: GCA_947683625.1. Taxonomy (NCBI): domain Eukaryota; kingdom Viridiplantae; phylum Streptophyta; class Magnoliopsida; order Malpighiales; family Euphorbiaceae; genus Mallotus; species Mallotus nudiflorus. Next base: position 1,176,823 of record CANTUR010000238.1, read on the forward strand.
GAAACTATGATGTAAAATTAAACAAAATGAAAATCGACAGATAATATAAAATAACTGAGTAAAGTTTAGGGGTGAAATTGTATATTTGGCCACATAAAACTCATTCTTCGTTTCATCAACCCATAATTAAGAAGAAAGGTAGAAAAATCAATATAAATTAAAAACCTAATTCATATACACACCAATGTTAAAAATAAGAAAAGAAGAAAACTTACAAATCTGAATTTCAATATTAAATTTTACCCAATGTTCAATTTCATTTTCAAATGAATTTTAAATAGAATTTATTTACAAATAAATTTAAAATTCATTTAAATCAAACACATTTCATCAATAAGAATAATTTAATGTTGAGCAATTCCACAAAATTAAAAAATTATAATTGAAAATAAAATTTATAAAGTTTTTATTTAAGTCAAACACATTCCCTTGGATTTACAAATAAATTCCATAAAATTTTGTTGAATTCATTTGAGTCAAACACACTCTTAATTATCTTCTATTTTTTCACGTACTTTTTTTAAGGAAATAAAGGAAAAAGTAAGAAATAAATAGAAAAATTCCATGAAACTAAGACTCTATTTGTTTGCAAAAAATATTTTATCTTTAAAAATATTTTCAGAGAAGATATTTTCCGATATTTGGCTACATTAAAAAATAATTGGAAAATATTATCTGTTGTGATATCAACACTTTTTATTGTTCAAATTATCTTTTTGTAATGGTCCAGATATATATTTTTTATAAATTATCTTTTTATAATGAATATGATGTATTGATACAAAATATATATGATCATTAATCTATACAAAACAATGAAAGGAAAAAAAAAAAAAAAGGAAATGAGAGGAAAATATTAAAAAAATAAAAAAAAATAAAAAAAAAAGAGGAAAAGGAAAAAGAAGGATAGAACTTAGAAGGTAAAAAATGAAGAGACAATAGAAAATAAAAAACTAAAAAAAAGGGAAATCAGAAAAAAAAAATAAGAAAAGACAAAAAAAGATAAAAAAAGAAAAAAGGAGAGAAGGAACAAAATAAGGAAAAAAAAAAAAAAAAAAAAAAGAGAGTAAAAACCAAGGAAAAAATAAAAAAAGAAAGGCAAACTAAAGTAAAAAAAAAAAGACATTTTAGATAAATATTTCTTATTTTTAAGTATTAAAAAATAAATTTTCATTTTAAATATGAGAAATCATTTTTTCTTATTTTCAAATTATTTTCCTTTGATTTTTTTTTAATCCAAACACTAAAAAATTAAAAAATATATATTTTTTATAAACAAACAGAGCCTAATTAATAGAAACTGTTGAGAAAGAAACAAAAAAAATAGAATAGCAACTTTTTTAATCCTTAGCATATGATATTAAAAAAAAAAAAATTTCTTCCTCAGTTTCTACTGTATTCCAGGAAACCATCTCTATGTCTAGCTCCAAACCATTGGGAAAATATCATCTTCTTGAGCTTTGCCGCCTGGGTAAGATCGTATTTGCAGCAAGCAATAATGCTGTTTGATCTTTCCTCGCAGAAGGACTCGTGATGGTTGAAAGAATCGGTAATTGGAAAAAAGGAAAGGGATTCAATGATAATTAGAACTCAAAGTAACTTATGGATTTAAATTTTTATTTTCAATGGATATTGTATCTCCTTGAAAATAAATAAATAAAAGGATTGGAGAATTTTTTAGAATTTGTACTGAAAAATTACATTCTACTTCAGTTTACAAAGAAACACGTTTTTAATGGAGAGTATCGTACATTATCGTTAATGCTGTTAAAAAAAAGTCCTTAATAGTAATAAAAATAAATGTTCAAGAACTTAACAAAATACAGTAAAAAATAAAGTCTCAATAAAATAAAACGTGGGCATATAAATGGATTTATTTGAAAGACTAGGAATGACATATTATACAATGTAAATTTTTTTATTAGAATTAAAAAATTAGGCTCTTAATATGGTAAAAATGTTTGTATCTATATAAATGAAATTGTAACCCTTAAATTAATTTTTATTTAATGATAATTATTAATTTTTTATATTAATATCTGTAAAATATATCAATAATTATAATTAAATAAGTAATAATTTATATATATATATATATATATATATATATATATATATATATATATATATGTGTGTGTGTGTGTGTGTTTGTATTGGATAAAGACTGGCAAAAAAACATTCAATTAGCTTTAATTTCTTAAAAAATATATTTTAAAAATTTATATCGATACCACAAAATGTACTCTCAAAATTATTAGTAAAAGGATATTTTTTTTATTAACATATAAATTAGTCCAATTGAATGTAACAAGTATTTGACAATTCATATTTTTTATCGAATTATTTGGAAATATAAAAAATATATATGTCACGATCCGAACCCGAGGGCACGTGACCGGCATTAGAAAATATATAGGCATAAGGCTCCCGAAACCCGTAGTAAACCTTAAAGAAAAGAAAAATAAAACCTTCAAATTTAAAACTTTATTTCATGCAAAAACATATTATCAAACTGATTTTTCTAAAAATAAACATAATCATGCGCAACATAAAATATTCTCCGTCATCAAATATTATAAATCAATCTTAAAGCATTATATATAAGCGTGGTTCATTAAAATGCAATACATAAGTATATTTATGTAATACCCTACATACATATATATATGTAATACCCTACATACATATATATAATTATTTTTAATATAAAGGGACATATTTTTCTCGAGTTGTACTAGTAATAGTTAATTTGTATTATATTAAAGTATAAATTTTGTTAACATTATATTTTAGGTTAAATATTAATTTAAATGTGCACATCAATTCACATGTGTGTGTGTATATATATATATATATATATATATATATATATATATATATATAATATAGTATAAGGTATAATTATATACATGTGTATATATATGTATACGTTTTCATGTAGTATATGGTTGCATACATATACACACACACACACACACACACACACACACACATATATATATATATATATATATATATATATATATATATAAGTATATGTATATTTTGGAGAAGAAGAAAACAGAACCGAGCTCCCTCCTCCCCATCCTCACGACACCTTCGACCACCACCATCACTGCGCCTCCCCCACCTCCGGCCGCCATCTGCTACTCCCTCTTCCTTCTCCCTCGCCTCCGGCCACCTGCAGAGCCGCCGGAAGCTGCTGGAAAGGAGAAGTCGAGAGTTTTGCTCTAAACTCACCCAAGCTTCGTCCGGCCACCATTTTCCTCCATTCCGGTGCCAATCTCCTCCCCTTGCACCGGTGAGGCTCAATCTAAGCTTTGTTTAAGCTTTGATCATGAATTGATTGAGTTTTGGTTGATTTTCAGTTTGTGAACTCTAGGGTTTCAAAATTTTTTTAACTTAATCTAGCTTGATTCATGCAAACTCCCTTTACAAATGTGATTCCTAGTAGCTCAATCTACCTCTAGGAATTTTTGTATAATTTTTGGAATTTATTTTGATTTTTGGTGAATTTTGAATATTTAAATAATATTTTAGGAATTTTCGGGAATTAATTATAAAAAATAGCAAATAATAATAATAATTGACATTTTGGTGTTATTATGTGTTGAGATAAATTTTAGGGTAAGGTAGATAATTTTAAGAATATTATACAATTTTTTAGGAATTTTTATAGTTTATGTCAAAATTAAATAATTAGGCTAATTTTGAAGATTTTGGTTAAATAGGTTATGAAATTTGATAAATGAGGTTATTAATGAATAATATGAGTTTTAGGACTCAAATTATAATTTTTGAGATTTTTATACTATTTTTATAAATATATTTGAGTTTATGCCAAAAATTTGATTTTTAGTAAATAATACTTTTGGGAAAAATATCGTTGGTTGATTAAATATTTTTTTTTATATAATATTGGGAGGAATTATCTTGAGAAAAAAAAATTAGTTTTAGATGATTGGATAATCTTAAGGAAAATTTTGTATATTTATATATAGCATTATGTAATTTATATATATACTAGGGGTAAAAATGTAATTTTACACTAAATATGATGAATATATATATTAATTAGTTTTATTAGTATTTAAAGGGTTTAGATAAATTTTATAAATTAATTGATATAATTTCCTAAGTAGTGTAAAATTTTAAATGTCCAATTTTCAATATATATATATATATATATTCATATAATACATTACGAAGGTTTTAATTTGGATAATAATTATATTTATATTGTTGGTGACAGAATACAAATTTAATTGTTTAATTTTGAATAATTGAGATTTTACACAATTTTATTTATTTTAGTATGTGTGTAAATGGAGAAATAAATATTATTAATTTTGATACTTTTTGAGTTGTGATCTCGGTCGGGGCAAATTGTAGTCTTGGGAGCCCGACTCGAGTGTGAATGGTTGTGTATTTTGGAAGTACATTTTCTATGCAGGTCTGGCTCTACCTTTGGTAGAGAGATGTCCGTTTTACAGAGGAGACTCCGCCGAAATTTCTGTAGATTTTCTCGTAAAACGTGATATCCGTAAAAATTCCTACCGTTAGTTAGGTTAAATCCTGTCTGTCGAGTCTCGTCCGGTTTTCATCGAGTCAGTCTGGAATTTTATTATTTTTTTGATTCCTGATTTTGATTCCTTAGTCATGTTTTAAAAAGTCGATTCATTATTTTTCTTTTAGAGCATATCGGAGCAGAAGCTGTGAGACCGAGGCAGACGCGTGGTCATCAACCTTCACATTCATCCTGTAAGTCGATAAAATGATCTGTGCGTGTGTTTATTTAAAGGATGCATGCGCTCGTATTTCTCTTATATTTATTATATGATTTATTTAATTTAGTGCTATCATTTACGATTTAAATGAAATTTATTTATTTAAAATCGATTTGAGAAATTTTGGTAGAACGAGCTACCTGGTGGGTTTCACTAGGACTATGTGCACATGGTAGAGATTGAGAGATGGACCCGATAATTATATGATTGATGAAAGTTAAACTGGGACGGGTGCCTCGGTAGAAGCCTTTGCTCTCGGGGACCGCCAGTGATTGGAAAGTCAATAATGGACTGGGATGGGTGCCTCGGTTGATGCCTTTGCTCTTGTGGACCGCCAGAGCCATATATTTGGATTAAGTGAATGACTACGGCTTGGTGCCTCAGTTGATGCCCTTGCTCTCGGGGACCGGTAGTCTAGTTGGAATAAGTGGGCCCGGTTGGCCATTTAGATTTTAGGTTTAGGGTTCTACCGAGATTTTTCAAAAACTATACTTATATATTATAAATTATTTTCACTATAAACATATATAGTTTAAAAAAAAAAAAGGGTTTTCAAACCGTACAGCTCTTTTATTGACTTACTCAGTGAGGTCTGATTCCCCTCAATTTATTTTTTTCAGGAGCTTGGGAGTTCGACCTCAGACTACCTCCACGTCGGGTTTCTTCTTCACCGGCTATTTTATGTAAGTCATTGTAAGCTGTACTGTGTATAAATCTAGGTTGCTGCAGTAGTATATGTATTAAAGAATTGTATGGTTTAAACATAATTATGTAACCTATTTGTGTAAACCACGCTTATGTATGAGATTAAATTTGATTTATAATATGAGATGTTGAAACACATTATTATTTAAGCGGTTGAATTTGTGTATTCTGAGAAAAAAATCAGTTTGATAATGTGTTCTGTTTTCAAGTAAAGTTATATATATGAATGGTTTTATTTTCTTTTTCCTTTAGGCTTACTACGGGTTTCGGGGGCCTTATGCTTACCCATTCCCTAGTGCCGGTCATGTGCCCTCGGGTTCGGGTCGTGACAATTTAAGTTATACAAACTCATAGTACAAACACTATTGCAGTTTTCTAGAGTTACTACTACAATACAACTCACAATAACCTACATAATATAGCCGGTGGTGAAGAAATCCGATGTAGAGGCGGTCTGAGGTCGAACTCCCAAGCTCCTTAAAAAAATAGATTGAGGGGAATCAAACCTCACTGAGTAAGTTAATAAAAAGAGTTGTACGGTTTGAAAATCTTTTTGAAAACCATATAGTTATAGTGAAAATAATTTGTAACATATATAGCGTTTGAAAAATCTCGATAGAACCCTAAACCCAAATTTCTAAATAGCCAACTGGGTCCACTTAATCCACATAGACTGCCGGTCCCTGAGAGCAAAGGCATCAACCGAGGCACTAAGCCGTAGTTATCCACTTAATCCAAATACATGGCACTAGCGATCCCCAAGAGCAATGGCATCCATCGAGGGACCCATCCCAGTCCATTATTAGCTTTCCAATCATTGGCGGTTCTCGAGAGCAAAGGCTTCCACCGAGGCACCCATCCTAGTTATATATCCACAAGTCATATATACATTAGATCCATCTCTCAATCTCTACCATGTGCACACAGTCCTAGTGAAACCCACCTGGTAGCCCGTTCTACCAAAATATCTCAAAACTGATTTTAAATAAATAAAATGCTCTTAAATCTTAAATAGCAGCATTTAAATTAAATAAATCATATAATAAATGCTAAAAATATGAGCGCACGCATCTTTAAATAAAACACACGTACATATCAATTTATCAACTTATAGAACGAGCAAGAAGGCTGACGACCGTGCATCTGCCTCGATCCAACAGCTCCTGCTCCGGTATTCTCTAGAAAAAAATAACAAACCTATTTTAAAAACACATTTATGGAATTAAAATTGAAAATCAATAGAAATAGTGAAATTATAGACTGACTCGAGGAAGACCGGATAAGACTTGATAGATAGGGAAAAACCCTAATTAACGGTAGGCATTTACAGAAGATGTCATGTTTTACAAAAAAATTTACTGAAATTTTGGTAGAGTTTCCTCTGTAAAACGGACATCTCTCTACCATAGGTAGAGTCATTCATGCATAGAAAAATGCACTTCTAGTATTCACAGATATTTACATTCGAGTCGGGCTCCCAGAACTACACTTACCTTTGTCTGAAATCAAAAACTCAACCATCATAAAGTTTATTTTAAAAGAATGTGAAATAGGCAACTTAATTTTATAGAAATTAAATCAAATTAAATACTGAAATTTTCTTTATAATAAACTTGATTTAATAATTAAATCATTTAATTTCGAAATATATATATTACATATAAATATCCATAACTTAGAAAATCATTTCTCATTAAAGTTTAAAAACAAAATTTCACAAACATATATACCAAAATATATACTAATATGAAATATTAACTATTCCACAATTAAATAACCAAACTTACATTTCATTATCAAAATATAAATATAACCTAAAATTAATTACCCATATTAATAAATCTCTACAATAAATATATTTACTATCAAATTCATAATTTCATACCAAAATATCCAAATCTCACATAATACTCAAAAAATAATACCTAATATATTATTTGAAAATAATTTTCAAAAATTAGTGTTAACTAGTCAAAAATAGTAAATAATTTGTAAAAATCATTTAATTCCTTAAATATTATTAAAACCAACCACAATCTATTATTTAGCTATAATTAGCACAAAATTACATTTTTACCCCTATAATACATAAATTTACATAGTATACTATTATTACTCAAAAATTCCCTAAAAATTATACAAATGCCTAAAAATTTTTTTCTCAACATCAAATTTCTTAATATCAATAAAAACATAAATTTAACTAATAATTTCTTCCAAAATATAAATTTAACCTAATTATCCACATTTGACAAAAACTTAAAATTATTATAAAAATAGTATAAAAATCACAAAAACTAAAAATTAAGTTCTAAAATCAATGACATTTAATAATAATACCAATTATCAAAATTTCATAATTTTTAACAATTATTTTTCAGAAATTTATAAAATATTAATAAAATATCCAAAGTGCACAATTAACACAAAAAATTTCTATAATCTTAAATTAAAACAATATACTAAAAATAATTAACAATAATTACTCCAATTACTAATTAAACTCAAATAAAATAAAATAAAATAAAATGAAATAAAATTCTATAAAATAAAAAAACTCAAAATAATATACCAAAATTAGATTTAAACAACTAACTAGCAAAATTAACCAATTTATTTGAATCAATTAAAGTTTAACACTTAAATCAACCTAAACAACCTAAAAATAACCCAGAGAAACTAACTGTCTACCTCAATTTCCACCGCCAAAAATGGTTGCAGCGGAGAGGACAGGCATCAACCGTCGCCTGAGGAGGCAAGGCAGGCTAAGGGAGCAACGGCAGCACCGACCTAGCTCTGACAGTGGCGGGGAAAGCTTAGACCAAGAGAGAGAGAGAGAGAGAGACCAGAGGGGAAGAAAAGAAAAAGAAGGTGGCTGGTGGCCTGCTGCAACAGAGATGGAGGCTTAGGCGGTCAATGCACGTCGGAGAGGGAAGGAGCGCGACGGAGATAGTGACAGGAAAGGAGGAGGATGCTGCGGGTTGCATGGGCATGGACATGTGCATGTATATATATATATATATATATATATATATATATATATATATATATATATATATATATATATATATATATATATATATATATATATATATATTACATATTATAAACTTGAAAATAGCAAGTGTAATATAAAATAATCATACTTATAAAATAGCTATTTAATATTTAATATTATAGAAAATATAATTCCTTAAATAATAATAACATAACTTTATCTTAACAAAATAGTTAGATAATTAATAATTATATAATATAATTTAAAATTATTTATTAATTCTATAAATTCAAAAATCATCAAGCCTCAATTATTGGAAGTAAATATATTTGGACTTTATCAATCTTGATAGACATAATGCTGACATGATTTTATGAGATTCATGGACATAATGCATATAACATTATTTTTTTAGCTTTAAAATTCTAATAATCTTTTTTTTTTCCCTTGAACAAATAAATTATTATATTATTCTATATAATCAATTTTGGGAAATATTTTGCTTTTCATTATATTTTATAGGTTTTTGTTATAAATAACTTGTTTATACATAATAAAAATACAGGTTTTCAATATTAATATATTTTTGTTATTTTATTAAGAATACTTTTAACATTAAGCTATATATATATATATATATATATATAGTCAAAGTATTATCTAAATACATTTTTTGAATTATAAAAATACACGTTAATCTCTAATTTATTATACATACATCAATTCAGTAATATCATGGAGCCAATTTATCCATCTCATCATTTTAATTAGTGACCAGCAAAAAATTGTTCAAATTTCAAACTGCAGTACCCATTTGTTAGGGAAAAAACAAGACACCGTATTGTTTATTGTTTTTTAAAAAAATCGAACATCAATTATACAATTATTTGTTTTGAATTGGTTTATACACTAGTCATATTGGAAGAGGTAATTCTAAACCAATGTGTTGGTTCAAAACCAAACAACCACTAATTTGCTTTCCTTTCTCGCCTTCAGTTTTTTTTTATCTCTTTTTTTATTATTTTTAAAGCATAAGTTTTTCTTTTTTTTCATCATAATCTTGTTTATTGTGTTCTTTCATTGTCAAATTTATTTTTCTATAATTGTTTATAATATTTTCTTTAAGAAATTTTAGCAAAAGTGTGTAAGGAATTTATTAGTGTCTTGAGTATTTCCTTTTTATTAATTTTCTTTTTGTTAAGTATAAAGAAAGGGAAAGTTTTGCTTACACTTGGTGTATTACACTCAATTATAGGATTTAATTGTCACGACCCGAACCCAAGGGAATGTGACCGGCACTAGGGAATGGGTAGGCATAAGGCCCCCGAAACCCGTAATAAGTCTTAAAGAAAAGAAAAATAAAACCTTCTAATTTAAAACTTTATTTCATAATAGAACACATTATCAAACTGATTTTTCTAAAAATAAACATAGTCGAGTGCATAATAAAAATATTCTTCAGCGTTACATATCATAAATCAGTCTTAAATCATTTTACATAAGCATGGTTAATTAAAATAAGGTATATAAATATACTTGAGTTATACAAATGCTTAGTACAATTACTACTGCAGCTTTCTAGAATTACTACTACACTACAACTTATAATGACCTACATAATATGGTCGGTGATGAAGAAATCCGGCGTGGAGGCAGTCTGAGGTCGAACTCCCAATCTCCTGAAAAAAAAAATTGAGGAGAATCAGACCTCACTAAGTTAATAAAAATAGTTGTACGATTTGAAAACCCTTTTTTTTTTTTGAAAACCATATAGTTATAGTGAAAATAATTTATAATATAGATATAGCTTTTGAAAAATTTCGGCAGAACCCTAAACCCAGGTTTCTAACTAGCCAACTGAGCCCACGTATTCCAACTAGACTATCGATCCCCGAGAGCAAAGGCATCAACCGAGACACCAAGCCACAGTCATTCACTTAATCCAAATACATGGTACTGGCGGTCCTCAAGAGCTAAAGCATCAACCGAGGCACCCATCCCAGCATGTTATTAACTTTCCAATAATTGACGGTTCCCGAGAGCAAAGGCATCAACCGAGGCACCCGTCCCAGTTTAATATCCACCAATCATACATAAATCGGATCCATCTCTCAATCTCTACCATGTGCACACGGTCCTGGTGAAACCCACTAGGTAGCCCGTTCTACCAAAATTTCTCAAAATTGGTTTTAAATAAATAAAAAATGTGTTTAAACCTTAAATAGCAACAATTAATTAAATAAATCATATAATAAATATTAAAAATATGAGTGCATGCATTTTTTAAATAAAACACACGCACAGATCATTTTATCAACTTACAAGATGAACGAGAAGGCTGACGACCGCGCGTCTGCCTCGATCCCACGACTTTTGCTCTGATATGCTCTAGAAAGAAATTAACAGATTGATTTTAAAACATGTCTATGGAATTGAAATCGAAAATCAACAAAAATAGTGAAATTCTAGGCTGACTCGAGGAACACTAGATAAGACTCTATAGACAGGAAGAAGCCTAATTAACGGTAGAAATTTATTACAAATATTACATTTTACGAGAAAATCTACCAAAATTTTGGCAGAGTCTCCTTTGTAAAATGGACATCTCTCTAACAAAGGTAGAGTCAGACCTGTATAAAAACGCACTTCTAATAATCGCAGACATTCACACTCAAGTCGAGCTTCCAGAATTACACTTAGTCTCGACCGAAATCACAACTAAACAAAACATCACAAAAATTAAATAATTTATTTCCCCAAAATACACATCGCATATATAATTATCCATAGTTCAGAAAATCATCTCTCATTAAAGCTTAAAAACAAATTTCACCAACATATATATATATATATATATATATATATATATATAGAAACAATATTCAAAATTAACATTACTTAATGAAAATTAACCATTAATTTATATAAAAATCCTCTAAACCTCTTAAATATTAATAAAACTAATTAAAATATATTTTAATTATAATTAGCGTAAAATTACATATTTATCCAAATAATAGAAAAATACACATAATATTCAAAATATTACCTAATATATTATTAAAAATTGATTTTGAGAAATTAGTGTTAATTAGTCTAAATTAGTAGATAATGTAATACCCTACATATTATTTATATATTAGGGTATTTTATTTATTATTTAATTATTTAATGTTATTTTATCAAATCATACTATAAATAGTTATTTTTCCCTCATATTATATTTATTGTATGATTGTTATTATTGTAATTATTATTATTATTTTTCATTATTGTTATTAGTGTTATTTTAAATTATATTAAAGTTATTAGCTACATGTATGTTTATAAACAAATAAATATATATATGTGTGTATACATGTGCATATAAATAAATAAATATATGTATATATTGTCACGACCCGAACCCAAGGGCACGTGACCGGCACTAGGGAATGGGTAAGCATAAGGCCCCCGAAACCCGTAGTAAGCCTAAAGGAAAAAGAAAATAAAACCATTCACATATTAAACTTTACTTTAAAACAAAACACATTATCAAACTGATTTTTCTCAGAATACACAAATTCAACTGCTTAAATAATAATGTATTTCAACATCTCATATTATAAATCAGATTGAATCTTATACGCAAGCATGGTTTACACAAATAAATTACATAATTTGGTTAAGCCATGCAAATTCTCAATACATATACTACTGCAGCATCCTAGATTAATACACAGTACAGCTTACAACGACCTACATAAAATTGCCGGTGAAGAAGAAATCCGACGTAGAGGTAGTCTGAGGTCGAACTCCCAAGCTCCTGAAAAAAAAATAAATTGAGGGGAATCAGACCTCACTGAGTAAGTCAATAAAAGAGCTGTACGGTTTGAAAACCTTTTTGAAAACTATATATATTTATAGTGAAAATAATTTATAATATATAAGTATAGCTTTTGAAAATCTCGGTAGAACCCTAAACCCAAGTCTAAACGGCCAACTAGGCCTACTTATTCCAACTAGACTACCGGTCCCCGAGAGCAAGGGCATCAACCGAGGCACCAAGCCGTAGTCATTCACTTAATCCTAATATATGGCACTGGTGGTCCCCGAGAGCAAAGGCATCGACCGAGGCACCCATCCCAGTCCATTAATAACCTTACAATCACTGGCGGTCCCCGAGAGCAATGGCTTCCACCGAGGCACCCGTCCCAGTTTAACATTCATCAATCATATATATCACGGATCCATCTCTCAATCTCTACCATGTGCACATAGTCCTGGTGAAACCCACCAGGTAGCCCGTTCTACCAAAACTTCTCAAAATCGATTTTAAATAAATAAAATGCGTTTAAATCTTAAATAATAGCATTAAATTAAATAATCATGTGATCAATGTAATAAAATACGAGCGCATGCATTTTTACATAACACACGCACAGATCGTTCTACTGACTTACAGGATGAATGTGAAGGCTGACGACCACGCGTCTGCCTCGGCCTCACGGCTTCTGCTCCGATATGCTCTAAAAGAAAACAATGAATCGACTTTTTAAAACATGACTAAGGAATCGAAATCAGGAATCAGCAAAATAATAAAATTCCAGACTGACTCGATGAAAACCGAACGAGACTCGACAGACAGGAGTTAACCTAACTAACGGTAGGAATTTTACAGATATCACGTTTTACGAGAAAATCTACCGAAATTTCGGCAGAGTCTCCTTTGTAAAACGGATATCTCTCTACCAAAGGTAGAGCCAGACCTGCATAGAAAATGCACTTCTAATTTCCAAAACCATTCACACTCGAGTCGGGCTCCCAAAACACAATTTGCCCCAACCGAGATCACAACTCAAATACAATATCAAAAATTAATAATATGTGTTCCTTAAATACATATATCGCATACATACATACTAGAATAGATAAAAATTATACAAAATCTCCATTATTCAAAATTGAGCAATTAAATTTGTATTCCAACCATATTAAAATTATAATTATAGCCCAAATTAAAACTAGTGCAATGTATTATATGTATATATATATATATTGGGAATTTGATAATCAAAATTTACATTACCTAGGAAATTATGTCAATTAATTTATAAAAATTATCTAAACCCTTTAATTATTAATAAAACTAATTAAAATATATATATTTATCATATTTAGTGTAAAATTACATTTTTACCTCCCTAAAATACATAATTTACATAATGAGCTTTTAATAAAAATAATTCCTTAAAATTATTTAATCATGCCATAAATTCATTTTCTCAAGATAATTTTTTTCTTAATATAATTAAAACATTTAATTAGCCAACAAATTTTCTCCCAAAAAATATTTTTAACTAAAAAAATCGATTTTGGCATAAACTCAAATATATTTATAAAAATAGTATAAAAATCTCAAAAATTATGATTTGAGTTCTAAAATTCATATTTTTCACTAATAACCTCATTTATCAAGTTTCATAACCTTTTTAACCAAAATTCCAAAAATTAGCCTAATTATTTAATTTGACATAAAGTATAAAAATTCCTAAAATAATATCAAAAATTTCAATAAATTTTATTTTTGCTCAAAATAATTAATAATAATCTCCCTAATTACTAATTATAGCTAAATAAATATCCAAATAAACAAAATAAACATTAAATAAATTCTGGAAATTCAATTTAATTACAAAAATTTCAAGAAAATTTAAATCAACTCAAATGCATGTTAACCAACACTAATCACCCTAGGATTGCCAAGATCGGGCAGAAAATTGAAGGAAGGAAGGGAGGAATAGGGTGAGTGTTGCTCATTACCTACAGGCCGAAGAAGATGGGAAGATGAGCTTGCTGTCGCCGGGAAGGAGAAGGGGAGAAGAAGCAGCACAGACAAGCTGAGGATCACTGGTAGGAAGATGCTGTCTCGCGTAGGGAGGGAGCTTGCTGCCAGACGGAGGAGGAAGAAGAAGAAGTAGTGCAGCAGCAGCTGCCAGGCTTGGGGAGCTCCTGAAGCACGACGGAGATGGAGTCTTCCGGTCAAAGGCGAGGGCGGCACAGGGAGGGTAGGGAGCAGTAGGGTGACGGACGGGGGAGGAGGGGTAGAGGGGGCTGTTGCTTCGGTTTTCTTCCTTCTAATTCTAACTAAACATATATATATATATATACTATGTTATAACTACTAATATACTATGTTAGAACTATATTATACTATATATACTATATACATATACCGTATATAAATATATATATATATATATATATATATATATATATATATATATATATATACATACACAATATGTACTCAAGTATAATAGTATACGTATGTATATATATTGTTACATATATATATATATATATATATATATATGTATAGGTGTTATATATGTATATGTATGTAAACATACATTACCTGAAAATGTATATAGTTATCCTTTATACTATAATATATATGCATTTATGTGCATATTTATGTATACATATGAATAAATATACACATTTAAACCAACATATAACCTAAAATAAAATGTTAACATAATCATACTATAATATAATACAATTTAACTATTTCTAGTACTATTTGAGAAAAATTATGTCCCTTTTTATTTAAATAATTATATATATATATGTAGGGTATTACAGTCTCCCCTCCTTATATGAATTCTTCCACGAATTCAAGAAAAGAAAGAAAAGAGGAACTACAAAACTAAGAAGAAAAAAGATACGGAAAGGAAACTCGCATCTCGGCTTCAGTTTCCCAGGTGCAATCTTCTATAGAATGGTTACTCCATAACACTTTCACCATCGGTATTTCCTTAGTCCGCAGCTGTCGGATTTGGCGATCCACAATCGCCACCCGGGTACTCCTCGTAAGTCAAATCGTCGCTAAGCTCTACGGCTTGAGGTCGCAACACGTGAGACGGATCAGGGACGTATTTTCTCAACATGGAAACATGAAATACAGGATGGATTCTCGATAGCTCTGGTGGTAACATTAGCCTGTATGCCACTTCACCCACTCTAGACCGAATCTCAAACGGTCCAATGAATCTAGGAGCTAGCTTACCCTTCTTGCCAAATCTCATAACTCCTTTCATTGGAGACACCTTCAGGAACACCATGTCTCCAACCATAAAGGATACATCCTTCCTTCTAGGGTCAGTGTAGCTCTTCTGTCTACTAAAGGCTATCTTCAATCGCTGCTATATAATGGGGACTTTCTCTGAAGTGATCTGCACCAATTCTGGTCCCGTTAACTGCCTCTCTCCAATCTCCCAACACAAAGGTGATCTACACTTCCTACCATATAGTGCCTCATATGGAGCCATCTCAATGCTAGCATGATAGCTGTTGTTATAAGCAAACTCAATCAGTGGCAAGTGTGAATCCCATTGTCCTCCAAAATCCATTACACACATCCTCAACATATCTTCTAACGTTTGGATGGTCCTCTCTGACTGACCATCTGTCTGAGGGTGGAAAGCCGTACTAAAGTCCAATCTGGTACCTAAGGCCTTGTGTAATTCTTGCCAAAAGACTGAGTTAAAGGTGGCTCCTCTATCCGACACTATGCTCACAGGTACCCCATGTAGACAAACGATTCTATTGACATAAAGTCTTGCCAGTCTATCAGTAGAGTACGTCTTCTTTATAGGTAGAAAGTGTGCTGACTTAGTCAACCTGTCAACAATCACCCATATAGCGTCATAACCTCCAGTAGCTCGAGGTAGTCCAGTCACAAAATCCATGGCTATCATATCCCATTTCCATTCAGGAATTGGTATGGGTTGCAACAGTCCCGAGGGTCTCTGATGTTCAAGCTTTACTTGCTGGCAAGTCAGGCACCTAGATACAAACTCTGCAATGTCCTTCTTCATTCCACCCCACCAATACGTATCTTTCAGATTATGATACATCTTAGTAGAACCCGGATGAACACTATATGCAGAATAATGTGCTTCCTCCATGATCTCCTTTCTCAAGTCATCAACATCTGGCACACAAATCCTAGTGCCCAACCGCAATATACCTTCCTTGTCAATTACAAAGTCCCGTGACTGCCCTTGTTGTACTTCATACATGATTCTCTGTAACTGGGGGTCTCTGCTTTGAGCTGTCTTAACCCGATCCAAGTATACTGATCGTACACTAAATTGAGCTAAAAGGCACTTTCGAGTAACTTTCATCTGCAATCCCTGATCAATCAGTCGATGCAACTCCTTGATAATGGGCCTTCTCTCTGTGCTAATATGGGCAAGGCTGCCTGCTAATTTTCTACTCAAGGCATCCGCAACAACATTCGCCTTGCCTGGATGGTATAAAATGGAGCAATCATAATCCTTAAGGAGTTCCATCCATCTCCTCTGCCTCAAATTCAAGTCTCTCTGCTGGAAAATATATTTTAAGCTCTTGTGATCAGTGTATATCTCACACGTCACTCCGTACAAGTAATGTCTCCATATTTTCAAAGCAAACACCACGGCTGCCATCTCTAAGTCGTGAGTAGGATAGTTCTGCTCGTGCTTCTTCAACTGCCTCGAAGCATAAGCAATCACTTGGCCATTTTGCATCAACACACAGCCCAATCCTACTCTGGAAGCATCACAATACACTGTATAACCTTCATTCCCAGAGGGCAAAGTTAGAATTAGAGCCGATGTCAACAAGCCCTTCAGTAACTGAAAATGCTCTTTGCATTTGTCCGTCCATACAAACTTAACATTCTTCTGGGTCAACCTTGTCAAAGGTGCAGCAATTCTAGAGAAGTCCTTCACAAATCTTCTGTAATAGCCTGCCAAACCCAGGAAACTCCGTACTTCCCTAACTGTAGTCGGCCTTGGCCATTCTGTAATAGCCTCTATCTTCTTAGGGTCCACCTGTATGCCATCTCGAGAAACCACGTGGCCTAGAAATGCCACTTGATACAACCAGAACTCGCACTTTGAGAATTTGGCATACAATCTATGCTCTCTTAAGGTCTGAAGTACCCTTCTCAGATGCATCACATGCTTAGCCTCACTCTTAGAATAAACCAAAATGTCATCAATGAAAACTATCACAAACCGATCCAAGTATGGCCTGAATACCCGATTCATCAAGTCCATAAAGGCTGCTGGAGCGTTAGTCAGTCCAAAGGACATTACTAAAAACTCATAATGGCCATATCTTGTTCGAAAGGCTGTCTTGGGCTCATCACCTCTTCTGATTCTCAACTGATGATACCCAGATCTCAGATCTATTTTAGAGAAGCATGTAGCACCTTGAAGTTGATCAAACAGATCATCGATCCTCGGAAGTGGGTACTTGTTCTTGATGGTGACCTTATTCAACTGCCTATATTCGATACAAAGTCGAAGGCTACCATCTTTCTTCTTCACGAACAACACCGGAGCACCCCAAGGTGATGTACTGGGTCTGATGAAACCCTTATCAAGTAATTCCTACAACTGCTCTTTCAGCTCCTGCAGTTCAGCTGGTGCCATTCTGTAAGGTGGAGAAATAGGATCCATACCATGTATGACATCGATACAGAACTCTATCTCTCTGTCTGGTGGTAATCCTAGTAATTCTTCAGGAAAGACATCCAGAAATTCACACACCACTGGCACCTGTTCAATTGCCCCATTCTCCTTCTCAACATCTCTTACCATTGCCAAGTATCCCTGACAACCCCTTCTAAGCATCTTTCGAGCTGTAATGACAAAAATAAGATTATGAGGCATGGAGCTCTTTTCACCTTTGAAATAAAATTCTTCTTCTCCTGGAATCCTGAACACCACTTCTTTCTCTCTACAATTCACAAGGGCATAATACTTCGACAACCAATCCATGCCCAGAATGACATCAAATTCCAGTACGTCGAGCAATACTAAGTCCGCCAATAGTTCTCTACCATCAACTGACACCGGACACGAAGGAAAGAAAACATCTGTCTCCAACTCGTTACTAAGAGGAGTCGAAACAGATAGAGGAAAGGACAACCTAGAAGGCTGCCACTCAATTCTCGAAGCGAACACAGGAGAAATGAAGGAATGTGAAGCACCGGGATCAAACAACACTCTAGCATCGCATACACAGACTGAGAGAATACCTGCTACCACTGCATTTGAAGTCTGAGCATCCTGTGGTGTCAAAGTGAACACTCGAGCCTGACCACGACCTGCCTGCTGAGAAGTCGAAGGCTGCGCAAAACCACGTCCGCTAGGTCTACCAACTGTACCTCTACCCTGCTGACTCATAGGCTGAGGCGGTCTCTGCTGTGGCTGTATGGGTGCTCGATACTACTGAGGCATCGGATAGTAGGGCTGAGCCACTGAGGAAGACGAACCCTGAACGTACTATGGCTGGTATCCGGAGTGGGGACAAGCTCTGGCAAGGTGTCCAACCTGCCCACACCTAAAGCAAGCGCCCGTCAACACATGACACGGGCCCTGATGAAATCATCCACAACTCGCACAAGCACTAGCTCCAGACCCAGAACTACTCTGCCCGGAACTCTGCCCACTACTGCTACTACTAACTCCTGCACCGAATATGTGACTCCTGCCGGTTCTCCTGTTTAAAGCATACCCATGTCGGCCAACTCGGTGAGTCCTGGACCTCCTACCACTCTGCTGAGAACTACCCGCAGCCTGCTGACTCGAACTGCCGATGTGAAATGCTGGCTGCTGGTACCCGGGAGCTACACCATGACCACTACCCCCGATCATATAAGGATCTATCATGGTGCCCTGGCGGATATGTCGCCTCTCTATCAAATGGGCCTCCTCAATCACACTCTCCAAGGTGCGGTCCTCGGTACGCATACCAACAAAAGCGGGTCCTAATCCAGTAACATACAACTCTACTGCTCTGTAAGGGTCCCTCCTGATATCTTCTGCATGTCGGGACAGTCTATTAAACTCTCTGGTATAATCCTCCACTGACCTATCACCTCTAGTGATGTGGAGTAGCTGCCACCTGTAGGCATCTCTGGTGGCTGGAGGACAGAAAAATCTCAAAAAGCGGTCCTTAAATTCTGGCCAAGTCAGCTCGTGCATCGATGGCTGAATCGACTGCATAAACCAATCCTGAGCAGCCGCCTGTACCGACAACTCCATAATCATAATCCTCTGATAATCCGTGTGCCCAGTCCTGGTGCGTGCCTCAATCGCATTAATGAAGTCTAAGGCATCACCCGTACCGTCAAAAGAAACTCTACCGATCCGAGAGTAAAGAAGGGCTGCTTCAGTGTCTGACATACCCTGGTTCCTCTGCTGAAGCATTTACTGTACAAGGGGCATCGCCTGATTCAATGCTGCTAGACCTTAATTAATCCCTGCCAGTCCAGCTGCAAAGGCTGTAGGGTCAGCAATTGGGGCTTCAGGCTCGACTGGCTGCTGATCAGGAATCTCAGCCGCAGCCGCCCTGGCTCGACCTCTACCTCTACCTCTGCCCCTATGACGTGGAGCAGGAAGGGGAGCCTCATCATGCACAGACTGCTCATCTAGCCTAAGGGTCGGATCAGCATCTGGGTCGGTACGCACACGCCTCATTCTGAAAGGAAGACAAGAAAAATTGAATTCAAAACGGGGTAAGAATATTTAAAGCAACGCGGAATTAGAAACAATAACATCTCATGACAATTATCAATCCTAAAGCTGCAGTAGTTACATAGAAAGACAGACATAGACAATTAATCGAACTTATGCTCTGATACCAACTTTGTCACGACCCGAACCCAAGGGCACGTGACCGGCACTAGGGAATGGGTAAGCATAAGGCCCCTGAAACCCGTAGTAAGCCTAAAGGAAAAAGAAAATAAAACCATTCACATATTAAACTTTACTTTAAAACAAAACACATTATCAAACTGATTTTTCTCAGAATACACAAATTCAACTGCTTAAATAATAATGTATTTCAACATCTCATATTATAAATCAGATTGAATCTTATACGCAAGCGTGGTTTACACAAATAAATTACATAATTTGGTTAAGCCATGCAAATTCTCAATACATATACTACTGCAGCATCCTAGATTAATACACAGTACAGCTTACAACGACCTACATAAAATTACCGGTGAAGAAGAAATCCGGCGTAGAGGTAGTCTGAGGTCGAACTCCCAAGCTCCTGAAAAAAAAATAAATTGAGGGGAATCAGACCTCACTGAGTAAGTCAATAAAAGAGCTGTACGGTTTGAAAACCTTTTTGAAAACTATATATATTTATAGTGAAAATAATTTATAATATATAAGTATAGCTTTTGGAAATCTCGGTAGAACCCTAAACCCAAGTCTAAACGGCCAACTGGGCCCACTTATTCCAACTAGACTACCGGTCCCCGAGAGCAAGGGCATCAACCGAGGCACCAAGCCGTAGTCATTCACTTAATCCTAATATATGGCACTGGCGGTCCTCGAGAGCAAAGGCATCGACCGAGGCACCCATCCCAGTCCATTAATAACCTTACAATCACTGGCGGTCCCCGAGAGCAATGGCTTCCACCGAGGCACCCGTCCCAGTTTAACATTCATCAATCATATATATCACGGATCCATCTCTCAATCTCTACCATGTGCACATAGTCCTGGTGAAACCCACCAGGTAGCCCGTTCTACCAAAACTTCTCAAAATCGATTTTAAATAAATAAAATGCGTTTAAATCTTAAATAATAGCATTAAATTAAATAATCATGTGATCAATGTAATAAAATACGAGCGCATGCATTTTTACATAACACACACACAGATCATTCTACTGACTTACAGGATGAATGTGAAGGCTGACGACCACGCGTCTGCCTCGGCCTCACGGCTTCTGCTCCAATATGCTCTAAAAGAAAACAATGAATCGACTTTTTAAAACATGACTAAGGAATCGAAATCAGGAATCAGCAAAATAATAAAATTCCAGACTGACTCGATGAAAACCGAACGAGACTCGACAGACAGGAGTTAACCTAACTAACGGTAGGAATTTTACAGATATCACGTTTTACGAGAAAATCTACCGAAATTTCGACAGAGTCTCCTCTGTAAAACGGATACCTCTCTACCAAAGGTAGAGCCAGACCTGCATAGAAAATGCACTTCTAATTTCCAAAACCATTCACACTCGAGTCGGGCTCCCAAAACACAATTTGCCCCGACCGAGATCACAACTCAAATACAATATCAAAAATTAATAATATGTATTCCTTAAATACATATATCGCATACATACATACTATAATAGATAAAAATTATACAAAATCTCCATTATTCAAAATTGAGCAATTAAATTTGTATTCCAACCATATTAAAATTATAATTATAGCCCAAATTAAAACTAGTGCAATGTATTATATGTATATATATATATATTGGGAATTTGATAATCAAAATTTACATTACCTAGGAAATTATGTCAATTAATTTATAAAAATTATCTAAACCCTTTAATTATTAATAAAACTAATTAAAATATATATATTTATCATATTTAGTGTAAAATTACATTTTTACCTCCCTAAAATACATAATTTACATAATGAGCTTTTAATAAAAATAATTCCTTAAAATTATTTAATCATGCCATAAATTCATTTTCTCAAGATAATTTTTTTCTTAATATAATTAAAACATTTAATTAGCCAACAAATTTTCTCCCAAAAAATATTTTTAACTAAAAAAATTGATTTTGGCATAAACTCAAATATATTTATAAATATAGTATAAAAATCTCAAAAATTATGATTTGAGTTCTAAAATTCATATTTTTCACTAATAACCTCATTTATCAAGTTTCATAACCTTTTTAACCAAAATTCCAAAAATTAGCCTAATTATTTAATTTGACATAAAGTATAAAAATTCCTAAAATAATATCAAAAATTTCAATAAATTTTATTTTTGCTCAAAATAATTAATAATAATCTCCCTAATTACTAATTATAGCTTAATAAATATCCAAATAAACAAAATAAACATTAAATAAATTCTGGAAATTCAATTTAATTACAAAAATTTCAAGAAAATTTAAATCAACTCAAATGCATGTTAACCAACACTAATCACCCTAGGATTGCCAAGATCGGGCAGAAAATTGAAGGAAGGAAGGGAGGAATAGGGTGAGTGTTGCTCATTACCTGCAGGCCGAAGAAGATGGGAAGATGAGCTTGCTGTCGCCGGGAAGGAGAAGGGGAGAAGAAGCAGCACAGACAAGCTGAACAGCAACAGCAACGACAAGCTGAGGATCACTGGCAGGAAGATGCTGTCTCGCGTAGGGAGGGAGCTTGCTGCCAGATGGAGGAGGAAGAAGATGAAGTAGTGCAGCAGCAGCTGCCAGGCTTGGGGAGCTCCTGAAGCATGGCAGAGATGGAGTCTTCCGGTCAAAGGCGAGGGCGGCACAGGGAGGGTAGGGAGCAACAGGGTGACGGACGGGGGAGGAGGGGGTAGAGGGGGCTGTTGCTTCGGTTTTCTTCCTTCTAATTCTAACTAAACATATATATATATATATATATATATATATATATATATATGTATAGGTGTTATATATGTATATGTATGTAAACATACATTACCTGAAAATGTATATAGTTATCCTTTATACTATAATATATATGCATTTATGTGCATATTTATGTATACATATGAATAAATATACACATTTAAACCAACATATAACCTAAAATAAAATGTTAACATAATCATACTATAATATAATACAATTTAACT